>JAWWLZ010000082.1:91330267-91476564 GCA_035041345.1 Poliocrania exsul | reverse complement strand
GAAAAGAAAAGGTAGCTTCAGAATTATATCAAATTGCTGTTTTCCAGACAGTGAGCATTGACATTTAGTCAGGTTGTGAAACAGTGCTTTCTGATTTATAAACTATGAATAACTGGAAGAGGAAAATGTAAAAATACACCAGAGATGATTACTAGGATGTAAGGAAAGATTCTATACAAGCAGGTGACAATCTGCTTGTTTCTGCAATGTAAGCTCAGTACTGCTTTCTCACTTTGTCTAACTCAAATCACGGTGAGTTCCTCATACTCTCCTTACAAATCAAGTTCTATATTTGTAGCTTCTCAGACCACCTTGAAACTCTTCTTGGCTTTTATATGTCTTAACAGGAGGGAGGGAAGCCTTACATATTTTCTTTTGTAGTTGTAGATTTCTCACTGTCTTTTGTAGACAAAGTCAAGCTGTATTGATTAAAATCAAGTAATTTTGAATTATACTGAAAATACAAATATGGGGGTACCAATCACCTGCTGCTGTGCTGCTTTGATTAATCTTTGCAAGAGTACTGAATCAAGTGTGGGGTTTGGGGGGTTATTTGGAGAAATTAGATACTTTTCTTTTTCTGTGTTTGTTCTTTGTAAATTGACACTGCTGTAACTAAACTACTAGACTTCATACTTGTCTTCTCGTAAGTGTGTCTTCATGGAATAGTGCTGATCATTGCTTACAAGCAATGTTTCCTTCTCTGAAACAGAAGGAAAATTTGTAGTAGGGTTATTTTCAATAGAGCAGTGACTGAACAGTGTGTCACATTATCCACAGATACACCAAGAAAGGGTTGGGATACCCTACCACTGTATTTTTATAGTGTGTATTGGTAGCAAAACAGAAACTCCACTCCATTTTTTGAACCTGGCCTTCAGTCTGTTTTCTGTCTCACTAATCCTATAGGGAAGCTCCTCTAGCACCTCTGGAAGGAAGGACATAGTGAGTTCTATATACTTTGGTAGTATAAATGAGAGGCTTTCCCCACCTGAATATTTTTTTCACACAGCATTATGGCAGAACTGCACTGTGCCTGGTGCAGAAGGTATGGTCAGGATGGACACCATTCTTTTCCCAAAAGTTTTATTATATCTAGTAGTAGTAGTATTATATAATTTGAGGACAGTTTTTTAACTGAATTGAGGAGAATACACATGAGTGGTAACATATGAGTCTGAAGTACTATTATACCATCTGGTATGGAAAAATTAAACCCAAGAGTTTTAATGGAGATGAAGTATGATCAGAAAAGGAGATTGGACTGTAGAACATAATTAAAATAATAAAATGGTATTGCTTCTAACCCTGACAAGTTGTTTGTAACTTACTATTGTTAATTTCTGGATTTTGTTAACTGAGGCTTCTTCCATCCATACAGCTGTCACCTTAGTTTGGTTTATTTTGCTCAGTTTGGAATTTAGGCCTTTAATAACTTTGTAATTCAAACTGTTAGATCTAACTTTAACTTCTCCCTTCTCTTAAAAAGGTCGCATACTGGTGAAAAGCCATTTAAGTGCTCTCAGTGTGGAAGAGGTTTTGTGTCAGCTGGAGTTCTGAAAGCACATATTAGAACACACACTGGATTGAAAGCTTTCAAGTGTGTTGTGTGCAATGGGGCCTTCACCACTGGTGGCAGCCTCAGGCGACATATGGGGATCCATAATGACCTTCGACCATATATGTGCCCATATTGTCAAAAAACATTCAAAACATCACTAAACTGTAAAAAACACATGAAGACTCATAGGTATGTATACAATTTTTACGTGAATCCTTCAATTTAGTTCAGTAGCCATTTCTTAAAGATACATCGAAAGGCAGCTTTGCTCTGTAGCAAATGCATATATTTGAATATGGATGTTTATTTGTGGGTAGCAAGCACTTAGGTACCTTGGAAGGTATAGTAAATTATGGCATATAATAAAAATAAAACATAAATAGTTAGGATAGGTGCCTAACTGAAACCATAAGAAGGCTTTCTTATCTTTGCAGATATGAACTTGCACAGCAACTACAGCAGAATCAGCAGTCTTCTTCAATAGATGATTCTACAGTAGATCAACAGAGCATTCATGTTTCTACACAGATGCAAGTGGAGATTCAAAGTGATGAGCTACAGCAGTCAGAAGCTGTTGCAACAGATCAGCAGGCTATTTTAGAGTTAGATCAGCAGCCTGTAGTAGGCACAGAAGAAACAGCACTAGAGCAACAGTTGGCTGATCAGCCTTTAGAGCAAGATGAGGGTGAGTATTTGATAGGCAATAAGGTTTATAGTGAAATAAGTTTACTAGTTCTCAAATAATTTTTTTCTGACCAATTTCAGTGCTTTGGGTTTCAAGACAATGCAAGTAAACAACTAGAAAAACATATGGAGTAAATGCTAGCTACTTAAAGTGTATTGCACAATTTCTTTCATTCATTGCTGTTCGGGTTTACTGTTAAAATAGTGTACTTAGACAGTAATACCTGTGTTCTGAGGTGAAAGAATGTGTAATATTTCATGTACTTACTCTGTTTGTAATAGTGGAACAGAGTATTTTGGGTTTGCTTATTTGCTCTTTTTCATGGTCTGATGAGTTAGCAGGTAGAATAGGGGAATATAAATAAAGGGTAGAATAAGCCAAGATTTAAATAGCTGTTCAGCTAATAGTTTTCTAATTAATTTTTAATGGAGTGAAAATTCAGATGACAGTAAAATATAAGGGCTTGGAAACAACTGAAATATTCATTTAATGACATCTTCTTTTCTTGATGTTTTTCTCTTTTCCACTCCCACTTTCCCCTGTTTCCTTCCCCATTTCAGATAGATTTGTGACATCCCAGCATGCTTTACAGGAAAACATCACTCAGTTTGAACAACAGTCTATAACACAGCAGCCATTTGATCAACAGGGCTTATCACAAGGTTAGTAATGAATAAAGGTTTTAAAAGTAATTTTTATAAATCTGGCTTTGCAGTGTAGTTATGATAAAGCATTTCTAAAGTGAGCATCTGCAGTTAAAGTAACTGCAATGCAGAGGACTTGCAAAAAATTAGTTTTGAAGCTTTACTTGATAGAATATTTTGAATATTTAAAGATAAATAGATTTTCCTTTTATAGGCCAATGTCTAGTCATTACAGTATGAGTTTTATAGTCAGGCATTTCATATTCTTTCTTTGCTTGTGTTTGAAATTGTGGCAGTAGGCAGTTTACACAAGTTACCCCTAAATATGCATGCTCACAACCTGAAATGATCAGAAACACAGTAAGATTTGACTCAGTAGCTGTTGGGATTCATTTTCGAAAGGCAGTGCAAAATATATTACCTACCTACAGCAGTTTCCTTTTGTATTTCATAGAACAATGGAAGTAACAAGAGATCGTAAGCATTTGAAAACTCTTTTTCGCTGTAAAATATAGAGAAATGTGCATAAGGCTTATGTAGCCTGCAAATAATGAATAAATTACTGCCTTTCTTTGCTTTTCACAGCTGGATTTCTTGAATTATTGCTTAATATGAAACTACTAATTTTGTTTGGGGTTGTTTCAGCATTTTTTGGTGGTAGTTTCTTTCTTATTGGAGAGGGGAATGGTGCAGTTTCTGACACACAGTATGTTCAAGGGGTTTTCATTTGGTTTGGTTGGGAAGCATACCTCGCAGACTGACCAGTTGATCTCTTTGTGCTTGTTTCTGACTCCAGGATATAACTTTATGTAACTGGTAAAGAGTAATTGGTGGTATTCCATCTGCACAAACTTACTGTTCTTAGTTTCTTTACCTTTGGTTGTATAGTGTCTTTTGTAAAAACTTAATTGAGTGTGGTATGTTGCATGACACTGTGAGAGGTAGTATAATTTGCTGATTTTAATTCTCTTGGTTGTACCTCTTTATATGTAAAGAAAAAAAATTAAAATCTCCACCGTTATTAAACAAGAATGATCCAGGTCCTCCTAAAATGCTATGATTATTTTGATTGGTCACCTTTTACAGTTTTTCAAATGAATGAAAGAGACTACGGAAAAAAGTGCAGCCTTTCACTCTGTGTTACTCTGAAGAGTGGTGGTGTGTTTTGTTTACTTTTTAGTGGCTCCTTTGAATTTGAAAACCCGATATGTAAATCTTGTTTTGTTATCTTATTTAAACTTCAGTTTCTATGTATGTGTATCTTCTCCATTAAATAAATATTGAATGATTTCTTGGGGAGGGGAGAGACTCTTCTAGAACTCACAAAAGAATTCTTTCATCATCAGAAATCTAGACTGATCATCGATACCTTGTAGATTTGGTCAGCACATTTGTGGTGTGGGCTTTTTAAAGTCTCATTTGTATAAGATGTCTCCTATTCTACTTGGAATCTCATCCACAGATTCCCTACTCTTTGAAGTTTCCTTGAAGATCCTGGAGCCCTTCAAAATTTTTGAATTTCAGGTAGGTAAGCATTTGCGCGGATGCATGCGTTAAATTGGTCGACCCTCTCCCTATGTCTGCATCTGTGCTTCATGCTCCTAATTTCTTTTTCCTATCAGCTAGGCAGAACATTCAAGCTTAAAACACTGTCTTTTTTATTCTTGATATTTATAGATTGTATTCTTGGTAAAATATTTTAGTTCAGTGTTTATTAATAAAACAACGTAGGTGTTTTAAAAGATCTTTGATAGGTTTTTCGATTTTTCTTTTTCCCTTTTTTAAGAAAAAAATCTTAGCATTTCAGACAGTTAAGTCTGGTTTCTAGGTCTGCGCAGACCTGCCAGAACTTTGTTTAGTCTTTCAGGTTTGTTTGTATTACTTCTACTGAATTTCTGGTTTGTTCAGATAGGTTTTCTTCTGATATGTTCAGACTTGTAAAGAAGTGCAGATCCTACGAGGGTGTTGCTATATCATAATCTATGATTCATTTGAGCTAGATTTGAAGACTGAGGAAAAGGACTTGTGTTCTTGGTAGTTTGTGTGTTCAGGCATCTTCATTTGAAGATGTTTTAGTGATGTCAGAACAACCAAGTGTTTCTTTCATATGAAATTGGTTGTAGGTTATTGAATATCATCTGTCACCAAATGTGTTTTCATATAAATTACATCACCTTTTCTTCCTTTAAAGTTTCCCTGTAAGCATGGTTGAATGAATTCAAATAGTGGTGATAGGTGAGTGATCTTGAAAACCTACAAGAAGTCTAAATGCTGTTATTCTGTAGCCCATAAAAATACACCCTTCCCACCAGACTGCTGTTTTACTTTCCTAAGAAGTTGATCTGCACTCTCAGGACTTGGAATTCTGATTTTTCACTAACTATTTACACATTGATTCCAATCAGTACTGTTCAGCTGGTTGCAAAAGTTGCCTAAGAAGCAAACATTTAATTGCTAGGCACTAATCCATGCTGAGATGCACATGTGTATGTAGATGTCTGTAATGTTAGAATTCAAATGATCTGTCAGTAAAGACTTGAAGTTTTGTCTAAATTGAAATACTGTATTTGCTACAAACTATCATATCGTTTTCTCATTTCATGTGCAAGACACATCTTTCCATTAGTAAACTAATTTCTAGAGTATTCTAATTTTCAACACGTTTCATTAATGTAAAGGACAATACGTTGGATGATGTCCTAAAGCCAAAAAACCCCAAGCAACATAAATGATTACCTGTACTGAAAAATGCAAAACTCCCCAATTCCAACTTTAGAAGACTTTGCAGTAAAAGACTCCCCTTATTATACAGAGCTTAAGATGTTCTCTTTATTTGAAGATTGATCAAAAGCTTCTAGGAAACAATGTTTAGTCATGAAAACAGGAACAGAAAATAAAGGTTCTGAAATTTATTTCTCTCTCAGACCTCATGCCTGATTTTTGGTGTTTGCTGGTGTGGGGATTTTAATGCTGTTCTCTAGAAATAGAGTGGTTGTAGCAAATGCCTTTAGGATTCTCAAAGTTGCCAGATCTTTTTTTAGTGGAAATTGACCTTCATGTTCGGTACTGGGCAAAATGGGGCTGCATCATATATATTCTTGTTGCAGCTTTGGATTGTATTTATTTCAGAACTACTTTCAGAAGTGGTATTTCTTTCTTCAATTTGTCCTCAAATACCTTTACATTTGGAACTTTTCTTGTGAGCATTTTGTTGCCTGCTCCTGGGAAATTTTTCAGCATGTCAATAATTGCTTTTATTTAAACACTGTGAAGGAAAACAGGTCATGGTATAGTAACTTATTTTTTCCTTCTTAGCTAGTAAGATTTACCTGACGATAAAAAAAAAAGTTTCTTGTTTTTTTGATAGCTGTTTCTTAGTATATTTAATAATTATGCTGCTTTTTTATATGTAGGGCATGGAAATTACACCACTTTACTTCTGCTTCTTGAGTCTTGCTTTTTTTTGTATTCTTATCCAGTATAGTGGGAATGCCTTTTTGTAAATGATAAAGATATTTCTAAAATTCATTTCAAAGGTATAAATTAGCGGCCCTCTTATCACCGCAAAACTTTTCATTGCTGTTCTTCAGGCTACTTTTTTTTGTCATTTCACTAAGAGTAATTGAGGTGCAAGGTTCTGGTTGTCGAACCTTTTTTTTTCTTGTAATCTTGGTAGTTAGAGAAAATAATATACAAATTGCAGCGTTAGTTTTGGTGGCAAGTGATGGCCTGACTGATGATGCTTTCAAGATTTGTTTCCATTTGTGAGTTTTCCTTCTATGGTGTAAGCAATAGCATACAAGTAGGGTTTTTTCCTCTACTTATTACAGTATTCTTCTGCTGTGGAAAGTGGCTTTGGGGAAAATTTCTGCTTAAACTTAACACATCCAGGTTTTTGTTATACTGTAATTCAAAATATTCTTTTAAGCATTGCTTTTTGGCCTTTGATGCTGTGATCATCTGATGTGGGTTTGTTTCTACCCTTTTTTCATAATCTTCACCCTTTTTGTGTCCACTAAAGGCAAACTGCACAGAAGTACTAAAATTGTTGCCCATACCTTAAAATACTTGTAGTTTCATTTTTTTCCACATTACACTGTGGGTTGTTTTTTAATATAAGAAGTATTAGGACTTAGATGGGTTGATAAAAGGACATCTCTAATAGCATTAAAAAGCACTGCAATTTGAGCTATATTTCCATGGCTCTGAATCATTGATGTTACCATTTCATCCATTCATTTAGAAAAGGAGATTATTAAGATCTGGTGTTTGAGGAGAACAAAAAAAAATTCAGGTCTTTATACTGGAAATATGAATAAAAATATGTTTATTTTTTACTTTGCAGTTTGCCTTTGAGAGGCTCTACTTTACTATTATCTAAAGAGTGGGAATATGTGGAGGAGATCCAAAGTAGGAGAAAATGGGGTTACTTTATCAGAAACTGGAGTTCTCCTATTGGGTCATCTCCTCCACTCACCCGCCATCCTCCCCACTGAGCTTTGCATCCTTGTGATCGGCTTCCAGTGTAGTTAAGGGAGCGTGGTACCAACGTGGATAAAGGGAGATGGGTCAACCTGTTTGACACATGCATGCTTACATACAAGAAATTCAAAATTTCAATGGCTCTAAGGTAATTGTGGCACTCTGAAGAAACTTCAAACAGTGTTTTTCTGTGGAGGAGATTTTCCAATAGAATTCCAGCTAATGGTAAGTAACCCTATTATGCATATTATGTAGACTTCAGACACATTTGTGTATTTTAACTCTCAACAGTGTGAAGTACAAGTATTACTATTTGGTAATACTACTTAATCTCTTTTGAAGGCAGTCTTCAGAAAAGTGTGGTGTTATTCAAAGTCCAATTCAGTGTATTTTCCAGGTTTGTGACTGTTTAATTTCTGGCAGGTTTTACAGTGAATGACAGCTACAATCAACAGACTCAATTTCCAGCTGTACAGCAGCTGCAGGACTCAAGCACACTTGAATCTCAGGCTCTTTCAACAAGTTACCATCCACCAGCCCTTCTTCAGGTTCCAAATACAGACACTATTAATGTAGTAAGTACTGCTACAAGGCAGGATTTGTTGTTCTGTGTTCAGTGGTGTCTTTACACCATTTCACTGATGTTTACATAAAATGAGAAGTCAGAAAAGTTTCAGGATTTCTTTTCTAGATTGCTTATGTTTAACAACTGGAAAATATAAGGGTGGAGAGAGGATAAGTGACCTGACTACATGTTTCTAAAGAGAAATTTTATGTTTTGATGTTCTAGAATTAAAAAAGGATATAATGCTATACAGTTGGATTGTAATGTTAAAACTAAGGAAAGGACTGTCCTCTGTCATAGTTCTGTGATTTCCATAGATGTATAGGATCAAGCAATAAAAAAACATTACAAATGTGCAGCAATCATTCATGGAGCTTGCATACTGCAGTGTATGTTCTTGTGTGATTCTCATCTTCATTAAATTTGTAGAAGAGCTCAATTGCTAAAAATTCAGTTTAAATATAATTTTTTATGATGGTGGCAGTACCTAGTATGAAGACCATCTGTTGTAATGTATTTACCATAATTGTCTGCGTGAGTTACTGTCTCTTCAAGTCAAGCTAGTTTACGAAATGCACATGTCAGAGAACTGAGGTGGGTTTTAAGATCTGGGAGAGTCAGAGTAATTTCAGCCTACAGGCTTTGGAGTTTCCTTCTCTTCAAATCTAAAACATGCTGTCATTCTTAAAGATTCTTGGATTATTCTGTGGTGGCTTTTGCTTACAGGAATGTTTAGAAAGTAGTGAAGTCTGTCAGCAACACTTCACTTTGCTCCTCAGCATTTCAAATGACTGCTCTAGTTTTAAGTTTAATTCCTCCAACACTAGAAAATCTGGACAACTTAGGTACATTTTTGTGTCGCTTCAGAGAAATGTTAAGTGCACCACATTGTGTATTTATTCTAATACAGTAGGTGAACATTTTGGTGCTTTCCTTCTCACTGTGAAAGAGAGAGGTACCATATAAAACTCTTAATTTCTTGTCAAAATTTATGAAAGCATAAATTTGGTTACTTGTATTGACTGTAAATGCTGTAATTTTTTTCTTGCCTATTTGTGTGACTTTATTTTAGTATTGTGTCATTGAAATTTACTTGAGGTTTTGATTTTTAGACTACTCGCTTGATACAGGATCAGTCACCACAAGAAGAACTTGAATTGCATACCCAACGGCCTCATTTTCTTGAGGATAATGAAGATCAAAGTAGGCGTTCATATAGGTATGTTATACTTTTACATTCTCTTACAGAGTTTCCTGAATCTTTTATGGCTAGCAATCATATACAATTAATGAAAACAAATTTCTTCTAATAGATGTGAATATTGCAACAAGGGTTTTAAGAAGTCCAGCCATTTGAAACAACATGTACGATCCCATACTGGTGAGAAACCTTATAAATGCCAACTCTGTGGACGTGGTTTTGTTTCCTCAGGAGTTCTTAAGTCACATGAGAAGACTCATACAGGTAACAGAGTATCCCAGCTCTATATTAGCTCAGCCCATGTTTGGGTTTTGTAAATGTCTGTGTAAGCAAACTTAAACAAATAGCATGCTACTTATTTGTTTCTGTTACTTTAAGGAGTTAAAGCATTCAGCTGTAGCATTTGCAATACCTCCTTCACAACTAATGGCAGCCTTACCAGGCACATGGCAACTCACATGAGCATGAAGCCTTACAAGTGCCCATTCTGTGATGAAAGCTTTCGAACAACTGTTCACTGCAAAAAACATATGAAAAAACATCAGGCAGTCTCCTCAACTGTAGCAGCAGCTACAGATACAGGAGGGGGAGGTAAATTATTTCATTTTTACTTTTACGTAAGAAATACAGATGTTTGGGTGGATTACATGAGTGCTATAACAGTAATGTTACAAAATAGCCTTCCAGCATGGATTATGTCTGATGTCCAGAGCTGCTAACATTGCTGTGTTACATAAATTGTTTAAAGAAATCAGTTTTCCAAGATCTGTCCAGTGTATTCAAGGTATTGTATGTGACCTACTTTAGTATGTCACCAAAGTAGAACCTTTTTTATCCTAATTGCCTATACCTCAGTATTGTAAAAATAAGAATTAGAAATTCAGCTTTTTTTTAAATGAAGTACAGACATGAGTAGTTAGACCTCTGAAAGAGATTAAAGTCCAAGCATGTAATTTCATGGCCATGTATTTAATAATAAATCCTTCTATTTTTTTGTAATTTCAGCTGACAGATTAAACTAAACAGACACATGTTTTTTGTTTTGGTTTGATTTTTTGTTTTGCGTTTTTTTTTCTTAAAAGTTGCATGTGTTGAAGATGATGATGAAAACTCTGAGAGAACTTCGAGAAAGTCTCGTCCTGGTGTCATAACTTTTACAGAAGAAGAAACAGCAGAACTGGCAAAGATTAGGCCTCAAGAAAGTGCCACTGTCTCTGAAAAAGTTCTTGTCCAGTCTGCTGCAGAGAAAGACAGAATTAGTGAGATCAAAGATAAGCAAGCAGAACTGGAAGCAGAACCCAAATATGCCAATTGTTGCAGTTATTGTCCCAAAAGCTTTAAAAAACCCAGTGATTTAGTCAGGTAAGGAATGGAAAAGTTTTGTGCGTTTTTTAACTTGCTTAATGGTTCACCAGAAACTTTAGCAACAACAGTTTCATATAACTCTTTATGCCTAAGTTGAAGTTTGACTCATATTTACATAAATTTTCTTTTTCACAATGGTTTAAAAATATTTGTCAAAATATAAAATACATGTTCTGACTATGACTAAAGCAGCCTTTTCATATTTATTTTCCTGCAGTATTAAAATTATAATTATGAAGTTTTCAAATAAATTATTTTTTCTTGCAATAAGACTTGCATATAAAAACAAGTAAAAATCATTTGAAAAAAGGCAAATACTTAAAATCTTCTTTATTTGTTCTGCTTAGTGTAATGTTAATGTACATATTTAATTAATTCTAAAATTAGTAAGATAGAAAATAACTATTTTTGCAAACTGACATAAAAGTAGAAATTCACATGTACATGTATTCTGGAATTATTAGGCATGTTCGTATCCATACTGGAGAGAAGCCATATAAGTGTGAAGAATGTGGAAAAAGTTTCACTGTAAAATCCACTCTGGATTGTCATGTTAAAACACACACAGGTCAGTAATTTTGAATGTCTGTGTTTAGAAGCTGAGTGCTTTCTTGACCAGCTGTATTAAGTACAGATTTTGCAAGGAATGGTACATTTCACTATGATCCAATATATGGCACTGTGAATGGCAGCACTGCGTGAAATGAATCATATTAGGACATTTTGAATAAACCATATTATTACAGCCTTCTATACTGGTAGGCTTCTAAAGAAGTCATAGTCTTAGCTCTTGCAAAGATTATGTGTGTAAGTATCCATAATATTTTCACCTCAAACCTTCTGTAGCATTTCAATGATAAATGATTTTTCTGAGCAAAAATATGGAGTTGGGGGATTTTATAACATTAAGCTAGAGAAGAAAAATTATAAATGTTATTATTTGTGCTGCTAAGTAAATTGAAAAATAGGAGTACAAAGAAATGGAGGGTTCAGCTATTTGAATCATGAAAGTTGAATGTAAGCCTAATATCTGTAATATTTAGGTTTTTACTGTGGTTCTTTGTATTCCTGAGAGACGTCTGATTTTAATAGTATTTTTCAACCCCAATTTTGCATTAATTAAAAAAAAACCCTCTTAATCTTTCATACTTGTTTTCTTCTTACCATTGAATTTCTGTAATAAACCCAAGCCTGAACTAATTAATTTCTAAAACTGGATATGGTTTGATTGAGCTCCATTATTATCTCTTTTCAAAAATACAAAAAATAAGATAGAAAGCTTTAATGCTGTAATACATAATTATGTATTATGTATGGAAGCTCCCTCTCCATTACACTGTATTTGTAGTTTCTTCTGTTGCTTAGTAAGGAGTACTACTTATGTGTTACATCAGATTGTCATGTAGATAAGTATCTTGTCTCAGACAGTAGCAGATATTAAGGATAATGAAAAGAATAAAGCCAGGATTTGGTCATGCACATCCAGATTCGAGCAGTTTGTAAGTTGTGGGACTGAACTAGAGATTGCATCTCTTTGTTCACTACTTTTAATGGAATATTTTACATTAAATTTGTCCAGGGGTTTTTTGAACCTGGAAAAACTGGGGAAAAATAAATGGTCTCCAGTACATTCAATAGTAATAGGTTCCTGGAGTCAAACTAGATTTTCAGTGTGCCCTCATAATGGTTTTGTTCCTAAGGCCCCTAGTTTTTGGAAGGGAAATAATGAGAAATTGTTTTCTCTTTTTATTTTTTCAAGCTTTTTGAGTTTGTACAGATGTCTTAATAATATAAAATGGACCTTTGTAAATTATTTCAACATTCCTAACATTTTCTCAACCTGTTGTTCGTTCTCTCTGTACGTTACATAATAGTACCATTTTGACTAGCTTGTATCCTCAGTCAGGTGCGTAAAGAACTTCTTTGCTGACTTCCAACCTTGTAAAAATTGTTCATATAAACCTTTTGTTTTCAGTCTTACAACTATTTTTCTTCAGTTCATGAAAAGACTGTCCTTTCATCCAGTTACAGAATTTTTTCTAAGATCTTTTCATGGAAAACCAGTGTAAAAATAAAAAAAAAACAGGTATGGTCTTGTCAGTGAAAATCTAGTCATCATAAAAGAGTAATCATAAATTTCTGAGGCATAATCGTAGAATCATGCAATCATAGAATCAGCTGGGTTGAAAAAGACCTCTGAGGTCATCAAGTCCCAACCCTTCATCCTTTACTACTGTGGTTACCATAAGATCATGGCACCAGGTGCCACATCTAGTCTCACCTTAAAAACCTCTCTGGGCAGCCCATTCCAATGCCTGATCACTCTCTGTGTAGAGAATCTCTTCCTCATATCCAACCTAAACTGCCCCTGGCAGAGCTTAAGCCCGTGCCCTCTGTTCTACTGCTGGTTGCCTGGGAGAAGAGACCAACCCCCACCTGTCTATAACTTCCTTTCAGGTAGTTGTAGACAGTGATGAGGTCTCCCCTGAGCTTCCTCTTTTCCATGGTAAACAATCCCAGGTCCTTCAGCCTTTCCTCATAGGACTTGTGCTCAAGTACTTTAACCTGCCTTGTTGCTCTTCTCTGGACCCGCTCCAGCACCTCAATATCCTTTCTGAACTGAGGGGCCCAGAACTGAACACGGTACTCAAGGTGTGGCCTCACCAACGCAGAGTACAGGGGAAGGATCACTGCCCTGGACCTGTTGGCCGCACTGTTCCTGATACAGGCCAGAATGCCATTGGCCTTCTTGGCCACCTGGGCACATTGCTGGCTCATGTTCAGCCGCCTGTTCATCCAAACTCCCAGGTCCCTTTCCGCCTGGCAGCTCTCCAGCCACTCTGTCCCCAGCCTGTAGCCCTGCATGGGGTTGTTGTGGCCGAAGAGCAGGACCCAGCACTTGGCTTTGTTAAACCTCATTCCATTGGAATCAGCCCAACTCTCCAGTCTATTCAGAGATCAGGTTGGTCAGACAAGACTTGCCCCTCCTAAACCCCCACTGGCTGGATCTGATCCCTTATCTATCCTGTAGGTGCTGTGTGATTGCACTCAGAATGATCTGCTCCATAACCCTGCCAGGCACTAAAGTCAGGCTGACAAGCCTGTAGTTTCCCGGGTGCTCCCTCTGGCCCTTTCTGTGGATCAGCGTGACATTCACCAATTTCCAGTCATCTAGGACCTCCCCAGTGAGCCAGAACTGTTGGTAAATGATGGAGAGTGGCTTGGCAAGATCTTCCTCCAGCTCCCTCATCACCCTAGGATGGATCCCATCCGGTCACATAGACTTGTGAGGATCCAAGTGGCTCAGCAGGTTGCTGGATTACAGGGGGGCTATTCAGCTTCTTGTCTCTATCTGTAAGCTCCAGAAGCCAGTTATCCTCAGGACAACCTGTCTTACTGTTGAAAACTGAGGTAAAGAAGGTATTAAATACCTCAGCCTTTTCCTCGTCCTTGCTAAATATGTTCCCCATCATATCCAATAAAGAATGGAGATTTTCCTTGCCCTTCCTCTTGCTATTGATGTATCTGTAGAAAGACTTTCCATTGTCCTTAACAGAAGTGGCAAGATTGAGTTCAAATTGTGCCTTTGCCTCTCTAATTTTCTTTCTACATGACCTAATTACATTCCTAAACTCTTCATGAGTACCCAGCCTTTTTTCCTATAATCAGTAAGGTCTCTTTTTTTTACCCTAATTTCCTTCAAAATCTCCCTGTTCAGCCAGGCCAGTTGTCTTCCCTGCTGCCTTGCCTTTTGGCACATTGGGACAGCCTGTTCTGCACCTTCTTGAAGCACATCCAACCCTCCTGGACCCCTGTGTTTCCAAGGGTTGTTTCCCAGGGTGCACCTTGGACCAGTCTTCTGAAGAGGTCGAAATCTGCCCTCTGGAAGTCCAATGCAGAGGTTTTATTGGTGGCCCTCCTTGCATACCTGAGTATTGAAAACTTATTTCATGGTCACTGAACCCTAGACAGCCTCTACGCTACAGAACCCACATCACCTTTTCTCTATTACAATTCATTTTATCTTGTGGGAGTTTTTTAATCCATTTTTTTTAATAATTGGGCCAGCTTGTGCTAGGCAATCATGAAAGTTAATTATGTTCCGTTTCTGATTTGAGCCTGGATCCCTTTGCCAAGAGCTGTTTTAATCTGTGGACTGCACCTAGTAGTTCATTGGGTTTATATTGAGATATACTCGTTTTATTTAAATGGACAATAAAAAACCCGTTACATTGTCATTGTCTGGAACTCCTCTAACAATAGTTCAGTTTGAAAAACCATTCTGCTCCTCACCTGTAAATGAAAGTTTCCTGGATAGGAACCTGACTTCATCTGTTATAAACATTGATGGAACAAACTAGTTTGAGGTTTTACTGGAAGTACTGGCCTGACTGGAAGTTTTTCAGTGAGACGTGTGTTTTTTTGGTTGAGCACTTAGTTCCTACATCCTGATGTAGCATATAGTGGTAAAACAGAAGTCATACATTATTGCATCTCCTTCCTTGCTTTTCTGATTTCCTGGTTATATAACAGTTCTTGTTAGCATGTTACTTGGGTAGCCAGTAGTATGGTGTAATAGCAGATGCAATAAAACACACCTAATTTTACTGTATTTGGAAGCAGCGCCAATTTAGTGTTTACCATTCCTCTGTGACTGTTCATCCGAATTTGTGATCACCTCCCCTCCAAATTTCTCTTGGGGACACTAACACCAAGCTACTGAAAACATAGGTTTAAGTTCTAGTTTACTCGCCTTTCTTTTTCTTTTCGGATTCCAAGTATTTCCACAAACAGCCCAAGAGTCAGGTCATAATCTCATTGAATATTTAAATAACAGGACTTCAGATGTTCAGTTTGTTTTCTGCTTACTTTTTATTTTCTTCTCCCTTGCTTTTATTTTTTTCCCTTTCTCCCAATTGGTGGGGTTTTTTTATTTAGTGGGAAAGAGTGCTAGATGGCTTCCTTTGTGGCACTCCAAATGTGGTAGACAACTTCACTGCAGCCCAGATTCCCACTGTCTTACTAGTTCATGGTATTGGGCTCTTTCTTCTCCATTATTTGGAACAGAACATTGTCAGAGGTCTACTTAGTTTCGATGAACAAAAAGTGACAACTGCGCTAGGGTTGTGTAATCTAAATCTGTAATTTGAAATAGGTTGAATTGTAATTCAGGAATTCGATGAGAGATTCTTTTGTGTAAATGGAAACGAGAACTCAGTCATAGGCTCACATTGAGTTTATAATTTCTTTACAAAATGTATTGATTTCTTTCTCTGGTTTAGCTAGGAAGCAATATTGTGCTATAAGGCTTGGGAATTTCAGGAGTTCTAGGGAGTTTTCAATTGCAGTGACAGGTTTTCTGCCAGATACTTATTTAATGCTTTTTGTGAATTGTACAGTTGTGGATTTAGTTAATGAAATAAGCTCTGTTGTTTGCTGTAACTTCTTGTACATTAAAAATTCCATTTGAGACCAACGATGTTTTTCAGATGTTATGTCATCTGAAAAGAGAGAGGACAAAGAGGACAGTAATATGTGTAGGCCAGATTTCTGTACTTCTAGATTACTTCGAGGGGTTGGTATTTTGTTTGAGGATATTAATCTCACTTCATTTTATTAATTTCATACTTGTAATCCATTAGTACTAATCAGTATTGAGGCAGTATTGAAACTGAGCAATAAAGCTACTGGAATTAAAAAGGAAATTAATTACTAAGTAAGTAGAAGCCAAATGCTGAAGAGGTTGAGACAAAACTTTTAATGCTCTGGTTTATGAGCTGTGTACTTGAAACTACTGAATTAGTTGGGAAGGTGAGATGAGGAGAAGGACAGAGGCATGAAGATGAACAAATGAGATTCTGCATGAAAACTTTCACAGCATAGTGAGTTTTAATAATAGTACAAAATTAATATGCCCTTCATTGAGATCCTTAATTCATTTGAAAACCAGCCAAAATTGTAAAGAAAAATTCCAGTTATTTCAAATTTATTCCGTTCAATTTTTTGTTAAATGGATGATTTAGAGCTGACAATCTTTTTGTGAGGTTTCATCACTTACCTTTCTGGTTTTGAAACTTTTCCAGGCCAGAAGCTATTCTGTTGTCACGTGTGCAGTAATTCTTTTTCTACAAAAGGGAGTCTGAAGGTCCACATGCGTCTGCATACAGGAGCAAAGCCCTTCAAATGCCCACACTGTGATTTACGGTTTCGTACTTCGGGGCGCAGAAAGACCCACATACAGTGTCATTATAAACCAGAGACAAAGAAAGTTAAGAAGCCTGTTGCTCGTACTTCAACTGAAGGACTCCAACCAGTCAGTCTCCTTAATTCATCTTCAACAGATCCTAATGTTTTCATCATGAATAACTCCGTTTTGACAAGTCAGTTTGATCAGAATTTACTTCAACAAGGACTTGTGGGCCAGGCTATTCTGCCTGCTTCAGTGTCAGGTAAAAATGGATGACATGGTAGTGGTGGTGTTGAGATCAAGTTCTGAACTTTCCTTTTTGTTAGAGTTCAAAAAGTTATGCCAAACACTGCTTGCCAAACAGGTAAGAGTTGTACTGAATTCACGGTTCAATGCACAGTGGTGACATAAATAGAAATTTAAATATTTAAGAATGAAGGGGAGAATGTATACAGTTCATCTAAAAAGATCTCTTTGTTTCTGCTGTGGTTATTGCACTGCAGAGAGGAAGAAAATATAGATAACAAGTAGCTGGAGTACTTGTATACTTTTTGATAACACTTCTGCCTTTTTGAAAAATAAAAGAAGAGAAACAGGTTTTCTGTTTCTCTGCACTGGTTATTTACATGAATAACGAAGAGTGTGTTTGAAGTGCACATCCTCTGCTGTACATGTGGTGTTCATAGTCCAAAATAAAAAGAAGTACACCAAAAGAAAGCCTAGCAAAAAAAAAATTAACCCCAAAACAAAACATATGGGCATGTAGGTTAAATAATTGTTTAGGATATGAAGTTTTACCAGTTGACAGTAACTACAGCTGCATTAGCACATTAAATATGCCACAGACCATTCTTTGACTTTGAGGCCAGCTGGCATAGAATACCCAACATACTTCGTGCTGCAAGAAAATGACCTTTTGATAATGATCGTTGCTAACTTCTAAATTGTTTTCAGGTATTGTTTATGTAAGCGCTCACTGACACACTGTGTAAGTGCTCAAGTAAGCTTGGGACAGGGACAATTTTAAGTGCAGAATAATGTTCATGTGTCTGGAAGTGTGCCATGGGACTGTTGAATGTGCTGCTTAAAGTCAAAATCTTGGACTGTGTCATTTCTGAAAGCGAGACTGATTTTTTTGTGCTTCTTTAGCACTTTTTTCAATACATGTCTGATTTTGCAGATACCCACAAATTCAGAGTATTGTATCAGTCTTGTATTTAACTATAACCATTCCAACTTACCTGATTTTACCAAAACTGTTGTCCAAAACCAGCAAATTTTTTGGTTGTTCAGAAAATACTGATGTTATTTGACAAGGCAGAATTAGTAACAAATTTGTGATTAAAAACTGACAGATGATTGCTTGGATTTTTGATTGAACAGTGTAAGGAGGAGCCTTCAGCATGTTCAGATGTCCTTCTTAAAGTGAGATTAGTAATGTGGGTTTTGCCCAGAGCAGCTATTTTTGAGTGCATTGTATAGCAGATTTATTATACTAAGGAATTTTGAAGAGGAAAGGATAGATGTTTTTGAAGCATCAACCAAAGGAAACTGGTTGATCACACTCAAGATGTTTGGAAAAGAAGGTATGTTAAACACAAGATGACTTTTCCTGTATTCATGCAAGATCTTTTGTAGAGGTGGTCATTTTAACTTTTGAAATTAGAACCTTTCAAAGTTCTAATGATTTTTGAGTTTCAAATGCTAATGTACCTTTATTTCCATCCATGTAAGTACATAGGATGAGTTTTGGCACACTGATACCAAACAACATTAGTGCTGTGCAAAATGTGGCAGTAGCTTTCGTATGTGTATTGAGAGTCAGGACGTAAATATGTGTGAGTGCTGCTTTGTTTAGATGGGAGTGCAGCTTTGTTTAGATGGGGCATACTCTCCAAGGAAATACGCACCAAATTTTTCCACCTTTCCAAAGCTCCTCTGGAGGCATTCTTGTTTTGTAAGATGCTAACTAGTCCTTAAAGAACAATCCTTAAATCACACAGAATTTATGAAGCTTTAAAACAGGCATTCATCTAATTAAAATTATTTTTCTTGACATAAATATATGTGTGTCTATGCAGCTTTTGTATTGATTTAATTTATAAAAATAAATAAGCTGAAAGAGGTAGTCAGTAATGATAAATAAAAACATTATAATGTAACTGTTTTCTTTGGTAGCTGGAGGTGACTTAACTGTGTCCTTGACAGATGGTAGCTTGGCCACTCTTGAAGGAATACAGCTACAACTTGCTGCTAATCTGGTTGGACAAAATGTTCAAATTTCTGGAATAGATGCCACCAGTATTAACAACATAACATTACAGGTAGGTTGCTTGCAGTTCCTTACTTTTAGTTTTATGGAGTCACTTTGAAGGCTGAAGAAAGTTTAATGAACATACATAATTCTGGAAGAGTTCTCTTTAGTGAGGTCCATGACAATACCATGCTGTATGAGTTGTACAGTGTTGGAAGACTTAAAAAGTAGCTGTACAGTGGGGTATTTTTCTGCTTTGATTTCTTTTTTTCTTTTTTTCTTTTTTTTACTCCTCTGGTATTTTGGCAGATTGCTTTAAAATGTGTATTTTTTTCCTTTGATTGCATTTTGTCTTTTCACTTTGGAAGTATTTTAGGCTCCCACCCAGCCCCCAAAAAACATCACCCACCCCTTTCTCCCAAAACAAACACAAGTTATTGCACAATGCTCTTTTCTAAACATAAGACGCCTGTGTAACTTTGCAAGCTTTTAATAGTTGATTGCAAAATTTAAATTCCTATTGAGCTTCTAAAAGGAACAACAAAAAAACATGAGATGATTCCATTTAAAAGTTTGTATTTGGAAGATGTGAAACAATGATTTTCATGAACTTGCTTGTGTTTGGTCAGTTTCACAGAATCAGTGAGGTTGGAGGAGACCTCTGGAGGTCACCAGGTACAACCCCAGAGCTAGGGAAGGGACCATCTGCAGTGTTGCATTGAGTTCCTCAGAGCCTCTCTGCTCAAGGATTTTTTAGCTTAAAATGAAAACGTTATAATTTTGTTTTGTTCAATCCCTAAAACTATGAAAAGTAAAATGTGTGTCTTTAACTATAGAGAACAGCTGTTGGATTGTGAACTGGAACCTTAATGAGCCCTAGGAGCTGAAAAAATAAATAATTTCTGATATCACTCCTCTCTCCTCCATGCTTTTTCACTTTCAACAGCTTGAAGATGATGATAAGCGTTACATGCACTAGTAAGACAGTACAGAACACCAGCAGTGTGTGCCTTGCACGCTGATACGTAACCATGATCATGATTTCTCAAATGTTTGCTAAGGGAAGGAATCTACAGGTGAATCTGAATAGACTGGATACTTAGTGACTTCAGAGCTGGCTATATAGAGACACATAATAAATTTAAGTTTAAAAGGTTAATTATAAAGTTTAAGATCTATATATACTCTATATGCAAAGAATATGAATTCTGGATTTATGTTAAGAATACTCATTTAATTTATCTTTTTTAACTTCAGATAGATTGTTGAAAATTTCTTTTTCAGATTGATCCAAGTATTCTGCAGCAGACATTGCAGCAAAGTAATTTACTTACTCAGCAGCTGACTGGAGATCCCAATATGGCTCCACAGAATTCCTCCCTCCAGGCAACAGAAAATTCAGTGCCAGCTAATGTGGTTATTCAGCCCATATCAGGTCTGTCTTTGCAGCCCACAGTAACATCATCTGCTAACATGACAATAGGATCCCTGTCTGAGCAGGAGTCTGTGCTGACAAACAGCACAAATGGTGAGCAGTGTCAATTGTGCTTTGAATGTCTTGGTTATACTTAGGGTATTACCCACAGTGAGAAGATGTCAGGCCCTGCCCCTCCAAATACCTCATTTAATAAACAGGCAGTACTTGCATGAGTATCTTCAGCAAATTTTACAGCTGTTACTCTTTTTTAATTTATTTTTTTCAGAAGGTGGACTATAAAGTAGATTTATATTAGATATTAGAAAAAAATTCTTTACTGTGAGGTTGGTGAGGAACTGGAACAGATTGCCCAGAAAAATTGTGGGTGCCCTATCCCTGGAAGTGTTCAAGGCCAGGCTGAATAAGGCTCTGAGCAAGCAGGTCTAGTGGAAGGTGTACCTGTCCACAGCAGGGAGGGTTGGAACTAGGTGAGCTTTTAGATCTGTTCCCCTCAGGCCATTCTATGATTCTGCGTAATGAAAATATTTAAGAACTTCCATAGTCTTAAGAAAAATACAAAATCTTTGTCCTGAAAATCTTACTGCAGAGGAATAAATTGGATGTGAAAACAATTTATTTTTTAGAATTCAAGTTCTAGCATCTTTCCTTGGCTAAATCATTTATCGTAGTTGAGAAAATAATGTATTAATTGCTTTAAAAAGTTGTGTCTCTTATAATGAAAGGATCTTCATGGTATTTTTTTGTCCTCCCACTTGTATTTAGGTGCACAGGACATATCTCAAGTCATGACTTCACAGGGTATGGTGTCATCTTCAAGTGGACAACATGAAATAATGTTGACCATAAATAATTCCAGTTTGAGTCAAGTTCTAGCTCATGCCTCGGGCTCTACTAATGCGACCTCATCAGGAAGTCCTCAAGAAATCACTCTTACAATATCTGGTTGGTATTTTTAAAAATTTTTGATGGTACGAGATCTCTTTTTTTTATGAAGTAACATTTGAGGGTATTTTCACAGTCCGCAGCTTTCCCATAGTGTATTTTTTTGTATTCATCAACTTTAAAGATATTCCCCAGATCTGCTGTTGAAAACCAAACACCTTTGCTTTGTGGACGTGTTAGACTGATTCCCTGTTTTATTTATAACATCAGTTAACAGATGTTTTATCTTGGTGGTAAAGCCCACAAAACCAGTTCTTATTTCCTTTCTGTGCCTCACTTGGCATAGCACAACTCCTGGGTAGCACTGGGATGGGAGCAAGCAGGGAAGGCATTGCAGATGAGTTTATTTAATCTAGTTTTCTTTAAATGCCTGTGGAACCATGTTCAAATAGGTATTCTGATCATTCTTTGAGGTATAATAATCTTTACAATATGTAGTTAATACTCAAAGTCTTTCTGAATAAATTTAGACCAACTTTCTTTCTGCCTCTAAGAGACTGATCCCTCTACACACAACAAATATCTGCTTCCCCTAAGACAGTTTGTATTTTGTATAATAACATTTCTTTTAACAGATCTAGTATAATACTCAATGCACTTTTCTTACTTTTTCTCTATTTTTTTTCCTTTTTTTTTTTTTCCTTTTTTCATGTTCACTATCATGGTTAATGTTTTTAAGGGTCATGACAATAATGTCTGTGTTCATTCTCTGCTTGATACTGGATTTTTCACTCATCTAAGAAAAATGACGTAGAGGTGTCCAACAAGTGATAGAATTGGTTTTCAGTGTCTATGTTTCAGTTTTTATGTTCTATGCTTGTAGACCATCAAACAAAATGAACGCCATGTTGAGTGATATTTTTACAAGACATGTTTAATGCAATTTTTACCCATATATTAGATCAAAAAAAATCACATTTTAACCTTTGGCTTTTAGTTTGCTGGATTTTTATTGTTTCATGAAGTTGGTGTCTTGAATCTGGATAAGTAAGATCCATATTTGTCTAAATTATTAATATCTCAGGTATTTCTGTACATGTTAGTATCTAGATTTGCATAATCACATCTGTGTTAGAAACTTGTTGCACCTCTGCATAAAAATCTGCATTTGTAGAAATTAATTTTATGTTTTGTTTGTATTTTCTACTTTTGTTATTTTATGATCTATTGTTTATAGTTCTAAGAATAGGAGCAAAATAATGTTGAGACATTTCCAGTTACAATAGGATTAATTTCTATTTAGGCCAAGATCTTATTCAGCATAATTCTGGAGGCAGTGATCTGAATACAGGCTTAAGGCTGACAGCACCAACCATCAGCAGTCAGACTACAGGTGCTACATTAACTATAAGCAATGACCAGCTTCTTTCTCAGGGCCCTTCACTAAATGCTCCAGGTATGCATACAATGATTTTTCTAATTAAAAGTAATAGCATTTTGTTAAAAAAATAAATATTAGACTGGGTAACTCAATGTGAAATGGTATAAGCTTGCACATTATGATTCAGGAACTGCAGGATTTTGTGTGTTTCCTCACAGGCTTTAAATTGTTATGTCATTTAAATGAACTTTATTCCACATAGCAAGAAGAAAATGAAATAAAGAAGACATATTTTAAATTAGTACTTTAAGGCAGTTACAGGAGTATTGAAAGACTATTTCTATAAATTGGAGGACAAAGAAATCTGGTGCATTTGGTGCAGCTGTGATAAAATATCAAAGTTGCTCTAGTATTCAAATTTTTAGGTTTTAAATATGCAGATGAATTTCTACCTATATCTGTTTATAGGCACACACAAACACCTGTATGTGCAATATTATGTCCATTAGGCTACATTTAGATGTAATTTTTCTAATTTAATCATCTGACTCTTGGCAGTTTTTGATACTTGATTAGCTGTTTAACTGATTTTGTTGATTCCAAAATAGGAAGTCCTAGCAGATGAGAAATAGAAATTAAGTTCACTTAAAATAAGTTTGCAGCTAAGAGTTTGTATAGGTAACAGATTTTTTTGACCAGTTTGCATGTATTACAGAACTTAATACAACAGGTGGAACAAATCTTCCTTCAACAACACCCATATCTCAGTCTACAGTTTCTGCCCAGAATTTGGTAATGTCTTCATCAGGAGTTGGAGGAGATGGTAGTGTCACTTTGACTCTTGCAGACACTCAGGGAATGTTGTCAGGTGGTCTTGATGCAGTTACACTTAATATCACTTCACAGGTAAGACATACTTTTCTTGAATGGACAGATAAACTGATGTTACTGTCTTACAGGACAAAAATTGGAGATTTTGTGAAAAATAATTTTGTCCTGTAAATACATAATATATGAAACTACAGTTCACCCTCCTTCCTTCTGCCAACAGTGTGCATAGTGGCATCTAGAAACGTAAACTGTTGAAACAGAAGTGCAGATAAATTTTGCAGGGTTGTTTTTTTCAGTGAACAGATAAGTTTTACTGTTTTGGGGATAAACTGTGTACTTTGTCATCAGTATTCAGTAATCCAGCCTGGTACTCCTATTAATGACTATTACTTAATACGGTAATTTTTTCTTTTCCTCCTTGTGAACATGAGAGTTGAAGAGCAGTTGCGACAGTTCCTTTCACAGCAAATAGCAGGACAGAATTTAATTGGCTATCTTTAATAACAGGTGGTTTTATAAGAAATTTTATAAAAATAGTTCTCTATGGACTATGCTTTCCCCAGTAGCTTTACCATTGCTTTCATTTTTGTAATAATTTAATATTTTTGTGGTGTTACAAGAAGCCAAAGACACATTGGCAAATACAATCTATAGAGTGGAAAGATGGAAAACAACATTAAAATACTAGAAAGTGAAAATTTAGAGTCATTGTGTAGTTGAAATTTCAGTGTAGATGAAAATATATGTGACTACACCTAGCTCTTTAAATATATTATTCTACTTCTTTTTGGTTTTTCTTCTCCTCTCTTGGACAGGGTCAACAATTCCCTGCTATACTCACAGATTCCAGCCTTGCTAGCCAAAGTGGATCAGGCTCACAGCAAGTCATATTGGTGAGCCATACACCCCATCCAGCACCTGCAAACTCAGATGAAATAACATATCAGGTATATACTATATATTTCTGTATCTTTTCCAGATAAAGGACATTATTAAATCAAAAAACTGTAATAATTCCTTTATAACCTGAGTCATAGAGGCTGATGCCATTCCTAAGTAAGAGTATCAGGAAGAGGTTCTCTGTGACTTCATGTTCACCAGACTCTGTTTTGAGTTAAAAAACACATGTGTGTGTATATATATACTAAAAGAAATCCAGTTAATAGTGTATTTCCTTCTGCAAATGACATAACTATGCTCTCAACACAAACTGCTCCAAAAATTTCTAAGTAAGTTGGTATTTTGATAACAAAACCAAGCAAAGTTTAGAGCTGTGGGGAAAAAAGTAGCACCTGTTGGTACACTTTTTCTATTCTCTTTTTCTAACCAAACTGTTCTAAAAGTGGTGCAACATAAAGTAATTTCAGCTCCATATGCATTTGAATCTCAATAGAAACTTTTACATATGTAGGATAGAATTAATATTAGAAAAAGTAGTTCAGACTTCTCTTCTTGAAGGCAAACTGAATGTTTTCAACCAGCCTAGTAGTGCAAGCTGTTAAAGAGAAGAAGTGGGAGAGGCAGATGGTGACCCAAATCAAGTGAAGAAGTGGTGGACTGTACTGACATGCAGAGGGCATGATACGGGCAAGTTGTGGCTGATACAGGCACAAGAAACCTCAAAAGGAATAAGGACTGAAGGGAGGGGGCCCACCTGAAATGTATGTGTATGAATAAAGGTGCTGAGATGATGGCTTTAGAGAAGCTTCAACGCTCTTCTTGGAAAAGTGTTCACTCCTGGTTGTCACCCTGAAGTGCCTGTAGGCTGATGCAAGCAGCATGGGATACCAACAGGAGCAGCTAGAGGTCTGCATGTAATTGCAGGGCTGCGACCTCATTGGAATCAGAGAGTGAAGGTGCTGCAGCTCACAGAATTAAAACACTACTGTGCCTGGATGCAGGATCTTTAGGAAGGATGGACTGGCAAGACAGCAGCAGGAATGGAGCTCTGCCTGGGTGGTGAACCTACTGAGACCTTATAGGTAAAGATTGCCAAGTAGACCAACATGGGTGACACTGCTGTGAGTATTAACCATCTGCTACAGATCACCTTATCAGGAAGAAATAGAAGAGGCTTTCATCTTGGTCTTGGGTAACCTACCCTGACTGACTCTTCTTGAGCAGTCTCTTCTTGAGATGACCTCAAGAGGTCCTTTCCACCTAAACCAATCTGTGATTTACAGTCCCTGGTCCACATGGGTTACTTCAGCTTATGTAAGATCTGCTGGAAGGGCAACAAACAAGGCACAAGGAATCTAGAAAACTTGTGGAGTGCATTGATAATAACTTCCTGATAATGGTGACTGAGAAGCCAGCAAGTGAGCATGTTCTTCTGGGCCTGATAATTGCAAACATGGAAGAATTGATTGGAAATGTAAAGGTCAGGGACATACTTTATTACAGTGACCATGAGATTGTGATGCTCAGGATATTGAGGGAAGGACACAAGGCAAATAGCAAGATCACAGCCTGGGCATCGGAAGGCAGTTGTCGGTCCCAGGAAGATAAAGGCAACAGGAGGCAAGCATGAAGGAGCAGGAATCTCCTGACAAAACCTGGACATAAAAAAAGAAACATATGTACGTGGAAGCAGGATCAAGTGACCTTAAAGAAGTACAGAGGCACCATTCAAGAAGACAGGGATGTGCTTGAGAAACCCAAAGCTTGCCTGGAGCTGAATCTGAAAGTGGCATGAAATGTAACATGATGGGATGTTAGAAGTATATCGGCAGCAAATGCAAGATAAGTTGACCTTGTACTGATTTGGGCAGAGGATCTGGTGACAAGAGATTTGGAAAAGGCTAATATTCTGATTGTCACTTTTATCTTCATTTTTACTGATCGTCTGAGATGATGTTCAGGAGTATAAAACAGAATATAGAAAAATATTGTTACAAATGGATTCTGTTTGTAGTTAGAAGAATTTGATCATAGCTATTACTGTAGTTTTCCTAGAATGCATATATGTGTTATGCTTAGGAACAATGAAATAAAAATTCACATTTACATACAAGTTATGTATGTAAATACTTCCTTAGTGTTTGTAAGTTGCTTGTAAAATCTCTCCAAAACTTGGTCATATTGAGGTAGATTCTGAAAAACAAATCCATGTTGTGGATATGCCTATGAAATTATCTAATAGTGGGGTTTTTTTAAAATTGTTCTAGGTGACAGAAGTCTCCCCTAATGTAACTAAAAGCAGTCAAGCAGAAAAAGAAAGTCGTGGGCACCAGTGTTTTGAGTGTAGTCAAACCTTTTATTCTGTGACCATGTTGACACATCATTGTAAAGAGGTTCATGGCAAGGAACGAATACACGTTTGCCACATCTGCAGTAAGGCCTTTAAGCGAGCAACACATCTCAAGGTATTTGGTAATAACAGTTGATTTTTCTGTTGACTCCTTGCTTTGGACTTTGTGATGTTAACAAAAGGTACCTATTAGCCCTTTGTCTTTGCTTTCCTTTTACAGTGTGAGAGGTGTGCATCTGAGAGAGGGAGTCTAAGTGATAATGTATACACAGATAGAGAGCTCTTCTGGAGCACGGAGAGGATTTTAATGCATATATTGACTACAGAATGAAAAATGTGAATGCCTGTCATGCAAGTAGTAGTAGTGCCAGGACTTTATTTGCTTATGAATATCATCATTACTAATCCTGATTTCCAGATATTCTTTTGGACTCTCAGGAAGCTATCTGCTCTGCAGTCTTTTTGATTTGTAGATACTCTGTCTTGAGAGTACAAGTGACATCTGCAGAGGAAGAGTTTGTTTTAAAATGTCCTTATATTATTGCTGTTGTCCAGTGATATTTTCTGTGTTGTTTTCTCTAGATGTTGAACAACCTGATACATTGAAGTATTTTGAAAAAATCACTGGTCTTTTTAAGTTCTTAATTGGATTATAGAATGTTCCTTTTAGGAATATTGGGCTGTACTAGACAAGTCCTAGGCTCAGGCCAGTATCCTGTCTCACAGAAAAACTAAATGGAAGTATTTTGAAGAAGATCTTTAGGAAAAGAGCAAACATATAACTTGCTCAGAATTTTGCCAGGTTCCCAGAATTTATAGCAGGAAATTCATGGAGCCAGAGGCAAAGTCTTTGTATTAAGTAGCTTTTAGGAGAGCTCTTCAATAGATTTGTTTTAATTTCAATATTTTACTTTAATATTCCATATTTTAAGGAAATACACACCCTTTGTGAAGTTCACCCCTTTGGAGGGATCATGTCTGTCAACCAGACTATCGGACCTTGGGAAACTATCATAAAATGTGTTGTTGTGAAACTTGTAGTTTAGAAGAAATTTTACAGGGTAAAAAACCAGTATTGGTACTTGTTTCCCTTAAGTAATGATAACAAGCCCCAAATATCAGTCTCTCTGCAATTTGTTTTATTAGAACTGGCTGTTGTTACTTTATTTTTCATAATTAAAGCTTGATTTCTGTTATATACTGGGTCCAGGTTAAAGATATGACAAGGTAACTTCCTACTCTGGTATGTCCCTTGAATTATTGCACATCATTGATTTTTCAGAAGGCAGTGATGAAGTTGCAATAAGAAGTTCAAAGGCAGTAACAGGAGACTTCATGGCCTTGGAGCAACTTGATAAGGGATCAGAAAGACAAGTAGTCTTCTCTTCTATCCTTCCAGTTGCAGAGAACAATGAAGGAAGAGACAGGAAGAGATGACAGATCAGTAACTGTCTCTGAGACTGGCATCACCAGCAAAGTGTTGGATTTTTTGTTCATGGATTGGGCTACATGCAGCCCTGCTGTAGATGGGCTACACATGTCTCAAAGGGGTAAAAAGATCTTTGTTGAGGAGTTAGCAGAGCTCATTGAAACAGCTTTAGACTAGATTTTTAGGGCAAAAGGGATACAACCAGACTCGCTAGAGATAAGTTTGTGGGTGGCACACCAATATTTGAAGGGTCAAGTGCTAGTGAGGCCCTTTGGTCTGCTCTGCAATGTGCTGAGTACACTGGAACACGTTTGAAACGTCCCTGTGCCAGTGCACACAGCATTGCAGCCATCCCAGTGGAGGGAGGGAAAATGGTCAGGGACCTGCTACACCACTGAGACACACACAAGTCTGTAGAGCAGGATAGAATCCACCCATGGATACCAAGGGACCCATCAGAAGAGATTTCCAAACCACTTTCAATCATTTGTGAGCAGTTCTGGCTAACCAGAGGTGTATCAGTTGATTGGAGGTTAGCAAATGTGATGCCCATCTAGAAGAAGGGCTGGAAGTAGGACCCGGGAAGCTACAGACCTGCCATCCTGATTTCAGTGCCAAAAGAAGTTATGGATTAACTCGTCTTGAGTGCCATCATGTGGCAAATGCAGAACAGCCACGGGTTTATAAACCCCCTGGCATGGGTTTATAAAAGGCAGGGCCTGCTTGAGTAACCTGATTTCCCTCTGTGAGGAGGTGACTCACTCAGTGGAGCAGGGAAAGGCTGTGGATTTTGTCTACCTGGACTTCACTAAAGCATTAGACACCATTTCCCACAGCATTCTTCTGGAGAAACTGGCTTCCCATAGCTTGCATGGGTGCACTGTTTACTGGGGGAAAAAAGGGCTATATGGGCACTCCCAGAGAGGTGGTGCCTGGACTTACATCCATCTGGTTGCCAGTCACAAGGTGTTTCCCAGGGCTCAGTGCTAGAACAAGGTCTATTTAGTATCTTAATCAATGATCTGGACAAGGGGATTGAGTGCACTCAGTAAGTTTGCAGAGGACACCAAGTTGTGTGGGAATGTTGATCTGCAGAGGGATCTGGACAGGCTGGATTGATGCACCAAGGCTAGTTGTGTGAGGTTCAGTAAGGCAAAGTGCCGGGCCCTTCACTTGGTTCACAGCAATGCTGCAAGCTCATAGTGGCCATGAAGCAGCCCAGCAGAAAAGGACCTAGGAATACTGGTGAACAACAGTTGAACATGATCCAGCAGTGTGCCTAGGTGGCCAAGAAGGCCAATGGCATCCTGGCTTGTATCAGAAGTAGTTAGGCCAGTAGGACCAATGCAGTGATTGTCCCTCTGTACTCAGCACTGGTGAGGTCACACTTTGAATCTTGTGTTCAGTTTTGGGTCACTCACTACCCCAACATTAAGGTTAAAGACATTAAGGTGCTGGAGCATATCCAGAGATGGGCAACAGAGCTGATGAAGAGTCTCAAATACAGGTCTTGTGAGGAGTGGCTGAGGGAGCAGGGGTTGTTTATCCTGGAGAAAAGAAGGCTCAAGGGAGATCTTGTCACTCTACAACTACCTGAAAGGAGGGTATAGACAGATAGGGTTGGCCTCTTCTCCCGGGTAACAAGCAATAGGGCAAATTATCTCAGTTGTGCCAGGGGAGGTTTAGATTGGATATTAGGAAAAACTTAGTACTTGTCAAGCATTGGTACGGGTGATACAGAGAAGTGATTGAGTCACAAGCTCCGAAGGTAGATGTGGCACTGTGGACAGTGGCTTAGCAGACATAGTTTAGTGGTAGACTTGACAGTACTGGGTAATGGCAGGGTCTTAAAGGACAGTTCCATTTACCACTGGACTATCCACGTACTAAAGCAAACCCCACACATTATCAGACTGTTTCCTCCATTGAAGTAATCCAGTGTCAACTGTGAGCAGCCTTTGAGGAAATTCAACAAAGATAGATGTAACCATGGGTTTTGGCCTAGCATTTTGGGAAGGGTTCAGTGATCTCATGCTCATGGTCTTCATTTTATACTGGTGGTATTCTGGAGATCACCAAAAATATTAAGGGCACTGTCAAACTTTAGACTTTTCAGGAAATACAAGTAAGAGGTAAGGGTATGAGTCTTGAGATGGCAGTACTTAACTCTGTGTGTTTTTTTTTCCGGAGGTATCAGTACCAGCAGTTTCACAAATATCCACAAGGAAGTCTAATTTAGATATTATGTATGAACACTCACACCACCCCCAGTGTCAAAGATTTTTGGTCCAGTGACTTCAGTTCCCCTTCTGGTGTGGGTGGACTGTCCTGATTTTATAGCTTCAGAGAGGAGAATGTTAAAACATGCATAGTAACTAAACTGTCTAATTCTGTATCAGTATGTAGTGGAAATATCTGAAAGTTGACTGTAGATAGTAAATAAAGCACAAAATAAAGATATGATTCTAGGATGAAAATAAAACAGCATTTTCATCTTATTAAAACAATGGAAGGAAACAAACTTCTATTGCCACACTTTTCAGAGGTGATTATAATTAATGTTTCAGGATAAGTGGGACATAAGAGTGATGTACCAGTACATGTATGAGGGAACCAAGGGCCCTTTCAGAGAAGGTTTCCTGCTATTTTCTAAGTAGATAATGCTTGTTTGGAACCCCAAGGTAACTCCTATCTAAAGAATACAAGAATTACATAAATAAACTTGTAAAATGTCATATGACCAATCAATGAAATACTAAAAATGTCTATAAAGAGTTGCTTGCACTTCAGAGCATTGTATTCCCATGAACTCTTTTCAGAAGTATATATTACAGGAAAACTATGAGATTGACAGATCAGTGGAACTGAATTGCATCATCACAAACTATTCAAAGAAAGTTGACAAAGTTTTATGGTGGCTGTCTGGATGCTATCTTGGTTGCTTTCAAGTAGAAAATGGGATGGGAGGGAGGTTGTTGGGGTTTGGAGGGTGGGATCTTTTGGGACGTTTGCCTTGGTTGTTCTGTGGTGGAAGAAAGAAGCAGCCAGTTTGGGATAATTTTTCTGGAGTAGATCATAGTTTGCATCTACCACTTCAAAGCTTTAGGAGGTAATAAACAAGATAAGAGCAACAGATTTTTTTTTCTTTCCACATAAGCTGTGGTTTATGAATCTGATTTTTCTAAGAAGACCTTATATTATTTTCTTACAATACTATATTTTTATAATTACTGTGATAATAATATTCTTCCCTATAACAGTCTTGCTGATTTTCCAGTGTAAACAAACTCTGCAGATACAGTTTGCTTCAGCTCATGGAGTGAGGAATAGGACTTCATAGACATCAAGAAGGCTTATTGTTTAGGTATAGTAAAGACTAATTAATAGTTTAGTCTGTAATGAATAGACTAGAAAAGAATTATACACACACATTTTAGAAAGTAGGCAAGTATTTGCAGTACTGTTTCACAAACAGTTATTGATTAGATTTTTTTAAGTTAAATAGATTGATGTTTGTTTTCTTTTATAATTTGAATTCTGTCTTGGTATTAATAAAGATATTTAAATGAAAAAAATGAAAATCACAAGATACTTAAAAATTTGCAAAACTTCTGGGTCCAGCATTATTTCCAATGAATTAGAAACACTGAAGTTAGAACTGTTACTAATGCTTTTTCATGAAGGTAAAACTATATCCTCATTCTGCTATATTACCTATAAGGACCTTAGCGTGGTTTTTTTGTTGGGTATTTTAAATTGAGAAGTCATTGTAAAGTGGCTCTATTTGCATCTTGACATTGTGTGGCTGCGTGTGTGTATGTAGTGATAATCCCCTCTGAGGCCTGTACAGTGGTATTAATTCAAGAAATGAGATGGATACTGTAGAGGAGATGGGGGGAAATCCTGTATTAACTTAAAATGCACAGTTGTCAAAATACCTCTTTGGAGGTGAACAAAGCACTTCAAGAGTTCTGGTTTGGTTTATTTTATTTTGCTTCAGATTATTAGTGAAGGGAGTAATGTATGCAAGAAAAGAAAGACATACTGTTATTGAAGAAGTTTTTCAGAAATGTAAAGATACTGATGTGTCAGCCTTACAAACAGTTGATATCCAAAATAATCTTCCATTTAAAAGAAATAAAAAAGCAGGCTTCCATTTTCTTCCACCTTGTCTGCTGATGACTAAGATCTTCCGCTTTTGTCTTCTAGGTGTGAATATATTTGTATGTTAAATACTGACATTTTTTAAAATGGTCTTAAATGTATTTTTTTTTCTATACTGGCTTAGGAACACATGCAAACCCATCAGGCTGGACCTTCACTGAGTTCCCAGAAGCCCAGAGTGTTTAAGTGTGATACTTGTGAAAAAGCTTTTGCTAAGCCAAGTCAGCTGGAGAGACATTGTCGCATTCACACAGGTAACACCAGAAATTATTTTTATCTCACAAGATTTTCTTGCTTATGCTTTTAGATAACTGCACTTAAATATCAACTTAAGCTTAAAAAAAACAAATAAATTTTTAACCCCAGATGTTTGAAAGTTAAAAGGAGGAACAGCAGATTTGAAATGTCATCATGCTTCACTAAGCTTATCTGTGTTTTGGGACTGGCAGTACTGCAGTGGTAATGTGAATGCATGAGCTTGTATGTAAAAGTTTGCCAGTCTTTGAAAGAGATTAATTAGAGCATATTTTAAGGCATTGTTTAAAGTGATGTAAAGACTCTGGATATGATCACCTTCAAGCATATAGAAGAATCTGCAAATGAGTGGATGTGCTCAGTGATGTCAAACATGGGACAGACTTGACTGCTGATACTGGCTGCTGTATGCAGTACTTCAAAATGTAAATGATGTAAAAAGGTGAAGGTTTCCTTAAGTACAGAAATGTCAAACTGGTAAACTGATTTTTTTGTACTTCTATTAAATAATTTCCTTAGATGATAAATTGGATAGGAAAGATAATATCAGTGATTTAGTACTTATGTAAGTGTTCTGACATTTAATTTGTGATTTTTGTTGACAATATGGAGCCATAGCACTGTTTGGACAAGGTCTCAAGGAAAAAGATTCATGTCTGCTTCATTTCTAGGTCATCTTGATGACTTTTACTGAATTCAGTACGGTATTTTAATGTTGAAATGAGAAATTATATATTGTTTTTCTCTTTTATAAGGGGAACGGCCATTTCAGTGTACACTATGTGAAAAGGCATTTAACCAGAAGAGCGCTCTTAAAGTCCACATGAAAAGGCACACAGGAGAGAGACCTTACAAATGTGATTACTGTGCAATGGGATTTACACAGAAAAGCAACATGAAACTGCATATGAAACGGGCTCATGGTTACACTGGTATGTAGCATAATGGTAGTACTGGTGCGTGCAGAAAGCCATGTGCTTTATTAGGAAAGCACAAAATACTTCCCTTAAGTTACTGAGGAATTAAGCAGCACTAGTAGCCAAAGACCACAGCTGATGAGCTGATAGTTGCTCATGCAACCCAAAAATCAGGTTAAAACTGCAATTGGTTGCTGTATATGGTTCCTTGTTTTTTATGTGGAGCTCTGTGTATAGAAATACAGAGTTCAAAAACTGTTCCATGAAAACAGTCAATGGTATTAGTTGTGTTGTTTGGGTTTTTTTAATTTTTCAAGGACTGTCTAATAAACTTACAGTATCTGAAGTAGTTCTGTAATATCTTTCCCAGAATGATTCTTTATTCTCAAGTGCTTTTTTTGAATTTTCTTACACTATACATCAAAACATACTCACTTTCCCGTTTCTCTTGAACCCTGGTAGGTCCTGTACAAGAGCCTGCTAATCACCAAGAACAAGAAGGAGAAGATATTAGTCGTGCTCTGAATTTAGAAGAAGTGGTACAAGAATCTTCAAATGAATGGCAAAGTATAGGCAATGTTTTTCGATGACACCTTAAAATTTCAAAGCTAAAAATGTTTCTGGGACTCAAATTTTACAGTTAAAGCTTCAAGCATTGAAAATACTAACAATAGAATAATATATTATAGTTTTTCTAATTATTTACAAAAATTACCCAAAAGATGAATTCATTGTTTTTTTAGCCTTTTAGAAGAATATTGGGAAAACATCATTTAAACTGTGCTAAGTTGTCTGTGAATCAGTGAACTCAGGTAATAATGTATACAGTTTCATCTTTGAATTCACAGCCAGTATACCTATTTAAAAATAAACTGGAACTTTTTATCAGAATAGAATGATTCCCATTTTTAATGAAGGTGAAGAATAACTTCATGGGGAAAAAATCATGAAACTGTCGGTCAGCTTTCTTTTTTACATATTTAAAGAAATCATGGAGGTTGGAAACAAAAAGTTGCAGAGTTGATGCATGCATGCAGTATAAAATAGTGGGGGTTTGCCCTTATTTTTATTTTCTTACATGGTACAGGAAAATGCTGTATTGCTTTTTAAGGCTTTTTTTTTAAATACATTTTGAAAATTGAAAAAAATAAAATACCATGGCTTTTATTGAGAGGGAGCATGTTCATTTCCATTCCAATATAGAGGCAGATAGTTGTTAGTTTTTACAGTAAAAGTCTGAGGTTTTGAACTCAGCAATAATTATTTCAAAAGAATTCAAAAAAGAAGAAGTTCCAATGAAAGCCTCTTCTATTGTTTGCTGTCTTGGGTCAGCAGGTACATGTCACAGTATCTGTGGAAAACACAGCCATATACTAAATCTCTGAAGTAAATGTACATTCTTGTTAGCAGCGAGAAAGCTTGATGCACACTGTCACCTATATTACACAGTGTTCCCCAGTGGTGTAAACAGTTACCATTTTGAATCTGTATATTCCTCATTATTTGCTTTGTGAATTTTGGAAATATGTTACTTTTATTTGTTAAGTCATTGTTTCAGCAAAACTACCTAGTTAACTATGTAATGCTTTCAAAGGTGCCACTTGTTAAGTATATTCATAACAAAGAAACACTGGAGTAAAAACATAGTTGTCATTTAGACATTCCAAAGACAGAAACTTTTTTTCTTATTTTTGCCTTGTTCTTTTGAATTTTATTTATATGTTACATATATATAGATATATATATATGTGTGCTTGTATATGTATATATATATATTTAAAGTTATATGAGCCTCTGTGTGGCTGATCAGTATATTTTGTAAATACTAATCCCAATTGCAAGAAGTTCATCTGTTTAGTTGCCACAAAGTACTTCTCGCTCAGTGGTGGATATGTTGTACTATAAAACAGAGCTGGATTTTAATTTACCTTCTGAAAGATAATTGTTTGCAGATCCAAAAAGCCCTTTTCTGTAAATACTGTCTATACTTTGTCTATGATATAAACTAGTTACTTCAGATTGCTGAAGCAAGAAATTGCTGTTGGTTTTGATAGGGCATCTCTTAATTCTTTTGTTAACTGTTCAGCATATGTATATAAGTAATATAGTTGGTGACATGAAAATAACACTTTTGTTATGTGGAATATTTAATTCAAAAACATGCTAAATAATATTACTTTTTACCAATTTCTGGTTTGTGTATTTTTTAAGCATATGATTCTGGATTCTAGGAGTCTCTAAAAACTCTGTTTACCAGAAGTGCATGTGTGAATATTAGATGTAAAGAAAAGACGTAAATTTCTTCCAGCCGTGCCTTCTCTTCCAGTCAGCCTATGAGTGTTTGAGCTCTTTAAGAAAGATAGTATATTTTACAATTGTCTGGCCTTGTGGTATATCTGTTTGTCTGTAATAGTGTAGTAAAATAATACAGTGCTATGTTGCATGTACCATGTATGAAACCTTTTCCCTGTTATTTCAGAGAATACTGTATAAATGCACATCAAAGTTGGTTGGAGTTGATTTTCTGCATAGGGGTTGATGTTTTCCAGAGATTACAAAATCCAGTTTAACAGAAGATGATTTATAACTGGTCACATTCAGATACAAATCCATCCTTCACAGGAAGAATGTTATTTCTCAATGCTTGAAAGCATTTAGTGTGCTCTAGCTGGGATTGCTTTGCCAGCAAGTAAAAACTGGTAGTGGTTGGTACCTGCCGAGAGCCTGTTAAAAAGATGGAGGGGGACTTTTTACAAGAGCATGTAATGACAGGACGAGGATGAATGGCTTTAAACTGAAAGAGAGTAGGTTTAGATTAGATGTTAGAAAGAAATTCTTTGCTATGAGAGTGATGAGATACTTGAACAGGTAGCCCAGAGAACTTGTAGATACACCATCCCTGCAAGTGTTCAATGCCAGGTTGGGATGCAGCTCTTAGCAACCTGGTCCAGTGGAAGGTGCCCCTGCCTCTGGCAGGGGGGTTGGAACTAGATGATCTTTAAGGTCCCTTCCAACCCAAACCATGCTGTGATTCTATGGTACTTGGTGAGCAAATGCTAAAAGCAGATCTTGTGAGTAAAAAGTTGCCATTTTTAAATGGTCACTTCTCAGGGTGAACAAAGGTTTGTAATGCCCAAGTTCCTTGCTAAGATTGAGTTGGAGGTTTTCAAAACAGTGTATGTGTTGATGTTCAATACAAATACAGACATGGTAACCAATCTGTTGATATTTTCAAAAGCAGTGTTGAAGTAGATGCATTATTTATGGAAGGAAAAGAACTCTTGTTCTGAGTCTTGCTTTTGAAGAGCCACGTTATATAGTGGGTAAGTGAACAGTGCTTAGGAATGCCCCTGTTTCTTTCTGGTTTGATGTAGTAGTAGGCTTATTCTAGCCTCAGGCTTTTTGGCTCGTGTCTGCTCAGAATTTCTCTTTGTTTATGTACATGAAATTACCTTCAGTACATAAAATTACCCAGTCCTAGTACTGGTTATGCAGTCCTGTTTCAGGAAAAATCCTTTGGTTACAAAACCAATCACCATTTAAATAGCTGGTTTTCAGGAAAACTACTAGTGAGTAATTAAAAGAATAAATTTCTGTTGAAGTTTTAATAACTTTCAAGAGACTCATGTTGGTAAAATAATGCTTTCACGTACTGTACCTGTTTTTCTACCAGAAGTAAATCCAAAAAAGCCACTTTCAGCCTCTGAGAAAGATGACTCTGGGGGAAACGAGTGGTGAAGGCAAGACACTTTGAATAAATCCTATAGTTCTACAGCACAGTATTTTGAAAGATGTATTTCTCATGGTTTTTTACCTTAAATATTCTTTCCTATTTTTAAAGGTTATTTGTGCCACACTTGTTCATAAAGGGCAGGATTTCATTGCCTATTCATAGACATTTTATGCCTTGCAATATTCCCCTGGCCTGTAGCTGCCACTCCAGACACTGGCCTCCCATAAGTCTTGTGTCCCATTGCCAGCCTTCTGGGCCAGCTAAGTCACAAGCAATGTCACTAGAAACCTGTGTGCAGAAAACTGGGTCCCATAGTGTAATTTTGTAGTATCTGAACATTGTTCACAAATTGTGGGAGGACAAAAAAATAAACAAACCTTTTCCTTCGTAAAAAACAAAACTGGCCCAAGTTTCAAGTTGATTACTTTATTTCAACAATGAATATTTTTAAAAGCTGTGTTCCTATAAGAACAATACGTATTCAAATTAAATCAACTATTACGTTGCAGGTATACATCTGAATGAAGCTACAATAGAAAAATACACATAGCAACCAGTGTAGGTAATAGAAGATGTAATACGTGTGTGTATGCTTAATGATTCTGGCAGTTTTGTTTTCTTTAGTCTCTATGTATTTTCTATCATCACATCTTCCATTGCTTCATATTAATGGACACTGATTTAAACCTACAATAGATTTAGATGTGAAAAGCAATTAACATACATATTTATAGGTAACTTTTACTGGGCACTTAGTAGGAATGTGGTTTCAACCTAGGAAGCACTCACTGTAGTCTACAATGCACAGGCTAAAACTAAAAAATTAATTAATCAGACACTTAGATGACAGCTTGAAGAAATGGTAAATTGAAGTAATAAAACAGTGCAATTCAGAAGAGCCTTTTATTTCCCTAAGTGTGGTTGGAAATACGATCACCACACATTCATTTTAGTAATTTGTGAACAATTAATATCTAAATCTAACTGAACTACAATTTATTTCTACAAGGCAACTACAGTACAACAGTTAAATGTTCACAGTAGTTTACTATGTGTTTGCTTTGGTGCACTGCCCTTAATAGGCATCCAGGTGTTACTCAGGCAAAAATGAGCCAATCAAATGACAACACTGCTGCAATACCAAGAGAAAGATTCGAAATTTTAACATGAGATGTGCAGGACTATCTGAGATACCAATACTGAAGGGCTTTCTTTTAGAAATTAGACTTTTTTGTTTATATCTTTAGTTACTTATTTACTGTACTGCAAAATCAGTGCTGTTGCAGCAGATTTTATGTGAAGCACCAGGGACATCCAGTGGTCACTTGTGCAATCTTAGATGTTTCTCTGGGAATATCCCTTTTTTGTAACATTAGTCTAACTCAATTTTGAAATCCTCTTTCTCTCCCTCATCTGCTCTTAATTCTAATGGTTTGGATGTGATGAGCAATTCATGGTGTGGAAAGAATTTCCTTATTGCTATTGCTCTGCATCATTGATTCTACAACATCTGCCCCCTCCCACGTTTCACATACCTTGAACTCTCAATGTTTGGTAAACCTTTCCATGACTGCCTAATCCTGTTATGAAAATAAATTATTCTGTGAGTGAGAGAAGGAAGATTAAAACAAAACAAAATGAAATAAAAAAATATTTGGATAAACAGTCCTTGCAACTTCTGCACATAATGGGTTTTTTGCTTCTAACAGCAGTGTCTCAAAAATTCATTAACAGCAGTGCTCAGTGTCAAAGATATTATAGCTCTTTATTTGTAATTCTGATGTTCACTAAAACGAAACCAGAAGATTTGAGCTCAAATTAGGTGCTTGGGAGAAATAATGGAGTCCAGCATACAGTTAGGGCATCCTGAAGAATAACAAGTAAAGTTACTTCACATAAAATAAGGAAAACATCTAGTAAAGCTACTTTTTGTGTTTCTTTCATTCAACTGTTGGTCAGGGATTGCCGATAAAAGTTTGTATAATCTACTGCATGCAGAACTTTATTGGCATTAAGTAATGGATTGCATCTATCTAGATAACTGTGGCAGCTGTTGTTAATTTTAAGGCAGTTATGCTATGAAGCAGAGTACAGGATCCTTGGATGGCATCTTAGAGCTTCAGCGCCTAGCAATTGGTGAACCAGACCGTGATCCAGGTCGGGACCCAGAGCCTCCCTGTACGGGGAAGAACAGAGTGAGGTTAATTAAAACTTAATGTGTACATTGAAAAACATCAATCTGTAGTGAGTACAACAAAATTTTAAATGCTATCTAATGAAAATGACCTGCAGTTTCCTCTAGTATATCGCTAAATATTATTGGAATTTTCACTTCAAAAAGATGTTTGCTTTTCCCATATTGTCACATAGGATTAATTTAATCTCATTAAATCTTTCACACAGGGCTAGGCAGTCTCTCAGGAATTACTTCCAAGTGCATGTTCTTATTCAGGCCTTCGTAATGAAAAGAATCTGCTTGTACATCATGGAAAATTCCATTTTTATGGCTACCCCTGAACTCTATGTATATTTTTAAAGCAAACAATGAAACAAAAAAGTCTAAGTCTTGCTTATGAGATGTAATAGTCTTACATGTGAAAGAACTGAAATTTAATAGTTTCATTCTGCAATATTTATTAGTGTAAATTCTCAGTGTTATCATATCAACATGAGACTTATATGGAAAGCTCAGATGCAGATACAGGAAGAAGCTAAGAAAAGATACAAGGGTGGAAACCTGGCCTATTTTTACAAATAATAAAAAACCCTCAAACTAGGAGAAAAAAATCGTAACAATTCATAAATCTGCAGTTGAGTAAAGCAATTGTATAGCAAAGATGAGCCAAGCTGAAATTTTAATGTTTCATTTTTTGGAACTTAAGATTAACGTAAGTGGGTATCTTCTCCTTTAGCTTTAGCAACTATTTTAGGCAAATCTTGAAAAATGCATTTAAGACCACAAATGTGAGATGGTGTGGTAATTGTTACTGTAATCAGGTGATGACTGAACTTAAAAAAAAAAAGAAGTCTACGTATACTTTGGGATTTTGTTTATATTATTCTCATCTTTCAGTGCTGCCTCCTTTGTTTTATAGAACTGTTTCAAGGAAAATTCAGTCTAATTCATGGGTAATTGGCTTTTTTCTTTCAAAGATAGCTTAGAGAATCGATAACATTTTTATTGTAAAGACTGTAAAACTATATAAAGAAATATTTGTTAATGCCTCCTGCTATAAACAGTGGATCTAAATCAAATGGACCTGAATAGAACTCTGATATGAATTCCAAAAGTTATAATGGCTGGGAAATGGCTATAGAAAAAGTAGAACTGATATATGTATCTCTCAGCTATATATAAATACTAGCTAAAGTAGCTGTAACCATTATGCAAAAAAGAGAATATTAAATTTCATGGGAGATCATTAATGGGTATTTTCAGATGTTTAAATAGAATTTTACAAATAATGTTAGTATATAGAAATGGAATTGTTGATGTATCCAAACTCCACTAAAAACTACAAACGCACAACACGAACATTAGACTAAAAAGGTAAGTGTTTAATTTTTACCTGTGCCTCTGAAGAGCTCATTCCTTTTCTTAAATTGCAAAATAAAAATTCTTACTACCTCCTTGAAGTTTTCAGGATGTCACTGATGCATATATTTGAAAAACAACTCTACAATGAAAGATACATAACCTAAACCATGTAAGAGAGAAAAATGTGGCTTTTGCTACAGGTAAAGGTGCTGTTATGTCTCCTGTTGCACAGAGGAATAGTAGGAGTCTGAGACTGCGATCTCAGACCTTCTGACTTGAAGTTAAGATGACTCCTGATTGCATCCTTCATGTGCAAATAGTACAGTAGGTGATTTGTTATGAGTGAATGCTTCACTACCTTAGAGGAACAATACAGTCTTCCTCAAGTCCCTGTCAGTGGGTATGATGTACTTTCCATGTGTCTGTTTCCTGACATAGAATATGAAAAATCCTCATGACTGACCTTTCTTCGTTTTGTGTTTTCATTGTGTTCATTTTCATTGTGTTGGTGGAGCTGTGCTGTGACTAGAAATGGTGAATTGAACCAGATTAAAGAGAATCTGGCCAAATGTTTATTTTTCATATGGCATGGTTTTCCAATTTGCCTGACTTAAGTGATGTCACAACTTGCTGTACTGATGTGTTGTAGGAGCTCTCCCACCTGGGCTGGGAACAAGAAGGGACTGTTGAAGTTGTTATTGCATCTCAGCCATGTCTATTTGTCTAGCACTGCCCTGTACTATCATTCTGCAGTTGATCAGTTCACTTTCATTTTCACTATTCTAGATAATTTAGCAGCAATAAGCTGTGTCACCTCATTTGTCTTCCATATTCCATGTCATCTGTACATTCAGTAACAACACTGATCCAGGTGGTTGTGGGACTTTGTGAACTTACTTTCTTTCTTGATGGCAACTAAGTGTGTATTTTTATCTTTGTTTCCTATAATGTAAGTAGTTACTAAGCTATGAAGTAACCTTGAGGTTTATCCCTGCAAATCTAGTTCCTTCAGAAGCTTTAAGGAAATGTGGCTGTTTCAAACATGGTAAGTTCTGGAGAGGTTTGGCTTCTCTTTTCCCTGAACTCAGTTTTTTTGTGCTTGGAGTAAGTTCAATTGTACTTTACCAGTTTAAAGATTCGGGAAAGAGTGCCCTGGCCCTCATGATAGGTTCCCTTATGTCCCTTGTGAGCAGATTTATGCTCATAGAATTTTCCGCTTCCATATCCTGGCTTGTGTCCTTCACCACCCTGTGAAGAAAGATTTTCAGATATATATTACAAATCATCACATTCAGGTTATCATATGTATGTTGTAGTCTTTGTGGACACTGAAATGTAATACTCAGATGAGGAATTTGGAGGTTGTTGAAATGAAACAATCTTTTATGTAAAACAAGTGAAGGAAAAAGTTAGGAAATTATCTGAATAGACTCAAATCTGAAGGGAGCATCAATCTGTAAAAAATGAATTAATAACCAAAAAATGAATCCTCGGAAGGTTAACCTGCATGTCAAAACTTGAAATGTTTTAATTTCGGAAGTGCTGAGATGTCAAACGTATCAGCTAATTTGTGGTGTTCTGATAATGAAAGAAATGCTTAACAGCTTGAAGACTTTCATACTTTGTCTCAAAATGCCAGTAATTTACATGCCATCTTTTATAAAATCAAACCTGTGGTAGAGAAGTAGAATTTAATTAGTTCTGAGATAACTGTGGGAAGAACTTGTCTGGCAACTGTTTAGGCAGATCACTTCTTAACTGACAGCGGTTGCAAGGAAAGGTCAAACAAAATACTTGGCTTAGTGGCAGTGTTAGTTCTGCAGACTGTATAAGAGCAGTTGGAACTGTGGAACAAACACCTATCTTATCCCACCCTCCTTCCCATTTTTGTCCATCCCAGGAAAAGAAAAAGGCAGTAGATGAATCTTCTAGGAGTCTTAAAGGAGAGCTTTGCCATGCAGTGGATTTTGCTCCCTTTGTGCTAAAGCAGAAGAAATTAATGCTGCAAGGGCTGTCAAGTTGCTGGATAAGAGCAAGCAACACAATTACCATCTTAAAGTGCTGTGGAAGGAGGGAGGAAAGTGGAACAGGAAAAAGCAAAATAGGAAAATTGAGACAAAACAAAATTATCGCGTTGCTGTGGCAGCTTGAGGCAATGGAGCAAGATAGCTTTGGCCTGGTAAATAAAATGGCTATTACTGAAAGCACATTCATCACCTACCCAGCTAAATCTGGTGAGGGATAATCCTCTTCCCTGTACATGCAAGAAATAGAAACAATGACATGATGATCACTACATACACAGAAGATGAAAAAGCAGCAAAAATTATTAAATAATGGACAGATAATGAGGCAGGAGTTGAAAAAAAAACAGTCTGTACAATCATTTCATGAAGGAAAAAAAGGGCAAAATTACAAGAACTGACTTTACTAGCCATGGTTAGGCCAGTATTACGTATTTCAAAAGCCAACTGAGCTTAGTACATATAAGGGACAGTTCCTGGTGGGTGAGGCTTGTTGGAAAGCATTACCTATTGTTAGTTTATTACATAAAGCAATCATATCAAGAATTGAATATAAAAATCTCTGTGAGCAGCTTTGATTTGTCATGCCTCAAGTCAGGAAGTGCATGAGGAAGAGAACCATGGTTTCTGTGTCTTAGGCCCTTGTTTTAAATTATTCCCAATGACACCTGTAAATTTTTACTTAGTGTCATTAAAGACAATGAATCAGGCTCACAGTGGAATTGGTATGAATTAGCCTGTAAATGGTCATTGCTTGAGCCCCTGAAACCACTTACCTTTGCTTGCATTGGGGGAGGTGTACGGGGTGAGACCTAAAAACCAACATAAAAAAGTTGTAAAATGAAGGCAAAAATAAAATGTAGGAAATCTTTAAGCATATTATCCATGAGTTAAAAATTGTAATGGCACTGATAAGCTCCTCTACTGTCTTAGGCTTTGCCTAGAACAAATTGGATTTATGTCTATCTTTAAACAGTAATTATTCCTGAATACTGCCAGTGTTGAAGACACAAGGACAAAACCTGTATATGGTGAAGCTGTATAATTAACATAATTGCTGAAATTTGACTATGCTAAAGGAGGGTTCACATACTTTTTTGATAGCATGTCTTCCTAGGTAAAAATTACTTTTGTATTTGAATGGCTTAATGAGCTCAAAGGCATGGTACAATTAACAAGGCTCAAAATAAGGGGTAATGATTGGGGAGTGTTTGGTTGCTGATAGATCCTCAAGAAAACATTTCATTTTAGTGCATAACAGGAGTAGGGGAGACTTACAATGTTCTTGAAGAAGTGGACTACAGGGTTGTCATCAACAGGCCTGCCATGCTGAGATCTCTGGGGGATGGACCCCACGTGGTGGACCCTGGCTGCATGAATATCCTGAAAAACAGAACAGGCGTATCACTGACTCAGCTGGGAAGGATGATTATCAGGGATGGTATGAAGAGTCGTTTTCACCAGGAATGAAAAGAAGAAAAAAATGCCTTGGAAATCTACAGAGGTTGCCCCCCAAAGTTGCCAGTGCTGTGAAATGGCCAATACAGAGTATGTGTATGGACACATGTTACGCATACATATGGATGCACATGTGTTTAACATTACAGCCCAGTGTAGAATGAAGCATATTAATGGAAAGTTTAGATAGCAGAAACTGTCATTTTGCTTAAGAAAGAAATTTTTCCTAAGTAGGATCATAGAATGTAATTTTAGAAATTAAACCAGAAATTGAAAGAAACTTAAAATTATGTTGGGTCATTCTCCATGGCAGAGCAGGAAGACATCAGGTATGATTTCTCAGTTCCCAAAGACTACAGAGCACTGATGAACTGCAAGAGCAATGTTCTTTTAGAATAAGGGAATCAAGTGAGGCTGACAATACTTTCTATTTTCAGTAGGGCTTCCTGAGCAAGAGTCCAAATTAGGTCAGATATGTTGTTTATAAGATTGATTTCCATAGAGAGAAAAAAAAAGCATAGAGAAGTTCAGCTGGTTTTTATCAGGGTTAATTTTTTTGGGTGGTGATGATATGTAGACACTTACTGTTTTCAAAGCAGGAAATTCTGAAATTCTTTTGATCTGTTGGATCTCCATAGCATCAGGCAGTCAGCCCTGTTTATACTTCTGCAGCAATTTCTACTTTGTTTCTAGTTCCAGTGTTGCCAAAGTACCCTCTGCTGCCATGGTTAGGAAGAGAGAGCCACCAAGTTGCCAACGGGTGTTCAGAGCAAGTTACTTCAGCCATATGTTTGTTTGTCTTGTTAATCTACATTCAAATCACCCATTGCTTTGCCTTTGAAACCAGATGACTGCCTTGTCGTTAGGATAAATAACATGATAAATACCATGGTGCTGAAGAGCTGAACATCTATTGTTTGCAGCAGAAACTGGTCGCCATCCAACTGCAGAACTATTACAGTATGTGAAGTAGAAGGCTTCAAATTCAGATTTGATTGCATGTGGCCTGCAACTCTGCAGTGGGTTGTGGATTGCCATGGGCATGGAGCAAAGCTGGCATAATAGGTTTTTAGAGTTTAGGTTGAGTTTCTTGAACTTTCATTCTGATCAATTATTAGGTGCTAATATCTTGGTTTATTGAAAAGGTTATTGTGCTGAAAATACAAAGTTTCTTCTGCCTGCAATGCCAAATATCATCATAGTCTTTGACTGTCCCCCCTTTTAATGTGTATGAAGCAGTAGCAGATCTGAAGTAATTTTTAATGACTGTTCTGGGTGAGTTTAATACAGTGTGTTTCCTGCTGTTACAAATAGAGTGCCTTCATTTCACATTGTCATCAGCAAACATCATCTGTCTTTAGAATCTTTGAGATCATTCTCAGTTTGTGACAGGCAATTTGCACATTTCCCTTCAATTCATTTTTGGAATTACTCTTTGACCTGTAGTTTTTCTTCCAATTTTTGGATGCGAGTGGCAGAGAGCAAACTTCCATGGTGTTTTTCTGCAATTGCTCATGTTTATGTAATAATTGGTATCTGTGGGTATTAAAAGGTAAATTTGGATGGATTCAGAATGAAAAGGGAAAAGATCTGGTTTATCCTTCTAGGTGGGCTACTGAGATGGCATGATATGAGTGGACACTCGAATTAACTCATCCAGTAGTCATTGTATATTTTGTTAATGCATTCAGATCATCACCATGTATCTTTAAATATGCTTTAAGTGCTTGGCCTTAAATAATATTCTTAATAAAACTTAATGGGAATTTTTAGAGCAACCATGTTTTAGGAAGGGATGAAATTTAATTTGTGTTACTAGTCTCTATTGCCTAGCAACTGTAGTGAGTTTCTCCCCATATTTCTTGCAGTGGTGTTAGGAATTTTGGTCTTGAGGATATTGCTCATCCTTGGCTTCCCTATCTGTATATTTGGAAGTGCACTTTCAAAATATAAGCCTGTATTCAGAGCCCTTGGGTACCGTTGGTGAAGTTTAAAATGGAGTTGCCTCTGTTTGTGCCCTTAAGGAAAATTTGAATACGTGATAATTCTTCAGTAACTGAATAGAACACTCAGCTTTGCCTGTTCCCAGCTAACATTATGTTTGACCTTAATAAAAGATCCCTACTTGGTCAACTCTGCTGTACATTCAAAAAAGTCAAAAAGAACCCTTACGCTGAATTATCTTAATAGAAAAGATTTGCCAGTACTGGAAATTTAAGCAGTAACTGGGAGATCTGATGACACAAACACAGTTTGCAACTTCACTGTGAAGTAATAGTTTTAAGGATTAATAATGTAAATAAGAATTCTTAAAAATATATGTAAAATACCCACAGTTATCCTGTCATGGAAAATGATTCAATATTGCAATGTTTTGCAGTCTTTCTGGTGCTGACACAAGAGTTCCACTGTTTTACTGTCACCTACCTTAGGCCACTAAAAAAAAAAAAAAAAAATAAAAAAAAAGAGAGAGAGAGAAAGGTAACTGTGAATGCAGTGCAAACAAAACATGCAGGTATTTTAAGTCTCAACATTAGCTATACATTGGCATGGCATTCTCTGTGTTAGCCATGTACTTTCACATCAGACTAATTACATTTACCAGCACAACCTGTATTAATACTCTGAAAGAGCTATTAATTTAAAAAAAAAAAAAGTTACAACTTCTTTAACAGTATGTGCTCCACTTGGGGTTTTGTGCAAGATTATTACATTTCCAACTGACACGAATATACCTGAGTGTGTGTGTTTATATATACATATACACATATATATACACATGCTTTTCAGTGTTGTGCAACAGCTGTCTCTGGGTATAAAAAGTATAAAAACTGTTGTTAAGCAGTAGCAAGCTTTTTTTTTCCAGTGATGAAATCCTATGAAATCCATCCCTGACTTCTCTTGCTATAAACATGGTATGTCAGATCTTGCAACTCAAGCTCATTAAGGGAGACTTTTAAATGCGTATTTTGAGCTCTCATCCTCCACAAGAGGATTGCTTATAGCTGAAGTTCACATATACATGTAGATAGAAACATAAAGCTCTATCTCCTAATCAGTTTGTGATACCCATTAGTGACAATAACAATATTAAGATAGTTTGGATTTGGAGTACTTGAATTTACAGCTTTTTTCATTTCCTTTCAGTTATCACTGTTATGTTGTTTTGTTGCCTACTTTAGGATGTGAGATGAAATAATCTAAAGCATATCCCATGTTGTTTCTCTATTGGCAAAATCCAAATACATATGAAATATGGAAATAGCTGGTTTAAAATGCAATCAAACCAAGTAAAAATTTTTTATATTTGTAAGAATGAAAAACAATGGATCTTTTCATGAGTCCAATGGGCTTTATTCACAAGATGCCTAATGTGTCACAGTGCATGAATTTAAAAGAAATTGTAAAAAAAAAAAAATCAACATATTTCAAATTCATATTGACATGAAAAGTACATCTAGATTGCCTTAGAAAACCAAACTGTTCCACAATCTACAGGATGTAATGCTTGACCCCACCCCCACTAAGACATTTCCAGCCATACTGGTAGACTAAAATTAGCCTTGAAGCATTCAGTGATGAACTCCTCTACTGCTGGTTTGTGGGAAGAAAAGGTTGAAACAGCAACAGGTAATTGTAAGCTATGCAGCTGATTTTGTATTAGAAAACGGGACTCTGAATCCAAATTCTAAGGAAATTCCTACCCAGATTTGAATTTGAATTCCTGTGGGTAGTATGGCTTCAAAACTGTATGCCAAACAGGAACTGAGACACATCCTTTCAGTGAGTATGCACACTGGGTTTGGGTGTTGGGTTTTTTTTTGTTATTGTTGTTTTTGGGTTTTATTTAATGAGGAAATTTTATCATATAGTTGGACTAGAATAATCTGACAGACACTTGAATATAGAAATTGCTTCATCTTGGGATCGGGAGGGGCTTTGCCTCTGGGGCTTTGTGTTCCTGAGCATAGCTGGCACTGTCAGAGCCTTCCAGTGCTACCACCCAGCCCCTCATCAGGCAGCAACAGAACATACAGCACATGTGTCACAGGAGGATGTATTTTTCTCTGCTTATTCTAGTAGTTCTGTAATTTCTGTGAACATACATAGGCTAAACCAGAGCTGTGTTATACTGGTGTCATTGCTTCCATCTTCATTCATGTACAACCCAAGTACCAATTTGCTCTTTGTGAATGTTTGTTCCGGGCTGTTCACGACTTGTTGATCTGTTACAAAAAGCACTGTGGATGCTGACATCTTCCCCAGTGGCTGGTCTGATGGTGACATTATAGTTAATTACCAAATTCAGCAGGCTTTTCTAATCACTTTACAATGGATCCTTGTAATGGTATTGTTAATTTTTCGTAATGTGGACATTAAGACAGAAATTAAATTACTTGCTCAAAGTTATGGAGGACAATTGACAGCAAGAGAGATGTAAAGTACAGGATTCTGCCTTCCAGTGTTGTGCTGAGATCGTTAGTATAATCTTTGTCTAGAAACAGGTGATGAACAAGAAGAGGTGTAATTCCTATCAGAGAGATGGGACTAACAAATATGGCACTAAAGACTAGAGATGGATGAAAAGTAAGAAACACAAGGAAGGTAAGAAAGGTGGCATGAAGAAGGAAACAATGGAGAGTACTGACCATCAACAGAGGTGCCAATTGATAATTCAGAACCACATTTCTCCATAACCCTTTTACTTCTTAGTGCTTTGATGATTTGTTTTCACAAATTAGCAGGTAAAAGAATTACTGGGGAAAAAAAGAAGAATCTCAGGAGATAAATTCTCGTTGGTGATAGGACCAGAGGAAGACACCAGTGCCATCATACCTTCTGGGGTTTTCTCCATGTCCAATTTATTCCATCATCATGACAGTTGATAAACCCCAATGCTTTAATTTGCCTTTGCTTTTCTGAAGCATTTTTCTGCCCAGCATGAATAATTTTATTCAAATATTCTTCATGATAGAGGTTCTTTATCTGGTTGGACAGAGTCTCTGATGCATATTCAGTATTGTACTCTGTGTTGTTTTATCAAGTTGGTATTGATGACATAGATTAAACCCTGTTGAAATGATCCATGGTTTATGGGGGGGGGGGGGGGGTTGGGTGGATTTTTGGTTTTGTTTTGGGGGTTTTTTTAGAATGATAACTCCAGCAAAAAAGAGACTTTAACTAGTAGGTATTCTCAGAGTAGCTTCTGCTACCAAAAAACCTCTCAGCATTAAGGGTTTAACAGTACATGGCCAAGACATGGAAGGCATCCTGTATCAGTATTCACCATGATAAATTTCTACTGATAGCCTGTGTATTTGTTGCAAGTGCCTGTTTGTTGGTGCTGATACAGTGAAAGAATGTGACATTGTGGGTATGGCTACTGGTAAGGAAGCAGAAATTTCTAAAAAAAGTCTTGTTCCCTAGTATTCTCATACAATCACAAAACTCTTAGAATAAATTAGGAAAACAAAGATATAAATACCAGATGTACACTATTCTTTTAAAGCTGCTAACCAGAAATAAAGAGGAGAAAAATGTTACTACAACCTTGATTTCTGGAAGTAAACATTTCACCTCTCAGACTGCATGCACTCACCCACCCACAATTATCCATTCTCAACTTTAGCTTATTTCTTTGAAACAAATACTATCACTGGGGTAAATTCTAATAATAGTATAAAATGGAGAAGACAGATCACCTCAAATCTGAGGCTTATACAGCTTCCAAGGCACACTAACTGTATGATGTATGAGAAATGAAAAAGTAAATCATCATAAGCAAAAGGTTAAAGAAAGCCAAGGCTCATCTTGGGTCTGCAGCAGTAATTCTGTTTTAAAAATATTTTTAGAATTGTTGTGTAAGAAATTCACTAAAATCATCTGAAAATGGCAGTGGAAGACTTTTTGTGCAACTCAGAAATGAAACCAAGTACCTTTGAGTAAAATGAGTAACAGAACTTGTCTACCTATGGAAACCATTTTAGGAACAAGGTAAGATAGTTTGCATCGGTACATAAGATGAAAGCAGCAACTGTTGCTACTGATATGTGATGACAGAGGTACAAAACAGAGCTGGGGGGAAAAAACCCTCCAACTTTTGTCTCAGTTTTCCATTGGGAAGTGGTTACCATTGTGCAATCTTAAAACAATTGAAGAACAAAATCATTATTTTCAGCATTCTAAGATGGCAATTGGTAAGGATAATGCAGTACTTCATTTGCAAGGAATCAATATATGTGGAAGGAAAAAACCTCAATATAACAGATTTTAATCTAAAACTCTTACTTTTTTATCAAATTGGTTCATCTGCAGAGAAACAGACTAAGAAAAATTTAATCCTCATGGTGCATTTTTAATAGATCTATTTGACCTTCTGCCTGTCCCTCATACTTGTTTAAGCAAACACACCTCCACCCCTGTACCTCCACCCCTGTATACAGTAGCAAAAATGAAATCCAGACCTAACTCTGAGCTGGACTGTGGTGCCATGCAAGTGAAAAAGAGGAGGTGCTGAGAGCAGCCAAGGCCAGTTTCTACCAGAACACCCCAAAGCTGCCCCTCCAGTGGCTGTGCCATCAGGCTGAGGCCCAGGCAAAGTGCACCAGCAAGCCTGGAACTTCACCAAATGCTCAAAAGAATCCTTGGAGCTCTTCTTCAGCTCCCACTTGAACTTATTATTACTATTACATCATACTAGTGGATAGAAGAGTCTAGAAAAAATGAGGCAAAGCCTGAACTGAATTATCCTGTTGGAATTTTAATGAAAGATGTAAACCTTTTGATGTAAAAACAGAAATCTTTAAAATGTTTGTTGATTAATTTGTATTTTAGCCTGAATGTGTTGCTAATGCATTTCTGAATTTGAGGCAAAAAAAGACCATATGAAAGACAGTAAAAGTAGTGAAGCACATTGGCTTTTTCTGTCTGCCCAATCATGATTTTCTCTTTAACTTGTAATACAAATCAGTGAGCCCCAACTCCTTTACCCCCTTTCTGAACAAACTTCATGATGCAGCTGCTGTCAGGTTGAAAACAAAGCATCACTAATACTTCACCAAAAGTTAGTGCTTCATTTAGTTTGTAATGATTGCTTCAAGCAGTAATTTCCTTGAAAATGCAAATTCCAGTGCATTAAGTAATGTGTTAATTATTAGGCATTAATAAGATTTATGCAGTCATACGTATGTTAAATGAACATGTCAAAATCAATCCTATATAATGTTGGCTCCTAAGTGTACTCACCTGTTGATACTTTCTTGTTTTGTACAGCTGACTATTTTTTAAACCAGACAGATCTAAAGTGTTCAGAGGTTCCACCACTGAACAAGCAAAATGAGCTTCAGACTGGCAGTTCTGATACATTAATTCATCTTTAGGTATTCATCATTCATTACTACCTGCTACGAACAAGATTCAGTTCCCATTATCATAAAACAAGAACATCAGATTTAGGAGATTCAGTTGTTCAAGGAACTAGTCCTTTCTTTCCAGAAGTCAACCAACCTCTCTTCATTTCTGTCCAATACACTGTTCAACTGAATTTTGCAAAGGACATACAGCCTCTTTTCATGATCTGAAAACCCATCATGTACAACTAGTAGTTTGGTGCAATTTCTGTTAATGGATTAAAGCATTTAAAACAAATTAAATCATTAGTACACCTACACCAGTTTTTGTGATATAAACAGTTTAATGAATACATAAAGCAGATATAAAGCAAAAGATTAAAACAAAATTGTTACAACCACCATAAACTGTATAAAAATATTTTTACAAGAACATTGCTTGCACAGCAGGTTTTACAAAACAATGTATCACAAGCAATACCACTCCCTGAAAACTAGGACTTGGAAATAAAAATCACAGTATTTACTTAAATCACACTGGATACTAGTCAGACTAGCACTGATTTAACTCCTTTTCAGATTTTTCATGATGCTGTAGCATACATTAAAGCTTCCACAGAAAATGTAAATAGAGTTCAACTCCAAAGAAGGAAAAAAGATTCTGATTAATTTATCCCTCCATGGCATTATTTAAAACTGTGGTTCCTGAACTTTTTGCCTGTGCATGTTTATTGCAACCATTTTTGTAGATCCCCAAATGGCTAACTCAGGAGTGGGTTTGAACTGCTTCAGAAATGCTGATCCCAACCCCTGGTTCTGCTCAAGTTGAGAAGAACTTCAGGCCAGTGCTGCTCGTACCTTGTATCTGTCTATAGGATGGGGAAGCTCCATCTCATCCTTCCATATTCCTTGCACCCAAAAAACATGGATATTGGGAAAGAAATACAGGAGCAAGGCTTCATACAGGCAACAGGAGAACGTTACAAGATTGCATACAAAACTGAAGCAAAATGTATAAGAAAAATTAATATAATCTTTCACTAAGTCTGGCCTCAGCCTGTTGTTTACTGCCACTCACAATATTTTGGTCTGTTGCATCTGTGTCACATATTAGTTTAAAGTTTAGTACGTTAATGCACAATGTTAAACCAGGACCAAAAAGTTCTTATTTCACAATCCAAACTTTAGTAGGAAAAAAAAATTATAAACAGAAGAATTACAAAAGCATAAAAATCTGCATCAAAGAAACAAAACAGTGGTCAGTACATACTGAAGTTGAATACAGGCTAGAATCTCAGAGGCACAAAAAACATTTGATCCTTTTAACAAACTTGCTTAGATGCTTTACAAATGTTTAGATAAATATTCTATGAAGATTAGGAGGGAAATAATTTATTGTTATGCTGTTCTCTCTTGCATGCTTTTTAAAATGTCTGCACCACAGTTTCTTTCTGCTGCCATTTTAAATTCTTTTTTAGTACAATTAAATTTGAGCTGAACACAACAACAGTTTAGTTTCAAATATTCTGCCTTAAAATTTTTTCTTGAAACTACAAAATTCAAGCTGGTATTGATTGAGTTTCAGCATCCAAAGTCTGGATAGGACCTGGGCAGGAGTTGGGGGAACAATGGCAAATGTACTGGCTGCACCTTAGAGGAGAAGGAGTATTTCTGTACATTCCAGTATTTCTATTTTTAACAACTCCCACGGCCCTCCCATGCACTCTTAATTTAACTTCAGAATTGCAGGGCAAGGGAGAACCTGCTCCATAGGAGACAAGGAGGCCATGAAACAGTCCCGGCATTGTTCCTACCCCACCTTTCTCTACACAATAGTGAATATTATTCATTAATGTGCTTCTTAGCTATGGATGCAAGAAGAAAATGCCTTCACAAAGAATTTATGTGTTTTGCTTGAATGTCAGCCCTAAATCTGTACAAAGAGTAAGTGTTGTCTTTGCATTCCAGTGCTTGCTGGTGTGGGTAGCTGAGATATACACTCCCACTGGGGCATGGGCTGGCTGAAAAATGAAAACTGCAAGACAGGCAGCCACAGAATTGCTTTGAAATGCTTCAAAATAAATCAAAAACAACTGCAAGCAAATAAACAGTGCAGCTTTAGGAACTTTTCCATTTCAAGCCTTTGAAATTCATCCTTTAAGGTGCTTTTCATGATATCTTATTTACCAAAGACCTGTTTATTTGTTGGAGTTGGGAAAACTGCCAAGGAACTTCATTCTATTTCAGCTCATCCTTGAACACCTTCACCATCTATCAGTACTCATACTCCACAAAATTCAGCAAATTATGGCAACTATTTAAGGTTTAAGCACAAGTAAGACTATTAGCCACCTGGATTTCCTCTGTGTACACATGTATAAATAAACGACACCACAAAGCTTCCTTGATACAAGAAACCAAAAGGCATTTTTCAAAGGCTAAATAAATAATAGTTAAAACAACTCTCTGTGCCACTTGCTCAATACTTTCCACACCAAAGCCTTCCCACAAGAGAGCTCCCCAGGCATGTTTCCTAGGACATGCATCGATATTATCATTGTGTGGAAGAGTGCTAGAGATGCTTTGGCACTGGAAGTCCTAATGTGACTGACTTTTGCCAAGATAATAAAACTTCTTTGTGTTTCCAGCTCAGACCTGTAAGTCAGGACTATATATAATTTTTCTTAAGGAAAAAAGCCCAAATTACTTCTGGTAGGTAAAAAAAAAAATTAAATTGTTCATAATTTACTGTTTTGCAGACATTTAAGTGCTTCAAAATAGCAGTTTACTGAACAGCAACAGAGACAAAAGATATGACCTCCTGTCCTGTCACACATAATTATATGGAGATCTGTAGAGAATCACAGCAATCATGTTCATGCCAAAGGATAAAACAGGTAATTTGTACAACTTGCAGTCATTTTTCAGTCATCACTCCTAAAAAGTGATTTGTTTGGTTTGATTTATTGCCAAGCAGGAACATACATACCTCTTTATATTCTACATGCAGAATCTAACTTTTTGGTATTGTTTCCTTTGTGTACAAAGAAATTTCATATGCTATTTTTCATTGAGAACACAATACATGAATAAAACAGCAAGAGTTGAGCTAGCCAACCAGGTTCCAGAAAACAGCAGTGTTGGGAACAGTCTGATATTTGCAGAAACAGTGAGAAAAGAGGTTTTCTTCATGCATACAGCAACTGCTTGTTGCATGTATGAACATTATATACCTACAGTAACAACTGCCTCATTGCTAAGACTTTGCAAGTAGCATTACAGGCCCCAGTTTGTACATGTGAGAAATAAAAAGAACAAAACACACAGCTTGTTTAGTAGTGGCTACCGAGTGAGAGAAGCTTCTGGTTTTAAGTTTATAGAGAATTTTTTATCCAGTGGTCTGTACATTACAACAGCTCTTCAGGGAAGGGCTATTATACATTGTGGATCTTCCAGGTGTGGAGCTGTGAAGCACAGTGACAGCCAGCAGCTGTTGTACCACCACAAAACAGTTTTACACCACAGGCCAGTATGTATTGTGTCCCAGCAACAATGTGAGACAGCACATATCACAGGTTAGAACTCCTGAACAGACCTCAAAGGTTATTGCTGGGCCCACCCAGCAATTATAAGCATTGCTTTTTATAACACACAACTTTAGCAACTACAATAAATTCAGCTAAAACAAAGGTTTTACAGCCCTACAGCAATTCCATTAAAATGCTTATGTGGTGTGTGGGCACACAAACACAAGACTCCGCTTATCATTTACATGGCAAAGGGTACAGGAATTATCTTAAACTTTGCCACTTGAATAATAGTGGACTAATTATGCCAGCTGCATAATTTATCAGAGGAGACAGGTTAATCCCACAAAAGGAAAGAATTCAATTAATAGCCTTTCATCAATACCTTGTTTTTAAATTCATAATGAAGAAATGCCTTGTTATAAAATTTCTAATATGAAATGCTTGGAATAAATCTTGACTTCTTGCCAGAATAAAGCAGCTGAACTATTCTGTACACCTGGGATTCAGAATAATATCTGTCAAGCCATCCCCTTGGCAATGCTGTGAACTAACCTTAAAACATGCTCTTACACAAGCAGACTGAGAATTTGGCAATGATTCTTTTTCTAACATCTATTTCCAAGTTTGCCCCTCAGTTAGTGCCAAGCTATGTAGATTGTCTCGCATTTAGTGCTCTCATCCAGCAACCTTTTGCAAGTATTTAAGAACAAGATGCAAAAGCAGACTGCAGTTTCTCTAAACGGCACAGCCGACGAAAGCATACAATGCACCACATTAAGTACTCATAAAAATTCCTCTCTGAAATGGTTCAAAAGCCACCTGGAATTCTAATACTCCTTGTTACTATGCAGAATAACTCCTCTTGTTTCTCACATCTATGCTTTTTTTGTTGTTTTCAATTTAAAGCCAAGCATTATACTACAAGTACCATCTTGCTGGCTAAGTCAACTCTTGCATTATAGCAGTTAGACTTTTCTTTTAGACCCACCCTTCCTGTTTAACTGTACTGTATTTTGCTGCAGCCTTGCAGTTCTCTATTCCTCAGAGCTCACCTTGCCTGAACCCCGCCGGGGAACGTGTCTTTCACCTCCAAAGAATCTGCCCAGCGAGTCAAGTAGACCCGAGTCTCTGTGCCTTGGAGATCCATGTCTAGCATGGTCTATAGTGCTCGCAGAGGCCAGTTTTGATCCGTGCCGAAAAGAGGAGCGTTTTTGTGAAGCCATCAAATCCGAATTCTCTGAAGCTGCTGCACTGTCCTCTTGGATGGTCTGTAGCTCGTCTGACTCTGAGGGCCGATCTTTGAAGGTGTTGTCTTCTCTTCCTGGGGCATCTCGGGAAAAGAGGCGGATCAAGTGGGGGCGACCAGTCGTGTCAGCTGGGTTGGCCTCAGGCCAGGCATTCTTTGGGTCTGCTGTGCCTTTGGAGTCTGTCACCGCTGGGTTCTTCGTGGAGGTCCCATTGTTCTGGTTCACATCTGCCTCTCCTGCAAACAACAAGGATGAGATATGAATACAGGCCTGTGAAAAACAGCCCTGGAACAATGCTGCTTTCTTTCCCTTGCCTTGAGATGCTTATTTCATACAAAACCCGTAATATGTGCAGTTGTAATGAAACTATGTTCTCAACCAGCCTTAAAGAACATTAAGCTATCTTGGAACTGAAACCAGGATGATGTTCTCACACAAAATTGCAGTAGTTCTAGGTGGTTTTTGTTGTGTTTTTTTTTTTTTTTAATTTAACACATTTATAACTACATCAATAGATTACTTGAAGGACAACTGAAACTGACTTTATTTACATGGAAGGCTTGCTGACGAGGAGGCTTTCAGTGAACAATCAGAATTCCCACACTTTTCCTTGAGGGCTGCAACATTAAACTATGCCATTTTTTTCCCAAAACAGAAGAAAAAAAATAAATAATTAAAGCAACACTGCAAGTCTGTGCCTTCACAAGTGCACATTCCCTCTCCACGATGTCAGAGCTTTTGACCCCACTTGGAAACCCTCACTGTAACTTCAATATGAATCAAACAAGTGTAATGAGGGGAGGAGGCTATTTCCCCCCTCTTTTGAAATTGTCCTCACTTCAAAAAAGGCAGAGAACACTAAACTGCAATTTCTGCTTGGCCTCTCGTGACAGTTTTTCTCCACGTATAATTCTCCTGGCACTCAGCGTACAATGTCCTAGCACTGATGCTGAAGGCCTAGAGCAAAACTGTACAATTTCCATTTAGTGCTTGTGAGAAGTGACAAAAACAATTATCAGAACCTGACAAACTTTTAGCCAAGAAAGGTGCCAAGACAGACCCCTGCGGTGGAAGTTAAATGCCTGCTGCCTTCTCTGCAGCTGAGTTCTGATGCATGCAGTAAAATACTTGAAAAAACATCAGCTGCAGCACACTTTGCCCTTAACCTGTAGTAGCTCCTTCTACCAGTGATAAAAATATTTCTGGAGGTTTTCATAGTCTATACCATGATTCCTACTGTTCTAAAAGGAACTGCACCCACTGAAAAATACATTCTAAGGAACAGCAAAAGAGTATTAGTAGGTCATTGCTTGAGGAGCAACCTTCAGCACAGATACCTCTCACACACTCTGTGTCAGAAACATCTTTTGGAGTTAAGGAGGCTCAGAATTTCAGAAATAACTTATAGTTAGTCACGTATTACCTTTAAGGTCTGCTAATCACCTCATTACATCCTCATTGGATTTGGTCCTTGTTGCCATGGAAGGGACAGGATCTGGTAAATAATGTTATGTTTTTGAAGTACACTGGGCTCAAAAGTACTTAGCAAATTCAACAGAGCAATTTCAGACTTGACTGTTATTCCATATGGTTTTGCTCACCCACAGGGTACTAAACGAAATTTTTCTAAGGCTGAGAATAATTCTAAAATAATTTCATGGATAACCACACAAGACAGTAATGATGGCCTCTGCAAATATATACCTGCATGCAGGTTTCAGTTGGTTGTAACCAGCCGGCCAGTTTCTCATATAAAAACATAAAGTGCAGTTTTGCTGTGCAAAGTTATTTTTTTTTCCCTTCTGTGAAAACTACCTAGAAAATGGGGAACTTAAAAAAAATTCTTTTGTTAAAACATCTGAAATTATCTCTCAGGAACACAATTATTTAACCAACACTAACCGTCACTGAAGACCTCATTAGTGAGGGGAAGTATTTGCCACTAACTCTGGGACTTGGGTTTCCCCAAAAAGATACTCTCAAACTTATGAGAAACTATTCATATACCCAAATTATTTTCTTAATAGAACAAAGGAAAAGTAACTAACTTGGAAATATGACACAGTTTAAAACTGCAAAACATTTTAAACAGCAACTCTAAGGTTAGATTCTATACCATAATACAAATCCATTCAAGGACAGAAAAAGAAAAGCAAACAAAGGAGTTATTGTATTTAATTAAATGCATTAACAAAACACCAGAGCATCTGCATACTAATATTTTTTACAACAGTTGTTCTTTGTGTCACTGAATATGGGTATTGGTAAGCAACAAAAAAGGCTAATTGTGCCACCAAAGTAGCTTCTCCCAATGCATACTCAGTGAGCTATAAAGTATAAATCTTTCTGTATGCTTTATTTCAGTAATGAAAGCACACATTAAAGTTTTCCTCTGGATTTTCTGCATGCTTTAGTCCTCTCCGATATACAAAAATAATTAAAAGATATTGTGAGTTAAGAAGATATTGTTAATTACTCAAAATCTTCCAGTGCATTTGGAGAGAGAGATCACTTTTAAAGTGTTTTAAGGATATCCAGAATTAATGAATCCTGTAAACATATTTGTTCCATTAAAAACAAATATTTATACTTCTATTGCAACTCATTACAAATGCTGTGTATATGATACTGATAACATTTTTTAGTTGTTTCTCCCTGCAAGATGGAGCTCTTTGTTAAAACAGAGTACCCTTCCTGTACCATATCACTTATACAAGAGAAAGTTGCCCAGGGAGGAAGTCTTAAACTTTTTTTTTATTAATCCTTGTAAACTGGGATACAGCAAAATGCATCACCATAGGCATTAACCAGAAGGCTATCAAAGTGTCTTCTATTTATGTTTAAGTGAATATAGTCATTGAAAGGTGCACAAATGACACCATGAGAAAAGCACATCCTCATCTTAGCCCAAAAGTAGGAGGAGGGGAGGAGGGAGCCAGACTGTGAGGGATGTGGCACTCCAGGAATGGCCAAGGACTACTCCCAAAGGCAATACCACTCTTCCACTTCCCCTTGCTCCACAGCACTCTGGAGCCTGCTGCTGGCACAATCTTCCCTGTACACAGTGGTCAGAGTGAACAAGGCCATTTGCTCCCTGTATACACAGTGACTCTCAAAGCAAGGAATACAGATGGACAAAAATTCTGAAAGGTGCTTTCAATGAAACAATTCTAAATCTAATCCTTCACTGTCTTTAATAGGAGTTAGGCCCCATATAAGTATTTTTAAAACTACAGTGCCTTGATGCTCAACTGCACATTAATAGTTTATCCCATTTCCTGAGAATCAAAATAACTGTTTGACATAAACATCTAATTGGCTGGGATCTCTCAGCCTCATGGTTCAAACAACAACTACTCTGAAGATGATGGAAACCTGTTGTATGCAAACTACAATTTCCAACAGAGAGACCTGGGATACAAATATTCTTCTCATGGGTCACTTGGTAGAACTGCTCCATGATAGTCTCTCCTTGCGTACACATAAGTCTGTAGTCTCCTTCCGTACAGTGGACAACTTGGAAAGGAGTTGTTAAGCTAAGAGTTTTAAAATCATCTTCTCCCACTCTTTTCCAGTCTTGCTTTCTTGCAGATACTTGTAATTCCTCTTGCATTCCTATTGCTACTCCCTCTACAAATACTGTAAAATAAAGGAGGAAAACGAAGCTAATAAAAGCTAAAGTACATTCCCCTACTTTGGCTTCTCAAGAAAGGCTTAGAACAACAGTCACAGCATATTGCAAATATTGATTGTGATAATACATGACAGCAGTTTAGATATTTGTATGAAATCTTAAAAATTAAGTACTATTTGCTCATTACAAATGTCAGAAAATACATTAATCAACTTTGTAACACCAAGTATTTGATATACTTTTATCCTAACTACAGACTGGTGTGACTGATTACTAATTTCCTTTTTCTTGGCCTTCTTTTCTCAGGGTATAAAGACGAAAATTATCTCACTGAACTTAAGGGACCTTTTGAATCCACTTTTCTTTGTAGTTTAACTCATATGTATTTATAAAGCAATGTTTTTCAGTACATTAATTATAATGCTTATTTGTCCTTTTCTACTTTTTTGGTTTTCTCTCTTCTAGAAGACAACAACTAGATAGTTAAATGTAATGCAGTATAGTTCTCAATTCTGAGTCAACTCTATTTCAGTATGTTTACTGAAATGATAACGACAAAACAGGAATTAAAACATCCAAAATTTTGTACTGATTCACCTGGTTTCAGTCACTTGAAAAAAAAAGGGTTACACCTAGAAATTTATCAACTTTGTAATAGCTTAAGATTTCAAGATCTTCAGCAAGCTATAGCAGTAAGGCATATGCATTAGAAATAGTTTACCTTGTGCTATTTAAGAGGCTGAAACCACTATTTTGGAAGATGTGGTTCCTTGTAACATTTGTGGTAATATCAGGCATTTGAAAGAATGAAAGGTCAGAAAAAGCACATCCATCATCACATCACTACATATATGCTGCAGTTGAGGATGTCTGGCTCCAATGCTGTGCTGAGATAACTGTTTCCCAGCATTCTCCCCTTCCTTTTTATGGAGTTGAGTTCTCCAGAAAAATGACCTTAAGGAATTGTTTTTTGAGAAGTACAGCATTAAGCACCACTGAGAGCCCTAATTCAACTCTGTGCCTTTGGACACTGTTACAAAGCCACACACTTCCATTTCTTCGGCACTATCACATACCTCACTTCAAACTCTAATGTTCTTGAGCAGATGGGACAGTGGGATGTGTAAATGAGGAGTCTAAACATGCAGCAGTTATTACAGACTGTGACCTATTACAATAGCCAAGACCAAATAAAAATCTGGCCAATTTAATGCTTAATGTCCTTGGAAAAATGATCCAAACCATTTGGTGCTCAGACATATCAAGTGTCAAAGGCAAGAGTAACAAACTCATTTATCCTACAGACCAGTGCAAGTCATCCATCAGAAACAGCAAGGTCAGTCCTGGCTGCACTGAGGAGCACTGCGTGGCTTAACATGTGGTGGGAACACCCAGTGATGAGACTAAAAGGAGAAAAGGGGATGACAGAAATGGGCGCAAACCAGTAAATTGGTGCAGAGAAAGGTTCAAACAAGGCCACAGATCTCCCAGTCAATTGTTCCATGGCTTTTGAATCCAATCAAAGTTCTTGAGGTGATTCCACTCCCTTGGGCACCATTGAGAGGTACAATCCATCTCCTGGTTTGGACTTTTACTGCAGTGCAGTCCACAGTAGAATGGAGTGTATACAGCCAAAAAGGCTTCACTACAGATGTACTGGGGACAGAGAGGAAAGAATTATGTCTTCATTGTTAAATCTAAGCTGCAAAGCTTGATTCATCCTCATTATGCTAAGACACTGCAGACAAAAAATGGCTCTCAGCCTAACTTCACTAATATAGTTAGAAGGCAATATGCCATTAGGCATTTCAATTCACAGATCTAATTACTGTTTTTTCTGATGTTTGTCAAACAGTTAGAAATCAATTCTGGACAAATATTTCTGTTTGGAATAGATGTCATGCAGCATAATTGTGAAACGAACAGTTGGTCATAGCTCTGAACACAACTAGAACCAATGTGATAGTGCATTTAGCCTTTACACAAATATTTCCCTCATTTGCTAGCAGAATGAATGCAAAGAGAAATGCCACTGCTTCTCATAATACAGATTCATATGAGTTTAACACTCCTACTGCAGTTAGCCAAGTGAACACTTCCATTACAGCTCGCTCTCCTCCCTCTCTCCTTGCCAAAGCTTATCACTTTTAGGGAAAAAAAATTCCACCCAAAGGCAAATTTTCTCTATAGCTTCAGCATGACTCAAAGAAAACTTTTCTGCACAAAGAACTCTTCCTTTCCTGCAGGTTAATCAAGCTGTAGCCCAAACCTCCACAAAAATGAGAAGCCCCCTGTGAAGCATAACATCCACTCCTTTGACTTTTCCTCATGGCCTGCTTTCATTAGACATTATTTACTTGTATTGAGTTAAATTGAATAAAAGACCAACTTTAGTTCCATACTATATCTTGGGTCAATAAGGGTCATTGGCTGAGCCTGCTGAAAAGGATTGCACTGCTGTTAGTAAAGGCACAATATATTTTTAGAGCTGACATTTAGACTAAATTGATGTGGCCAGGTGAATAAAACTTCCATTTAAAATTTTACAAGAGCCTGACAAATGCTGCTTTTCCTGTATCTGGAATACCAGTTCTTAGCTGTTCTCTGCAGAAAGTATTATGCCTCCTGAGAGCTAATGCCAGACTGAAAATCAATAGGTCAAATAGGATCTATTATTTGCTAAACCTTTGCTAATACCCAAGGGGTGGCACAGTTTCTTTCAGATTCATGGAAGATCTCATCTCTCCAAGCCCTCCCTGGTCCTCTCCCACAGAAGAGCTGCTGAGGTAGCACAGCTTGACCTCACAAAAGAGCTCACATGAAAAAAGTTTGATGGAGAGAAGAGAAATGCCAATTCGTATTCTGTTATAGAATCAATTGTCTTTGCAGGTGTAACAGGAAAAAGGAGTACTCATATTTTGAAGAAAATAAATACTGCATTCAATCAAGTAAAAAAGGAATATGTATGTTTTAGCATAAAATTATGCTGTAGAGAAAAAGCTGGAAATTGCATAGGACGATGTAAATTCTTTCAGACACTAATTACTACAGTATGAAAAAAGAAGTGTGATTCCTTTCACTTTATTTCTGATACTAACCTAAAATGTACTCCAGATCTGCTGGAAAAAAAAAGAGACATTTTTGAACATTTGACATACTTTGGCATCAATTTGCAAGTAGCTATTTTACTAGGTAAGAGACACAGTAAAATCTCTCTTGAAATGACTAGCAACCTTCTTTCTAAAAGGCCAGTAAATGAAAAACTTGCTGGCTGCCAAAGGTGTCTCTAACAGGAGTGCTGTTCTTTTGACACTGGGATAAATAAAACTCCTGACCTGACTTCACAGTTTCTTCTCAGTTCCCTCAGCATACCAGACAGCAGGTCTTGCCATCATCCTGAGATGTACCATTTTCAGCACTTTCTCAGCTATATGAAAGGTAATTCTGAGAGCTCAGGAAGTCGAGATAGAAAGATATAGCTGTGAAGTAGTTTGCCTTGAAGGTTGCCTATTATAGGAGAATTTATCTGCCAGGGGCATACTTTACTACATACAGTCACTGTTGATCTGCATAAAGACAATCAAAATCATTGACCCTCTGCTTAAGAGTCAAGAAAGGATTTCTAGATATTAAGTATTTGTCCTAGTGTATGCATTGTTTGCAGAAGCAGTACAAGTTTGCATGGGTCCCACAGAATCTGGTTAAAATAAAAATATATACTTCTTTCAATATGGCAGCAATTGTTTAAAGGCAAATTGTAAAATTATATGCAACACAACCAGTAATGATGTCCTTTAAAAGCAAATATCACCTGCTTTCCTAAGTTTGCATCTTCCATTGCAGGGGCCCAAGGCCTGAAAGCTAAATGACAACAACATGGAAGTCAATACACATTTATTCATCTACAAATTATGAAGGATTATGCTGGATTATGAAGTGATAAACAATATTAATTTTGCAAGTTCATTAGGTTAATCAACAACTTGATTATTTTTTTCACCCTAAATTCTGTCAGACTCCTTCACCCCAGACAAAGTGCTTAGTATGAACCATTGTTTGTTTACAAGAGTACCAGTTTCATGGTAAAATGCATCCCTGAAGCACCGCTCCACAGTAAAGCAGTTCTAGGAAAAAGGATCCCCATAACAGGTAGTATGGACGCTGTGGGGGATTGTTGCTGTAACATCTTTAGCCTCAAGCTGGGCCAAGTAGGTTCAGGTTGGACATCAGGAAGAATTTCTTCTCTGAAAGGGTTATTAGGCATTGTAATGGACTTCCCAGGAAAGTGGTGGAGTCACTATCCCTGAAAGCATTCCAGGAATGACTGGATGTGGTACTTAGTGCTGCAGTTTAGTTGACACGGTAGTGTTGGGTCAAGGGCAGGACTCAATGATCTCTGAGATCTTTTCCAACCTTACTGATTCTATGAAAGAGAAAACGGCTCTGGACTGTTATTAGCCTCATGGGTGTGTGAAAGTGTTCTATGCTTGTGAGGATAAGTGAAGAAATCTACAAGTAAAAGAGGCATTCAAAAAAGTTAAAAACATCCCCTGCAAGAGAGCAATTTTTGACCTTGAGGTAGTAATAAAAAACAATCCACTTGATTGCACAAACTGCCTTGTACTCTGCATGCTTTCACAGAGTTGGTCACTTGGTTATCCATGCCACTGATTTACAAAGAAGAGCTGAAACAAAGCCCACACCATTGGCCTACCATTGCAGAGGAATGCAGCAGTGTAGGCCTGGCTCACACCCTCTCTCTCTTGTTTTCCATAACTTCTGGCATTGCCTCCATGTGCTGAGGGTTACAAAGGAGAGCACAGAAAACAAAAGAGCCTGTGGTTGAAACCAGTGGGACTTGCTATGGCAGAAATTTGGAATCTATGAGAAGCATGTGGCAACTCTCCACACAGCCCGCAGAGAGTTTTTTAAAAACTTAAACAAAGAATTTTATCCACCCACCAGTTTCAAAGAAAAACATTCCTTTGTGTTACTAGCACATATAAGTTTGTTTTAATCTTGAGTATCTCACAAAGGATCCACCCACAGCAAAGTGAGTTGGAGCATCACTTGTAATAAACAATTTCTTGTACTTAGGAGGAAAAATCAAATTACCTGTCTGACCTATCAGCATTTGTGTTGTTTAAAAACTGTGCAACTGACTATATTAAACAAAGATTGTTTGATTATTCATCTTTTCTGCTTTAGTTGCACTGAGTCTGAATAATTGTTAGGTTGCAAACCTGTACATATCCCACCCCCTCCCAAAGTAATCAAGCAACAAAGTGACTCGTGCTTTCATCAGATCTCATAACTTCCACTGTCTTTTATATTTTCCATATCAGTTAAGTTTTACTGAAAAACAGCCTATTCCCATCAATGCAACTGAATATCCAATATTACATTTAAATTTCTTTCATAACACTATAGAAAAATAGGACCTGAAAATGAGCAAAGAGATGCTGGTGAAATGAGTGAGGTGAGGACAAGCAGCATAAAAAATCCCAGCTGTAGAATATTTTCTGTTAAAATCCATCATGTGGTACCTCCAAATGAGGGCTTGATAATAGTGCTGTGTTTTTCTTGACCAGGAGTTAAGTGTCTGAGTGGTATTTTATTATTTAGAAAGTATAAACTGCATAATAAAATATAGTTGCAATAAGTTAACCAAATATGCTACCTTTAAGAAACATAATTTGATTGTGACCACAGGGCAGGGAAACTGCTTACAGCGAGGTTATAAATCCTGATTTTTATGAGCTGTATTTTAGTCCGACAGAATAAGAGTGTTCATGTATGTAAAGTTTTCCTCAGACCAACTAACTAAGCTAATCTCAAAAAATACTTTACAGTAGTGAACATAGCCTGAAGTACTGTACAGGAGTTTTTCATAGATAAAAAAAAAAAAAAAAAAAGGAGAATATGAATACTTTTAGCTTCCCCCAAAATCCTGCACTGATTTGCTATTTTAAGGACATAACTTCAAAGTTTGCTTTCCAAGATAGCTTTGTATAGAACAGGCACAGGTAAAAAGCAAATCATAGGAATGTGGCAGTCCTGGAGAGAAGAGTGCACAAGCAAGCTTGTTATTTGGCAGCTGTGAATCACCTACAGGATGATGTAATCACAAAGCTTGACATTTTCCTGCATCCTTCAGGTATACATTGCTGCATCTCTGGATTTGCCTACTTTGCTCTGTTAATGTATTATGAACTGAAGCTTTTAATAGCTCAAGTGATCTCAGGGAGTCACAGTTACAGAATTTGCAGAGAGATGAATTACTTTGGTAGTTTTTAGAAGAAAATTTTTTCCCAGAAAATTCTAAGATGCACTAGAGTCCTATAAATGCCACATTCTGAGTATGATGTACGTATTTACTAAAATTTTAAAAAAATATCCGAAATACCTGGGCACAAATAAGCCTCTAGGCCATTTATCATTGTGTTGAATTGTTGCACATTTAAAACATAACCAGAGATCTGGCTTTAGAGAAGTTGACAAAAAATACTCAAACAAAAAAAAAAAAAAGGAGGGGAGGGTAGGGATGTTCAAGGCTGCCTAAACTGCAGTTCTCTACAATCCAAACAAGTTCACAACTGTTAGACACCGTATCAGTTTGACATTTTCATCCAGTTGCCGAGAATTTGTGTGTTCACAGAGTTTATCACATCTCAGAAACTGGTGAAATACTCCAAGACAATGCAAGCACCTCTGTGCCCCGTGGGAGGCAGAAGCCCAGGTAGTGATCCACATCTCCCACCCACTCTGCCCACAATGCCAGTGGTAAGAGCAGCTCCCTGCCCCGTGAGGACGCAGAAGCCCATGCTGTGACCCACATATCCAGCTGTGTCCTGGAGGTAGAAGATGTGAGAACCTCTGGGGCAATGCAACAACCATGTTGTGACTCACATCTCCAGTTCAACCCAAGCCAGTAGCAGTGGAAGAGGCTCACACCTCAGTGGGGACAAGAGCCACACCACTAGCTGTGTCCATGAGGTGGAAGACATGAGCACCTCTGTGCCCTCTGGGGACACAGAGGACCAGGTTGTGAGCTTCATCTCCAGTACAAGACGCTGGTATTAAGAGATGTCTGTCTCGCATGGATACTGTGTCGCAGTGATCTGCAGCTCCAGCTCTGCCCTTCCTATGGGTGGTGAGAAAGTAATTCTGCCTACAAGATCAGCACCTAGGTGTTAATTTCAAAAACACAGTAAATGCTTCACAAATATGTCATGTCAGGGACGTTCTGCACTCCATTTAGTTTTTGTCTACCTGGGAATGCTTACTCTAAACAGATTTTAAAATGGGATTTTAGAAGGTGACAGTCAAGATAATAACTCTGGACTCAGAATAAACGTAAAAGCCAGGTTACCCAAAGGACAAATTCCACATGCCATATCCAAAGCCAGCTGAGAAACCACACCTGAGCATGATCATGGCAAGGATGCTACTGGAGCACAGACTCCCAAGGCTGAGTTTGTTCAGTCTCACAGTTTAAAGTCTCTGCAGGGCCTGGCACAAGGAGCACAGCACTCGAGGACATTGCATCCTGTTCACTACTGTGAAGGGAGGGAATGGGATTTTTGACACCATGGCCTGTCATGCTTGTCAAAACAGCTTTGTCTGCAAGCTGCATAATGGAGAATGTCAGCACTGATGTAGGAGCAGAGCCATGGAATTACTGGGGCAGAACCAGTGGAGGGTATAAAAATATTGTAATACATGCAATAAACTGTATAATATTCTAAACCATTAGCAAAAAATATTTCAAAGCCTTTATACTTTTATAATCTCTGTACAATTAAAACTCTAAAACTCTTGGAGGTAGTTTGGCTCATACAACAGTGATAAACTATGCAGAGCCTTCTTGGTAAAGCAATTTCCTCAGTGAAGAAATCTAAAGAAATATTTTTCAGAAGGGAACTCTAATATATGCCTGAACAACTGATACAAGATTTAATTAAAATGTCTGCCTGCCTGGCAAAAAAACCCCCAACACATAAGAAGGAAACCTTGGTCAGGAACTTATCATAGCTTTCACAGGAGGCAGTGCTCTTCATAATAGCCTCAAGGGCAGTCCTAAAACCAGAAAAAAGAATATTTGAAACCAAGCGGGAAGTTCCAACAAATAAAACAATGAATCCAAAGGATGAAAGCAATCTACACTGACTGAACTGGCACAGGGCCTTAAAACAGAGAGATTATTCCACAGAAATATTGGCAGAGGGCTAAGAATAAGATGTTTGGTATAAAGATGGGGGGGGGGGGAGAGAGAGAGATGAATGTTTCTTTTGATTATGAAAAAGTTAAAGAGAAATGAGAACTCAAGACATTTAGAGCTTGATACCAATCACCTTGTCTGTCTATCTGCAAGCAATGGCCTGCATTTTAGCAGGGAATAAAGAAACATTACACACAATCTCATGAAAAGACTGTTCACAGTATCCACAGCCTTAAATGTCTATGTGTAAGACGTCCAGTCCTGAAAGAAAGGACAGTATTTGCATTGGTCACATCATTCTGCTGTTCTGTCATGTCAAGCACCATCTTTCTCTCTGGCCCCCACAGTTTTCAGTCCTGCCTCTCACCTCCTTTTTACAAGGTTTCCAGACCAAAGCTGCTGTCTGAACCACTCTGTTGTGCTGCCTATCTGACTCCCACAGGCTCCACCTCCTCAGACATCATGATTACTCACCATACTGCTGCAGGCTTTAGCAGACTTCTTCTTGGATAAAATTCCAAATTATCTCTGCCCAGCAATTCACTTCTGAAATCTCTTGTCATAAAGCCTACCTACCCAATACCAGTCAGAGCTGTCAGAAGCTAGTACAAGCTCACAACAAATACTCACTTCTAAATCAACGAGGAGAGTCACAAGATTAAAGCATTACCTCTCCTAACCCACCCTGTCAAATGCTTAAAACGTACATCCTACAATCCTAGGAGTTTACACAAAACATCTACATTCGTAGAGTTCCCACTTATAACCTAAATACTGCATGGCCTTCGGCCCTTTCTCAAATCCTTCTGCTGCTCTGGGTTGCTGACATTTGTCTACATTAGCTACTAGATTTCAAAGTAATTTCACAGTACATTTCTCAATCATCTTTCCAGCAGTACCCCATGAATCTTCTACAGCTCCACTAATGGAACACTGCTGAATCAGCATCTGCCCAGAGTTCTCTTAATCCAGTCTTAAATGTTGCTTGGTTGATGCCACCAATTGACCAAGTTTTGGAAGTTTGTTTTTGCTTCACTGAAAGAAGAAATACTTAATATCTCACCAGTGAAATTTAAATGGCTGTGCTAACACAAAGATCATGCACTGCTGCCTCCTCCACATTCCAATTACAAACAGGATTCTCCTCATATCATTTTTACAAGCTCATCTATACAGGCAGCACATGAAAGGAAAACAAAACATTTCTATATTGACTGAAAGAGGGGGCAAAATTACAAGATTTTGAAAGTGCCTGGGCCATTGGTACCATTTGTACTGCATGAAATCTCACATTTCTTCAAGATGTATCTACATGGAGTCTGATAGACTAAGAGAAATTTACTCTGCTCACACATCAATTTCAAGTCATCTAGTACTTTTGTGGGATTTTACCTGACATAAACCATGCTCTTAGTCAGAAAAAAAAATCCAGGAAATTATTAGGGAATCCCAAAGCTATTAACATAAACCTAGACATACAGTAAAAGCCCATTTCTGCCTCTGAGCTAAGCATCTGTCAGAACAGCTTTTTAGATTTCTGATTTAATATTTTAGTATCTAACCTCAGCTGTTCAAGGTCTTTAGAAACTCCATTTGACTCTCCACCATAATAAACCATGTCATACACTTCTATATATTAATAAATCCATCCTCATCTATACTAGGCCACATCAGACATATTTCTCATACACTAAAAAAGCTATTGATATCAGATTAATAAAGAGGTTTTTTACAATTAAAAAAAAAGAACACTTTTTCCCCATGCTGAACACTTGTGAGCTGTACCATAGTACTAAATGTGACTCAACGCTATATGAAGAACAATGGTGACAAACTGTATAAAACCGCGGCAGTGATCGATGGTACTTTACACAATATCTGCTTTTCAGTAGCAGCATTCTAAGAGTGAAAAACTGCTTGCACAGTACCAAGCCTTGTACCAGTTCGTGGGAGTTACTGCTATTAAAAAAAGAAAGAAAAAAAGAATTCACAAACTTTATTTTGCTATTTGAGTATGTATAAAGTCTTTTTTATGTGATGAAGAAAACATGCTCAGCAAAAAGAGCTATTAGTTCTGAAGACTAAAATGGTAGTACAATCAAGCCACACAACATTTTAACGAGCAAGAAATGCTATGAACATGTTTTTCCAAGTGTACTTTGGGTATGTTTCTCTCAGTCCACCCAGCAAGCATGAGAATGAGTAAATCCACTACTTCTAGAATAATTTACAAAGAGCCTGAGAACAGTTCAATAGATTACACCAGAAGGACTATAATAGGGCAGCACTTGTATACAAAAGATGCACATGCCAGACAGTCCTGGTTACCCTAAGTGAGGATGCAACCCCAGGATGGCAGGTGATACAACAACTGCTTTTTTCAGGCAGAGATTGCTCCACTGGCACCCCAGGCCAGCAGAAGTCGTGTTGCTGTCCTCAGCAGCATGGTCATCCCAGCCAGCAAAACTAACTAATGCCTGGGGTGGCCTCATTGCTGCACTGACCTGGAACTCTCAGGCTCCAGCTGGCAGCTCCTCCAGAACAGCAGACCTGTGCCTGCCAGCAAAAGGCTGAACAATTAGTAGTTCTGTGTTTGTATGTGCAGGAGCACTGTGCACCAGCCACCATGCATTTCTGAAACACACCAACAACTCTGCCTTGGTTTTCTCAGCAGGAAGTTTTCATTTTTCTGTTTCATAGGAATCTGTGCAGACAACTCACAGAAGGTAAAAAGTGCTGAGTTAATTTCTTCTCTAAAAATAAAAGGTCATTTATTTCCCAGGTAAAAGCTTTAAGAGCATTTCTGTAGCAACAAGTTGTGATTGTTTGGCAAAAGATGAAGTCTTTTGTATTCACAGCCTGTGGTATCCCAAAATATTATTTAGTATCCCTCTGAAATAAGTAAATAATGCAATCTGTTTACAAAGCCCTTGAACTTGATTCAGTTCTCAGTTTAGGATGTAAACCATCATAGGGAATCACAGACTTTGCTTATCCTGAGCAAACAGGATCACTGGTAGAGTCTGCCAAAGGGGTACCACAGACTGTAGAAGCCCACTCTGTTGGAGGAAGTAGCAGGAAAATTGCCTGTATACCTCCAGATTCGTGTTCATGGCCTATTAGTGTCTCATTTCCCACCCCCACCCCAGAAAGTCTGAAGTACTGGAATCAGGATAAAAAGAGAAAAACTTAAGTCCATCTATAGGCCTGTAAAGAACAGTTTGAAAAAACTTTATTAGGGCCCTGAGTGCACCAGAAGGCTCTGCATCCTCTTCTCACCCATTTATCTGGGAGTTACCTGCCCATGCTCAGAGTCGGCCCTGCTATGGGGCAGTTCCAACCCAGATTCAGACTGCCAGGAAACAGCTTGGTTGAAAGATCTGTGAGGAGCCTCCCGGGTGGCTGGTCTGGAGATGCATTTCAGCTCCAGCTCTTGGCCAGGCCTGATCTGCCCAACACTGCCCATGTCCAGCCTCTTGTCTCACCACGGTGTGACCTGCCAGGACTCTGACAGCCACTGCTGTTCTTGCTCCCACTGTCGGGTACCCAAGGTGCCTGCCCCTGCCTGCCTCACTGTCAGCCTGGGTCCCACTCACCCCCACCCTGAGCTCGCCACTCCTGCTGCACCTCAAGAGCCTGAAAGCATCAAACTGTGAAAAGCAAACACATTTATTTTGAGCCTCATATATTATCTTTGGCTTTCAAAAAAAAAAAAAAAAACACTGAAAGAAGACTAATCTGTGTCCAATCTGATGAGATTAAGAAAAATAGGATAATTCAGTGTATACTGGGGAGGTGGAACTCTACCTACCTAAAAAGAATAAAACTCTTAGAAGAGGGATTGAACCTCAAGGAGTATTTTCCAGCAGCAGCATATTACTGTGTGAGAAACAGAATGAAAAAAAAAGGAAATACATACTGATTAACAAAGAAAGATGCATTTCATAAAGACAAGAAAATAAGTAGTTCATAATTAGGATAAAAACCTGCAATTGGAAAAGTCTCCAGCTCTGACTCCTTGCCTTTCAGGAAGTATCATAAAAGCCTCTTACTGAAAAAAATCCCCTTCTCCCTACCCACATCTCTTCCTGACAGTTCTTTCTGTGACATTAAAAAGGACAGGTCTATCATTCACACTGTTTCTGAATTCCCAGTTTTCTTTTCTGACAAGGAAAATATTTTTCATATGCCTGAAAGAAATAAAATTAAGGCCCACTTTCTTTGCAGGTGGCTGGCACAGCCTAGTTGAGAACAGCAATTGTAAAATTATCCTACACTTCTACTGATGGTACAAGCAGTGTGTTGCAATCTCTATAAAAAAATGAGAAAAAGTATTTGGAGCTATATCGTGACATTATTTGAGCATTTATTCTTTTCCATGCACACCTAATTTATCTTTTGATACAGTTTGACCAGATGATTGCAAGTTGAAGTCATGCTGCTTACACCCCTTTTTCATTGCCAGGTCTGTCACACATAATATATGACTTCAACCTTCCCAAATACAGTAAAAGTGAACTTAACGAGAAGTTCACATTTTACTAGAGCACACTTTGTGCAGTCCTTGGAAGTTGTATGGGGCTAGCCTAAATGATAACTACCATCATCATCATCATCATCATCACCACCACTAACCAGCATAATCTTCAGCCATTCTGCTCGCACTGCAGTACAGACTTGCCAATTTCCCCTAAGATTATTTTGACTGAAATTCAAGTAATTGGGAGCCACCTGCACTCATGTGAGTGGCTGAATGCCCAGCCCAGTTCACAGGAACATTATTGGGTGATGTACAGCCTTGTATATCCACGACATATATCCAAGATTATTGCATATAACCACAAATGTCAACTCTGTTGAGCCATGCTGGGGGGAAAAATATGCATCTGTACAGCTCTAAGTCAGCACAGATTCGCAGATAACTGAGACCTATTTCACAGAACAAACTACTAAGTTTTGTAAACAGAATTCCTTTTGTCAGCACTCTCCTGCATATACTCACACACAAATCTGATGTAATAAGTAATTGCCAGCCCAACTGATGCCTGAATAAAGGCAATCCCCTCAATAAACATAAATCCTTAACAAATGGATAAATGCCAGCAGAAGACAAGGGTGGGTGTACTCCAATGTAGAGGCATCACATCCCTGAGGAGTGCACCAGGTTACCTTCTGATAGTGAAGTTTCTCAAGGTAGCCATACAGTTTCTCTAGGAACATATTCACAAACATGAGCATTAATTACTTAGGAGTACCAGCAGCATTAAGCCTGCAAAATGGTTAGCTAACTAGATCAAATATGCCTTAAATGGTAGCCAGTAAAGGAACTGAAATGAATGAAACAAGAAATATATTTAAAAGGTTCAGTGATTCTATAAAAGAAGTTTATTCAAAGAGACTCTATCTTCATGTTTTGTAACACAAAACAGAGCAAAAGGCTCTGCTTCTGAAAAACACAACATTCAATGAATATCACTGCACTTGAATGCTGACTGGAGAGATGCCAGTGATACCAGAGAAGCAATGTCTTCTCCTTCTCTACATGTTTGCCCTGCACAGTCTCTAAAAAGTATTTTAAAAATGGCTGAATGGAACTTTTTTACCTCTGACTAAGCACTCATAACAAGACTATGTGCTTCATCTCCCTTACAGGAATTACACAGTATCATGATTCAGAACTAATCTGATCCATCCTTGGAAACATCCATTGTATTGTCAAAGCATTCCTTAGTCTTTCCTGCATCTATTATACACAAAATGAAAACTGTTCTTGGCTAGTAATCACTGCAAATCTCTAAAGAATAAAGGGGCAGCCTTGGCCTTAGTCTCAGTGGCCTGAAAAACAGTCCGTTCTTTTTGATTGTTCATAACCAATGCATTCTGGTTGCATAGCTGTGCCCATGCTCTGTGTCAGATCTCACACCCTCTCTCACCCAACTTGCATATTAAGGTTTTTTTAATGTAGAAACATGGACACAGAGGGGTGGAAGGGGAAAGCAAAGGGACTGTATGCATATGAGTATAGGAAGAAGCCAGGACCTAGCCACAAGAGAGAGATGGAAATTGTTGCTGGGGTCCTGCAATTTAGAGGGCTGCTTTCTGTCTCGTTATTCCTCAGCTTTAAAAAATGGAATAAACAACTCTTTGCCTTTAATGATGCACATATGAAAGTAAATCACTCACTGAGAAGGAATGTCAAAGTACAGAAATCAATTTTTAGATTTCAGGACCAGTTATGTGCTTGATCAGCCACCTTTCCAATCCTGCTCAGGATGGGAACAGTCTGGCACTGTATCTGTACAAAACACACCAAGAAGCCAACTACTACTAAGAGCTTTCAACCCATGATAATGGCCAGTGTGACACACATGCCATGAACTTCAGATCAACGTGCAGGAAGGAAAAAGGAAACATCCTGTTACCTCACCAGCAAAAATGTACTCTCCGTATCCATACAACTCTTTTGCTTCCCTTCTCTTCCTGCTCCATGCAGACATAACAAATAAAATCAACTTCTAAGTCTCTTCTTTCAGCATAAAATGGAGTGTGTTTCCCCCAGAGCAATTTAAAAATGAGTGGTCTCCAGAAGTTAAATTAAGTATTTTTATTGTGTGGTTACTGCCCTAAAATGCCTCCCTCTCTGGAGAGAGTTTTTGCATGACTCTTCATCAAACTGCATTTTAAGGCAAACATTGACAGTTCTTAGCAAGCCAACTTTCCGCCTTTTCACTGGTATGGTCAGGTTGTTTTGGCAGTAAAGTCTAATGGAAATTAAAAGCAAACAAGTCAAATGTGTAACCACTTTACCCTGGAAATAGGTGTTTGAAATGGGTTGTATGGAGGAGCTGGCAATAAAGCAGTGGTTGTCAAATTCTGCTTTTGGACTACTTTTGCTAACTTAACAAAATATTCCAAATAGACTACTATGTGCTCAAAAAAAATTGAAGAGGTAAAAGCAAAAATCAAATTAGTGCTTAGCCAAGTGAAACAGCTGCTGTTTAAGAATATGTGTCCATTGAGCCATCTTGCTTGGCTGCCCCTAGTATGTTCTTACAAAACACACAGAGCCAAGGGCACTACTACCAGCCAAACTGGAAAAGTTTAGGGTGTTAGCATTTCACCTGTCAGGTTGAAGCTCCTATGCAATCTGACATCAGGGATTTTGACCTTCAACTTTTCCAAAAAAAACCTCCTGTAAAAACTCCCAAATGCCAGCAGTTATTTTACATTTCTGAGTTCCCAGAATGTGGTATTGACAGTGTTCATTACTAATGCTTGCATGGATCAGATTTTTCTAGTTCTTCTCTTCCATTTACAATTTTACCTTTGAGACTGAGCTGTGAATGTGCTTTAGGACACTCTGCAGAGCTCACAACTGTGCTTAGTGTTCTTTATTACTTACACACAGGTTACGAACTTTCGGTTAATTTTTCCACAGTATGTAAAGTTCTCCTAGGGTATTTCAGAAACTCCACCTCCAACACAGAAACTGCCTGCTTAACAATTTTAGATCTGCTTTTTATTTTCTAACAATTTCATACTCTAACAGAGAGGGTAACATGCTGTCAATGTCTCATGCACTTTCATTTGGTTTTATGTTTGGTTTGGGTTTGTTTGTTTGTGTTTTTTAATCTGAGGCAAGATACTAATCCACAAGACTCAAAATAATTAAGAGAAAGGAAAAGAACTTCAGCCATAGATTCAGACTATAACTGAAATTACTTGTCTCCATACTAAAAAAAAAACTCTCACAGCAGGACCCTAAGAAAACTGGCTGTGCTAAAGAGTCTCCCTAGGATAAAATAAAAGCAGAAGAGCTTTCCCACCTCCCCACTTTTCCTTAGGACCATAGTTATGCAACACTTTGTTGCTATCTAAATAACTACTTCCTTTTGGATTCATTATCATGTTTTCTGCTCCATCAGGAGAAAATAAGACTGAGAAGGGAGAAGTGTGTGCAGCTTTTACTCAGCAGGAATATCAAAACAAGTATCAAATCTATATGCTCCCATTTCCAGCCTCTGGCACTCCAACGATGCAAAATCTAACAAACTGGGTGTTTCCTGATTATAAGCAGCTCAAAGCCAACCATCATAGCCTGTTCTTACTAGGATAAGCTGAAAGAAGGGCGATGTTACCAGGCTGTCCTACAGCATCAGTGTTGTCATCTGTGTGAATGGTCCCTGTTCAAATGCCTTTGTTTGTAACCTACCTTAAAGCAAAGCAGAGTTTTACTCTGTCCGACTTTAAAGTTTTGAAGTAATCTGGTCCAAATAGAGTATCTTGTAAGATGCTTCCTCAACTGAGAACACAGAGCACAAAGGTGAACACACTAATTATTTGCAAGGCAGTGAAAAGAGAAAAACCAAGTAAAATATCTTAAGCTCAAAGTCACTTCTACCTACTTGATATCGTGTGCTTCTAACCTAAAATACAAAATTCACAACAATTATTTTTATATGAAGAAAAATCTTAATCTTTATGCAGCTGAACTGGTTCATTAGAGCACAGACCTCAAATGTCTCAAGTCTACACAGAGCTCAATTTCAGATCAAGCAAGCTGTAAGCTCCTGTCAGCCTGATTTGGTTTGCTTCAATAGCATCAAGGGACTCTGAAGCAGACCAGGACATAATACAGATTACATGCATGTAACAGCTGGTAATGGATTTTTCTGAAATAGTCAGAGGATTGGTGACAAACATGATGCTTTACAACTAGTATCAGAGCAAAAAGCTCTCTCGAACTAGTAGCATCAGTAGGAAGAGCTAGTGAGGACAGATACTAGACACAGTAATTGGTCATATCTGAAATCTAGGGCTAAAACTGAAATTTATACCCTTTCCTAAAAAGTACAGACAAACTTGAAGTATAGATAAATAGTAAAAATACAATAGTTAAAACATGGTTATTGATTCTGAAGATGGTACCCTGACAGCATTAATCTAATTAGCAGTAAGAAAAGGGGAAAAAACCCCAACAAATTGGTAAAACTCTACCATAGGAATATAAATATTAAATTGAGGCCCACTTCAATAGCCGAGAATCAGCAATTTTGCTAAAGATCGTACCTTTTTTTTTCCCCCAAGATTTTAATAAGGCATGGGCACTACACTAGCAAAAAGTGTAAACACTTGATCTTAATTTTAAATTAAGGCAATTTACAATCTTCTACTTTTATTCTTTTTCATCTAGAATGAAAAGATATGAACAACTAAAAAAAAAAGTATTTGCATTTATTCTACTGCTGCCTAACTGCAAAACTTGTGTGTCACACAAATACATGTTTGTATACACATGTACACAGCATACCAAAATCTTGGCTTTGATACTAGTTTTCAGATTCAAAGAAAATAATTCTAAAACTGGATTGAACTGATTAACATTTTTAAGTTCTTAGGCTAGCTAATTCCTTTGCCTTTCAAATAAATATATTCAATCATTGTACATTGGCTAAACGGTCTATTATTTGCTTAGGAGACTGACAGCAACCCCACACTGCTTTCTTAAAGCTTCAGCTTTCCAGGGATGCCATGTGTTTGCTACAACCATTTCATAAAAGTTCTGTTAGTAGACATATACAAAAAAAAACTTAGTCCATTTTATTAATAGAGGCTGCAGAGGTTCCATCACAGTAGGTTAAGATCTCTGCATTGAAATATGTGGTTTGTACTTGAGGATGCAAATACTTCAGTGGCATTTTAACAGTAGAAGTATCTTTTTTTCTCACACTGGCATTATTTTACTTTAAAATTGCTGCTACCTAAGCAACTACAAATAAGCCCCCTCGGTCTAGCGAGGAGATTAGAGAAAGTAGGTGAGATCCAATTTCAACTGATATTTAGATTTCTATTATTTGTAAAACAAAAAATTTGGTGATGACAGCATTTTAAGTTCAGGAAAGTGTGACCAACTTGTAACAGTAGTAACCTAGACTCATAATTTCTTTGCTATTTGCAAAGATAGCACACTTTTATTGATTCTAAGTCTGTGTATCATAGGCCCAAAATCTGATTAAAGACTGATTGTTAAGAGTTTTTTTCAGAAAAGAGTACAATTTGTTAGAAAAATTTTAAGAGAAACTTACTTTTTCAAGGTCATCCTGTTGCAGAATATGTTTCAGTCTTAACTAAAATCTGTTGTTACAGCAGAATGGCCACAACAGCCCTGAGCAGTGTTATTAACTCAGGTCATCACCAGTATTCATCTCTGCAAGGCTGGAATATTCACTGGCATGTGGCTTGCAGTGTCCAATGTCTCACTTGCAGTTATTTAAAAACAACCAAAAAAATTACTTAAATTTTAACTTGACCCTTAACATATGGACTTTATTCTTTTTCCTTTCTCTGATGCTCAGGGGGGCAAGAAAAAAGATAGAATGGCTAATACTGTGTAGTAGCATGCAGGTTAATCATCAAAAGCTCACTACAAGGAGAACGGTTGGTAGAGCAGCTGCTAGAAAGCAGCAGAGGTAGATTTGACCACCAGCAGTAAAGGAAAACCTTGAAGAGGAGGAGTGAATAATGAAGAAAAGGAAGGAATCAGCGAGATGGAGGGATGCAAATGCAGCTAAAGAAGGTCTGGCAGAACAATCAGCAGGTAAGACATAATGTGTGGAAGAAAGCACAGGGGAAAAGGACTGGTGGTAAGCAAAAGCAGACAGCAGCAGTAAAATAGCACAGTCACACACAGTAAACAGGAACAACACTGGGCTGGAGAAATTACCCAGAGCATAAGAAAAGCATGGTCAGGGGTACAAGTTCCGTTTACCTGGAGAATCTTTAAACTGCTTAATGAAAAGCAGGAATGCCAGACAAGAGACTGGGGAGGGGAAGAAAAAAAAAAGAGGGGAAAAAAAAAAGAAGCAACAGGCAGGTGACATCTTTGCAAAAATCTATGGGTTCAAACAAAAAAATTTCAAACTCTTATTTATGTCACATCCCATTCCACTAATACAAGGGATCTGGCAACAGATCAGATTGCATTTCTTGACTACTGAAGTGGTTTAATTTTGAGATAGTAACTACAAGGTGACACAAACTCAGACTTTCCTCCTCCGAAAGAAATCATGGCAACCAGTGATCCCATTGTGCTTTGTTGATGCATAATTGTTAAAGAAATGCTTTCCGATGCCCTGTGAGAGGGGGTACTATCTCGAAAGCTCAAAGGGATTGTTCATTTGATCACTAAGCACAGTGTTATTCCAACCACTCATGCACGCAGAGAATGCCTCTATTCTTATGCTCCCCTGAGAGCTGAGATCATCTCAGATATGTCGGCTATCACATATAAAGACTGAGGTAGAACTGTCAGCAGGACATTTGAAGCAAAGGATTTTCAGAGACATGGAATTCCGTTTCTGTATTTTCTGATGGCAGTTGAACTTGCTGGCCACTGGGCTAATTTAAAAGGTGTAACCATACAAGAAATCCTTTACTTAAAGATTTCAATCTTGAGCTTGTGTGCTAGATGGTAAAGCAGTTTTAAGAATGACAAAAGAGATACAAATGTGTTCCTAATTCCAGATCCATCTGTCTCTCCCCAAATTCACGGGCACAAATCTGTAAGGTTCTTAGCACAAGCATATACTAACACAGGAGGAAAAAGCCCTCAAAATAAACAAGCAAAAAGAAAACCTCACTCAAAAACACAAGGAAACCCCCTACACTCAAACCCCAAACACTAGGCTGAAAAGCTGCACACAAAGATAATGTAGTTAGCAAAGAACAGGATTACTATATGCTGCCCTGTCCTAGCTTCTCCTGTGACATTTATTTCTCACCTTTTAAAACCTGTTTTGCAATATTCCATTCAAGTCACTAAGAAAGAACAGTAGAAAAGGCCTCATATTTTCACTGCAGAAGATATTTGTAATCAGCACTTACGTTAAAAAAAACAAAACACGTGGGTGGCAAAAATGTAACTCAGAAACTAGAAAGACAATTATCATCCCTTATAATTATTTAGAATTGAGAAAAAAAAATTACAAGTCAATATAAAAAGATTGTTAGGCTGAAGAGAGAAATCATTTAAATGTTTGCCTTTACAAAGCACTCACTAGCAGAGTTTTATTGGTACAAGCTCGACATTGCAGCTGTAATTATGTCCAGAGCAAAAATGGCACACAAGAGAGGGTGCTAATGAAGCACACACCCACACAGAATAAATGTGCTCTTGTGACTCTGCCACCCGGTTTACCAAAGTAAACAGGTTTTATTGTGAAACTGCAGTTCATCTGCAAAAACTAGAGCAATTTGATTCCTATCCTGCAGTTAAAGAGCAAAATACCACGTGGTGCTAAAACACTCTGACTGGCATCGAAAGTACCTACTGTCAGGGTCGGCTGCATCAGGTGCAGAGCAACCTTCTTGTGGTCTTCCCATTACATTTACAGATCAATAGGCCCAGTGAGCCAGGTGCTTCTGCAGCAGGAATAGTGACTGAAATAATGCTGGGAGTGAGTCTGCATTTGGCTTAGGGTACTGTAGTGATAGTGGAAAAAAAAAGGCGATGTCCATCATGAAAATAATTAGAACACCTGAAAAGGAAAAATTCCAAGCATGCATGGATTTAGAAGTCTCAACTCCTGGGCTTTTCCCTTCCGGAAAATTCCTTAATTAGGTTAAATCCCACTGATCAATCCCCATCCTGAAAACAGACCACTAAATACAAATTACTACAATCAGGTGAGCACTGATTTTAAAATAGATGCCAGATTTATTATGGTTGGCATATGGAAACAGAGGTCACATCTCTCTGCTGGAGTCCAGGGGGATTTATCATAGAGGGAAAAGGGACAAAAAGTTATTTTGCCCAATCTTCTGATTCTCACTATAAGCCCAGATCCACCAAATAGCTAGGTCAAAATCTGGATTGTATCTCAAAGTGTTAAAGCATATTCCTAATTCTGCTGATGTCTAGTGAAGTCCCTCTATTTTCATCATCTGTGCAGCTCAGATGATGTTGGCCAGCCACTGATTCCTCACAGGAAGGGCAGAGTAATTTAGTGGAAAAAGAACAGGGAAGCTTTCATTTTTTGAGGGGTCTTAAGAATCTGTGGATTAAGGTTTTATTTCAGAATAGATCTTGGAACAAATTTGCTTTCAGATCTTCGTACCAGAATTATATGTTTTGAAACAGAGCAGTAAAATTTTTTCAAGGAATTCGGGTAAATAAATAAAAGTAAGTAAACTTTCAGAATTTATACTTAATACTGGCTAGGGAATTCAGACTGAAATAAGGCTTGTTGTATAACTGATATCCCAACATCTATTACCTATAGATTTCCTTTGTTGACAAATGGAGAAGCAACATGATACTACAGCAATAAAATGTAGAGATCAAACAAGAGGGTCTTGTGATCCTTTTAAAGATGGATCATTTATACTCAAGATCAAACATGACACAAAGCAAAGGACAGCCTGAAAGTAAGTAAAAGGTAATAGAATAACAGTACTGCCTGCTCATGCCACAGCCTTATCTTACCAAAATGACATACTGGAAAATCTTAGACCTGATAAAGAGGTGAAGCAGAAGGTGGCAAAACATCACATCTAAAACTGATCCTGCCCAAAAAAGCTTTGCAAAGAATTCCCTCCACCCCTGGCAATAGATGTCAAAACTGCAATTAAACCTTGGCTCATTCATTCGAGAAAAAAAATCTCCTTCTCCTGTTTGGCTTTGGGCTGCAAGGTGCCTGCAGACAAGAAAATGGAAATGAAGCTACCTCAAGCCTGCTGGCTGAGCTGAGGACTTCATGTACCACAGACCTAAGTTAGCAACTTCCTTGGCAGGAACTCAGGCATGGCTCTGTTGAAATAAGTGAAGGTGCTGTGCTGAAAAAGCAGGAGTTCCTGTCAAGGTATATAGAGTCACCACATCTTGATAAACATCCAGGGAAGCACACTTATTTCAAGTAAGGAATAGTTTGTCAAATGTCAAGTATTTATTTTAGAAGCATCAGTATTTTAATTTTGTTTCCAATGAGTGCAGTGAAACTGTCTATTTATTGTAAGGTAGCATGGTGCCTTAGTTAGATATCCAAAACTTACCACTTTTGTTTCAAGAGCCCATTTGATCACTTTTCCACAAGTAAAGGTTAAAAGAAAATCCTATTACAGATCTTTCAGAACAGAAATAAGAACTCTTGTGACTTTCCTTTATCTGTAAACAACTTCTATTCAACTCACTTGAGACAAACAGATTTAGAATTAGTTTTGCACAGTCCATACATGTGTTTGTTTAAACAAATGAGTTTAGTCTTTAAAATGCTGATTTCTAATGCAATCCTCCTGCAGCAGATTAATGATGTGCAGCTGAAATGCTAAGATGCTACAGCAAGAAGGACCAAAAGGGGTGGGGGGGGACGGGGCGGGGGATCACAATAGATGACAGCTACTAAAAATCACTCAGACTAATTTAAAGTTGCTGTTTTGATTGGGATACTTTGCAGCCAGTATACAAATGATTCCTTCTAAATAAGTGGGAGTATTAAAAGGCCTAGAGATGTCCAAGCTTTTCATTGGCAACAGGGAAGAGAAGCACAGGGAAGGCTCTAATGAGGGAGCCTGCTCTGAACAGCACTGAAAATAAAGAGCAGCATTATCATGGCTGTTCTCTGCTCCTTGCAAGGCTTGTGAGCGACTGCAGTCTTGTCGCCACCAGGATGTTTCTGTACAAGTACCAGTGTGTGCACACCAGTAAATACTAGTTCTTTTCACTTCTATTTTCCTCATTAAAAATAGATTATTTTAGATGTGAATTTCTGCTCTGTTCCTCCTTGTCAGCACTTAAAGGGACACTGTCACACCCATAAAACTGAACTATTGCACCAGTGCTGCCAAGCTATGTATTTGAAGGAGTTAAGCCAAACCACAGCCAGCCTTCTCGAACAAATGCGTAACAGAAAGCCATAGCTTCAAGTATGGGTTGGATTTCCTGCCTGACATGGTACTGGAGCCCTGGAGTTTCACAGAGCTCCAGGCTACAGAGATGGGAGTGCCAAGGGGAAGCTGACAGATGCCAAGTTCTGGAAATTCTCATTCACTCGTTCGAATGCTCTTTGTTCCTTCTTTTTTTCACTCTCCACCACCATCAGATTAATTTTCAGTGTTGTGGACACAGTTGCAAATGCTATACATAAGGATGAAACATGATTTAGATTGATCTAGCATAGAAATAAAAATATTTTGTTGGGGTCACTACCAAAACAACTTGTGTGGGTTGTTTACAACATTCTGCCATTCTCTACTTTTATAATCCTTCAAGGGGGGCTTACTGATGCTTGCCTCTTCCTTCCAGAGCTACACCAATCACACACTACATCTGATGTTTTCCCAGAAGAACTGCTGCTGGACAAGAGGATGCAGCTACAATAGCTCTCCTGCTGCCCTTCCATAATCTTTGGGCATCAGCCTGAACATAGGAGAATCCACAGCTCTTTCCACACTCCAGTCCACTCCTTTAGTATCAGAAGAACAAGTTGATGCATTTTGGATTTTAAGCTCAACTCACTATCTTTACAGTTTTGCCAAAGTCAATGGAGATAATTACAGTATTGCCAGTGAACAAGACTTAAATCGAGGTGTGAGCAGGAAGTATTATTAATTCCTTAGGCCTATCTGATCCTGACAAGGAATTGGAATTTCATCTGATGGACAGCACACTGGATGGGAAGCATCAATTTTGCAGTGACCTACTGTATTTACGAGGGCAAGATCTATACCTCTGTATCTCCTTTTCACCCTGGTTTCTACTGCATTCCGATCAGAAGGAATATGGGTTTGGAGATCTCTCTCTTCATGTGTGCTGTAGGCAACCTAATGGAGCCCAGACTCACAGACAGGCAATTATGGGTTCTGCCTCTTTTTAACCAGGGTAACTGACCCCTGAAAACCTGAGGAGAATCCATTACTTTTAAACAATTTTTGCAATATTCTGGCTCAAATCAGGTATTATGGATTTTATCCATGAATTATGTAATGAAATTCCATAGTCTGTATCATGCAGGAAGCCAAAGTAGATGGCTTTCCTGTGTTTTTTTTTTTAAGACATCATGAGAGCATTATCAATCCCAGCTGGTGTTTTCATATTCTCCTAATATACGGTATAAACCCTCATCCCAGTTCTCTTCAGACATTGCATTGAAAAGTGAGTTATGTTGTAATTAAACTTTGATGACAACATCTGTTTCAGCTAACACGACAGAAGAGTGGCTGGTCCATGGACGACTAATCTGCTTCTTGTTTCACTCAAACCAGAACTGAGCATTCATTCAGCCTCACAAAACTGGAAATGGGACAACAGCAACATTTCAGCTCCTTTCCCCAAAATAAAGATCTTTCAGAAGCACTTTTAATTCATTTCCAGATAAAACCCTGCCTTGCCCAACCGGATGGTACATAAAAGGATCAGTGACAGAGAACACTAAGGACTTCTGTGAAAACAGAATACTCCCTTGGGCTGCAGCCTGTTAACAGGACGAAGATGACAAAATACACTGGGAAAGGAGTAACTTGTTTTCTTGGCTAGCATAGTAGCCAAAGGCCTTATATCACCACCCAGCAACAAGTGGCATTGGACTACCCTCAGCCATCCTCACTCCTACAATCAGTTACAACGTGTGTTCTGGATAACAGAATGGTAAGTGCCCATTGTGTTTCCTCCCCATCTCTCATACAGACTCACTGAATAAACAAGAAGGGGGAAAAATCACCAGATTCTGCACACTGTATAGCAAGCTGTAAAATAATTAATATGTCATTTTTCAGATATGGTACTGATTAATGACAGCGAGCACAGCCCACCACTGCTAAAAATGCAACAGGCATCACTGGCTCAGCTCCACATCTATGTTAACAATTCCAGTAACAAATTCAGTCCCTATTGCTTGCATGTGGTACACGCAAGAAAAAATGAAAAATCATACCAAACCAAAATGGCTAAAGTGCCCTTAAGTCCTTATGCACTAATTTTGCAGCAAACATCAGTGCCATGAGTTTAAAGGTTTAGATGCTACTGTAGAACACTACATTAATTATAACTGCACATTAACTAGTTAGATATCCAAGAGCTACTGTTACTGTTTAAAGAAGCAGATGGCTGCCAGAAAGAAATATGTTTGAATGCTACTGTTAAATAAAGAAAATCCATTAAAATGAGCCATAACCAAACCATCCATGTAGTTAACACAGAAGTTGCAAATATCTATAACTCTAGAAAAAGCTTCAAACCTTAAAATAATAAAAACTCTATTTCCACCACAGCAGTTCTCTAATCTTCAGCTTCACTTGTCCATATGTAAACTACACAGAGTTTGCAAAAACCACTTTATGATACATAAGATACACAAGTTTCAGCCCCTTTTCTGAAAAAAAACTCTAGGTGGATATAAAAAAATCACAGCAAAAAGAGAAACTGTGAGCCACACCTCTGAGATCCAACAACTACACAAAAAAATAGCAAGCTTTTTTTTTAATTAAAATGTAAATCAATTCTCTCCATCACAGAAAGCTAATCCAGGCTTGCTGTTGCAATTTCAATAAACCAGTGGTCTCTGGATGAAAGCAGACAGGTCATATCTTGCACGAAACTGGGAAAAGGAAAAAGATGGTAAAGGAAAGTGAAAACATGTGGACAGCGGGATAACCAGAATCATTACTTAGCATGTAATGAAAAACTACAGGACACTAAATTCCCTAATTTACCTCTCAGGCAAGAGGAAATAACTGCACCATGGTAATAACACCTATTTTAGGACCATTTGTTGTCTCACCAGATTGATTTTTTTGTGTGTGCGTGCGTGTGTGTGTGTGTGTAAGCTTGCCATTATTTTGCATTAAAGTCATAGCTTGTGTTCCACAATTGATTGTGTTTACAAAGAGAGAAGCTTCCCAGTAAGGTCACTGAACTACAGTAACCCTCAGCTTTTAGCCAGCTCCTGACAGGACTGCATCACCTAGTGATAAAGGCATTGTGCTTTCCAGTTCCTCCCTTCACATTCTGCTCCCTACCTTTTTTAAACAAGAATCAAAAAGCAAAAATGGATACAAGAAGAGTGAAATCCATACAGATGTAACACACAATCACATATATTTCCATTTTGTAAATATATCCTGTAAAACCAGAATACAAATTCTGTTATTTTCCAAGAGAAACTTCATAAACTATCATTAAATCCTCAGCTGAACAACATCAAAAAACCCCAAACCCCAAGTTGGCATTAGATACACAGCATCCAAAAGTTTGGATGAAGTGGGGCCACATTAAGCAGACCAACAGCGAGCACGACTACATCTGTCAAACCACTGCAGACAGAAGTTTCATGGAGACAGAAGTTCTTCAACCTGCGTGGGTTTATACAACTCCCCACAGGACATTCTGTGTAGGACGCAGCAGCAGGCATCAGCATAAGCGATGAATCAGGGACTCAGGGTCTCTGGGAAACTGTGCTGAATGTACACTTTCTTTCTTGCTCCATCTCTGAGCTCTGCATACAAAAAGATACGTCAGGATGTACCCTGTACCGCAATTAGAAACAGCAGAATGGCAGATGGTGCTGGAAAAGCTCTAAAATACGATCTTTCCTTTTAGAGGGAAAAAAGGTGTTAATTTCACTGTTTTAAATTAATAAAAACCACCCCCCACACACACCAAACGAAAACAACAGAAAAAATACCTCACAGTACAACTCCAGCTCCACAGCATGGTTCCCTGGAAAGCACTAAGCCAGAAGAATCATGGCCACATCCAGATAAAATTTTAGACCTGACTTACTAGGCAGAAATGAAACTTTCCCATTTCAGAAGGTCAAGTCTTACTGTGTCTTTCCAAGGAAGACTTTTTTTTACACTGAGGGTGGTAAAACAGTGGCACAGGTTGCCCACAGAGGTGGTGGAGGTCCCATCCCTGGAAACATTGAAAGTGAGGTTGGACAAGGTTCTGAGCAACGTGATTGAGTTGAAGATGACCTTGCCCATGGTGGGGAGCTGGGACTAGATGACCTTCAAAGATCCCCTCCAACTCAAACTATTCTGTGACTCTGTCTTGAAAAGTTAGCACACACTGACTTTCACTGCCATCAGAAAGGGGAATATGCTGTAAACATATTACAGTTTCCCCATGGAGAGATCTTCCTTACTTGTTATTCTATGCTAGTTCAACTCAATCAAAAAAAATAAAAGTATTAATAAAAATCTGCATTTGTCATTTTCCAAGGTAATGCAAAGTTGCACCAAAGAAAGGAAGTCCAATCCTCCCAGGCATCAGAATGACTGCAGTTTGCCCCCCCCCCAGCCTCTGCCTCACAATTGTAGAGTAGCAATGGATTTAATAAACTTCTGAAAATAATCTCTGGAAGTAAGACTAGCAGTCACCTCCTGATCCATGTCCTTAAACGCATAGCATCGTACCCAGCAATTTTCTTCTCTCTCTTGCACTGAGATGTCATTCATGATCCTTTTCTGACTACATACTGGTTGCAACAGACACCATGTTGACTACGTGCAAGTTCAACAGAAGTTTGTAGCAAGCAAGACATTCTAGTTCCCCATCACAGATGCATATTCAGTATATATCAGACAACAGAACTCTGTTGGGTGCCACAAGAAAATCCTTTCAAAGGACAAACAAAACTAACTCTTGTCAATTCAGAATTTCATAGTTACAAATACCATCAACTGTGATGTCTTTTCTCTCCCATACCCTTACCCTTCTGCTCCACTTCTCCACTCCATCCTCTTGTATAAAATGTTCATTGCCTTTGAGAAATAGCTCTCTGAGACACAACACATACATGTTGTTTCATAAAGCAGCTGGTACAATGTGGCTTCATTGTTGATGAGGTCACTTCATATATAACCCAGTATAAAAATACGTATTAAAGAGAAATACAAAAAAGTCTTCCAGAATAGTAATTTCCAAAACAAGAAAACTAAAACATTTATGTTTGCTCTCAAGTGGCCTTCCGCAGCAGTGGATAAAAATTGCTTGTATCTACAAAGAACGCTGTCAAGACCTGCAAGAGATCGCCATGCTTGGTTCTTCACCTCCATGACATTTTCAATCAGTAATAATGCGTTTGCCTCCAAAACTGTATTCAACTGCTAGGGACTGCAGAAACCACACTTACTCCAGAACGAGGTATTTCCAAAAGAAATACTGCCATATTCAAACAGCACAGCTTCAACAGATACCTTCTATATTATAATCTTTAGCAATTGCCTCTATTCCCTGCTGTCCACAGCAGAGAAAGCTCCCTTATCCTGAAAAGTCATATTGTCACTGGTCCAAGCCAATACTAACCTTGGAGAGGCGGCATACAAGCACAAATCAAGAGGTTTTGTGTCTCCTTTGCCAAAGAGCCCTTGACCCGGCAGTCCAGGCACTCTGGTGACAGCCAGGGACTGGGAGCTGCTGCCACCGGGCGGCATCAGCGAAGAGGGACAGCCAGTGCTGCCGGGGAGGATCCCCACTCCTCCCAGCGCCAGCTGAGCACCCACGCACCAAGGCAAAAGGCAGGCAGCACTCAAGGGGGGGCTGTTCCCTCCCCTGAAGGGGTCTCAGTGGTTGCATCAGGCAGGAACTGACTTCTCTGCTGCCTATGTTAACCTTTCTGTAGGGGGTAGCATTGTCCAGAAAAAGCTGGTGAAAGAGATCTCTGTGAAAAATAAGTAAGTCGTATGACAGCTATTTGTGTGAAAAGGGAAGGCTGTGCTGCACCAGCTCAAAGAGACTGGAGGCTATTAAAAATTCTTCAGAACAGGGATTCTAGAAAAAGCTGAAGCTATAAAGGAACCAACTACTGGTGCATACTTGATGCTTAGTATAATTAGCATCACTGGGGAAAAAGAAAGAAAGAAATGAGGAATAGCTTGAAGTAGATCAAGCCAGAGAGAGAGTAACTGAGAAGATTCTGTATTCATTTAATTCACAGGACAACAAATAACTCAACTCACCTAGGGAAAACTGTTTCAAGCTTATCCTTCAAACCAAGTATTTTAAGAAATTGTCCAGAACTGCAGGGAAAGGCAGGCATATACAGCAGTGTCATTCTCAAGACACATAAAACTTGTATCTGCTGAAATATTCTCCCTGATTTTCACTACAGTGGTTTCATTTGCACCTTCAGTCTACTTTGATTTCCTCACTTGACCAGGATAAAAGAAGATTTCAGACTCCATTTGCAGCATATTTCCTCTTTTTTTGCCCCAATTTTGATCTAATATTAAAAACAACAAATAAACCAGACTTTCATTTGCAAAGTGGTAAAAGGGTTGATATCAGATGCTATAGTCTGACTGGTTTTGGAGATGGAAAGAAATTTTCCTCATTGCTGTGAGTTATCAGAGGTTGATTAGTGGTCTTTCTTACATAACCACCTCAGTTCACAGATTTGGAACATGGAAATATTTAGCAATTTGTTAGTAAATCATTAGCTTCAAACATCATGTAGTACACTGCATGTTGATCTCCTTCAATTAGGAAAAGAACTTGTAGTGAGGGTATAGATCACTGGATGTGGATTTTAAGCCTATTTTAAGCCTACCGACAATGAACTTCATGGTTCTTAATTCCCATCTTTAAACTTGCAGTCTCCACATGGACCATAAGCTTGACTAACTCATGGTTTAGCTCACTGCTACATGGATCAGAATACAGAGAAGATTTAAAAGCTTGAGATTTTGCTGGTATAAAGAGGTAAATGGAGATCTTGTTTTGCTGTCTCCGTCATTCTCACAGAAAGAAAACTAGAGATATGAAATGAGAAAGGACACAGCTTGAGGTGCACATTACACCATGCCATGACACTTTATAACCAGTAATACTGGATGTACTGCAAATAACTCATGGAGAAAATGGAGAGGAAGTGAGGTAATAGCCACAGCACCGACTTGATACAGTTGAAAACTATTTCTAAAGTCGACTTCTGGATTCATCAGACACAGGCACTATATGATCAATGCTGGAAGCATTCATACCAGGAATTCAGGCTCATGAGCCAATCACACAGTATTACCTCACTGAGAAAAGACAATTTTGAGATGAGTTTAAATGGTCACAAGCATTGTTTCCATATATAGCAAGAAAGATTAATTATCCATGCTCCATTCCTTTTGTACCTTAAAAGAAAAAAATTCCTTATTGCACTCAAAAATATTTCACTCATCCAAAACTTTTCAAGTTATTGAGCCTTAATAACATCCATATGACTGCTGCATATTTTGAGTTTCCACTTCAGAATATAATGGAGCTAAATACACCAGCTTTCAGCCTTGCCCTAACATCTCACGCAATAATGCTAGGCTACTGCTTTTTATTGGAGTTTTATTAGTAAAAAATCAACATAAAGTTGGAGTAATAATGTTTCCCTTATCAGGAAAAGATTTTTCACCCACAGGGTGGTTGAGCACTGGATCACACTCCCCTGGGAAGTAGTCACAGCCTGTCTGAGGTCAAGAAGCATTAGGACAATGCTCTCAGGCACATGGTGTGATTCTTGGGGTGTCTGCACGAGGTCAGGAGTTGGACTTGATGATCCTGATGGGTCCCTTTCAAATATTGTATGAGTCTATGATTCCCTGTCTCATTTTAAAATCTTAATGCAGAGGAAAAGGTCAACTGCAACTTTCAGATCAAATAATAAAAACTACCAGCAAAACCTATATGGAGAGCAGGGAGGAGATTCAGAGAAAAATACCAAAAGGAGCTCATCGAAAATCTAGGCCTTCATGTATTCTCAAAGGTCATCCATCTAGTAGCACAAAATTGATTACATTATATCAATTTAGACAGTTAGTTGTCTAACCTGTATTTCAAGACCTGCAAAGATGAATCTCCACACTTTCCAGATGATGCACCCCAGTGCTTTAGTATTCATTTTAGGATTCCCTTTCACAACATTTGATCACATCTTTCTGCATTTTAAGAATTCATTGTTTATACTATGCATTATGGATGGAGAAGAGTTTATTTTTCCTCTTACTAAATAAATCTTTAATTTTGTTGAACACTTAGATTCAATCTTTCTTCTCATCAGAGATGTTTTGTTCCAGTCTCTTGATCCCTCTTTGTTTTTATATGGTCCTTTTCTCCATCTTTCCGAGTCTCTGTGGAACTGTACGGCCTGCACTCCAATGCTGTATCCCAACATTAAGTTGATCACTACCACTTTGCAGGAATTCTCTCTGTACTAACACATCAAATAGCATTTTCCACTTGTCCTAGTAACTCACCAAATACTTCATTATCCTCTGAAGACTGCTGTGTTAGTCTGGCTGCTTTTGGACTCTCTTTAGCTGATTCCTCCACCTTGGTTTCAGCACTCTGTAAAACAAGCATTTATTGAGATTAGTTCTTCATTTATAGCTCTCAAACAGAAACACTCTTCAGACTTCTTAATTACACACATTGCATTCTCAAAGAATACGCAATCATTAACACAGATAGTTTTGGTATGTTTGCCATATATATATATATGTGGGTTTGCAAAATATTACGGGAAAATCCTCCCAGAAAATCCCGGTGGTGGTTTGTTTTTTGGTTTTTTGCATCTGCTTTAATCTGACAGACCATATAAGATGGAGGGCTAGAAAAGACATCTAAATAAGAGAGAGATCTTAAACCAAAACAGAATCGTAGGTTTCCACCTTTCCTCCTCATATTTGATTTTAGTTCTCCTGACATCTTACACTGTTGACTTAGTGAACCACGAGATGAGAGATAGTGCACAAATTTTTCTCTTTATAGAGCAAATGCAAGTGAGGCAGAGAGAGCTTATGAGAGGCCAGCTTCAGGTCTTTCATCAACTCATTAACTGTTTAAAGCACAAGTAATTATCTATCTCTGAAGCAAATCCACCAGTTAACTACTTGGTGCTAGACTGGGCCCAGATATAAATCAACAGCTTTAGCACTTAAATTGCCAGAAGTTAAAGCATTTCATTCCCTCACCAGAAAAGACTAAAGCAAACATAAGCTGTGAAACACTGAGTTTTAAGTATTTATATTGCTACTACAAAAAAACCCCTCATATTTCCAAAATGTTTTACTTTGGTACTGAAGAGAAAGCCTGCAGTAATGCAGCCAGTAAACTGCATAAGGAGTCAACTGTTGAATGATGGATATGGAGTGACTGATGTAATATTAAATCTTACTGGAAAGAGTTCACTAACAGCTGAGGAAGAAATAAAAGACAAATGTAGTATGACTATGCTCTTTAAAATATAGATATTGCTCTATTCAAGTGCATGCTCATTTAGAAGGCTTTGTGTGATTTTGGAGAAATACAATTTTTACATCTTGACATATATTTGAAAATGCTGCTATACAATCTGTTCATGAAAAGTACTCTCTCTGCTCTCAGACACACAGCACGCTTCCAAACGTCTTATTTCCCCTTATTCGAAACCATAAGGAAGGTATAAGAAGACAGGTAGCTTAAGTCTGTCAACTTCCCTATAGAATACAGGAATGCAAACTTAAGGCACGTAAACTGACGAGACTTTGAAGCAAGACAGCAAGACTTTTCAGAAAAAAAATGCAAGATTGATCTAACAAGACTACTGGTGTCACACAGCAGCAGTCAAGAATTAGGGACAGCCAAGACTGAGAAACTGTGCTTCAGAGGACAACTGCAGGTCCCTCCTGAAGCAGAAAGTTCCTGCAGGAGTGAAAGGATTCTGCACTCCTGCAAGACTCCAACCTGAGCGTCGCATGCAGAAAATCATTAGCTATGTACCTCTCAGAGCTGAGGAGGAAACTCAGTTTTAGCAGATGCTCACCTCAGTTTGTCTTAACTAGTGTCCCTCAGGAAGATGGAGGAACCCAGCCAGAAATCAGTAGTGGCTATACTGGGAGACAACTTGTTTTGGGTAAACAACTTCATAGTCAGCACAAACAACTTAATTCCTTTCCCCACATATACAGGTTGTAAGTTGTGGACACTCAGTTTGCAATGTGTTAGGTGCTGCCCACACACAAGGAACACAAGCCGAAGTCCACAGTATTTGTACTTATTTACAGAACCACCTGTATTTAGAGGCCCCTGATTCAGTAAGCTGCATATTGTAATTGGGTTCTCCATCCTATTTTATTTGCCCTATAATGAGCAGCAACTCAATTACATCTTTGTTGTAGAGAGATGGAGAACAACCTTCAACTCTGAAAAAAACAGAAGAGGACATCTGCTACAGCAGGGTAAGCCAATCCCAAAGGAGAAAAAAAAACCCAACACACTAAAAATTGTGTCATCATGGACGAGGCAAAATTAATATATTTAGATGATCAGACCAAGTTGAGGGCTTTCCCAAATGAAGCAGACAGCTCAACTCCTGATCAAAGCTATTGCTCTAAGCTTCGTAAAGACAGTGCTTGTTAACTCCATCTTCAGATGTTATTTCATTATATTTAGTGTATGGTAAAGCTGGGGGTACAGGAGGAGAGGGATTGCTGTTCCTCATGCTCTTGTTCCTCTTGGGAAATAGCTGAAAGTGAGTAACGTTTTGCAAGCACCAAGAGCAGCAGCAACAAAACACTATCCAACAGATACTCAGCTCTGTCTATGAAATGAGTTGTTACTCCAAGCTCTTACTGGGGAAATGTTTGCATTTCTCACTTTGAAAACATGGTTTTGGCAGTCTCAGGGAAATGAAAAAGACTGAACCCTGAGACATTTTGGGATGAGTTAAATCACTGGAAGAACTACACAGCAGCTGTGCTGTCTGCTCCCTGCATAAGTCACAATGCTGGCATTGACAGATACCAGCTCCAGGATGGTGGCAGCAAAGTTGTGTGATGTATCAGCCTAAAACATGACAGTGCACAGCTGGATGTAATTCTGCTTGGCAGGTCTTCTTAACTAAAATGCGAATCTTAAAAATATCTCTTTTGTTTTATTATTTGCACAAAATAAAATTACACAACACATTTTTGCTGGCATATATATCTATATCCATATATCTATATATACATATGTAAGTATATATAATATTTATATTACCAAAATCAATACAAGACAAATCACTACAAAAGAACAATCAATGATCCAGATGCTCTAATCCAAGCTGTACTGCAAAACAGCATTTGAAAAGTCAAGACTTGGGTCAGTTTCTTGATTCGTTTTTCTAGTATGCTAAAAAAGGTGTTTCCATCCTTCCAATCAATGAACAGAAAAAGTGAAAGGACATTCCCTTACACTGCCTAAGCTGTGCCAGGAGGCATTCTTTACCTATAGTTAGTGTCATTATGGCTGGTTATAAAATAAAGGCCTTTTGTAAATAACAGAGTAAACAATTCTGTCTAGCTTTTTCAGGTTGAGTACTCAATGTAATTTCAGAAGTGATGATGAAAAAAGGTTTATTTTACAGTATCAGTTCTCAAGAGAATAGATTATACCTGATTTTAGTTGAAAAAAATATTATATAGGCCTAAACTCAAAAAAAAACTCTATCTCCTCAAAAGCATCTCTTTGATTAACATGAAAATTAACATTAAATTTGAACTCAAGTCAAGTTTCTGAAGATAAGAAGCATTCTCAATGTGCTTAGACCCTTCATTCAACTAAAGCCTCCAATCTGTACTTCAGATAAGGTGAGGAGGATGTGCCCCATTCTGCAGGTGTTCTGACACTGGAAGAGAAACCACAGAGCACCAAAAGCACTACCAAAGCACAATGAAGTTTTATTTCTGACATGAATCAGGCCACTCAAGTTCCAAAACACTGTAAGACACCTAAGTAGCAAGCCAGCACCTACTGCATGGTAACAGCTGGTCACAGACTAGAAATACTTCTATTATTTCATAAAGCAGTTACAAAATAAGACATGCAGATATACTTCAGGCGTATATACATGAATACGAACATATACAGCCACTCTTGATTCAGAACTGATACAAATTAGAAACTGCATTATAATCTCCCTCAGTTTCACAAGGCAGTTTTGGCCCAGCTTCCCACTGTAGCTGTCTCCTAGTGCCTTGTGAATCAGTTCACCTGTTTTCCTATTATCCACCACGTGAATGCCACAGTTGCCATATTAAAACATTTTAAAATTTTTATAGGTAAATATACATACAAATAACCAGGAGCTATCAAAATACTTGCAACAAATGAACAGCAATATCAAAAATGTTTTGATATACACCCATTAGTGCAAGAAGAGAGGCTACTTGTATTTTACTGCTATCAGTGCCTGCTTAGATGATCTTTACCTACATGGGAAATGTTAAGAAATCCTAAGTTACACTGAGCTGCATCTGCAGGTACTACAGCACCAGGCCAGGTTAAAAAGTGCGCTTAAGCACATTACATTTACAGAAGTAGGTACAGGCCTTGGAAATGGAAAGTTGTCCTATAGAGTATTCCATCCAGCTTTTTAACTAGTTTGCCATTTCTGAGTACTAGTTAGGAAGGGCTTGTTTCTTTTCCTTTAACCACAAGGCTGTTACTTCATGACTTCATTTGCTAAATGATAAAACCACAAACAAAAGTTAAAACTTTTCATCAGAAATCAATTTTTCAAGAAGTGTTATATCAAAATGAGAATTAAAGAAATCCACTGTGAAGCAGAGATTCATGCTATCTGTGTTCTCATTTCTGCCTTTTACAATCTATTCCTTTTTCTTACTATATACTTAGCTATTATGTTTAGTTCCATCCTGATGGCACAGATGACAACAGCTAAAATTTGTTTTCAGAAAAGTGCCACACGGACATCAAAAGCTCTAACTGTAGCAAGGCAACAGAGACCACCTGTTTGGCAGCACAGACATTTCTCCAGTTCCTTCTCTCATTCATTCCTATCCACAGCACATTACCCTCCCTCCTCAATACCTAGCAGCACTGGGAGCATGGTGAAACACTTGATTCCTCTCGTATGCTACATTTATGAAACTAAGATAAACAACAGACATGACTTCAAAAGAAAGACAAGACTTTATCATGGATAAAACCATATTTGACTGTTAATAAACCTTTATTTTGAAATAACAGGAAAAGGGCAAATTGTTGCAGGCAATAACAATCTGGGTAATCTAAACTATATCCACAGCAGTAGATCACACTGCTGCAGACTAAGATGACAGACTCTGCAAAATATTCCTTATTTTCCACTTCTACAATGATATTCACCTAAATTCTTCCATGCAAGCTACCTTTCATTTAATATTCACAAAATGTTATGTAGTCTATTCAGGATGTGGTATACCTTCAGGACATTCTATACATTGTCTCTTCTCAAAGCTAACTGATGTTCCATGGAATTCCATGTCAAAAAAAAATAAGAAAAATCTTTAAAACATGAATATGTGCTCCTTCAAAATTGTTACAGTAACAGGACTGAGACACAGTATAAGTCTGTCAAATGCCAAATACTGCTGCAATCAGCAGGACAGGATTTAAGTCAATCTTAACAATGGTCATTTTCTTCCTAATTTTTGTATTGTGCATCCCCGGCTTAAGTATTAACGATGTTGCTTTCATTAAAGCTGGAGGAATTCCGTGTTATTTTCTTATCGGAGACATCGGTCTCAAAGGTTTCAGCTCCTGTTCAATGAGAGGAATTTTTACACGTGCAGGTTAACACAATCAAACAGATGAGATGCTGTGGACACCACTTACTAGCAGCAAGAATTCACGGAATGGCAGTTGGCCCTCTTCAGGTGAGCCGAGACTGCTTGGACCTGCATCAACAAGTATGCTCAAACACATTGCTGAACTCAACCATTAATTCTTAAATGTGGAGGTCTTCCAAGCCCCTTTCCATTAGTATAAAAACTCATACACACACTAGCAAGCATCAGGCTTCTTGCACAAAATGTGAATGGTGAATTTGAACATTGCCATACTGCTGATTTGTACTCCTCAAGCAAGACGACTGCTGTCATTCAGAATGGGGTTATGCCAGACTGAAGTTGGGCTCATGCTATCTATACGGCTTAAAGCTCTTGCAAACATACCAGGAACTCCTACAGTAGTTTGTTCCTCAGTCCCCAACAGCCAAGAAAAGGATTCAAATTTTACCATTAATTTTCAGTCAAATAAAATCACTGCCTTAATCATCAAGCTAATCACAATCATCTCCAGTTTTCTAGTATATCTCATATTTGCAGCTTAATTTTCATTTCTATAGTTTCTTTATGTTCAGTTTCTAAAACACAATACTCAGAATATCATTTACTTGATAGTTTCTACAAAATTCTGTAATTATTTTTACATGCCTCTCCATGTGTCAAAATCTTAATTAAGGTATAAGAAAGGAAAAAAAATGACTGGGTGATGTAAAGACAGAGGGCTAGAGTTTTCCAAGGGCGTTTTTTTGTTGTCCTACTGCCACTGTCAAAATGGAGAATTTCAAAAGAAGTTGCAAACAAAAGGATGCCATCACTAACCCTCAAGGCAGCCAGAGGCCCTATGAAAAACGTCTCAGATGCCTCAAACACATTACCCAGGTCTTTGCAGGAACGAAGCTGGTCTATTTGAAAACCTTAAAATACCAAGGTGGTGCAGTAAAAAACACCGAATTCCAACTCCAAAATTGTTACATTCCCTATTACCAGTTCCACACTATTTTGCTATGTGCTTCCCTTCACTTACGAAAGGTGTTTAAAAACTACTTCTGTTTCTGAAGAAGTTGCCCAGATTTCACAGAATATTCTGAGTTGGAAGGGATCTACAAGGATCTTTGAGTCCAGCTCTTAAGTGAATGGTCCACACAGGGATCGAATGGGGATCAAGCCCACAACATTGGTTTATTAGCACTATGCTCAAAGTTCTTACAAAGTCGATTAATACATTGCCTTTAAATGTTCCTGATCACACTGGGGATCTCATTCTTTACAACTGAACTAAAGTCTCTTCAGCTCAGAATGTAACTAGTAAAGACAACTGATGGACCTAGAGCATGCTACTAGTTAGCTTTAGTAGTCTATAGAATAAATAAAAAACAGGCCAGACAACCCTGCAAGAATCAAGATTTTTATATGAATACTGTGAACTGAAAAACAAATCAACCTCAGGGTACCCTATACATAAGGGCAGAGGGAGAGGAAAAGCTATGTGAGCAACCTGTTACTTTGTAGGTAGTCTAAGATATTGCCAGAATCAGGAATTCTCATAAAACAGCAAAGCAATTTGCAAAACAAGTTAAAACAAGACACAAGAATATGCCCTGGGTCAATATATTCAATTTCAAGCAAGTGTCTTTCACTCTGTGCATATTAACCCTGAAACCATATACACAGGAAACCTGGATGTGAATCACATAAAATTCAGACAAGTACAGACAGGGCTATGCCTTGCTATTGCCTCTGCCAAACCCACCCTGGTCCTACAGAGCAACCATCACCACACCAACTGTACAAGCAGTGAAGTGGCACATGTAATTCGAAATTGTGAAGAACAGTATAAGGACCTAAACACACACTTGGGAACACAGTGAAGTCTGATAGCCTCCACAACACACTTGACCTGGAATTAATGTTACTAAAGCACATGCCCTACCTGCTTTGAACCCAGGCAGTTTTTCTATAGTGCCTCTGCAAACAGCATCTGGCTGGCACATTGATGGATGCAGCTCTTGACCTCATGAATCAAAGAGGAACCATAACAATAGTCAATGAACAAAATAAAAAATAGAAACTTTGGATATCCAGCAGAAGAGCACATCTTCCACAAAAGATGTAGGGGCAGAGTTCCAGTATAGTCTGAAAAAGCATCGTTACTGACAGATGTCACTTCACAGTCCACTCATCACCTTTATCTTACCTAGACTGAGTGCTAACTTACTTTTCTTTAAGAACTCATTTTAGTCACATGCTGAACAAATGCAAATATTTCATTATTTTCTTTCAAGAAAAGGATGTGGTTTAAGTTATAAACACAATGTTGATGTGGCAGTCTCGGCTCGCAAGGTGTCTCCTTAAAAGCTTCATAAATCCACTGAACAATGGCAGTGTGTGACCCCAACAATCTAGTAATGTTCAAATGCCACCACCTGAGGTCTTTCTGAAGGGTAATAATTGGTCTTTCTTAAGGGTTATAATAAAACAGTGTACAAGAACAATCCTGTTTTCTTCACAGGTAATGAAAACACTTCTATAATGTGGCATATTGATAAAATCTGAATTCATATAGATATCCAATACATCATAAAAAGATAAAGGAGCTCATCTAAGCACCTGAATACTCTATTGTAAAAGCATGACAGAGATGCAAAAACTGGCAACTAGTTACAGAATGATGCACAATAATTAGGAGGGGGGAAAAAAACCCAAAGCTGTTTAAAAAAGTGCAAAATAACAATTCACTAGTCATGGAGAGAGGATTACAAATATATTGGGGGTTTTTTCAGGCAAAAAAATGCCTCTGAACCTGATACATGGAACTTCTCATATCACAGGCTTGAGTTTGGCAGTTTGCAATGAATTAAAAGCAAAACAGTTGCTGCTGCCTAAATAATTGGAGATTCTCAGCCTTGAATCTTCCTCAGAACCCTATACAGGACTGTCTGTGGCAGTAAACCTGTTGATTTGCCCCTTTTAACCATAGGAAGAGAGAAGAGATGCAAAAGAGATGGCAGCTGTCTATGGGGACCTCAACGCAATGGCAGAGCAGGGCACTCAGCAGCACTACAAACTCGCCTCAAAGCAATGCCAGAAAGATTCCCACAGGGTGCTGTGCAGCACAGCTGCCTGGGTGCACTTTACAAAGCAGCACTGAACAGCAAAGAAAGCAAAGGCATTGAGAGCTCTTCTAACACTTCCCTGCAGGGGACCTAGAAATAGCTGGCCACAAAGAAGCACATCAGGAAGACTTCATCATTCAAGACTATAATCCAGTGCAGAAATTACCTGATGTCATGGTACTCAGAGGGGAGACTACAGCCCTTTTAAAGACTCCCACCAACCACTGGCTGTATGATGCTGCATTGCTGCATTTGCCTGATGCTTATTGATGTTTTAAAAAAAAAGAACAAGTTATGCCTGAAGCAATGTCCAAATCTGCTTCGTCTGCAGTGACCCAGGAACAAGAAGACACTCAGAGTGTCTTAAATCAGTTAAAAAAAAACGCTCCCGAAATATTCAGTTAAATATCATTCATCTTCTTCCATTACCTAAAAGATATTTTGAGTGAAATACATTACAAAAGGAAAGCTGTAACAGAGCATCTCGGAAATATGCACCATAAAAGTGTCATGCCTAAGAACAGTACAAGTCTATTAGAAGTAAACCCTCGTGTCACATTATCAGCAACAAAACATCTTTTCTGGGCCCCCAGCAGTGAAAGTCTTCTGGCTTCTGCAGTACTCCAACTGACTGAGGACAGGTATTTTTGGCAAAAACTTAACGCAGTTGATATCCTGACTGAAACTGGCATTACCATTGTTAAGAGAAAACAGGTAAGGTTTCCCTCATCAATATAAATTGTTGACTCCACCAGCCTGCGGAAGCAAAGTGGAAAACATGTGGCTTTGTGGGCTACAAAGAGCTGAAGCCCAACTGTGCCAAAGAAATATGCACAGAAAGAACTTGGCACATAACATGAAAGATTAGCTCTGCCCAGCTCCCCAGCAGCAAACCAGATTGCACAGAGGCCAGAATTTCACTTCTGGTATTTTATTCTTAATTCCATTACATGCAAGAACCAGTCCCTCACTGTGCAAAATAATTACACAGAATATATGCCTGGGTCATTTCCTCAATGAGCCTGAAGACTGGATTTCTTGAATAATAAAAGGATCTTTTTAGTGCTTTCTCTGTGTTAAAAGGCTACAAAAAGAAGCTAAAAACAGTAGACAACTTTAAAACACTTCCTCGCTGTTCTACTCACAGTGACACATCACACTAATTCAACTTTTCTTTGAGCTTAATGAGTCAGAAACACTCTGAAACAATTGCCACTGCAAATCAAAAATGAACTTTCAACTTCTTGAATTTAATTTTCACTTCCAAGCCTTTAAGCTCGTCAGGAAAGCAAGCTCAAAAGCTGCTATGGAAAAGCATTTTACATTCAAAATTACATCCCTTCAACTCTAAAAACTATCAAGATATTTTCAGCATTTAAAAAGCAAAATTTACATTTATTTGCCAAGAATTAAAGGCAGAATTGAATTTAACATCAAGCAGTTAATTTCAGAAGGGAACTTTTCCAACACACTGGTACTGCTTTAGGTTACTTGGCAGTCTCTAGCCCCATGAAGTGTATTTCTAGGCCAAAGCTCAGAAAAATTTACACACAAGTTGCCTGATACTGAATTATATTTACCTGCAAGATCTGTGGGTTCAAAGGAAATTCTGATCACAGTACTGACCAAGGCATTTGTTTCTGCACAGTGATTAAAAAATTAAGATTTTTTTTAACTTCTTTTACAAAGAGGGTTTGGGTTTTTGGGGGGGTCGTGCATTCGCAAGAAAAAGACACCTTGGCCTTTCCAAAGTGGCACGGTATTTTAACCAAGACATTTCAGCTTTCAGTAGCATGCACTCCCTCCATGGTCCCAACCTTGTCCCATCTCCAAGCTCAGTGTCCTCTGTCTTTGCCATCCCCACAAGCTGGGCTGCTCCCAAGACTTTCTGGGCCCTCAAGAAGCTGGAGAAAGAGTGGAAGAGGGCCTAAAAATACTCCATCCTAGTCATGTGAGGGCGAGGAGAGGGATCCAATCCACCACACAGCCTTTCCCTCACTCCAGTTTGTATGGGAAAACAAGGTTTGCTATGTAACACTTGCTTAAGGGGGAAGCTGCCATGAATGCATCACCAGTCATGGAAAACAAGGCTTTCATATGAATATATCTGTCTACCCACCCAAGACAGAAAACTACTTCTCCACTTCCCTGTTTGATTTAAATAGGTCAAAGAAAACTACTTTTATCACTTCGTGCTCCTAGAACAAGCGTAGGTCCTTTGTGGAGTATAAATAAATGTAGAAACACCACTTAGAAGAAAATATTTCAAATGTCAAGATTTGCAAGGGCAATATTTACAAAATAATCAACACCACTGCCCTTTTCAAAATGTAAATAAAGATTTCTTTTCAGATAAGAGTTTTGAAATACATTTGGCACGGAAGCAAGTTTTCGTCTGTATTTTTTTTCTCTTTGTTAAAGGAAACTGATAAAGACACAAAATAGTTTGTATACTTGTAAAACAGTGGTATGACATCTTTTAACTACCACTTCAGTAAATTTAAAAAAAAACATCAAGAACATCCAGCAGATAAAAAAAAAATCTCTATTCACTTCAAAAGTGTAAGGTTTTGTAGAAGACTTCTGAAATTGAAGCTGAAGTAATCAGCACAGAGTAGTAATCACGAAAGGGTAAGAACCAAGAGCAGAGACACAATTTCCTGCAGTCAGTCTCATTTCTCTGTTGTATTTGCAAAATAAATGCATCCAGCTAACATGAAAAGCTCCATGTGCTATAAAGTATAGGCACAAAAGTAAGGACACTTCATTGCTTTTACAAGTTTTAGCTTAGTGCTACCTTCACTATCAACATGTAAAGGTAAGGAAAGACATTGATCGTGCTATCAAGGATGACTTTGTCAATATACTATTGTGTCAAAAATTCCTCTCTATAAAACTGTACAAAGAAAATTGCTACAAAGCAATGCTTACCAAAACTTTGAGTCTAAAGGAGACTTACTAGGCAAAAATGAGTATTTCCTTGATAGTTCATGGAACCAACCTCTGCCTTCAGCCCTGTTGTTTCTGAGGTTACTCTTGTCCATATCACCCTGTGCCCTTTGTTTGCCAATCCAGTCCATCACTTCCTCACTTCTCTGAGGGTTGTCATGTCTCTCCCTTGTTCCTAGTTTAAAGTTCTCCTTACCAGCTTGATCAGCCTGTTGACAAAGATGATTTTGCCTGACTTGGTCAGTTAGATTTAGTCTCTTCTGAGCAGTCCTCAACCTCAAAGAGGGTCTGTATGGCTGTAAAAGCCAAATGTTTGTTAAGAGCAGCTGTACAACCAGTTGTGGATCTCTAGAACCCATTACCTTCTTTTCAAGCACTACACCCTCACTGAGAGGATCAGGGAGAAAACTTTGTCTCCTGTGCCCTTGTTCCTCAGACCCAGAGCCATATGACCATGACTCACAGACTTCAGGTCTCCCTTATGAGGATCAAGGGTGCCCAGGTGGAACAGCAGCAGTAAGGGGCAATAGCCCAAGGATTTCACAAGCCCCACCAGACTCACCACAACACCACGGACCCAAATCTCTCTCCTAAAAGAGAAAGCACATGGGAAAGCATGCACAGAAATGTAGTTGCACCTCAACTAATGACCTTGGATTTAAAAAGACAGGAAAGAGGGGAAATTGCAAAGTGTATGTAGGTTTTTAGAACCACATTAAAGCTCCTCAAGGAGTCTGTTTCTCAACTAGAAGTTACCTCCCCTTTCCATACCAATGACATTGCAAGACTCTAAGAAGTATGAGTCACCTTCGTGTGTCTTTTTTATAGATCATTTTAAGAGACAGACCTTGCCCATTAACTCTCAGCAACTCCAATTCTCACACAAGTCAACCATCAGAAGGAAACAGAAACGTAAATTCCAAATTTTGATGTTAAAATCATCTGTCAGGAACAGCTACCTCTTCAGAAAGCCATAGTACTATCCCAGGGTTTTGTTCACCTGATGTCCAACCATGGGCCCAAACCTGGCTGACCTTTCTTTCAGCAGGCCACTGTAAGTCTTACGGGTATAAACCAACTGCTAACTAGTAGACAGCTGTCAATGGTACATAGATAAAATTACTTACTAGAACACAGACAGATATTCTAGAGACTATTCAAATAAACCAAAATGGATACAATACTTATCTGAATACCTTTAAGAAAGCAATTTCAGAGCACTTATTACAATCAATTTACAATTTTGCTTAAGACACTTGAAGACAAGCACAATGAGGATCCCTTTCACACTTTTCCTAGTTACCTTAACAACCACAAAATGCAAAATCTAGAGAGAAGACTAACTGATTCTGGAAATATTCTAGCTGTCAGTCCTTTTACAAGAAACTGTCTAAACTGAACCAGAGTGTCATAAAATAGACAATAAATAACACAAAACAATGCAGCTAATTAACATTAAAATAATTAACACAAGTCAGCAGAATGTCAAAAAATCTAATCAAAAATAATCCATTCCAACAACAAGGAAAACATTCCAGAGCATTGTCTCCAACACAAATAGAAACTGCCCCTATTTACTGCTTGTTTTGACTTCCGCATCCATGACCAGGAGCAGAGGAGCAGATCCTTAGTGGCATGATCATTTCCCCTTCTCAACATTGATGCTTAAGCCACATTGATACACTAAACAAGATCATGGCTCTTTGTGATTATTTTCAGAGAGCAGGCAATTTGAAAGTCAATAGCAAGTTAGTTCTTCTTCAGACATCATACACACTCCAAATCTTCAGCAAGTACCCAGTCAGTACCCACCCAGAACACTCATAGTACAAGAATGATGATCAGACAGGAAAACTGTTATTACATAAAAAAATTCTGTGTTCTTCTTTGACAGCTTCTTTTGAAGCAAGTAATTTTGTGACACTGCTAACAGCAAGAATTGCAACTCCAGAGACTCCAAGCAAGAGGCTCTATTGAACTCACCATTAAAGCCTGCTTGGTTTTTCATGAAAGTGAATGCCTTCAAAGCAAAATTTATCAGCCACCTCAGTGGAAATGGCATTATGTCAAAAGTTTATGTAAAAACAGGTATGTCCTCCCTTGATTTTGCTCCTTATTCTGTTTGTTTTCTGCACTGGATTTGCATGGCTAGGTTTTGGTAGCAGAGGATCTACAGAGGTGGCTTCTGTGAGAAGTTGTTAGAAGCTTCCCCCATGTTCTACGGATCTGATGACAGATGGCTCCAAGATGGACCCACCTCACATCAAGGCCGAGCCCATCAGCTACAGTGGTAGTGCCTCTGGGATAACATAGTTAACAAGGGGGACAAAACAAAGCTGCAGAAGGAGGGAGAAATGAAATACATGAGAGAAACAACTCTGCACACACTAAAAGGAGGAGGTGCTTCAGGTGCCAGAGCAGAGATTGCCCTGCAGCCTGTGGTGAAGTTCACAGTGATGTATGCTGTGCCCCTGCAGCCCATGGAGAACCTCATGCCAGAGCAGGTGGATGCCTGAAGGAGGCTGTGACCCCATCAAAAGTCCATGCTGGAGCAGGCTTCTGGCAGGACCTATGGACCCATGGAGAGAGGAGTCCAGGATGGAGCAAGTTTGCTAGCAGGATTTGTGGCCTCACTGGGGTCTCATGCTGGAGCAGACTGTTCCTGAAGGACTGCACCCTGTGAAAACTGAACCATGCTTGGAGCAGTTTGTGAAGAACTGCAGCCCATGGGAAGGACTCAGGTTGGAGGACTGTCTGGAGGACTGCCTCCAATGGAAAAGACTCCATGCTGGAGCACGGGAAGACTGTGAGGAGTCCTTCCCTAAGGAGGCAGGAGCTGTAGAGACACAGCATGGTAACTGACCACAACCCCCATTCCCTGTCCCTGTGCACTGCTGGGGGGAGAAGGTAGTGAAAATCAGGAGTGAAGTTAAGCATAAGAAGAAGGGAGGGGTGGAGGGAAGGTGTTTCAAGATTTAGTTTTTCTTTCTTATTATCACACTCTGAATTGATTGGTAATCATTTAAATTAGCAATTCTCAAGTCAAGTCTGTTTTGCCCATGAGAGTAATCAGTGAGCAATTTCTCCCTGTCCTTATCTCAACCCAAGAGCCTCTTGTTATATTTTCTCTCCCCTGTCAAGTTGAGGAGGGATAGAACAGCTTTGATGGTCATCAGGCATCCAGCCAGGCTCAACCCACCGCATTTTTTGAAAACAAACAAGGGAATAATGCTTCCCACCATGCTTTAAGCCAACACAGAGGCGCTCTCACAAAATCTGCTATGCAGAGTTACAATTGCACCGATATGATTAGAAGAAAAATAGACCATTGTAACACACGTATGAAGTTGCATGCCAAAATACTAACCTAAGTATTCAAAAGATGAACTTTCTCATCTCAAAAAGGAATAAGGGGCAGGGGCAGAACAAGTCTCAGGGGCAAAATATTTTGAAAAAAACCCACAACAAACCCAATTGTTTACCCAAACAAGACTAGAGCAATGACATTTTAATTGTTTATTTTCAGGCAACTGTTCAGTCTATGTTTAAAATGCCTAAATTAGCATTCAAATTGTACTGACCACTGTGAGGGAGAAAACAACAAGAACAACAACAAATCCTGAAGAGCTGCCAACGTTAATAAATGCAGAGGCTAATTTCATTAGTTGCCCCACAACTGCGACATGAAGGTTCTCTAAGGCAAGAAGTATGCTACAAGAAAACAGAGGATGCATTGTTTCAGTCAGCAGCAATAATATCAGAATGAGATTACCACTATGCAGTTGTGAGATAACAGGGCTTTAGTAAGCATCTATTTTAAACTCAATCAGAGCAACTGATCACACTAGGCTTCCAGAGATTTTAAGGGCTGTCACTCAGAGCCTGACCTCATTAAGTTCTGGCTACCAGACCATCAATTAGTTTGTTATAACAGTTCCGCTAACACCCCCAGATTTTGGTGCTCTCCTCTGGAGCATACTTACACTGTAATGCAGCCCAGACTGCAGATGTGGGGATACAACATTGTATACATATCTATGCGTGTATATGTGTGTGTGTGTGTATATATATATATATGTATATATTTATGTGGGCATTTCAGACATGCAATCTGAGTCATATTTTCCCAAACTTCCATAAAGAGATGTGGCTAGTTTCTAACAGGTCTTGGTGATTTCATGTGCAAGGAGTATAGCTAAAATGTTACATTTTTTTTCCCATGGTCATCTACAGTTAATGATTGCTGCTTACCACACCAAACCTGTGGTAAGACACATGCTGAGAGCCCAAGGAAATGACTCATTGAGATCTCACACTCAGTACTTCTGCAGTCCCAGGTGACACCTGATTCATCAGCAAAGACACACACCTGGAAATAAGGGAGGTTTTCCTGTAGAGGTAATTGCTCCCATTAATGTACACCATATCATATGTGACCAGAAAGCATTTATCCAGTGTTTTCTGATGGCCAATGCGGTAAGATACAAACCATCTATATTATGGAGCATGTAAGGCTGTTCTCATACCTTCTGAAAAGCATGAACAGGTAATCTAACTACTGAATAAGAAAGACGCCACATACAGTATACACAACCCTGTTCTTCAGGAGCACTTTTTGTTGTGTTGAAGGGACAGCATTGTCTTAAACAGCTGTAGTTTTTCAAATATATAAAGTCAAACAAAAACTAAACCTGAGAAAGATCAAGCAATATAAATTTCCTGGTGATTGCAAAAATAAACGTCCATTTTCTTTAATACCAATGGAAATAAGTATCAGAAGCAATGACAATGAAAGACTCATGTGCATGTACAGACAGGAAGAATGGTTATGACAAGAAATACAACCTGTGAGCAGCCAGCTTATCACTCAGTGAGCCAAAAAGCAAACAGAAACTGACATTTAAAAAGATGATTCAGTTTACCAGACTTTGATTAAATAATGTGGTTCAAGTAAAAACTCCGCACACCTTCAGGAAGAGTATCACGTTGAAATTCAAGAGCCATGTGTTTAAAAAAAAAAAAAAAAAAAGTGCTACTTTGTACTACCTGTAGTTATCATCTGAGCAAGCCCCAGGCTCTGGGGTGGAGAATGAAATACTAACAGCAGACATATTTCCTGCCTGAGGTCTGTTTCAAACTCCAGGCAGGAACACCTGTTCTTCTCTTCTTCAACTTCTACCTTTTCCTCTAGTGCCTAATTTTTAGATCTTTCCTCTTTCATAGCTATTTAAATAGAGAAAGAACCCCACCCAAAACCAATAAACAAACAAGAAACCAAACAAACAAGAAACCAGCCATGAGCTCAGCCAGTCAGCACTGCCTTTTTTCTGTGACCACTCACCACTAACTCTATACTGTTACAACATACAGGCTGGTATCAATCTATTAAAACTTTGTAAATCTGTGACCATTGTCCATCTCTCTGTAAAGGTTTCAAGGAAGTAAGGATCATCATCCAGCTATATGCTTGTCATAGCTCTTCTCTCTTTTATGTGGATTTGTCTTGAAAGGAAAAAGGCCTCAGTATTTTTTTGTCAATTATCCCAAAGTGCAATACTTTACTGAAGAATGAAAGACTGTCAAAGGTAGGGTACACCCTGTACTCAACAGAAACCTCTGTGTTAACATGAAGGAGGGATAATGCCTTGGTAAAGTGAGAGACAAACTTAATACACAGCATTTCAAATGCTTAGCTGTTTTCCTCTTTTCAGTAAAAGCAGATGACGTAACAGTTTTAACGGTAATTGCTCTCCACGGATAGAAGGTGCGTGGGAACGGCCTGCTTGGATTTACCAAAGGCAAATGGTATCTGAGCAACCTGATAGCCTCTTGTGATGAAATGGCTGGTTCTGCGGAGGAGGGGAAAAGCATGACATCATAACCCTGACTTTAGTGTGGCCTCTGACACAGCCTCCCACAGTCTGCCACTCTACCCTTATACTCAAACCAAGAAGATAAGGTTTGGGTAGGTGGAATACGGAATACAAGGGTTGGATAACTGGTTGGATCACCAAGCTCAGCAGACTGTAATCAATGGCACAGCGCCCTCCTGGCAGTCAGTCAGCATTCACATCCCTCAGGGATGAACACTAAGGCCAATATTGTTTAATATCTTTATTAAAGACCAGGGTAATAACAAACCAGGCAACAGGTCAGTATACTGAAAGGCAGACCTGCTATCCAGAGGGATCTTGTCAGGCTACTTAAACAAACCAACAAGAATCTCATTAAGTCCAATAAAGGCACATGCAAAACTCTGCATCTGAAATGGGTTAACTTCATTCACTAGGACCAGGAGGGGCCAACTGGCCTGAAAGCAGCTTTACGGAAAAGGTTCCATTTAGTTTTTGCCTCCATTTTAGTTAAGTGACTATAAGTGATTCCATTACAGGTGTTTGGAACTGATGAGCAGCTCCTGAAGTATGTGGCAAAGGCAAGCAACTATTAGCAAAAAGGATTAACCCCCATTCTCCTAAACTTGGCCATTTGAGAGAAAAGGCATGAGTTCCTATAGAGCTGTAAGAAAAGGGTTTGGAAGAACAGATATGTACATAGGGTTGTGCTGACCATTTTTCTGCCCTTGTTCTGCTTTGCTTCTTCTATAGACTTTAAAGATACCTTGCTCAGAGTCAATACCATCACCAGTGATGACAGCTTCCTGATGGGAAAGCTGTAGCTAATGCACCAGTCTAAAACCACTTGAACAGTCACAGCTGACCACAGAGAGTAAAAAAAAACAACTCAAAAAACCAAAACACCAAAACAAAAACAAACAAACAAACAAACAAAAAAAACAAACAAAAAAACAAACCAGGAACTTGACTAAACAATGAAGAATATGAAGAATTCAGGACCAGTTTCTCCCCAGAGGGAAGGGTTTCTGGCCTCAAAACCAAAAATGGGAGGACTGTATGAGAGACTACACAATGTTCAGACACTATGCCTTCTCAAACACAGGCAAAAAATGCAGTCAGATGGTACTTGAGAATTATACACCATCAAAAATGTCAAGAGACTTTACAATACCAGGAACAGAACTCAACACACAGTTTTATGGACATGGTATTGGTACACTGGGTTTGTTAGGGTTTTTTAATTGTCCATAGGAAGAATAAGAAATAAATTTAAAAACTATTGTCATGACAGAATAAACAAAGTAAATTTCACACAGTTGACAAGTTATGGCTCTATCAACATGACAGTGGCAATGCTGGTTACTGCAGAGCATGGGAAATTAATGTAAGGTCAACTCCTGGCTATAATGCATTTCTCAGTGATAAGCTAATAACATAATAAAAATCCAAGAAACTAATGCCTAAATATCCCTGATAGCTATTTATGCCACTTTTATAGAAGAACTGTGGAAGTAGTTCATTATAAAAATTTATTTTTGCACATCTTGCATATACTTTGACAAAATTAATACAAGAACCTCACTGAAATTAAGTTCTCCGTGATCCACAGCGAGCAAATCATACAGCCTAAAAATCTCATGCTACCTTCCACTGCAATAATTATTTATATACATGCATGATCCCCCCTATCTTCCAAGTATTTGCAGACAAAACTTAGCTTTGTAGCAAAGAAATGAGTTAAAAGCTGTAGGACTTCATGAGAGTTCAAAAACTCATCTTTATCAGCATATAAAGGTCTCCAGCTCAAAGCCCAACTGTAAATTAAATGAGGTGTGATTTAAAGGAAAGTTTAACCACTTCAGCAGAATCTTTTTCAATACAAAAGCTTTCTTCCATAGATAGACACAGGACCTTTCCCAAGCAACACTCCTTGAAAAAAAATCCATAGAAAAAACAAATCCTCTGATAAACTGTGCAAAATTAGAAGTAAACACAGTCAATAGAAGAGACAGAGCTCAAGGCAAACTTCTCCTTATATTATCAACACCCAATCAATCGCCAAGTCACACTGGTCTTTTAGTTTGTCTGCCACTCAACCCTCCTCTCCCTGAAGGAAGATACACATGTAAAACACACCAACTACATGTGGAAACCTTTTTACCTACAGGTAGATAGAAATATAAATACAAATATTAAACAAATATTAAAATACACCCACAAATATTAAAACTAGGACACTCAGATCCCTGAACCGATGCGGTAGTTTAGGCCTTAATTTTAGTAGGCCTCAGTTTAGCAGGCTCAGATAGTCTGACATAGATTACAGGGGACAAGCATCACCTGACTTAAGCACCAAAGAGATATTTCATATCATCTGACATCACAAAAAGTATAAAAACAGGTGTAGGAGGGGCCTCATTCAGTCACCTTCATGGCTGATGCTGAGTGAACATGTTATCACCACTTCACAGCTGTTTGGTTTGGGAATTAACCTTTTATTTTGTCATTGCTTTTTTAACTCCTCTCTTGCCAGGTATCCTTTGAGGGGAGTCCTTTGAAGTGTTTTTGAGGGCTGAGGTGGTGGAAGTCTGTGTTCTTGGGTGGGTGACTTGTGTGGAGTTTACATTTGTACATATGAGTTATACTGTAGTTTGGTTTTGGTATTCTCTCTTCTGTGTAAATATGAAAAGCTTTCTATTTTAAGTGTTAGTTCTAGTTGGTTTTTTCCCCTCAGGATTGGGGAGGAGGGGATGCGGGGGGGGAGGTTCTCTCGGTGTTATGCAGTTGGCATTTTGCCAGCTCAGCCTAACACAACTGGAGGACCGTGACTGTGAGAATAATAAACTCACAGCAAACCCTGTGGTGGGGACTTGCAGCTTCAGCTGGATCCTGGTAAGTGTATGGTGCATGATGGAATTCATCCTAGGGTACTTCAAGGAGCTGGCTGATGTCATTGTGAGACCTCACTCAGTAATTTTTCGACTGTCTTGGGAATCTAGAAAGGTCCTGTTTGACTGGAAGCTGGCAAATGAAGCAGCCACTGATTTCTCATCTCTAGTGACCAGTGACAGGACCTGAGGGAATGGCATGAAGCTGTGCCAAGGGAGGTTTGGATTAGATATTAAGAAAACATGGCTGGGCACTGGAACAGACTCCCTGGAAAAGTGGTCACAGCACCAAGCCTGAGAGTTCAAGAAGCATTTGGACAATGGTCTCAGGCTCATGGTGTGATATTCTTGGGGTTGTGCCTGTGAAGGACCAGGAGTTGGACTCAGTGGGTCCTTTCCAACTCAGGATAGTCTATGATTCTATGAAATATATCAAGGTCCTTAACTATGGTGTAGTAAGAAAAGGATGAGGTAGAAGGGAAAAAACTGAGTTTATCTCCTGTACACAAGGCCAGGTTACAGGGAGACTACAACTCGTCAAATTACACTGTTGTTGTTTTTCCCAAAGTTTTGCTCACACACTGCCCACAGCAAATCCCATGACATTAATGTGCAAAATCTATGTTAATGCACTACTTGGCTGGCAATTTTAAGTGCACAGACGTCACACAGTTAAAGACCGCATTTCCCTCAGCAACTGTTACTTAGTAACCCTCTGCACATAAATAGAATTTACATCACTGCATATGTGTTCTGAAGGCTAAAATCCATGCCTCAATTCTATAGGCAAGCAGGAATTAAAGAGGTCTTGCAGGCAAATGTAAAACAAACTTGCACTACGTTCAATTACTTCTCTAGGCAGGTAATTGAACTGGAGAGATAAAACCTGTGCCTAAACAAAGAGCTATTTCCACTGCTATTCTCTTGCTAGTAATTTCATCATTAAAAAAAGGAGCTGGTATAACTTCAAAAAAGTTAGACCCTGGACTGGCTTTTTTGCTATTATTCATATGCTGAACAGTGGGCCTTTAGACATAAGAAAAACAGACATACAAAGCTTTTCACCTTCTCCCCTAGAGGTACTGTAATCCATTGACTACGTAACATCTGTGTAGAATTGGTACTGCCAGAGCTACAGTGAAAGCAATACGAAAAAAGCTGTGCAAAACAGATCCAGGACTGAAGAAAACAGGTGGAGCATGATGGATTGGAAAAAAAATATCTTAAAATAAATTCAGATTAGAATCCATCAACTTTAAATACAAAAATTTAAATAGCAGTATTGTATTAACTTATATATTTGATCCATCCCATATACAGACTGACAGTCTAATTCATGCAGCTTGAATAACTATCAACATGGGACTCCAAAACCACTTTAGATCAAGAGACTGCCTTTTTAGCACAGAACAAAATAGGTGGCCTGCTGGAAATACCTAGACATCTTTTTTAATTCAATCCCCTACCATTGCATGTAAAAAATTATCATTACCCGGCTTTGTCCTGTCCTTTGCCTCTAGCACCCCACAGTTTCTTCTTCTAAAATTAATGGCTGTAATAGAAGTGGATTATCTTGACATAAAAGCAAGTCATTGAGTTACATGTATTGCATTTCACCAACAAATATGTTCATCTGAAGAGGTTAAATGTAAACTGTATTTGCAGTTATTAAACCAACTGAATAAGTATAAGCATATAGATAAGCAAACACACTTCATTTGCAATGCTATTAGAAAGTTTACAACCCCTAGAGTCCAGCACATCTCCCTAAGTGCAGCATTCAAATAATCATTTCCTCTTTCTTCCTAACAATGAAAAATATTTATCCTAAAGCAGGATTTGGAAAACTCTTGGCAAACCAAAACACTCTTCCCCTCAAAATTCCTCCCCTCCAATCTTTTCCTGTAATAGGTAACTCAACAGAGACAAAAGTTCTCCTTGCAAAAAAAACCAAAATATGGGTTCCAAACCATATTATAGTTTTTTTTTTTTCTGTCAAAATCATACCTTGATACTAACAACATTGTAATAAGCAGGATGTCCCAACTCAGACCATAAATCTCCAGTTAAGCATCAGGCTTTTTTTTTTTTTATTTTAAGAAAACAACACTCAGCTAGGAACCATGTCAAGGTTTCAAAATAAACAATAAATTGTGACTAAAAGAAGTCCAGATGCTTATAGTTCTCCCTGAAGTCCTCATTTTCATAAAGCCATAAGAGCAAATTTGGCAGCACAGTAGCAGCATTGAGAACCGAGCAGGAGACTTGTCCAAGTCTTACTCAGTGATTGGGACAATTAACTGGCCATCTGGCTCTCTGCAGGAAGAAAGCAGCTCTGCACCTGCTCCACCAGCCCACAGTTTGCAGCCTAATTGGTTAAAGCAAGCCCATCAGGGCAAAAACCAGAACAACCTGTCAGCTGCTGAGACCAGAGCTCAGAAGCTAGGATCAAAACCAATGGCTCCCAGTGGAGCCATCTCCCTCATGGGCTACATGCAAGTCATGTTCAGAGCGTCTCCTGTTCCTTACATACAGCAGCAGAAGACAAAATCAGGAGTGATCAAAGACATGCAATTTAGTTGATACAGTCTATGTGTCAACCAAACTTCAAAAATGCCTCAAACTTTTTACTCTCCTATAATCAGATGACCTACAGCTACAACACAGTGTTATTACAGTATTAACTGCATTATGCCCTACTATTATAAACTGCAAAATCCTAGAGTAGAATCTGATGCCTGAAAGATCTAAGCATCCCTTATGAAAGGCTGACATAGGTTGTGTATTTGGAGTTAAAGATCACTGGCCAGGACATCTGTACAATCTGTTGATAAGGTGTTGGAAGCCAGAGCTCCCCATCTCACCTGAATGCAACCACTGATGGGGATCTTTAGGCCTCCTTTTCCCCGAGCTCCATAGAAAGTTCATTTTTTAGATGGTTTTATCGACCCTTATGAGGCCTACATAGCATAGCATAATAGAATAATAATAAAATAATAAACAATAGACAAGATTCCAGTGGAAAGGAAAAAGAGGCAACAGACAGAAGAGGTATATTGAAGAAATTCCAAAAGGCAATTATGTCCCCTGTCATCCTGAGAGGATTGCAGGGAAGCACAACACAAAGCACAGAGGTCAAAACAAGAGCAAGAAGTGTCAAAGCTTAATTTTTAATAGGTATTTCACCTGCTTTTTTCTACTTACCTTACTTAGAAGGCAAGAAATCAACATAAGGAAATATTTAAAAAATCCTTTTATTAGGATTTTTTTTGTAATACTGAATTGTAGAATCAAAATAACAACATTAAAAGTAATTTGTCAAGTAAATGAATCCAGAATTGTAAGGCTGAATGTTCAGGTCCACATTGTCAGAGCATGCTTCATTAAAACTAGTCTGAATGTAGTGGATTACAGTGGTTCAGATCCATCTCAAATAAAATATATAACATAAGTTACTCCAAACACAGATTTAATTCTGAAAGAAACTGAAGATTAGCACCACACCATAGGAAAGGACCTCTTTCTATCTGGAAGTATAGTGCACCACATTACATGGTATTTGTTTTAGGAGGAAAAAGGTAAGTTTTTGTCTTCACTACGTACTGCCTTGATCTAAAATTTCATGTCATGTGACTGAGCTCCAGAATTAACATCAATTGTCCCAAATACACTGGGTTTTCTGTGTAGATGTACTAAAAACATTATAGTTGTTACTTTAGGCAGTGGGTCTCACCCTACTGTAACCTCTGAAGCCTATCCTAGAACACAGATATATTTATCTATATAAGTACTATACATTTGTTAAATATACTAAAGATATATGATTATAAAATCAATAAATAGTATCAAAATATTTTTAATATATTTTATGATACATAAACATTTGTCAACTGTTACAGGCACTGCCTTGAGATTCTGAGTCTCACATTCACCAATCTTTCCACTGCCACATCTCAAAAAAACAGGATTGCTTGGAATTTCAGACATGAGGTTAAAAAAAAAAAAAGTACTGATTATTCAGGCTTTATCACTGCTTTATCACTGTGCACCATAAGGCAAGTTTCATCTGCAGTAGAAAGCTCTGGCTCAGTGTTAAGAAAACATTTAGCTTGTAGTTCACAGCGGACACCAGAATGGACAGTCACACTCCCCTGGGTGGGAGGCTACTGGTCTTTCCTTTTGACACTAATATAGGGAGCACTTTTGCAGCCACACAGGGATATAAGCAGAGTATCAATACTTGAATATACACTTGCATTTATAGATAAATATTTTTATATACACTTGTACCTTTTTCTGTATGGACGTGCACAAATATATGTGCACAACAGGAATAGAAGTGGGATTTAAAGTTTTTGCACACAGTTCCACTTCACATTGACAAATTTTAGCCACCTTTCCCCAAAAGAACTACACAGCAATTCTTACATTTTCTGCATAAAACAAATTCTTTAACAGGAGCAAGATACAAACACAAAAATTCAACACAACTTGATGACAAAGGAGTATATAAGTGACAATAAGAGTTGGTCATAAAAACAATAGAAGACAGTTTTGATTTTCAGCTTTTAAATATTGACAATGGCACTACTGGATTGCCTTGGAAAACAGTGTATCTGTGGTAGGCTGGGACATTTGCAGAAAGTTGTATGCCAACATGAAGAGAGAGAGCTGGCTTGAAAAGAAAATAACTTTTCCAGTGGACATATATTGTCACAAAAGTGCAAATTTTCTGTTTTCTTCTACTATGTTCACACCTTCCTGATAAGACAGGCTGTTAACTGGCCACCTCTTCACTGTTTCTGAGCATGCAAACTACTGTTAGCAATTAAGTACTGTTTCTAAATGCCTCAGAAAAATCAAAGCAATGTATTTTGACTGCATCAGAGGTGCTGGCAGAAAATAGCGTGCAGAAAGAAACTGGGTGTAAGCAGAAGGAAGGAGCTAGACATGTAAGTCAGTTATTATGACCACAAAACCAAAACAAACGAAAAAATATATGAAAAAGAAACCAAATCACTCAGATTGCAACATCACTGTCTCAAATTGTTTTTAATCAAAATGCCTCTGGTTTGCTGGGATTTCCATAACTCATCTGAAAACCTCAGCACCACCAAACACTGAATTAATTCCTGAAGGTCTTACACAGAACAGGAGTAACTGAGGACCCAAAAATGGTTACTATTGTTTTGATAATAAGTGTCTTGTTTGAAGATGGACCTCAAGGATGATAGATGCTAAGACTTCTGGCTCTTGGGTCTTTTTGATGTTTTTTGAGCTGCCTAGAGCTCACGAGCAAGCTGAGTGCCCTCATACCTCCCCAAATCAACTTTCAGTTTTAGCTAAATCGAGTCACATCAACGTATGTTGGCACTGTGACAAAAAATGTAAGACTTCCATTACTGCCTCTTCTTGATTACAACTGATGCTCAGAAGGGCCCCTAATTATCCAGAGTAACTGGTCTGTGTATCTTTTGATTCTATGCAAATTTTGATATTTTTATGGCCACATTCACTGGTTGTTGCACTGAAAGATCAGATTGTTTTTAAGAGCGAACTTTATCTCAGCAATCAAGAAAAAAGTCGTATTATTCTGCTTAAAAGTTTTTCAATTTCCTTTGAAAAATAACTTCCCCCGCCCCAGCAAATGCTTCTAAAGTATTTCTATCAACTTGAAGCAGAGGGCATGAAAAAGTTAAAGAAAAAGGAAAAACATTCTGTAATGTTTCAGCTCAAAGTGGAAAAATGAACTGTAGCAACAGAGAAGTTAAATTTGGTCAGTGTACAAATACTTGCAGTTACTCAAGAAATTCAGCATCTGAAGTGCAAGAAGAAGCTACAGTCAGTGATTCTTAGTATGGGAAAGCCCTGTATCTTTTTCCTTCTGATGTCCATCATACCCTTGCTGAGTTTACAAACAAGACGAAGATTCAACTCAGCTTAACAATGTGGAACTCTTCTTTTTTCATGGCAGAATATTTAGCATCAGATCCAAGCAGAGACAGTGTTTTGACTTTGTACTGATGGATAGTGTAAAACCATGTCTTAAAGCTAGTTACACTGTCAGAAGTACAACTGTGTGAAACTGAGAATTAAAATAAAACATGGCTCCAGCACTCTTCCTTGCAGCTGCTGTCCAAGAGCCTCAAAGACAACAGAACTAGCATTAGGAGAAAAAGATCAGAACAAACTTTAAAATGCACTTTTAACAGGGTTTAATGTTTTAGCAAGTGCTACAGGGCAGTTTTGTCTTACACTGGAGATTCCACTGTGGTTTGACACTTGGTACAGAATCACAGACTATTCTGAGATGGAAGGGATCCACAAGGATAATCAAGTCCAACTCTTAAGTGAATGGCCCACATAGGGGATTGAACCCATGACCTTGGCATTATTACAACCAAGTTTTAACCAACCCATAGATACAGCTTTGAAATTTCTGTAATAGGGAGAATACATTTCATTGCAACTGATTTTACATACACAACTGCATTCTAAGGTAATAAGATTGCTGCAGAAGTGTTTTTAGGCTCTTCTCAAATATAACTAAGGTCTAAGTAACAAACAAAAATTCTCATCATGCCCAAATTCAGAGCAAATGATACAACATGTTCTGGTCAATGGCAAGTTGAATACGAGTCAGCAGTGCCCTGGCAGCCAGGAGGGCCAGCCGTGTCCGGCGGGGCATCAGGTAAAGCTTTGCCAGCCTGTCAAGGGAGAGGATTGTCCTGCTCTGCTCTGCACTGGCATGGCCTCACCTTGAGTATTGTGTGCAGTTTTGGGTACCACAATACAGGAAAGTCATTAAGCTGTTGCAGAGTGTCCAAAAGAGGGCAACAAAGCGGAGGAAGGGCCTTGAGGGGAAGTCGTATGAGGAGTGTCTGAGGTCACTTGGTCTGTTCAGCCTGAAGAAGAGGAGAATGAGGGGAGACCTCATTGCAGTTACAACTTCCTTGAGAGGGGAAGAGGAGCAGGCACTGATCTCTTCTGCCAGGTGACCAGTAACAGGACCTGAAGGAATGGCTTGTGTTAAGGGAGGTTTAGGTTGGATATTAGAAGAAGGTTCTTCACCCAGAGAGTGGTTGGGCACTGAACAGCTTGCCCAGGATAGTGGTCACAGCACCAAGCCTGACAGAGTTCAAGAAGCATTTGGACAATACTGTCAGGCACGTGGTGTGACTCTCGGTGATGGTCCTGTGCAGGGCTAGAGGTTGGACTCCATAATCCTTGTGGGTTCCATCCAACTGAGAATATTCTCTGATACTGTGAACATATTGTTCAGCATGCTGATTCATAACCACCATAACAGTCAAAGCACAAAAGGTTATATGAGGAAGGAAGATACTGCTCCATTTCAGGATCTCCATGTCACTTACTGCTTCCTCAAGATTAAAAATATGAACAATTTTGCCTTCATTTTTCTGGTGTGAAGATGCTAAAGCACTGAACAACATGTTCTCAGGCTGAAGTATCAGCTGACTCATTAGAAAAGTCATCTCAGCAACTAGAACAGTTCATAGAGAGTTCACAACACAAAGAATTCCCAGCGTTTATACTCCTGTTCTTCCAGCTCCTTGCTAATTTAAGTGGTACTGGCATTAAACTCATTTGACAGAACATTTATTTAGTTCTGTATCAAAGCTAACAAAGAGGGACCTATAGGAACTACCACAACAACAACATGGCAACTGAAGCACAAGACCTGGAACTACCACAACAACAACATGGCAACTGAAGCACAAGACCTTAAAAAGCACAGAATTAACTTCCCTCTTCTCGTCAGTTCTGCAGGCTGAGGGTGGGGGAACAAAGCCCAAGACCCTACCTCTTCCCCAACCAAAACCACAACAACTGCACCTCTTCCTTTTACACCCATGCAAGCTCAACCAGCTAGAGACCTAAATCAAGAAACACCAGTACTTAGCCATTGTGTGAACACTAGAAAAACATGTTCTCAACTTATTTTATGCAACCATTGCTTACACATTTACTCACATTTTCACTGAAACACTTGTTGAAATCAAAATATGAGCTTGTCATATTTTAGACATTAGAAAGATCAAATGTTGTAACTATAACCAACTACATTAAATTCAGCATCCAAAATGTATAAAAGAACAGTCAAATATTGAAACACATCACCGGGATTTAGACATAAGTTGTTCCTTTTAACTTTGTAGTAGAGCAATTTGCCTCTTGAAACACTAACAGAATGTTCCAATACCATAGTGAGTGATGGTCTTAAGGTTAATTTTTGAGGACAGATGTCATATCTGTTTCATGGTTGGCATTCTCAGAGGTTTCAAATGGTACAGTCATTTCTGTATTGCTATGGTATCATCTCACTAGCTGAAGCACGTTAGTGCCTGAAGGCTCCACTCAAGGTCTTCAAGCATTACTGTTAATACAGAATGACACTGCATCAGTCCCACCAAACAATCCAGTTAGAAAGTATGAAGGTTAAGAAGTGAAATAAGAAGACAGAGAGAGCACACAAGGACTTGCTCAAGGCCAAAGCTAGGTCGATGGTAGAAATTGAAGAAAACAGACATCCATCCAATTCAACTGGTAAAGCTTAACCTGACTGCCCAGAACTTCCCTCCCCGCTCTTGAAGAGGATTTTCCTCTTGCAAAAGCAGTAATTCCTTTTACCAGTCACTGGCTTAGCCAGACACTGTTTGGTCTCAAGAATTTCTACAGTGTATATGTAACCTTTAAAACTGGCTGGTGAAAATGCTTATCAAATCTCTCACAGAAAACAACAGTGCTCTCAGCATTTTAAAGTTTTTCACTCTTTGTCTTCAGAATGATGCTGGCTCAAGAGGGAGTGTTTTAATAAAAAACATCAAATTGCAAAGAATACACCATAGAAGGGCCCATGTTTTTTTACTGCTTTACAACAAAATGTAAACTCCAAGAAAACACACAATTACACTAGAAAATAAAAATAGTGCTATACAAGTTTCTCAGGGGAAAAAAGTGAAAAGCCTGCATGATTCATTTATGTATGGTTATCAGACCATATAAATGCAATAAAATTGAAAGTCACATTTGTTGTTTTTTCCTTTCTTGATAATTTATGATACATACCAAGAGGAAGCACCTGGTAAAAACCACACATGGCTCAGGTCTGTAAGCAGTCTCAACCATGAGATAGGGCATGACTGTGAAAATTTTTTTGCTTTCAGATCATTGAGCATTTAAGAGATAATCAATACAACTCCCATCATGTGGCACCGATCTCCAGAATTTCAACTCCCTTTCACAAGGGAGAGACAGAAAACTTTCTGTCAGTGTTATCAGGACCGCTACTGCAGTCTTAGACAGAGAGCAAATTTCTGAACATTAGCAAGACAAGGGGGAAAAAAAAGAGGAAAGAAAATAGAATGTCCTCAAAAGCAGTGTAGAAACCATTTGATTCATTGATATGTGTTCACTGTAGCAATTTAGGTTGAACTAGTGATGCTGAGTTCTCCTTAAATACTAAGGACCAGTCAGTTTATTACAGAATCAACCACTGCAAAACACATTATAGAATCGAGGTACATAACACAGTAAAATTAAAGGCATGATTTTTCATAAGTTTACTATGCAGCAAGACTCAGTCATTATTAACAAATTATTTTTAGTTCATACAAAACATTAAATTGTAGACCAAGTGCCTTATCACCACTACATCTGTTTTCAGTTTTGGCCTGCAACTACATTTCCCAAGGTTTTTCAGAGCTGGGTATCAGAGGGTTTGGTTCCTTGGTGTTTATTTACAGCACACACCAAGTACATCAAGGATATGAACTGGGTAGAGGATCCAATATTTCCAATAATCTAGCATGTTCCAGGCCCATATAAGTTTCTTGAGCAACCCCTTGACATGGCAGGGCAGTGGGTTTTGATCTTTCATTATAGGTCACAAGCTTGGTTTCCAGCTCATCACAGTACTGTGTGACCATGGAAACCAGGTTCCTTGGACTAGGTGCATTTGGTAGTTGCTGTGGAATAAATGGGACAATGCTGGAAATCTTCCTTCTAAACCCCTCTTCCTAAACAATCAATTGAGTTAAGGCCATTTTTGACAAGTGCCAAGAAGACTCAAAGATTTTGGGATGGCAATAATGTGCTGTGCAGAATTCTCTGAGGGAGACAATCAAGATGAGGAGTAGCAGAGAACTGCACTGTTGAAACATAGTAGTGTTTGTAAATTTGACATCAAAGGTTCAAAGAAGCTGCCTAAAATTACGTTGTTTTCTTTGGTACTACAGTTTTGGGAAAGGAGGTATAGTAAACAGCCTGAAGTGTGAAAGTAATGAAGTTTTGCAAGAATCTTGATGAGATGTTTGCCTCTTTCATTGCAGTTCTACTGCTATGAGTGAGGAGAGGCAGTTCAGCATTTCCACTGCAGTCTGTATGCCTTCAGCAGTTGTCTCCCATACCACACTAGAAGACTGGTGGGAAGACAGTTCTAATTTACAGCTATATTGGACAACAACAAAAAAGCTAGTTCAACTTCAGGAAAAAAAAAAGAAAAAAAAAAGGAATGAAAAACTGTGACATTTAGTAACACTGCACGTAAGAAGAACTTGAATGCTCCCTGTAAGAACTGAGACTGAGTAGCTATAGGGAATACATAGTAGCACCTTAACCATATATTTCCTGATTTTAAGTCTGTGGCCTTAAGATTTTTTATGACATGAATATTGTCTTAGATAAAGGGAGATTATGCACATTACTGTGCATAAAGGGGGAATATGATCAGGCATTGCCAATTCAAAAGTTTAGGGGGTTGTTGTTTTGGGTTTTTGCCCCTCTACAAGGATGAGTGTGGGACAGAACATATAACTACAGCTGTAAGTTTCCTCTTCAAAAATGAATTTTGGTAACTGAACATCATTTTGATTGCAGAACCATGTATTCTCCATGAAATAATTAGTAAAAAGGAGGAATTTTAAAGAGCTGCAGCAATCCACCTCCTTGTAGATCTGTTCCACACACCAAGTGCAAGACTCATGGCCACCTGACTCTTGCTCATCACCGCAGACCTTGTACCAACTGCTACAATTTGAAGAATTTTTTGAAGCTCCAGGTGCCCAAGAACCACACACCTGCCACCCAGATACAATGTCTTTTTCTAACGAAATTTTGTCCTCAAGTACCAAAGCAGAGAATATGCAGGGCATTACAGCCCATCAAACTGTAAACTTACTGTATCCATCTGCAGGACCTCACAACCAGAAAGGATCAAAATATTTGGCTAAATACATCTGTTTGGTACATTTGACCTTGCTGCACAATAGAGGTGAGTCTACAAGACCAGTCACCACAAAACAACAACTCGAGACTCATACTATTGTTTGTACTAAAACCGAAACTTTGGGCCACAAAACCATTTTACAAAATACTGCACCAACATAAACCATAAGTAGCCAGCTGTCCTCTCCTCCTACTGCTTTATCCCTATTTCTTCCAATGTGCTTATGTATTTTCCTAAAGGAGATGGCAAAGAACTAATAACTATATGAATTCTAGTTTGTTTTCCTTTTAGGGATAGATGTTTATCTGCCACACCAATGCAAAACACTCACATTCCTCCAGAAAAAGCCCAGAACTATCTGTTTACATCATCTGTCCAATGCAAAGGGCAATAGCTTTACACAGTGTGGGCTTAGACTGTAAACTTTTATTTTTGGTTGAGGATGGGTGGAAGGAAAACAGCAATAGCTAGCAACTTTGAGATATATATATATGTGTGTGTGTGTGTATGTGTATGTATATATATATATATATATACACACACACATATATATATATATGGAAAGATGTCCTGTTTGTAAGATATGTGTGAAGGTTCTTCCTGTACAACATAGAAAAACAAATAAACAAGATATTATCACAAGGCAAACAGAATACCACATTACACACAGAAGTGTCAGCAAAGGCTCAGAAAGCAAATGCTAGCTTTTAAAGAACATTTTGACAGGTTTGTTTTGGGGTTGTTTTTTTTTTATTTGGAAGGAGATTTTTAAAGCTGTATCTCCTCAGACTGACAAAATTTTCCCATAGATTCCTCATATTTTGTATGTTTATATATAGTTTCTTTCTTATGGATAAAGCTGAAATGACTGCTGAAATGGAAAACTGTCAACACACAGAAAATAACTTGGTTCACTGACTCTAAAAATTCTACAATATCATGCTTCTAAGGATCATTTCATTCATTTCCACCATGACTGAGAAGCTTATTATCAGCTGTGGATCTGTCACGGGAAAACATCACATCTCTCATTAAAACCAACAGAAGAAAACCTGATTTGGCCACATCTCACAGAATTTCATCTTCTAGTAAGATTTTACCATCTCATAAGATCCCATCATTTTTCAAAAAAGGTGGGAATTTTATAGTGTTAACTACAGAACAGTAATGGTGACAGTGATCTGTTTAACAACTACTGTCCCAAAAAAATCCCATATTTCATAACATATATTTCTCAAGTGGTCTTGTCTCTGCAATTTTCTACACTTACCTTGGTTGACTTGTCACCACTGTGTTCTCGTTTTCCTACATGGTTCCCCATGCTGGATCACCCAAACTTCAAATTCTGGAAAGATAAAACCAAAACAGCATTTTTGAAACCAATACATTTGTACAGAAATAAAAAGGAATTTTTCATCTGACACATAACAAAGAAATTGTTCTTATATAATAAGCATTTTTTATCAGTCCATGGTAAGATCTATGAAAGATCCTAAGGAAAAAACCCCCATGCTTATCTGGGTTTTTTTATAAAGGTAAGCTATACCAGAAAGCTTTCCTTCTTCTTCTTTAAAAAAAAAAAAAAAAAAAAAAAAAAAAAGAAGAAAAGAGACAGAGAGAGACATTAACAGAGGAAGAAAAATAAAATATTCATGGTAAAACTTGTACATAAAACAAGACTAGACCTGGCTTTTGATATTATGTTTATAATAACAAAATGTGTAATATGTATCAAATAATCTGAAACTACAAGCTTCCATAAAAGATCAACTAAGTTCACATTTACCATTATATAAACAGAAATTACTGAAAAAAGCACCACACTAAACTGCCAACAATTTGCTGTGGAGGTTAAAACGTGTAAGTTCTTTACAGCTCCCACTTTCATGACAAGCATGTAAAAAAGGAATGCCAACTCTTTCTTTGTATTTTCTGCCTCATGATCTTGTATCTCAGCTTTCAGCAGAGCTTATGTAGGTTAAACCACAACACTCAAATGTCAGGTTTTAGAGTACACTTGTGGTTATTCCACATATTTCTTCTCACAGAAGCATGTGCTTGTATAGGATTTTACACACAGTTGCTGCCTGCAGCTGATATGAATGTAGTGCATCGTAGCATTTAAAGTCACAAAACTTAAAACTACATGCAAAAGAAGTTTCAAGTGGACCTTTCCCTCTCAGAATCAAGAACTGAACTTTCAGTAATAAAGTTCAGCTTCTTGTGCTAACAGTAATTACTCTGTAAGAAACAGAAGTATATACTATCAAACCTTAGCATCAGAAATCCTGGTATAATGCTCTTGCTGCCAGAGGGATAAATTATTTTTTTAAGCATAATCTTATTACTGGAAGAAAAGAAAATCAGATCTTTGCTATGACAGAAAACGCATGAAGTATAACAGTAGGCTATTAACCTACTCAGAACAATAGTTATAACCCCAGCTATATGCACTGATTTGTGTAGGAAAGCATTCTAAAGATAGAAACGTTGATTACTTACCGTTTTCCATCACAGAAAAGTGTTCTTTGTCAAAAGCAACCTTTTATTGTATCTCTACTGCAACTTCTGGAGAGACTGATAGATTGATTTACACACACACTCCTCTCCCCCACCCAGCACCTCAAAGATAAATTTCAAATTTTGAGAGTCTGCTGTGCTTATTTGACTATTCACTGAATTCAATTTGCTCTAAAATCAAAGTGCCATACATCACTGTATTCAATTAAATAATTCCTCACAAATATGCACCTCTAAAGTGTCACAAAAGAAAAATAAAAAAAACATTCAAATTTGGTAAATGTACCCAAGGTAGAATTTATTGGCAAATTGCGAACAGGTGTGTTTTTTTTTTTAAACAGTACTCTCTGTTGCATAATTCACACATTTTGAGGTTCTGAAAATTTTCAAAGAAAAATACAAATACATTCATATGCACTGGGTTTCAGAGCTGAATTTCCTCAAACTGGCCTTTCCTCTACAAATTGCGAGCAGCACCTCACCTCTCATTAACTGCTTCCCAACATAAGGAAAACAGAGTGAAATACAAAATTACAAAAAATGTCTACAGCTGAATATAAAGACATGTTCCATGTGTTATTCTTTCACTCATTTATCAAAAAATTAACTATCTAATTTGATCCATACAATACATATGTCTAAGTAGACAGATTATGAAGCCACTGTAACGCTTGCACACCAGAACTGTGATCAGTGTCCTCCTGTCTCCTGTTAGTCTGCCTGGTGTCTCTGGAGTAATGCTCTAGGAGCAACCACCTGCACCACAAAATACTCAACACAGTAGGATCCCAGTCTTGCAATGCCAAGGTAGACAAAGAAACCAGATATAGAAAAGCCAGGCTGTGAAACTAAGCCAGATTAATATTTAAAAATCATTTGTTGCCCAGTGAAAGGAAAAGCAATGAAAACCTCTATGTTGCCATGCTGTAGATACCTGAAAATACTAAGGCCAGTTTTCCACTCACAAGTCTGAATAAAACAAGAAACAAAACAAAACCCAAGCAAGCAGAGGGGCTGGAACCAGATGATCTTTAAGGTCCCTTCCAACTCAAGCCATTCTGTGATTCTGTGAAACAGAGAAGTGTACAAAATGGCTAATCAACACACTCCTGATTCTCATGTGCATAATTCCTTCAGCTAGATGCTAAAAATTACACATGGAGGGGAAGAAAAAAAAGAAAAAACAGCTTGTAGAAATGGAAATGCACATTATTCAAAGTTTAGGAGTGTGGTTTGAGGGTACACTTACATCTGAGCAAAGTGGATTCTCTACAGGAACAAACATAAAGCTGGAAACTAATGGCACCAATTAAGTCTGTAAATCTGCAGTTCTGTTCGGTTCAGTGTTTTGAATGTATCAGAGGGACAGCACGTGGTCTAAATTCATATGATCAACCCCTTCTTACTCTCACCTCATATCCAGACACTAACAGTAATGCAACTAGATTTCACTTCATCTTTTTTCATGCTTAAGTGAATGCAGATGCTTAAACTGAAGATAAGTTAGCTACAAGCACCTGCTATGAATTCCTTATGTACCAATAAAACTACTTTTTAGCCAAAGGTACAAAAGCAACCAAGAGTATCCTAAATGTCAAAGAATTTTTCATGCTACCTATTAAATGGAGAAAACTCTAAGTAATCCTTTGGGGAAAAAAAAAAAAGGCTTCCAAGAAGCTGACATGAATGATGAAAGGAACTGTTCTATAGATATCTGACTAGAAAGCAAAACTATACATACATACAAGCCTGTAAACATTAAAAACATTTACAGCAACAAAAAGACTGAATTTTTGACTTTAGCCTCAAGCAGAAGTCTGCCTTACTTGATTAAAAACTGAGTATATGAGTCGTTTTCACTTCAGCATGCAAGTACCTCCTGAAACACTAAAACTCAAACACTGATTTGGGTTATTACTGTGCTGAGGGAGATCACAGTTTCTACCTGTGCCAATCTTTATGCAATGAGTTGAGTCACTGACTTCAACGGGATTACTCATTTTACAATCTTTGTAGGAACTTGCAGCCAACTATTCACACTATCTGAGCTGGAAAAAGACTCATATTTTCTTTTTAGTCACCTTCACAATGTACAGGTTGCCAGACTAAGCAACTCTGCATAAAGCTAAGAAAGAGCTTCCTGCTCTTACTAACAAATGTCCATTGACTGATCAACACTCTTGTTGGCAGAGGAATCCATGCATGCTTTAGCACTGATGAACAAGAACAGTCACAATGCTTCAAACAATGAAAAAACAGTACTGCAGAAATGCAGGAACCTTCTTCGAATCTAACGTGAATCACATCTAACAATAAGCTGCCAAAATAGGCTTGCACATGAGACTGAGTTTATGACCGCAACAGCATTTATCCAAAACCTTCTTGGTGAAACAGTGTTCAGTTTTGTAAATCCTGAGAGATGAAGGATTTTGCACATGAACCTGAGTCACAAAATGAGAAGGGGACACTATGCATGCCTGCAGTGATCAGTTACATCACCAGCTCCCCTATGGAACTCCCCATCAAGACTTGTCAGTGTCATATTAAAACCATCTGAGAGGCTCAGAAAATAACAAGCCACACAAGAAAACTGATTTAACAGGACTAAAAGTAGAAAACAATTGTACTACCTAAAACCTCTTTTGGCTGAACTGAGAGAATTCGGGCAGGAAAGCTGTGAACTGCCACTGCAGGTGCTGCCAGCAGAGTCATCCAGCCACCTCAGCACTACAGTACGACCACGTACCTGGATGAATCAGCACTGCTGCCACGACCTGGCACTTCCCAATCCATGACTGATACAGCAATAACTCCAGCTATGTCAGCTGCTTTATGTAATTTCAAAAATAGCCCAGGGATTTTGCCCCAGGGAGATGAAATCAAGTGTCTTCTCCCTCCAAGCCACCTTCTTACAGAGTCAGTCTAAAAGGTAACCTGATGGAAGCTTAGACCAGCTTTCCTATTTTTCACAATAGGAACCCGTATTCCAACTAGTAACACCTACAGAAATGCCACTGCCTTACCCAAGGAGAAAAACTTCTCTTTGTTGTTGCCAAACCCAAAATAAATAAATAAACAACTAAATAAATAAATAAAATAAGAAAAAATACAAAGAGGGATGGAAAAACTCAGTCCTAGACATCACATACCTATAAAAGCACACTTATGTTGGGATCATGTAACTCATCTTCATCTTAACAATTGATTAAAAATAAGGGTTTAGAAACATGTATCATCATACCATTTCTTTAAGCCCATTCTTTGCCTATTGAAATCAAATGGATATTTATGGTTTAAAAAGAGGTTCTAGTCATCTTCCCATACACACACACTGTACTATAAAGAAGTTTATGATTTAGAATTTTAACTGAAAGACAGAAAAATGCTTTTCTAAACCTTCTGAATATATCAACAAGTGCAATGGTATCACTTTCTGTAGGTTACACTGTTTTAAATGCAAAATAGCATTTTCTTACTCACTCATGGGAGCTTGGTAAAAGTTCATCCATGTAGTTATCAGACTTTAAATAAGTGATATTGTAATTCAGGAGTCAAAACAGTCTGTAAGCCAATCCACGGTGAGCACTTTTATTGAACATTAATGGTTAATTCATATTAAAATGCATCAACTACTGAATGTCTATCATAAGATGCTGCAAATGGATTGCTAAATACAATCTTACCTCTTCCCACACGTTAATTATGACTCAACAGAACTACACATAATAATAAAGGTATGCAAGGACTTACATATTTACAAGTATCAGAACATAATTACTACCTTGTCTAGGAATATGTATTCATCACAGACTGATGTTGTTGGATAATAGTGCAGAGCTACAATATTAGATACTTTTAGCAAGTGCTCCTAGTCTTACTCACACAGGGGAAGGGTAACCATAGAATATAAAAATATTTGAAGAATTTCCTTAAACCTTCCTGCTAAATTAATGACTATTTTTACGCATGTAAACATTACATTTTACTACTATATCCAGGTCTTACTTGAAAAAGTAACAAGCGTAATTTCTTTTAAGAAATGTGCAAGTTCTCTCTACTTTTGGTAGCCCTCTAATGTAAATAGTTACAAAGTTACCCAGCAAAGTGACAAGGAGTTGTTTTTTGTTTTGTTTTTTTCTGGTAGTCTCAGGTCCAGGTTACACAGGTTCCTGGGGAGCAAGCTGAAACATTGCACAGCACTGACTGCCAGATAGATGGAAATCTTTGAGTGGCTTTTTTAGGCTCTCGGTGTGATATCCAGTTTCGCAAGCAAGCCTTTCACTTCTGTCTTCTGTCAAAACAGATTGAGACACTGGGCACACCTCATTTATTTCTTCAGAATTCCCTAATCATGGTAACCTAATATTCGAATGCACCGAGAAAGAAAATCTCCAGCAGGCATGAATGAGTGACCTGAAGTTAATTCCATCAGCAGCCACAGCCAGACACTTCAGAGACAGATGAGAGCAACCACATAACAAAAGTAACCTGCCTCACAGACAAACTTCTCCCTATGAAAACTGACCTCTTAATTCAAATGTTAAATTATTTCAAGAAATGCCATGCCTTATATCCCTTACAAGTTTCACCGTTATTTTTCATTATTGTTAAAGTGTGCAATCCTTGCTATATCAAACTTTTTTTCACTTTTGACTTCCACAATTATACTTCTCTGAGGAATCCTTCATGAAAGAAAAACACATTATTCCAGACACATGTCCATCACGAATTATCAAAACCAAGATTTCAGTGGTGACCATAACCTTTAAATCAAAGAAGTCAATAGGAGTTTAGTACTTCTATTTAATCATGCTTGTACAGTGCCCTGCATATCAGAGTCCTGCCTTTCCTGACCTATCTAGACATTCCAGCAACTTCCATGTTTATAGACAACCGCATGCACATTAGCAAGGAACTTAGACCTAGAAAATCACCCTGCTGAGAGATGGACCAAGTCTGAAACACTATTTATCTGAAAAAGTAGTCCCCAGTGCTAGCACAGTTGTTCAATAATTTACTTATACCTCATGTATCATTACAAAGACACCAAAATTACTTAATTTTCTCTGCTATTTTCTGCAACAGTACTGCACATCAGAAAGACTACAACACTGAGAGAGAATATATTCTGTGAAATAAATGTTGTTGCAAGCTATTTCCTAAAATTGCTATGGGGTAAGCAGAGCAGATAGGGCCCAAGGTTTAAGATGTCTTCTGACTGCTTTGATTACAATTTTCCCTTATTGCCAACAAGAAGGTCATTGCATATTATTTTTTGCAAAAGCATGTGATTTCCAGGAATCTCATCTCAGCAGAGCTGAGCATAGTCCAAACTTGATTACAAACAACAGTGAAATTACAATGAAATTGCTAAACCACATATATTTACTTTCTATAGCTTAGGCTTAGGCTTTTCTCCTTTCTTCCTTCAACCCACCTCACTCTCCTTGCTAGAACACCATCAGTCTTACCCCACACATTAAGAAAAAGAAAACATTCAATATTAAAGCAGATTTCACAACAGGGCTCTTCTACTTCCCTTCCCAAACAGAAAAAAATGTCCTCCTAATGTCACATAGCACATGCTGGTATCTACAATCCCTTATACAAACAAAAATCATCAACGATTTTAATCATTTGCCATTAGCCACATGTTCCTTGTTTGTCTTCAAAACACTACGATTAGCAGAGCCCTGTGAACTCTGTGTCACTCCACCTACAGGGTCATAAGGAAACTTCCTTAATCACCTCCAGTGCATCTGATGGGGGAGCTGGGTATGACCCCAAAGGCCTGAAGAGTGCACCCACCACATCCAAGGACCATTCCTTGTGCTTGCTGCAGTTCTACCAGAGTACCTCCAACTCGGGGTTTCAACTAAACATTGATTTCCTTGTATGTCCTCTCTGACTTTGCTGAGATGCTTGTGCCTCACACCTATTCCCAGTCTACGGAACAGAGAGGGCCACACATACGACTAACACACACATCCTTTGACCATATACCAAAAGCGAAATGATGACTGATTTGTCTACTTTTATCTCAGCCACTAATATCAAAAGGTTTGTTAAATTTGTTACATACTGTCATTTAGACACAACACCACAACAAAATACGTGGGGTGTAATGTTTTTTATCTTAGAGAACTGTTTAGGTCTGCATGGCATATAAAACCTTGGAACAAGGTCAAATTTTTCCCAACCCCCTGAAAAGGATCAGACACATAAACATTGCTTATTTTTTCAGCACCTATGTGCTCCAGAGACAATATAATTTGATATTACAGTAAAATAAATTCTCTAATAAAAAAAATTACAAATGAAGGACAGAGAAAGATATACAGAGAAAGTCTAAGAACAGAGACATGTCCTAATCTCTTTCTTTGTAAAGATATGCAGTAGACTCCTAAGACCATCACTTTCCAACATCATGGCTTCTAAAGTATCGTATTTCCTTTAGCAGTACACCTCCCACAGCTGTGAACTTCAATTTTTGGCCTCAATCAGTTAACAACTTAAAATTAGAAATTTTTCCTAAATGCTAAAATAATTTTAAAAACTATGAACCAGCACACAAGTGCATTATTGGCCAGGAAAATAAAAAAGGATGAAATTCAAATCATGGAGAAATTCAGGCCAAAGTAATAGTACCAGAGAGGAATAAAAGTATGGAACAATCTAGAAACTATACAGACAAGCATTGTTATTTGTTACTTGGAAACTTTCAGTTTCTGAGATTAAGGGACTCTGAAAACAGACAAGACCTAGTATCTGTTTTCAACATAAAAATTAAAAAATACTAAGAGAATAAAACCAAGATATATTTGAAGACTCACATTTTTCCCGCTTCTCTCCTTAGAAAAACACGTTCTCTCTCCAAATGGTAAATGGTATATCCTCCCTTTTGAAGTGAGGTAGGTCACCTAAGCTCCCTAGTGAACACAACCGCTTTGACGATCAGTGTTTCATTAACACACTGCAGAGACTGATGACAAAATGCACACCTGCAGTTCTAAACACACATGAATCAAAGGCACTGTATGTGAGCTCCTCTCATACTCAACAGACTGACAGATGGGACAAGAAGATGATTCACCCTCTTCAGGCAGCATTAACTGTGCTACGAGATAACACTGAACTACTATATCCTTCTCAATTAAAAAAAAAAAAAAAAGAGGAAAAAATCTTTCTCTCTGCTCAACCTTTGCCTCTCTCTGTTCTGACTTCATATACAAGTTATCTATACTGTAAACATATCAACCAAGAGTTGGGATTTCCTGTAAATTCTCCTCTATTTGGCATAAATATTAATATTATAAAAGGGTCCGATTTTCATGCTAGTCTAAGTCAACTCCCTCTTGGCCCCATCTACTACTGTACAGTCATGTCTCTCCCTTCCCATAAACATATCACCAAAGAGGCACAAAATCCAGTCTTACTTTCCCGACATGAAAAAAATGCATCCTTAGCTACATGCTTGCATTTCTCACTTCTTCTGCACTTTGTTTCTCAGTTCTTTTTGCCTTTTCCTTTACTAGCCTGATTGTCTGAGGGTTCATACATGAGATTATGCTCTTAAAGTATTTTTTAAAGTAATCTGATGGAGACTCAATCCTCAAGATTTTAATTTGTAAGTGTGTTTAAGATATGAAACAAGGTTCAAAGTTCACGTGACAGCCTCCTAAAAGATTACTATTATCCGCAGTCCACTCATACAAATACAAACAAGTGTGAAATGGTTTGCAATGCAAGTGACACTTCATAAAGCTTATGTAAGGATTTGTCAATTCCTCTGCTCCTAAATCATTAAATAAATTTAAGAACAAAGTAACTTAGAAAGCTGCAGAGATGCAATTTTTCTGTGCTAATGAATGCCTGTCTGCAAACACAGATACTCTAACAGCAGTTTGGGATTTTCTCTGGCAATGATATACTGATTTGCTTTCACTTCAGAGGAGAGAAAGCAAAATTATTTTTTGCTAAGGATAATTCTATATCTGAGGAATAAATAAATTAATTTATCTTCTTTTCAAATAAAATTTTAGTCCAGGGGCTTTAGTTGTTTAGGTCAGAGGCTGAGCAGGTTACAGTCACCAAGCTGTGAGTTGTTGCACTTGGCATTCTAAATAATTAATGAGTAACAGCAGCTGAAATCCACATGAGAAACATCATCATGACACAATTATTTTACTTGTGTGCTTCTTCAAATATGCTTTCAAGTACTTGTGCCTTGCACTTGAATATTGTTTCATTTTATCTAAATCTTTAATTTTATGTAATGATGTTGTTTTCCTAACCTTTATCCAGGGTACGTACAAAGCCAACACAGAAACAGCCATTACCGAGTAACTATTGAAGAGAACAATGACAGGCTCAGGAAACATTTCCACTTGAACATGAGAATGTATGAAACGTACACAAGACCATTATCTCCCCTTCTTCCATTAAAAAGAAAACCAGATTGTTTATTTCATACTAAAAGGATGATAAAGAATGTGACATGACAAACACTCATTTCTTCAGCAGAGTTTTCCAATGCAGTTCACCATTTACATCAGATTCAGTGTACAAAAGAAAAGATAATAAAATCTGGAAACATACCAAAATAATGGAGTAAGAAAATACATGTTTCAATATGGTGACTATTCACTTTCAAAGATGATTATGAGAATATACCTCAAATCCACTATATTATTAAAAGTTAAATAATGTTGCATGTAATATTTACAGCACCCATCAACAGACTATCTTCTTCTTGAACAAGCTGCAATTGTAAACTATTTTACTTTTATTGTTAACTAAACATTTTTAAAAGAAGAAAATGTTTCCAATATCATCACTTGTGACAGGGTCAACAGCCTTCAACCAAGAGTGGCTTTCCAGACAGCATGCAAAGACAGCAAGGAAGTTCCTTCCCTAAAGATCTTGCAACATAAGCAGACAAAAACATGACCAGGAGGTAAACTTTTCTCCCATATTACAGATAGAGTAAAAAGGCAGAGATAAGTTAAGGATAATACGTAAAGAACTACTTACGGCCCACTGGGGAAGCTTTGGCAGACATTAAAAAATTAAATCCAGAGCTGTAATTCTGAAAGCCCGTTCTCAGCTAATACATAATGCTGGGGTTTATAATCACAACACACATCTCCTTTCTTATTTTAGGAGTGCTTCATGAACTTCAAGCTCTGCTCTCAGTCATACAAAATAACACTCCAGCTATGATGACACAGCCAAGCAGCTTCACATGATTTTACCCCAGAACCTCATCAATATACAATGAAGTTTTTTCTCTGACATCCTAGGTCTTCATTCAGCTGACTTTGTCTCAGACATGGAAAATGCTAACCATCAGTCTGAAGCTTATCACAAGACAGAGTGGAAACCACTGCAACAACCCACTCCCTGCCTTTTTTTTTTCTTCTTTTTAAACAGCTATAGCAGAAGGTCACTCATACCATGAGATAATAAGCTTGTGATTAGCACCCTCACACAGGATGTGGGAAACCAGGGATCATTTTAGAAGATACTGAAGGGAAAGATTAGTCTGGCTTGATCACAGGATAACTGTGAGTCACAAATGGGATCTGGCAGGGGAAAATAGATATAATAAAAAAAAAAAAGACAAACAGACTTACACTATCATGAGGGGATATTCCAGTTAAGATAGAGCTGAATTAATTTCATCACACAAGCCACTAGCATAGTATCAGCCAAATACAAGGTACAATTTTGGTCAGCTGTATTTAACAACATGAATTTTTTATTAGAACAGATGAATGGATGAGGAGAGCAATAGGAACATATTACACAGGGGTAAGGCTGAAAGCCTGTGACTTGTCAAGCCTAAGTAAAGCAAAGCTAAATTAGTGTTAGAAGAGAGGAAAATACATGCTGCCCACATATAAATCTAAAGTGAAAGTCAGAGTGCTTCTTAACGTCAGAAGAGTGGGGCTTGGGAAGAACCAGAGAGTAGAAAACCTGAGTTCAAGGCAGAAAGCAAGAGTCTGACCACTGTATTTCAGAGACTTCATGAGTGGTGTGGTTCTTACCATAGCAGAACAGCCCCAAATGACACAGGCCACTCCTTCTGCCTGGGATATTTCAATCCAGATTCTAAGCAGTGCACCTGAACACCAACAAGGGGCGAGGAGCAGAGAGGGACTACCATTTGCTTAACTTATTCATACACTGACAACTGATATTAAGACATGGTAAAATAATCAAACCCCCAGACAAAACAAAATCACAAAACTGGAAACATCCTGGAAAAAGAGAGCAAAAATTAAATCAGATAGCTTTTAGTCAGCTGGGTTTTACTGTGGTGTAGGACAGTGGACAAACAAACTTTAATCCCCACTCTGAATTCATTGATAAATTCCTGCTCACCCATTTTGTCCCTTAAGGGATCAGTATAAAGCAAGAGAAAACTGTATCTCTGCACAAAGATACACATTTACTGAAGAAAGGGACCATCATTCCTGCTCAACAGCCTTATCCTTGCAGCAGGAAATGCAGGCCTGAACCCCTTGGGGAAGAGATGGAGCTGTTGAGCAGGAGTGATGGGTACTGCCTTTCAGAAGCCTTGGTTCACTTGCTAAGTTGGACGGTAATCTGAGACATCTAGTTCTCATCTAGATAGACTAAGGGCTTCATACAAGGCTCTTTCAAGTCTCTTTAACCTCCATTTCCCAATTCATTTACAAACCAACTGGCCTTTTTATAACACTACCCTAAGACTGTATTTCAAAAGAGTCCTTAAAATCTTCTTGTCAAACAATCTGCAGTAAACGCTCCACCACAGAAATGCAATAATGAATAACATTGCCACAGTCTATGACTGAAATTTGTATCACATATACATGTAACAAACTATATAACTCACTCTTCCAGCAACCTGTGTGTGCATCACATCACTCATTCAATCAATCAAGGTGCTTCTCATCCCACTCCTTAACAGGGTTAAAACCTTTCACAAAATAGATACTGAGCTGCTGGTTTGGCTGAATTCCTTACTTCTCACCTCAAACAATATCTCTACCCAACCTGCTACCATCCAATTCTTAATTCACCTATAGCACTTTCAAACAACAACTCACAGCACAAGTGCAGTCATTAATACAAGTTATCATTTATACTTTCTGAAGTACATATACTTTCTGAAGTACAAATTACACCACACCTGAATTAAAACCTGTCATTTAACATTTGCATGAGTTATACATGAGTGAAAACAATGAGTCTTTTATTTAACGTGGCAGTGTACTTTAACCAACTGTTACTGAATTGCAAGCAATTAAGTTATACTGCTAGGTTTGAACTAGTTTATGACACTTTTTTTAGTGGAAATCCAGGTATCCTAAGTTAGTGGGTTTGATTAGTTTGAGATATTGTGGCTGGATACAAACACATTGGTGATGACCCATGAACAGTGTCTTCTTTATTTCAACACTGCCCAGCTGTGCTCCCTAATATTTCATCTGTGGCATTTCAAAACCTTAAAATAATTCTGAATGACCAAGTTGCCCTTACTAATCTAATGCCACTGTTTTAACCACTACCTTCTTTCAGTGCATGCACTAACACTAATGCATTACCATTTATAAGTATCTATTAGTAAATCCATTCTTGGCTTGGTATTTTTGCATCTGCCAAAAGTAATGCCAATGTCCAAACCAAAAAAACAGCAATGGCGGGGGCGAACCCAATGTTTTCCCCATTTATTACCTTGAAGCACACAATATTTCCTCAGAAAAAAACACCTTGATCAAAAACACACCTCCACCCCCAAACCACAGGCTTCATAGTATCAGGCAAGGATGTTTAAAAACTTAAGCTAAAAGCACTGCAGACTCCATGTGTTTAAAGCTAAGCAAAGTGAAAATCAATTATCACCAGAACTATTTTCAGGTTTTTTAACGTAGTTCCATGCAAACTTTTCATCAGTTTGGATACATATGAGCTCACTTATACTCACTCTTAAATTCAATTACCAATGCACATAAATTTCCCTTATCTTGCCAGCTACATCAAATGAATAGCCAGTCCTAAAGCACTTAAAATGACACCAGATATTGGTGGTCTGCTAGAATAGAGGAGGTTTGCAGATCTCTCAAATGCCACGTGGGGAAAAAGTGTAAGCAGATGATAACAGACTCAGATGCACAGCAATGCCAAGTCCAGTGGGACTGGAACCTACACAAGTTGATGATCGAATGATATCACAACATAACAGAAACAAAGGCACCTAATAATTTTGGTACCAACTACCATTCTGCTCATTTCAAGTAGTAACACTCCAGCAACACCACTATCTTGCTCATCACTTGCTTACTGTTTGCCAGGGAAAACTGTCCATACCCAAATACAATCCAGAATTTTTCACAAATGAGTTTTTTTAATATTCTGCTTGCCCAATCTGCCTGATCTTATATTGTAAATATAGAATTTGCAGGCAGAAATTATGAATTTCTCTTAGCACAGCAATCACAAGAATCTCTCTAATGAGGAGTTAGTCTTGCTCTTTATGATGGCAGTTGAAGTGAAATAATTTAAACTTTTAGTTTCTAATGATAGGTTAAATTTTAGGAACTTGAGTGATACCAGATCTCATAAAAATTGTTATTCTGTGTAAAGTCAGACCACTAGATCATAAACTACTATTATAAAAATATGGTCTCTTATGGGTGGCAAATTTTTGTTACAACCTGGATTAAAATGTGTTCATTAACTTCAAAGCACAGAGTTCCCAACAAAATACAAACAAGAATAATTTCAAAAATTTCTGAATTGCAGAAATCTTTAAATACTGAAAATTTAAAATGCTTAAAAAAAACTTTTATGGCAGCCAGCTTCTTTAACTGACAGTACAGGAGGAATTTTTTATACGAACAGAATGCAATTATAAGCTGGAATCAAGTCAACATGCTCTAAGTCAACGCCTCTCTCAATCAATAAAAAAAAAAAATCACAAAATCACTTTACCACAAAAGGATAAATGCAGAAAAACCTTTTAAAGTGTTTATTATCTGTGTAAAATTAGCATGCCAACAAATCTTACTGTCTTAAAATCTTGCATTCCTTTGACCTTACTCATTTGGGTGGTCTTTTCTTACACAAGCAACCTCACTGAAGACAACTGTATTGATTTGTATCAGGGAGACACTGCAAAACCAGTTTTTGTGCTTATGTGTGCCAGTATTATTGCTGTATTGCACGAGTGGTTATGAAATTACTTAATTGTTCTCTTTCCAAAGCCCTGGTTATTTCTCTCAGGTTAAAGTACAAAACTGGCTGATTTTGAAATACCTTTAATCATTTGTCTGCCTTCAAATGTAATATTCCACCAATGTCATATTTGATGTTAATCTTTTATTTGCAAAAATAAAATATTTACTAAACTGAACAAGAGGAAAATGGGATTTTACACTTCACAAGTAAAGCATAAAAAGATATTCCTAAAAGGTGAGAGATACAGGCATTAGAGATAAAAGAACTGATGTACCTAAAATTTACCACAGAGTAAATTTTAGTAAATTTACCACATTTACTATTTATCTTTTAGCATCTGACTTTTCCCCCTATGTGCATTTTTCAGCCTCAGTTTAGAAAATACTAATATGATTTTTGGGTACATGTAAGATTGAGTTAAAATAGAGATAATGACTTTCCAACTATTACAATTTTTTTCCTAAAGTACTACAGTCTTACTGCAATTAAACACTGTTGGAAGCATTAAAATAATCAGTTAATTACACATGTCATTCAAAGCATTTTATGGAAGCTGTATTTCTGATTAATTCACTGCTGATAGAATTGTTACTGGAACATTTCTAAGCTGTAGAATGTAACTTACAATCAGTTCAGTTACCAGTCCTTTAGAAATGTTTCATTAAATGTATTTATAACCTTACTCACAAAAGACTTTTCAGATCCTAAATAATAATGAAGTTAACAAAAATTAGTATTTCAATGTACAGTTCTGCACAGGACAAAATAAAGAACAACTGCTATCACATGACAAAATTATTTTAATACATGATGAAGTAGACAGAGTAATCATTGTTTATCAGTAACAGAAGTTGGAAAATCAAACATCTGAACCAGTAAAGCATGTGGTGCCAGTGATAAGATCTGAGAAACACTGAATTCCCCAATAAGTCATTGTGAACTCAGGGTTCAGTATCAGATTAAATTTGTTTGCTTCCTACTCCGTGCAAATTAAGCATTTGACGGTTGCTGGTTTTTCCAAAGACCACCTAAAAACTATGAGTAATAAGGGAATATCAAAACTGTGATTACCAGGAAAAAAGCCACAACATGGTTGGAGAAGTTGTAAAAGCAGATTAGAAGTAGCAATAAAACAAACAAAAAGGCAAATAACTACAAAAAAAAAAAAAAGAAACTTTAAATGCGTATTAGAATACAAATATACATTTTTCACACGCTCTGTCACTGACACCTGCATATGTGTTTCTTGTTACCATCAAGCTATAATCTTGACCTAAATAAATACAAAAGAGAATCAAGGGCAAGACCCACTGGCTATAAGCAGATCATCAATACAATGATCAAACCAATATAATTATTAAATTTATTCTCACTTTTACTGTCACCCTCTTGTCTTGTAAATTTCTCAAACATGCTCAGGGAGCAAGAACCACTCTGGAAGCAACATCCTGTTCCTAACATGCTTGTTCCCTGAGGTCACATGAAGTCCCAACTTACTCATCACCACATTGCCAAGAGACATATGCTTCATCCTGTGACCAGCATGCACTCAACCATCTACAGGTGGTTGGATAGCATGCTGGAAGCAATTGGACATCCAGGAAAGGGATTATGGACAGATTACCAAATCTGAGGGATCACTGAGAAAGAAAGCATCACAGGCCAACCTACTTTCATTGTTTGCTAGTCTACTCCCACGGTATGTTCAGCCATATGTCTACCTGGATGTCATTTCTTGGTATATGAAGATGGTGATTCAGAATCACCAGGATGGATTTATAGAGCTTGAATCATGTCTGACCAATACAATTGCCCTCTGCCATAAAATGACAGGATTTGTGGATGAGAGATCATTGGAATCACCTACCTTGATTTTAGGATGACTCAACAATGTCTCCTGCAGCACCTTTGCACCTAATCTGATCTAAGTTAAAATGTAGGTTGGTAAAGTACTAAATGATAAAAAGAAACACCTCATCTCTGCCATTAGGCTCAAACATGAGCTACTAATGGCTCACAATCTGCCCACAGACAACTAGACAGGTTAGGGGCCCTAGCCTGTTTGCTATCTCTACCAGCAACCTAGCAGAGTGTACTGTACACTGCACCCAGTAAGTCTGCAAATACCAGACTTGCAGGTGTAGAAGACACGCTGGGGGGCAGGGCTGCCATTCAGAATAACTTAGATAGGGCCAACAGAAATGTCATGAGAGCATAGCTGAAAACTCACTTATTGGTGAGTAGCTCCACCAAAAGCAAGTTGGAGGTCCTGGCAAGACAAAAATCAGCAGTCCATCTGTCAAAAAAAGCACAGCCAGCACCTGAGGGAAGCATTTTTTCTGCTTCACGCACAGTCCTTTACTCTGTGCTACTGGGTCTGCTTTTGGATCCACATGATGAAGTGTCAAGTGAAGCAAGTTAAGTGAAAGGCCACAAAGACATCTGCCAGATGGAACATATGTCCTGTGAGGAGAGGCTGAAAACACAGATTTTTAATATCTAAAGGTAAATTCTAAAAATTATGAGGCCATGCTTTTCATCAAGGTGCATGAGGGCAGAACAATGTCAACTGTAACCTGGGAAGTTGTAAATATTTATTAGATAACAAGGTAAAAATTACTATAAGGATAAGGAAGCAATGGGGCAGGTGCTCTGAAACACAGTCAAATCTCTGTCTTGAAGGTTTTAAAGAGGAAACTGCTGAGGAATACATTTGGTGCAGTTTGGGAGCTGCAGTGAGAGCTGCAGATTGAGCTCTGGCCTGAGACAAGTGTCCAGGTGACTGGACACTCAGAGACACAGCAGCAGCCAAGGACTCAGGAGAAAGAGCAAGAGTTTTAGGTGCTTGGACTGTGAGGGTATAAAAGCCCAACTGTCCCTTGTTCCAGGTCCCTTTTCGAAGGCACCAGCATGAGCTGTTTCTGTGTCACTTCACTGTGAATAAATTGCTTTATGGAACAAGACACTTGAGAGACTGCTATATGAAGCCTAGGGTTGAACTGGTAAGGAAACCCAGTCTGACTGCATGTGAGTGGGGTGTGTGGGGACCCAAGTAGAGCACCCACCAGCTCACTGGAGCTGCCCGTTGTGGAGGAGCTTTGATCCTAGAAGTGAAAGTCTCTGCCATTGGGAGTGTGACTGCCACAGAGACTTATGAATGGTCAGGCTGGAAAGTTTTCTTAAGTTTGGAGATCCAGATGGGAGACTTGAGGCAACTGCCTTCAAGCCTCTCTTCTCCAAACATCCAACTGCTGGCACCAAGTGAGTTCACCTGGGATCTTTGGAACAGGGAGGAGCCGAAGGGCGAGTGCTAAAATTCACTGAGCAGATTCTGTATAAATTAGAATTTTGTGCAGGTTTGCTGAAATAGAAAAATAGCTCAAGAATAGGTGCACAGCCTGATCAGCATAAGGCACACATAGAGGAAGTGCAGAGTCCTTCATCGGGGATGAAGTGCAGGGGCTCAAGTCTCATCTATGATGCAGAAGGGTTTGAAGATCCTTAACACAACTAAACAAAGCACTGTGTTGCTTGGTCTGATCTTATGGGGGATGCTGCTTTGTGCAGAAGGACGCACTGGAGACCTCTTTTCTAACCCAAATGAATTTACGAATTTATGTTGTAATTCTATACCTATGTTATGCAGAGCATGCACATTTAGGCTTAAGGCCATCAGAAAAACAAGAGAAGCTTCAGGCACACTCAAAACATTCTGTGCAAATAATCTGTGTATGTGCAGTAAACTGAATGTCTTCACTAGTCTGTGGATTGTATTCACTTATGCCAATCAAAAGAACTGTGCCAACAAGCGCCCCACAGAACACATCCTTCAGAAGTCTCTGCAAGGCTCCTTGACTCACTGGATCAGGGAGACTTCACAACCTTAACCACAATTAATACTAATTCACTTAGCAGCACTGCAGCTATGGGGTGAGCCACAAAAGCCAGAGCTAATCATAAATAAGAGACCACAGGTACAGCATATACCTCATGGCAGATACAACAGTCCCTAATGGTGGAATAAACTCCAGTAAAGAATTCTGAATATGCTGCTACTCAACATTTTACCACGTCACTCCACTAAGACAAAGAGCATACTTTTGTTGTTGCTATATGTTGCTTGTAGCCTCACTAAGGCCTAATGGGTTAGACAAAATATTACTCACAGGGATGAGACTTACAAACCATTTACAATAAAAGGTCAATTAGGTTGCAAAGTAGTTTTCATTACTTCTTTCTCACTCTTTCCAGGAGCACAAAAAATTAATACTTGTGGCTATAATTTCAACCTTCAGTTGGAACCAATTATCTTCCCATGATGCTTTCACTAATAAAGAAGTTTGTGGCATTCAGGAGTTAGAATTAAGTGGGAAAAAAACCCAAACCAACCAATCAACCAAAAAAACCCTAAACCCAATAACCACACCACATACAAAGCCTTTTTACCACAGGAGGAGGACAAAAATAGAATATTTCACAATACACTCTACTAATCAGCCAAAATTAAGATTAACTTTTCAACATCAACTGTCCTGCATTCAGTTAAAAAGCACCTACCAAAATTTCCATTAAAGCAGTAACTTTTCTATGTGATCCTGTTATGGGTTAATTCCCACTTGACAATTTGAAAAACAAAACCAAAGCCAAATTATTGCCTACCCTCCAGGTGAACAGTGCTGAGTCAGACTATGCTGATGAAAGCTACGCAAAACCTTACACTCATCTCTTTTCTGTGAGCAAGTAAGGGCAAAGTAATTGTACAGATAAAAGGTAACAAAAAAAAAAAAACAAGCCAGGGAGTTTCTATATGTAGAAACTATGCACTTTAGTAGCAAGTCCCTCAATGCAGTACCTTCCACCATCTAAGGAAAGAGTCTAAGAGTAAAAAACCCAGCAAGAGCCAAAGCACAAAATAATTGCAACTGTTGTTCTTTAAGTATGTCCCAATTATTTAAGCAGGTAAATTAAGCTAAAAAACAAGTATGGAAAAAAAAAATCCCTGTTTTCTTTCTCCTTTCACAAAAATAAAACAAGAGTTAACATAAAGGCTGCTTTAAGAACTGTGAAAAGGTTCTACCCACATTTGCTATCACCAGTTTTGTTAATACATGAAGCACACCAGGCAACCATTTCCAAAACAGTTCACCATTGTATTTTGGTCAGCCTTTCAGGCATTGTGGGGTTTTTTTTCTTTAAAGTAAGCAATGTAGAGATGAAAATGCCTGGAATCAAATAGCTGACTATTTTTCAAGACTCAAATTAAAATGGGATCACTGTGTAACTTGACAGTGATTTTAGTAATTTTTGGGATTATGGGTTTTATTCCTATTTTACCTCTCTAGAAAGGTGTGAGCTGTCAAAATATTAGAAATGTAACACAGTAAGGGTCAGAAAGTTTCCTATTACAATGATTATATCATTCCTTACAGAAAAAGCTCTGAGGCACATGTCAATCTCTAAAATTACCACTTTGTATTGTTTCATCAGTATTTTATCCCAAACCACAGAACTACAAAAAACATCAGCCAATTATTTTCCCTTCATTTGGCTTCAGCTTTTGCTGTCATAATTTCACTGTAACAGGTCCTTTCTGGACACAAACTTGTACAGACATCCTCCACACAACAGAAGAAAACCCAGCACATGTACAAATCCACCGTAATTCCTTGGATATCTTCTTAACACTCATAGGGACAAGGATATTGTTTTATTTTAATCACTATAAATTCTGTCAGGTAATATTCCAACACTCCTTATTATCCAGAGAACTAACACTGTCTGACAAGAGAGTTTAACAAAGGACTCATGTTTTTAGAGTTAGAAGAGTGATGCTGACATCTGGGAAATAACAATGATGGAGAAAGATAACTGAAAAGCACTACAATACATGACACAACATCATAAAGCAATGTTTTCCTATTAACCATGAGATTCTGTGGATTTAACTGTCATCCCAGAAGCTGATGAGTCTCTTCCAAGATGAGCTAAGTCTAGGTTACTCAAGGAATTTGTCACAAACTCCAAGAACACTTACTGGGAGTGGGTACTATAGGAAGCCAGTAGAAGTTCTAAATTTATGCATATATTATTAAATATGTTAGAAGAAAATGGAAATGACGTAGGAATATGTTGATGACACTCAGGTTTAGGCACAGATTGGATGGCTGAAGGACAGTAACAACTGTCACTGGAATCTGCAGAGTTGCTGCATTAAAAAAAAAAAAAAAAGGCTACTCTGTATCTTCTAGGGACTAACCCAACCTGAGGAACGAGTGAGATTTGGCCAGCTGTGGGGGACAAAGTGAAAGCGACACTGTTAGGTTGATGAGGAAGAAGATTTGAGTAGACAGCAAAGACCATCTCTACCACTTAATGCACCCAACTGCCATTACCAACCTGAAGCCACACTACCACACTTCAGTTTGTCCATCTGAACTCCATCAAGAAAAACTAGGAATACGAATACTAAGCAGAAAAAACAGGACAACTGTCCTTAGGGCTCTAATTCTATGGCTATATTGGAAACTATGATTTTACTATGGCAGTTTTACCAATGAAACTTCTTATGTTCAAAGATGAACGTACCTCATGATTGGCTTAACACCATAACACACTTTGGCCAGACCATGCCCAGAAAGGGCTGACAGTAGATCTTGAGAAACCACAGATGAAACAACTATACACTGTCACCCGAAAGACCCTTGGATACTCAGATACCGAGAATACACATCTGCCCTCTACTCTGGAAACTACCATGGCCAAATTTATAACTGAAAAAAAAAAAAACAACCCAAACCCAAAACTGGCAGAGCACTGACAGGTACAAAGAGCTGTATTTCAGGACTTTTCCGATCTTTGGGGGACAAACATATCCTCACTGAGATGACAGGTTGTTTTTGTGTTATGTGAGTCCTCCATCTAACCTTATCCATTACATAGAACCATTATTTTTCATGGTCTTGCATGTACGCAGAAGACCTATCAGAAGAACTGAGTCAAAAATGCAGCCAGAGCAGCTTTATATGTCTGGCAGCACTAATCTCTCTCACTGCCAAACCTCTTTAACTGTCTGAATTCCAAAGATAGCTATAAATTGTCCAGCTGCATTGTTTTACCTGAATTTTGTGACTTCCAAATAAGAATTAGGCTAAGAACAAACATACTTTCACTTGTGATCTACAGATTTCAACTCCTTAGCAGAAGCCAAAGATAATGCACCAGGTAAACATACAGAAAAACATACTACGTGCCTGAATTAATTTTAAGAATAGATGTTGGTGTGTATTTGCTTTGATTTTCCTCTCACTTTCAAATAATAGACACTGGATTTCCTCGGTTGTCAACTTCACCAATCTGGAAAGACCTGAATTTAAACATTATGAAATGTTAAAGCATTCCCAAGTGTTTCAAAAAATAAATACTAAGAATTGCAATTATACAGTAAAAAATTTTACAAGTGTTGAAACAAAACACAAAAAAGTTAAATTTTAAAAACATTTTTCTTTTCAATGTGCAAAACAAACCTAGTATAGCTGATAGATTGATAAATGTTGAAAACTAAAAAAAAAATTATATAAAACCAACTATTATACCTTCAGTCATTGTGTATTTTAAAGGGAAAAAAAAACAAAACAACCTCTGATTTGATCAGTCTTTTCAGATTTTTTACTTTCCTTGTTTCCCACCTTTGACAGGCATTCCAAAAGCTT
>JAWWLZ010000082.1:91279547-91330167 GCA_035041345.1 Poliocrania exsul | reverse complement strand
AGTGTGGTAAAATAAAAAGCAATAGTTAAGTAAATATTTAGAAAACTATCTTCCCCACCAAGTTATTTCAAAATCACTTCAGGACAGAAACGAAAAAAACTGGCTGGAAATTTCCATGTTATTTCTTGTTTTTCTCTCACGTGCTTTTTGTGTGGGCTTTCCTGGGTTATGTCCAAGATTTACAGCTATTCCAAGCAACAGAGCTGGGATTTCACAGTTACTGCAACTGATGCAAGAAGCCTCATAGGAATGATCTCACTCTACATTAACCAAAGAGTTCTCTACTTATTTTTAACAGAGCATTTCAAGAAGCATAAAGCTTCTTTCAGAATATGAAAACCCCAAAACATTAAAATCCAAATACTGTTGTCAGGAACTGCTTAAGGATCTGCTATGCAGAAATTCTTTGGCCACCTAATAAATGTTCATAATAGATTCTGAATCCTTTAAAGAAAACAGTAGTAAGATGTATGTCAATCTCTACCAAAAAAAGTTTAACCCAGGATAATCAACCTTTTACAGAAGGGTCAGTCTTTGCAAATATCTCAAGTACGATGTTAAGGTGTAGAAAATTTGGAAGAGACTGACCAATATCTCCTGGATGCCAAGAAAAAGTCTTCTGAAAAAATCCAAAGACCAAACTCTGAAAACAGATGGCAAAGCCAGAAAACATGAGTACTACTTGTTATTTAGAGAAGTTAATGAGATTTTTAATCATAAACATAACTAACATCAAAATTATTTACTACTCTCCCCAAAAGCCCATGTGACACAAGGATTCAAACAGTATTACATTTGATATGTGTGGTGATTAGATGCAAGAAGACATTTCTTCATGTGCTACCAAGACAAGAAAACAACCAAACAACACAGAAAATACACAGTGATCTGAATGAAGTTATTAAGTAAAGAAAATCTAAAACTGATTGTGACACAGCCTTTATTTAATGCCACTGAATATGTAAGATTAGACACTATCATAGCCTCCCTGGGTGCGAGCTGTCAATTGAGTTTTGCACAGCTCTTTCCAACCACAGCCAATTCTACAGTGCTTAGCCCTAACAACAAGTATTTTGTCTCAATTCTCAGGCTGGCAAACCCTTAGAGAACTAGGTTTCAATTGTAGTATCTTAATTTGCAGCCTTGTGAGTATCACCATATTGTGCTCCTTTAGCTCGAATGCAGCACTCACAGGTAGTCTCATCAGAGTGAGAACAATCTGCCCACAGAATGATTAGTAGAGGGAGACCCAGAAATAAGACTGAAAGCTACTGTAATACAGCCCTAATGTAATCTCCACTGAAGCCAATTTGGCAACTGGATCAGTCTATCACAGACCAACTAGTTAATTTCATAGCAATCATCTAATTAGGTCCAAATCTTTGTGCAGAAGTCTGAGTGCCCCAGAAAATGGGTATTAACACACAGAAATATGCAAATAAAGCACTGGAGCCTAGAGTTATCTGCCTGAAACTCCAGCTGTACAAGTGACTCGAGAAGCTGAGCTTTGAAGCATATATCCTTTTTCTGATTTGTCTTCACTTGGTTGCTAACTTTTTTAAAAATAGATATAAATTCAGGCTTCTTCAGAAATGACAGTGTCTTGCTGATTTTTTCTTTGAAGTACCTAACAACTGTGGACACCTTTCCACCTTGAACAGCATATTTTAATGAAACCAGACAAATTCCTGTTTTATAAAAGACTATCAAATGGCTGTATCCAAACTGGACATAAAAGTTCCTAACCTCCTGCTCTTCATCACTGCTTTCCTTTATTTAAGAGTCTTGCTGCAGAAAACATATCAGTTTCAACCTGATATCTTGCCTGAGAGAAAAATTATTCAGGTAATTAAACACCACAGGACCAAACGCCTCACCAATGATCCAGAAGACTCTGCTGTCCTTTAATTAATGACAGAGTTTACACTTTAAACCTGCACACAAGATGAGAGTCTTAGACTACAAACTTTCCAGCCTTCTTCCCATTAAACATCGGTTATACCTTCAGCATTTTAGCCACAAAATATTAAATTTCATCCACATTAATGTTGACTTCATTGATATTTGACAGTGTTGACTGTAAAAAATTGTTATGTTCTCACATAAATAAAATCAATTCAGTTTGGTAAGTAAAAATTTGAACCGAATGGCCCAGGTTCTAATATATGAGCGCCGATCTATTTTCACGGCTCTCCCTTTTGGCAGTTAAGAAATTAACAGAAAACAGGGAGTGTATCAGTTTCAACAATGAACAACTTTTGCTACTTATGTTTCAAGTAAGTATGAGACGTCTATTTCAGTTTATTTGGCCTTCTCTCCACAGTGTTCCTTTAGCTGTAACAATTATGTAGCAGAGTAATTAGAGCCTAAACTGTAACTATATGTTCTACCTGATGAAATAAATAACTGAAGTGGCTATTTTAACCACATGGGTAGTTTATATCAAATACTGAATAAAACCATCACAAAAAGAACAAAGAAATTTATGCATACACAGTAGTACTGAGACTCAGATGGGTTGCTGTCTTGCCTCACCCTACCATTACTATTTCACTATATATTCATTTGTAATCCCACACATCACTAACACTCATCTTCTCAAACTCTCAGAACCAGAAAGAACTGGATGCATGTCCCAACTATGCTATCAGTTAGTGGAGTGACCAATATCAAACCTTGATTGTTGCCATGCCTGGAAAACAGATACAATCCTCTCTGCATGTACACAGTACTTTGAGTCGATGATTTCTAGAATTCTAACAAGCTTGTCTTTAAAGAGGATGTAAGGCCTTAGCTAACTAGAAACTTAGGTATTGCATGGGAACTGACATTGTAAGAAATAAATCCCAGTGCAAGAACACTTTTGCCATAAAGATTTTCACAAACACACAAAATTAAGCAATTAAAAATATGAAACTATTTTTAAGTAATGGGCTGCAATTTCTATCATCAAGGATCTAAGATAAAATTTATCATCACATTAGTGACAATAGTGACTGTAACATTCACTGCCTTATTCATATTAACTACCATGATAGAATAGGGACTTTGAAAGTCTGTGAATATTCTTCAGCTGTACAGCATAACATAAAATTGATTTCTGTTCTTAGTTCCGCATTTATTATAAATCCAGTGAAACTGACAATACATTTTTTCGTGGCTTTCTCCCAAAGCAGTGAAAATGAATTTGAATCCATTTCATTAGAATACATTAGAAAAGCTCTATACCTTTTTCTTTACATTATAAATATTAAGCTGTATTTTAAATGTGTTATCTCAGAGTCTAATGTATGAATGCTGCTTGGAAAAGTAGTATCTATCAACGTAACTCCTATTCATGGGCCTTTGTAAACAAGAAATTGCGCTCTGACCATCTTATCAGTGATAAATAATGTCTGCAGAATGCTTCATCTCGCTACATATTTCCCAGGGACTAAAAGTCTAATGGCTTCAAAAACTACTGTATCAGATCAAAGAAAAAACAACCCAAAAAAACTTTGTGTCTGTCAAGCACAAAGGCAACATTTCTACCCAAGGGAATTCTTGAGCCACAGCTGCCTGGAGAGAATATTCTAGGGAAGGATCACTGCAAGCCTTTGCTATCCTAGTCCTTGCTAGGCACTTCCCTATCCTGGTCCTCTCTAGGCACTTACCAGTAGAAACTTTGGTATAGCTTGGTAAGGCATTTATAATGTTCTCATAGGTGTTCTTTAGAGTGATTCAGAATTCACTCTGTAACAGACAGAGCTGATATAAAACAAAAATATATATTCCATGATACTCGAGAGCTTTGACACACTCTATCAGTTACTACTAACTACTCTAACACCATTTAAAGAGTTTAGAAAACTGTTTCCTACTTGACTGCCAACAGTAATCAAATCATTAACATAAACCACAACTGTTCTCTTACTCTGTTATTATTTACCTTGACTGACAGGGTAATCATCCTTCCAGCCAGGTATGTCAAGCCTTTATACACAATCACCCACCATCTGTGGGTTGACTTGTTTGTATCTGTGAACTAGCAGCACTCCACAGCCACAGAACTATATTAGCCTCTGCACTTTAAAAGTAATTTGTGGATATAATAGAAATAAAACTGCTCAATATATATGCTGTCACTCCTGATTATCTGAGACTCAGTTCTGGTTCCACTGGAAAGGCTGAAAACTTTGGTCCCAGTTTTTTCATATTATTTTAAGCAACTTTCCTCCAAATGTAGCATCTGATAATACTGAAGGATAAAGGTGATGCACACAGGAAATACTATCACTATGGACCTACTTAAAATTATTAAAAAATACATGTTTACATTCTTCCCAGGGCAAATCATGCAGCGATTTTTTTTAAAAGTCCCCACAAGCGTATGAAGACACTAAAACTGCAGCCTTTGCTATCGCCACAGCTCATCACACACACAGTTATTTTAAACCTCGTCAAACCCTGTACGCAACCGCGCAGCCCTTGCACAGCCGGTGACACGCATCACAAGCACGGCAGCTCCGAGCCAGTAGAGCCGCGGAGGGCGGAGGAGGTGGCTGGCCCCGGGGGCGCTGACAGGAGCGTCCCGGCGACTCCTCGCAGCCGCAGCAGCCCGCTCCGAGCCTTCCTCACAGAAACTTCAGGGAAATCCCTGCAAGAGCCGGCGAGTGCCCAGGCTCGGAGGGGGCAGCCCGGTGGCATCGCGGCAGGGGCTGCACCTGCCCCGCTCCTCAGCTCTCCGCCGGCGCCTGTCGTGCGGCTTGGCCCCGTGAGACGATAAAATAAAAAATAAAAAAAGAGAGAAGTTGTTGACGTTTCTGTTCACGGCCACGATGTGAAACCGGAAGCCCAAGGTACTGACTTCGGGCCTCCCGCCCTGTTATGCAAGGCAGAGCCGCCCCGACGGAGGGCGAGCCCCGCGGCCCCCGCGGCGACGGCGAGAACGAGACACCTCCGCGGGGCCGGGCCGAGCTCGGCCGGGCAGCTGCCCAGCCCTGCCCTCCTCAGCCGTCTTGCTCCAAGCGCTGCTTTCCCTGTGCGCAGGTACCTGACCCGCGGGGAATCCCTGCCCGGAGGGAGCCCAGGGGACCCCCAGCCGCTGCCCGCCCGTGCCGCTGCCACCTGCCCCAGGTGTTGCGCAGCGCCGCCCACCCTCCGCCGAGCTCCCACGGCTGCCCCGCCGAGGAGGGTGGGACGCGGCGCTCGCACGGCGAAGAGGAAGAGAAACAAGTCCAAACGCTGCCTCCCCCCCGCCCCGGGCGAGCCGCTCGCTCTGCCGCCTCCTCCGGAGCACAACAACAACACACAGTGGGGCGGGCATGGCCCCGGGGCCGGCGGCGGCGAGGCCCCGGCGGCCCCTCTCCCTTCACCTCCGCCGAGCCGCCCGGAGGAAAGAAAACCGTACAAACCAAACAAAAGAAAACCCCACAAAATAAGAGAGAAATGAGTAAATCATAACGCACCTGGCACGTCCTCCTGGGCTGCGGCGTTCCGGGGGCTGCATGCAGCGGGCGGGGACAGCCGAGGTGCGAGAGGGAAGCGCGCACACACCTCCTGCCCCGCCAGGTGCGGGGAGAAGCAGCGATGGAGCCGGGAGAAGGGAGGGGGGAACCTCCGCGCCGCCGCCGCCACACAGCCGCGCCTCCTCGCCGGCGGGCGAGGAGCTGCCCGCGCTCGGTGTCGGCGCTGTGTGGTTTGTTCCCCTGCTTCTTGCTGACCCCTTGGAAGCCGGGCGGCTGGCCCTGGGTACCTGCGCGGGAGGTGTGCCCGGCAGCCTCGCCGCCCGCCCGCCCCTTGGCAGCCGCCGGCAACCAGGAAGGAGCAGAGGGCGAGGGCGGCCGCCGTGCCCGGGGGCGGAGGCAGGGCAGGGACCCCCGGGAGCGATGGAGGGTCACGGACCCGTTAATTTGCACGGGTCGGGCACCGGTCTCCTGATGAGTAAGAGATGCGAGTGGGTCTGGGCCACTCGGAGCTGGGTTTGGCCACGGCAAGGCGAGCAGTGGCAACTTGCCTGCCGTGCCCGCCCGGGGCTCGCCGCCCTCTCGGGTCGGGCTGCCGTGGGCAGGTAACTCTCGCACGTAGCTGGGCCTACTGGAATCCTTATAAAGCCGACTCCCGGGGAGGAAAAAGGTGTCTGCAGTTTTAGGCTCAAAGTCCCACACGAGCCACAGAGAGAGGGTAACGCCGTGCTCTGCCTGGCCCGAGTCCCGTCGTGTGTATCTCCATTTCGACGGGAACCGCACACAGTCCAATGGGCTTCCAGCGTGAGGCACAGGCAAACATCGGCCACCTTCGTGAAATGAAGTTTCATAGCATGAGCCCCGAGGGTCGGGCTGTTTGGGGTTTACAGGGATTAGAAATGGCGTTTGCATTTCACCCAAGGTCTAGAGGTCGGCTCACTTGAATGAATACTTTAGGCAAATGCTGTTTCCATCCAGTGTGAAAATGCAAAGGTACCAAGTAAATTTATAACTAATTCATAACTTTTTTCAAAGTCACTTTATTTGGTAAGTTCGCTGGTGATTACTGTATCTTTTGCACTTGTGTCATGTGTAAACCACAAGATGGAGAGTTATTAAGCCAGCTACACACTGTTTCTCATTATGTATACCTTTTTTTTTGTCTTGCTATTCATCTTTGAAGATGGAGAAGGTCTTGGAAAAGTATTTTGGGCCAGATTAGGAACTCTGTGTACTCATGGATAGTCCGTTATTTGGGTAAATATTTCCATTATATGAAAGGAACATCTACCATCCTAATTCCTTACAGTGCAAAGTGAGAAGTTTCTAATGTTAGTCTTCATTATATATATGAAGACTACCATGCAGCATACTAAAGCATGAAGATAAAATGCTGGACTGTGGATTAGAAAGCATCACAGAAGGAAGGAAGGTTTGCAGAGGAAAAAATAGCAATTCAAAGTCTGGGAAATTTGTGTTAAGAATCCATAAAATACTGCTGTTTCCTCACTCTCCTTCACTGGCAAAATGGTATCACTTTCTTTTGTTGGAAATTTGAGGGCTCATTAAATGATTTTGCTACTTTAGCTTTATGTGTGGGGTTTTTAACTTTTAAATGGTAACTTTGTTTAAAAACATCACAAAAAGAAACCAATATTTAACAACTTTGAAAGATAACACTCAATTTCAGTTTTCAGGTGGTCATCTCTACCTTTTTCACATAAAAATCTCAGGGGGAAATTAGATACAAAAATCTCATCCGATCACACTCTCAGAAGGCAGCTTAATAAATTAAGATAATGAGATTAGAACCCCAACCTTGCATTCTGATGTATTTAATGTAGATTTGAGCTACAATAATTATACTGCACAGCAGTGGGTCATGTATTTACACAAGTGAACTTCTTTGCATAGAAATGTGCATGCAGAAATTATACTTTTATATATATGTATATACACATGTATACATGTATACATACACACACACACACTCTCTCATATACACGTGTGTGTGTGTCTCCATACAATTATGCATGGTTACTCTGTTGAGGCCTAAAAGTATATAAAGGTGTGAAGAGACACACAATTACAGAATCTGGACACAGTATGCAAGGGAAAAAAAACTAGAAAAATTATTGCCCTTGTACATCTGTGTTACCTGGCATAGCTGCAACAGCACTCTCTTCATGTGTTGAACATCTCCCTCCTGTTCAGTTTGTAGTTTCCCGTATTGTTCCAGGATCTTTGTATGTAAGCAGATGTCAGTATGCTCACTTACATATACTCTTTTTTTTAAATACTCCACCCACCATTTCACCCCTGGTCTTTGGGACACTGTGAAGAGTTCTATCTGAATAAATGACAGAATGAAAACAAGTGATACAGGAAAATTAATCTTGATTTTTTATTTAAATTAACTGTCCAGTAAAAATTGCTTGAGTCAAGTAGGAAGTGCTCCTTTATGCAAGTGAGAGAAACGGAATGAAAGGAGAGCAGAATTTGCACAATATTTCATATGTACTTTTATACTACAATTGACCATTTATTATTCTTTGTGAGAAACAGTTGACCTTACTGGCCAATAGGTTAGACTTATTAAGAAAACTAAAGTTTGGGTGTGAAAGCCTCATAATGTGTGACCAGAACAATGTCATATAAACTCAAAGAATTAATTAAAATGTACTGAATGCTATTGAATTAAGATGAAAGAAGAGCAATTCGCTTTCAAGAACTGCAAATGGCGAATGGTAAAATGTTGTAATGAGGAACCATCATTGAGACAGTGGAGATTGCCAATGCAAGATTAACGATATCAGGCCCTACATGCAGAGGAAATATAATCTAGACCTAATTAGGAACTATTTGAAAGTTTTTATGAGTGGACCTTCAGTGAACTTCAGATGATAACACTTTCATTTAAGTCTTAGAATCAAGTCTTAAATTTAAAGACTTCTGATGTTGCTGTATTTTCACAAAAAATTTTATTATGTGTGAGTCCTTGAAAATAACAACACAATGCTTACCCTATTTTATAAGCAGAATCAGACGAGTTGTTGATACCTTCTTTTTCCAAGAAGACTCTGATACAAGAGCATTGTCTCAGCAAGTATTTGTTTGAGTAATGTCAGACTGTCTATGTAGGTAAATGGGACACCATTATCTGGAGATGCTGAGATCTATCACGAACAGGGAGGTATGTGTTAGTAATAAATGTATCCCAAAGTCAGACTTCATTGCTAAGAAATTTCTATATAGTCACCGTTTCTATAAGCCACCATTTCTGAAGCCTTTGAACCTTAAAAAAAGTGGATTTTTAACTTCTCAAAGAACCTTGAGAATCAGGGAGGTGTTCTGCAGCCACAAAGGGGACTGACCCTCTTCAGAAATCTTGTCAGAACTGATTGTTTCTTACTAGCTATGGATATTAAGGCATTTAACCTTATTGTAAACATGCATTGTAAAGAAAATCTTTCTCCTGCTGCATTATAGTTCCCTGCTGGGGGGTTACAGCAGTGGATGAATGACAATATAATAGAAAATATATCTTTGCCTGAATGAGAAAATAAAGCAATTGTTTACAGAAATGCATATGATGATCCATTTTAGAACAGAAATAACCTGTCAGTGATCAAAAATTTTTGTTTGGAATTGTTTACCTACATATTTCCTCTTCAATTTCTAAAGCATTTTTCAAGAGGTGAGCATTTTATGGCACTACCAATATCCTGTTTGCCAAGAGATCAAAAGGTGGTTGTAGTAGCAGCAGCAGACCGTGAAGATGAACGTAGCAAGCTTTCAGACTAATTTTCTCCATTTTCTATTTTTTTTTTGTCTCTGTCTAATTGCTGCCTCCGACAACACAGTTTTCTGTGAAACTGATCATCTCACCAGCTATTTCAAACACATCTCATGTACTGCTGCAATATGGGTCAAAGAAGTCCTATGATAAAAGGTTTTTACTCTTCTGGTTCTTCTAACAGGAACAGTCTGGCTAATGGAAAAAGTTGGTCAAAAATATTTGATGGGTTCAAGCGCTATTAAGCACGTTTCTGGGCTTCTACTTTTCACTTGCACTTAATCAGTAGAGAAAACATGCCTGATGTGTGTGGTTCATTTACAAATGAACAAATGGAAAACAAGCCTGTGTATAAATACCTGTTATAAAAATTAAAGTGTCCATATTCTTACTAATTACTTGGTGCTAATAAAGCCAAGGTCATGGGTTCAATCCTCTGTATGGGCCATTGATTTAAGAGCTGGACTCGATGATCCTTGTGGGTCCCTTCCAACTCAGAATATTCTGTGATTCTGTGAATCTTACATACAGATGTGTGCACACACAGAGATATACTTGAATATAATATATTTATATCTGTCTTGTCTTAAGCCATGATAGAGTGTGTTAAAGGTGTCTGTGGGCAGACAAAAAGCTAACTTGAAGTGGGACAGAAATTGATATATACAGTACTCTAACTACTTTGAACCTCTGTTCTCCTCATCTTCCCCTTTTTGCTTATTTTGCCTTGGGTCTTATATTGCATGTTTTCAGAAGTGGAACTCCTTGTTGCATTGACCAGAATAACAATTCCTGTTTCAATGTAGATGCTTTTAAAATAACAGTCCTTGCTCAGCTCATTGTCAAAGGAAGTTCTGTCCAGTTGTGTCTCCATTTGCAATATCCATTTTCTCAATGCAACACCCACAGAATGTTGAAGTGCTGTTTTGTTTCTAAGGCCAGTTTATGGCAGTCATTTGGAGAAATCATCTTCATTCCAGAGGGGTAAAATAACGTACATCTATCACATTGAACTTGGAAACAAGTGTAATATCCAGGGCTGTCCAGTTGGAAGTCCTTTTACTTTTCTTCATGAAAAAAAAAAAAGGAAGAATGCTTCTGTTCAGCTTTAAAAATGAAGATTTACAAGTTCCAAAGTGAATGTTTCTAAAAAGGGTAATTGGAAAAAAAGGAACAAATTCAGAACATAAAGACAGATTTATTGTATTTCTCAAGAAGAATGCCTGACATGCACAATGAAATAACTTTTTTGTTATTCTTTATATAATCATAAGATTCTGACTTTTGAACTTCCAAGTTCATTTTTATGAGTGTAATAAAAGAGGTATTAAAATATGTGATATAAGATAGTGACTTTTTTTTTACCATAGCATAATCCTTGAAATGAAAATTCGAAAACACTAAGATCTGTATTACATGCAATTCGTGATCACCTAGCTCTTGAATTCAGTGCAATTTGGGACTAAATCACTGAAAGGGGGTGAAATTTATATGTCTCTACAACAGAATCTGATGTGTGCTCACATCAGTTTTACACTAAGTAAAACATTCTTTAAATCTCAAACCTGATAGCCATCATTATAGTTTCTCTTATTGCAAACCAGAGAAGCTGTAGTCACTGTGTGGGCAGACATCTACAAAGCTCTTCTTTATTGCTATTCAATGTGTTTCCAACAAGAGGAAGTCAACCAGTCTCACACATAAAACTTACTCCAGAGTGCCTGAACACAGCTGCAGCAGTACCAGCACAGAAAAAACAGAAAACATTTTTAATAACTGAACCAAGGCCTTCCACTTCGCACTACAAAAACCAATCTCCTACTACAAAAAACAGTCACATTTTGCAGCTAGGGTTCAGCTTCATAGGATATCATGCAAATTTTCTGATTTGCTCTTACATAATCTAGAGGGTTCTGAAACAACAAGCAGCTTTCAGAACAAATCTATGCACAGAGCACAATTATAAGGCATGTATTTGCTTGCACTGCCTTTTCTTTTTCCCCCACTGGGAAATACTTTTCTCTTTCATACATGGTAGTGTGCAAACCACTCCCTTATCTTTTCTTTATGTTGGAGTAGATTAAATAGCGAGTGCAATATAAATAAGAAGGAATTTTATCAACTATGCTTACAATACTTGTTAATGGATTTCACATAACTTTGTTCTGCTACCAACTTTAGTTCAAGTTGTCATTCTGCCCCCTAAACTCTACATTTACAAAGTGTTTAATTTATGAAATTGAAGGTGAACAACAAAAGGACTTGCACTTGTAAGGTTTGTTTTTAGAAAGGAGGGTACAGTATCCTTACAGGGCGTTGTGTCAGAAGGGTGTTGAACTCCAGAAAGCATGAATGTCAGTAGTATTTTAAAATGAGCTCAGAAGTATTGCTGTTTATGACCACTTCTGACCAGCAGATATGTATTGACTTATGCTATGGAGTAAGCAAATAGTCAAGTAGAAAGAGAGAGGCTTTCAGTAGCAGTTCATTGCTTTACAGTGTGTGCTGTCCTGCATTTCTTAATGCTGGAGTTTAGCCTAAATTCAAAGATAGCGGACAGAAGGATGATTCAAACATCAATCAGAAAGTGCTTCAGGTTTATGCACTGAATCAAGATAACCATAATAAAAGTTGTTATTTGGACTGGCCATGAAAAAAATAGTGAAAATAAGAATGGTGGAGAAGTCTGAATTTATTAAAACAGATACAATATTCAGTAACCACTGTCAATAAAGCTCTGATCCTGTGTTCATGAACAATGATAGATTGAATATTATTGTCTTCAATTACCATCTTTACAGTCACAATTCAACAAGACTCAACTAAGAAAAGCCACAGCCTCCAAACATTCAGATAATACATGACTATCCTGCATGTTTCAATTGGTCTTGAGCAAGTTTATTGCTATCCCGTACCTCCACAGTCAATATTGAAAAATTCAGCTTTGATAATTTCTGAAGCTGACTATGCCAAGTGTTCTATTTCTTGGCCAAAACAAATATAAGGTATGAAAGAACAACGCAACCTAATATTCATTTTAACCTGCATGGTAGATCTAAACTCTAAATAGTAACAACCCATGCAGATTTTTAGACATACACTGCAAAACCTAAGTTTGCTTGCTTGTTTTTACACAAAGAAAGCAACTTTCTGTACAATCCTAGTATATGAAATAGCTTAAATAATGTTTTGGAGATGAGTATAACCCAAATAAACTGTTTCCCCAAGCAACTGAAATTTGACAAAATTTTAAATGGGCAAAGCTGAGTCTTCCAATGGGTGTTATTAACCACGTAGCAATACTTCCAGGTGTATCTATGATCTGGCTTGTTGCTACTTACTTGATATTTCATAATGTATTTGATACAAATGTCTTCTAAAAATTATATGCAGTTAAAAAACAGGAGTAAATTGATCCAGCTCCCCAGAATATACTAATGTATAGATTTTAAGAGATTCTCTGATCTCTGTCATAATGAAAACAATAAAACTTCTTTGTGTTTAGTTGCTTTATGTATTAAAGCTGCCTCTTGAAAGTGAAAGAACAAGCTGCTCAGAGACAGTAACAGTCTACAACATTCCTGGTAAATTTTTCCATTTGTGGTAAATTCTAGTTACTAGTATGAAACTTTAGTTTCATTAACAGGGAAAAATATAATAAATGGGAAATGAATGAATAGCTAGGTAGTATGACAGAAGGTGGCAGTAAGAGGAGGTACACTTAAAAAAAGAAAATATATATCACAAAAACCCCCTCCAAACAGTATGACATTTTATTAAAACCCCCATAGTTCAGAGAGAACTGAGGCTTGACAAGACAGAGGGAACTGAGGCTTGACAAGATAGAGGACTTAGTGTGTATTCCATGAATAGAAGATTTGCCTGAGCATATTTTCCAATGAAAACAATTCATAGCTCAGAATTTGCTGATTCTATGGGAGAAATAATTAATTGGCAGCAATTAACTGGATTTATCTGTCAGATAAGCTCTATCTGATTCTTAGCTACTGATCATTAGCAAACAGACTAACTGAAAATTCACTTAGTACTAGCTAGTTTTACTGCTTATGTAAAGACTACTTAAATATTATAAGACTAATGAACAGTTATGATTTGGTTCAAGCAAAAAGTGATTGTATTTGTTAACACAAGTTTGTTTCGAGGAAAAAGTCCTAAACAAGAATGTTTGTGCATGTAAATGACTTCCACTAAGAGGATGCATGGCAGCAACACTGAAGGGGAAAAACTATCATTTTGAATATTGCATAAATGACTGAATATGTACAATTTTAGTGGGATGGAACATCCAGTGTTCAATGTTTTAGAAGCCTGTCCTTTTTCTAAAATAAAGAAAATAGAAGTATACTCGATTGTTGTACAGCTTACACAGCTGCAGAAAGACTGAAATCTGATGCATCATAGAGAGAAATGCTGTAAACTGGAAACGTGACGTTTGAAGGGAAGAAATACTTAAAATAGAGAGCAAGAGAAAAAAGCGCTACTTACCTGCACAAAGCTGAAGAAGAAACAAAGGAAACCAAACAGATTAAGATGTTTTTATGAATGCTTTTTAAACTTACAGTCAGAACCTCCACTGGAAAACATACAAATTCAATGAGTCAATGAGTTTAGAATTCAAGTGAGTATACTCAAAAATTGTAGTATATTTTAGTAATTTCATGAAAATAGTAAAATCTTAAATTTTCAGCCCAAAGGGTTCAGTCCTGTGTACATGTTTGGAAAAGTCTTTATAAATTAATAAATCTGTGAAGGCCAAAATCTATAGTTATAAGTTGTAATTATATAATAATACATGTAAGTTATTGGAAAAATTAATCAGACCTGAACAGCTGCCAGTGGCTGAAACTAACTCAGTAAAAATGCCAGTGTGAGAAGTTTTTTGACCAGGCATATCTATGTCTCAGCCTTAGCCCAAGGAAGTCTGTGAAAACAGCTCTGGTTTAGTCGTCCCTATTATGCTAACAGTACATGTTGTCTTCGGCCTTGTGTAATCTTTTCTTTACATGTCATTGCATCTCTGTCATTAAATTTTGGGTTTGGTACAAGAGTGATTGATGGCTAGGTTTCTCTTCCACAATTTTTCATCAAGCCAATTGAAAACTTGCAAGTTCATGAACAGTGGTTTTCTAAATACATCTGAAACAATTTTCAAATTAATACATTTAATAATAAACTTCTAAAATAATTTAAAAATAGCAATTTTAAGATTATAAGTAAAAATATTCATTTTACTTGGAAATCAACATGAATTTTGTTCAAAGATAAGTTTTGTGAAAGTATTACTGTAAATTAGCCTAGGATGAAGACACCAACCTGTACAAAATAGCAGAAGACACTTGTGGTTTTTTATTAGTAATATAGCTGGTGCACTATTTTTACATCAAGTATCAACATCTCACAGCATGAGAAACCATTGTATTCAAAAAGGACGCGTGACAAGGAAGAATATTAGAGTGGTCTACTGTAAAAAGACTGTTAAGGGAAAATGCAATTTTTACAACAGTAGTGACTCATCCATCCATGTTAAATCACTTTGTATTTAATACCACAAGACCCTTAGACTGAACACCTCTTTACATTACAACATTTAGTTTTCCAGATAACATACACTTCACCACCATTACCAAATTCTCGTGGAATAAAATTCTCTGAGAGTTGAACTTCACCAAAATAAAGGTAGACTGAAAGTATGAAGTGAAGAGGTCTGAAGACAGTTATTTTCCTGTTGACTATATAACCCACTAAAACCAACACAAATCTATAGAAGGGAAGGTAGAGATGACATTGCCAGATAATCTGCTCCCTAAATTCTCCCTGTAAGCATCTGCAGAACTATCTCTTTATCCTCCTCCAGTTGCTTTAATACCTTCAATTGCAGTAATGCTTATGTTAAAAAAACCACAGCAAGAAAAGTATTCCTACCCCAAATGAAAACACCCACATGCAGCATGACTGCAGTTAAGCTTTCAGTGGGCTGAGACAACTGCCAGGCAGGCTGACCAACAGTGTTGGTGACCAATAGTTTATGCTTCTTTGCACTCCTTCCCATCTGCCTGTGTCCATCTGCTGTTGTGTTCTACTACTTAAAGTCTTCATAGTAGTCATCATCTTTTACTTCCATGTTGGAAACAGCATTTAGCACAAAAAGGCCTCGGGTTCTCCATGATGTTAATAAACACTATTACAGCTAAAACACTTTTTTTACAGTGTGCATTTTTTTTCCCATTTGGCTACATCAGTTTCTCATGCTGGGCACTTGCAGTTCATGATGATCTTTGAAGAATTATATACTACCTACTTTTTTAACGAAAATGCCTACCTCCTCCTGGTTTGGCACAAACTAAGGGCTCCAATACAATCTAATTTGCAGCCAGATGAGGAAAAACTATCTGTCTTAACAAGAAGCAAACAAGTTTAGTTCATGACTGTTAGTTAGCTCCTGGTTTTTCTCTCAAATGGGAAAAAATTAGTTAAGTCAGTATTAGCAAATGTTATGCAGGTCTTTAAAAACTGTCAATATATGTAAAAAGTAATATACTTCTAGATTTAGTATTGGTTTGTTGAAACTAAGCTGCAAAAATTAAAGCATCCCTTTCAGCATAAGGCCTTTTGCAGAATCTCTCCAGCCTCACTGAAAATCTTGTGTTTTGCTCTGCTTGTGCTGAGTGCCGAGAGTGGCACTGAAAAGCATCCCACTTTTTCAGTGGAAAGCATCTTTGAGTAGGGAGAAAAAAGTGCTTTCAATGAGTGTTCCACTTACAAAGAACAGCTTGCTGAATGTCATCTTGCACTCAGAGTCATTGAAGCTGCCTATTCAAAGCACTACCCGTCTGCTATCCTTAACTTCAAATCTGTGACGATGCAATCAGTCCCTTTCCCTTAACTTAATGGGCAGATTTACGTCGACTTTAATGTCAGCTTAATCAGACTCTAAGCTCTGCAGGGAGAGGAATTGAATTCTCTGTGATATGTGGCATCTAGCTCGCTGCCAGAGATTTAATTCAGAGTGATAACAGTAGATAAAAAAATCCCCTGGAATTCACTTTATTAAGTAAAGAAAAGAGTATTTTAATTATAACTTCTGTCATAGGGTCACTGTTTAAGTGAAATAGCAGATTAAAATAAAATACTTCAAGCATCTGTTGGTATTTATGGATACTTGACATGTCTGTCACTCAACACTGTGTATAAATGAAGTCTTCTATTTCTTCAATAAAAGAATATTACTTACCGATTTCACATTCTCTGTTTTTTCCCTTCCAAAGTACTCAATTTAGAAGAAAAATATTTTTGTGTTGCAAATTTCTCTCTGCATCCATGTCTTGAATATTAGAGCACAAAATAAATAAATAAATCTGTTTTATCCAGTAGTATTGAGAATTAGTGACACAGTGCACCTGTATTTACATGTCTGTATTTGGAAAATCTCACTTTTGGATTAGAACTTGCAAATTCTTTATATGGTATGGAATACGTTCTTTTTTTTTTTTTTTTTACAAGCACTCCTGTTAAAGAACAATTACATTAGTTGCCAAGTTTTTTACTTTATGAAGTGTCAGAATAGGTGAATTTGCCTTTTATACAATGATCTGTTTTAACAAGAGTCTTTAACACGTGGATGTACTGCTCAAGAGAGGTTCTGTGCTAAAAGGTCTATGAAGGTGTCATCTGTAAGCATCATTGGAAAAGTATCTAATATAGATGTGCTGCCACCTGTCTTTTTCCACAGAAACTGTCATAGTCGTTCCATTTCCAGGCTGTGAGTTAAGTCCTCAGCTGCTGTGGCCCAGTTCAATGTCTAGTTTCTGGTGAGACTGGTAATTAACTTTTCAATTGTCATAACAAGGTTCAGATTGAACCACACCAAGAAGAGGTAAAAATAGCATATGTTACACTTTTCCAAGGCAAATAGTAGAAGATTTTGTTTTCCTTTGATTTCTCATAGAATGATTTTGTTTGGAAAGGACCTTAAAGATAATGTATTTGTTCTAGGCTTTTTTTTTAATTTGAGAAAAAATGTAATTTGCCTTTTTGTCTTGAAAAATTAGTCTAATTGAGGGAAAGCTTCAGCTATTTTTCTTCATTTTTCATACAAAGTTCATGCTTAACTATTAGCACCTAATATGCTCATTAGCTATATTGATGCAGAAGATCAGTTTTATCTATTATGAAACTGTTTTCTTTCTTCCAGATCCATGAAATTGTTTAATTTGATCTCTGTATAGAACAGGATGAAAAGATAGCTGTAGAACTGTGTAAATATGGCCAATGGTTTCTGAGTGCATTCTCTCAAGTTAAAAAAAAAAAAACAAACAAAACAAAAAACAACAAAACAACACCACATTAATTTTTTCTGTATTTCTCTCCCATGAAGACAAAGAAGTTATTGGTTGAAGCTTCCTGTCAAGTGTTTGGGAAAAGTATCTCAAGGAATCAAGAAGCATGAAATGAAACTACTCACTTTTGAGGTAGCATATATATTAGGTGGATACCTTTCAGCGTGGAGAAACAGTGAAGAGGGTTCTTTAAGCCTTGTCAGAGCCCTGGCACAGAGTTCAATTAATAAATCCAGCTACTCATCAAACCTCTCCCTTCATTACTGGGAAAGCTCATGTATATACAGTGGATTACCCAGCAATGACAGGAGAAAATTAAAATTTGCATTCAGCGACTTACACTGTCAGTAGCTTAATTCTTCTAGAAATTATGCTTCAAGTAGAGAACTTATATTCCCAAAAAAAAGCAAGTAATATCTAGAAGACAGAATCTTCTGGAACTCTCTAACCCTTTTCAGGGCTGAAACAGCCATAGGGATCATAACTTTTGGAGAATGGAAAGAAGGCATAAAATCTGAAACACAGATCTACAAGATTTCTGCACATCTTTACTTATAAAAGACATTCAAGCACATGCTTACAGCAACTCTAGGGGGATTCAATCATGTGTTTTAAGCTGGATATCAGTGGTGTTTTGAATCAAGGTCAATAAGCATATATACTCATTGATCACATAGTGACTAGTTCTTCTAGCTCATCAAAAAGCTTGAATTTTGAGATGCTTCTAACTAGCCAGAAAAATGCCTTTGCAATTTAGAAAAAAAATAAAATTACATTTATAGCTTTATTGTCCTAAGACTGTGAATATGTACAATTGAATGCTTTGGAGTAGGAGGTTACCAAAATGCATTGTCAGTCCAGGCAGTACTCAGCCAACAATGAGATGCAGATAAGCACCTAAGTGTAATTATCTTGGTTATGGTTTCAGTGTACAGATTGATGTAGAATATAAAGTGCAGTGAAAGCTACATCCCACACTGAAACATGGAAAGCTGTCATTACAGAGAGGAGGAAATAATTTTACGCACCGAAGGAAAGATTTGTCTACTAGCTAGTTATATACAGGAAGCAATGCCTTGGCAAAAATGTTGCTGTAAGCAATGTATGCATATTGAAGGAGGGGAAACAATTATGGCTTTCATTAAGAAGAAGGGCCTGTTTATCTCCCATGTAAGCATGGATAACCATGAGTTTTGGAGCAAAAGAACAGGTCCATCTGGATGCCTTTGAAGGACAGAAGGGGAGGAGAGCTAATATTCAAATAAAGGGTAAGAAGAGGAGCAAGTGGAGATGTAAGCTTAGGTGAAGATGCACTGTGAAGGTGCTTTCCCACTGCAAGCTAAAAGAAGCTGTGGGGGGCAAGATTTCAGGTGGGGACTACTGAGCAGAGGCAGTCTCAGGAGGGAAAGAACCAGGCTGCAGACGCAGTGTTATATGAATAAGAGAGAAAGACTTTTCTTACATAACCTTGCCTTAGGTATGCTAGGCAAGGGTTTTTTTCCCTTCTACATATATATCCTTTTTGGTAATAATTTGTAACTGTGCTGCTTTGGGATGTTGTGAATAAATGCTTGTATTTGCATTCTACTGTAACTGAGCTTGAGTAGGATTTAATTTCACTGGAAGTGCATGACATTGGTCATCTAAAAAAAAATCTATATACTGGATTATCTCTTTAAACCTTGTGTCCTTAGTATATACTCCCATACTCAGATGGTGCCAGAACAGGCTAAATTTCAGTAACACCAGTCAGATGGAGAGCTCACACCAGAGGTATTGGGAAGAAGTTATGGTTAAATGTGAGGTTTGCAGGGAAAATATCAGTATCATTATTGGTTTCCACCGCATTAAAGGCTGAAAAAAGCTTTTAGAAAAGAGAACAAAGCCACATGCTCCACAAACTGCTCATAACTTTGGCATGAAAACAATGTAGAAGATAAGGTATAAATATTTCATGAACCTGTAGAACTACAATATTATCTTCTAATGCAGCAAAAGCTTTGCAATGCATTGCCCTTAAGGCCCCCAGGGGTATTCTCCTTTTTGAACAGTGGAATGACATGAATTCCAAAAGCAGGAACTTTTGTAAAAGGAAGAGAGAAGATGTTTCATTCAAAACCAAAATGGGTAAATCAATGTATTTAGCTGTCATTTAGACTTCATATTTATCTGTAACATGACAGTATATATTCTGAAATTGCTCTTTCATCCTCTTACTCTGCCTTTACTTCTGTACCTCTCTGGAAGTGTAGGCTTTATAGGTCTCTGATGCTCAGAAAGAAAAGACTCTTTGTTTAACAATTCTGTGTTGTGCAATCATTTATGAAAACACAAAAACCATTATTCAGATTAATGTTTTGTCTCCAGGTATGTATTGGTTATTAAATTTTTAATTTTTGTTATTGCAATATTGCTTTCAAGATCCTGCCAATATTATATTTGCCCATCATAACAGCAGAATCAAAAAACACAGTAAGGGCTATTGTGCTGAATTAAAACTAGCCAAAGTAAAGGACAAACAGGTCCAAAGACAGAGGAAATTTCCTACTTAAATACAGAAAGTTTATTTGTGACAGTGGCTGCAGAAAATATGGATCTTCCTGAAACAAAACTGTCAGATCTAGCAGTCTAACAAGTTTTGAAAGTCTGGTCACATATCTGAAATACACAGTTAATCTCACCCAAATTTCACAAATCAAAGTCCTACACAAATGTTTTATCTGGGGAAAAATTAAAACCATGAAACAACACAGATTCATGTGTTTTGTTTTATTAAACTGCTTTTTCATTCCTCACTAATTCCTTTCAATCTTCAGATATCTGTCCCCAGATCTTGAAATAAGTAATATTCTGTACAGAAGTGAGTTTACAGACAGAATCATCTGTGAATCAGATGACTCTCTACAAACAGCTTGTCCCTGAGGGAGATGGTCTGTGTTGAAGAGAAAGCATCATGTGTTACATCATCCCTAAGTGTTGGTTGATGCCTCAAGTCAGGAGGAAGGCACTGTGGCACACTCTTGCTAAAACGTACTAAGAAATGAGCAAATCTGTGTGGGCAGGGAACATGATTCACTCTTGATAAATATAGAAAAATTAACCAAGACAATTGCTTTGTATGAACAAAGAGATAATGAAATTCAACAAGGTTTCAAAAAATTTTTTCCTCACTTAATTTTGAGTCCTGTGCAAGTTGGATAGAGCAAAGATGCATTTCACAAACAAGTAGTCAAACCCTAGTCTCTTTTTCTTGGTACGGGGCTTTCACATCTCTGAAGATGCAGGAATAATAGGCATGAAGTTGCCATCAGCAGCAGAATAGTTTACTCCATTCTTTACACTTTTTGAGCTGGAAAATAAAATATACTGCACTCCTGCATGCTTATTATATGATAAACTAGTCTGTTAGTAGAAAGCAGTTATTGGGAAATCTGATGCATTTTCTTTCCTTAAATTCCAGTGCTATTGTTAGAAAAGTGGGGGGAAAGGTAAAGAAGTAAATGACAAGGTCTGTTACAGGTTTTGGGTTTTTAAAAGAAATTTACCCCACATAAATTGTACACTCTTCATTTTCTGGCATACATCTGGTTTTAGTCTTCAATGCAGATCAACAGGAAAAAAGTGTTGAAATTTTCTTTTTTGTGATTAGGTGGATATGCATAATCTATGGGGGTTTTCCTGTCTGTAATTAACATACTGTTACTACATATGTAATTAACATATTGTTACTACATCTGGTGGCATCCAACTGAGGCAGGTTACCAAAGCTCTAGCCAAACAACTCTAGCCAAACAAATCTCTTGACAAGATTTGGGAACAAATTGCCACTCTGATACTTTCACTTTAGGAAGGTTTTCCAATATGTTGTTTTGAAGCATGTAATGACCACACTGAGAATCATGGTCTGCTCTGATAACTTTAGAATTCCTCTTTAGATGTGTGGTAAGTTCAGATTTCACCTCTCTTGGGAAAATAGCTAACAGTGAAATGTTGGTAATGCAAAAAGTTACCTAATTAATCAACCTGAAATCAATATAGAATATGCATATAATGGACGACATAAGAGGCAAAATCAAAGAATGCTACCTTGTCTCAATGATTTTCACTTTAGTGCTGTTGCCTGTAACATAGCGTGCCTGCCACACAAGCAAGCATGGACAGGCTACCTGTGCCAACAGAAGTGTTATGTGCTAGCCAAATCTCTTCTTCCTGTGGAAATTTATCTATGTTTTTATATATTCTTGCACTCTAACATAGTATTCTTTTAGAAATAGGTTCTTCTGCGATGTTAAAGGAGATAATAGTATTCCACCACAGGTTCTACCTTTCTGTGATCTGCAACTGGCAGATGGCAGTGTGCACTCCCATCTCATATGCAGCAAGGCAAATGGTTTCTTGGTCTTATTTACCCCCATTGTGTTTTCCTCTTGGTGGGGAAGAAGCTGTAACACTACATTTGTTTTTAACAGCAGAGTCATGGGCCAATGCTGTGAGGCACTGTAAGCCTCGCTGTCCCTGTCCCTGGAAAATAGAAGTCAAGCTGTTCTTGCTGAACAGAGGGATGGGTATTTATTTTCTGAGGCTCTTGATAGAGCTTAGACACAGAAAGTGGGTCAATGTGAAACCCAGTGCATCCACAACAATTTAGACTGCTAGTTTATTTGTGTCTGTTTTCTACACCAAGGACCTTACTTGCTTGTGATACTCTGAAATGTTGAATTGGAATAATGGAGAGAAAACACTGACTGTAATGGGCAGTAGGTAAAGAAAGGACCCTGAAAAAAATTTATCAGAGCACAAAGCATTCTGCCTCCCCTGTCTCAAACAAGAAAAGCAAAATCTCTTCCAAATGCAAGGAATTAAATGATGTTAAAGAGAACACTGTCAAGGTCCATCAGCTACCCTTTCCTTGGATAGAAGAGTATTAATCACCAGAGGACGTTTCATTCTTCCTATAATGTTTATTTGTTAACCAAGCATAATCTTGGTTCTCATTAATTATATGTGTCCCAATATACTTGCTGGGATTTGCAGTCACTCTGAGATGAGCAATGAGAACAGAATATGAATAACTGTGTCATAAGCAGCTCTTGCCAAAGTACATTTAAATTAATGGATCTAAGAAATTATTTCTTTTCTAATGAGAATCATTAAACATGAGATTGAATTTTAGCAACATCTGAAAGGCATAACACACTGTTAGTCATTTCAAAGCCTAGGCAGCTGTTTGAGCAGTTATTCTTTAAGGTGAAAAAAGTGTAGAGGGAAAAAATGTTAAGCTAAGTATTCTGCAAACAAGTTAAAACTATAGGTATAAATTATAAAAAATTCTTGTCTTGTGATTACCAAGCAAAATACATTTAAATTTTAAAATACCTTTAGATTAGGGAACTTTGTGATGTGGAATGGTATTCCATCGAAGGTTGTACTTGAGGATCTTGGAGGTCTTTTCCAGCCTAAATGATTCTTTGATTCTTAAGTGTAGCTGGAGAAAATGAACCAAGCGAATATATGGAAAAATAGGTGTTTGCCTGGAAGAGTGTATGATCTAAGTAGATCATAAAAACACAAGAAATTGATGAGAAAAACAAGCAAACAAAAACAAGTGAAAGGCAATTGTATTTCCCATGTTCCATGGGCTCTAATCATTCATTATCAAGCCAAAAAGGTGAACCCCATGCATTAAAATAATATTTTACAATAGAAAAATGGATACAGAAAGCGTGGGGGAGAAGGAGCAGGGTTGAATGAAATAATGCCTGAAATACAGCAAAGTCTCTAGCTAGTTTCTAATACTCTTTCTTGATCCTTTAGTTCATAGATTTAATTTGACCCCCTCAAAAATGACATAATGTACCATAAATAGCAGGAAATAAGCTTAGCATTTCAGAACGTGCTGAATAACTACCATCATCTCCATTTTATTCTATTTTCTATTAGTCATTTCCAAATATTTTGGCAGGAGATGCAAACTTTTTTTCAGTGCAATACAAATCTTTACAAATAGTAGGGTAACTCATTTTGATAAAGATCTTGTTGCAACACTGATAATGACCTGACACAGGAGTTTAGATGCAGCAGGCTCTAAATATAGTGCGTTTTAATAGCCACATAACTTTCTGTGCCCTTGCTGCCTGTGTAAACTACCCTTTGCTAAACACAAAATCCAAACACAATCCTCAGTACATTCAGCATTTATCATCTGTGAGGAAGTTTCACAGTTCATAAAAGCAGCATCTTTGTTGATATAAGATTTTGAAGTTTTGAAAATTAGTAATAAAAAAGCAGCTTTTGTCTAACTCCAGAGCTATAAACTACCTGTCCTTTTTACTTGCCAAGATATAGAGAGCCACAAAAGATGATAGTGAATCTTTTCTGGACAAAGACAGTCACTATAAATTTCATACTTCAATTTTTCACTATTTTTACTTTAGTACTACAAAAATGTGGGGAATATTTCTGTCTGGGTTTCACCTTCAATTTTGCAGAGATTTAACTAAAACCATGGCAATGATATAGAGCAATGAATAGATACAAGTTGTGTTTCTTAAGAGAAATACAGACCTTAATGTTGATAATTAACCATGGAAAATCCTACTTAAATTTGTGAGTATGAACAGCCTTCTAATGGAAAAGTTTCTGACTAAATCTAGAGGAAATGTCATGAGATATTGCAGCTAGAACATGGCCTGAAATCAGATCCAGGGATCTTGCCTGTCATTTTCTAGTGCATTAATCAGTATATTGATCTTTCCTTCTGAACTCTTAACAAGTCCCAGCTTCCTCTGCCCACATGGAGGGAGAATCTTTAATATGACTTAATTGTTAACAGAAGTGTGAGTCAGTACATTCATTATCCTTAATGTCAGTCCTTTCCCCAGAGCAGGAAACTAAGAGAATGATAGCTAAACGGAGCACCTTCTGGACCAAAGAGCCTGGAAACATGTTCATCTTCCCACTAACAGCTGATTTAGGAATGAATTATGAAGACAATACCATTTTGCTACAATAGACTTTAGCAACTGTTTTGTATCAGAGTTACACATTACAGAAACTGTTGGTTTTCTCCTAGGCATCTGTTCCATCAGCAAAAGGTTCAGGTAATTCCTATGAAAGGCTGAGAAAGCACAGTTTGAGCAGAAAGGAAGAGAAATACAAGAAGAAATCTCACAAGTCCCTGTGGTCTGCCAAGAAAGTAAATTTGTTTCATTAATCCTCCCTTTCAAGATTAAAAGTGATGGGCAATATTTTTCTGCTACATCACTACTGCAGTTTTAAATATCTGCAATGGAAAATTGCATAAATAGGATTACTTTATATTGCTGTTTTATTAAGTCTGTAACTTCCCCTACCATTCTCTACACTGCCCTAAATAACCATCTCTCTTCCACTTAGTGCCAGCATGCCTTTCCTGGATCTGGTCTTCCATCTTACACCCACTGAAACCTTTCTCCGAAGGTTTAAACAGTCCTGTGACATTTGGTGGCACATGACAGCAAAGGAAACATCAGTTCTGCAAAACATTTATATGCTATTATGCTCTCACTTTCCTGGAAGATGCATCTAAACCTAATGCTGGTGTTGGTACTGTCCTTCCTGAGTAACAGAAAGCAAAGTAGCAGCCTATAGAGGTATTATAAATTTGCTTCCTCCTAAAATTTCCATTTTGCATTGATGCTCAGGCACTATCCTTGGCATGCCACTGCAAGGCCAGGAAAACTGACATTGCTGTGGCAGTTTGCCAGTGTCATGCAGATGGCATGGATTCAAAAATAAACTGTGCAATTCATGGGAACTTTCCATGCATTGGTAATACATTAGTCTTCCAGGATAGTTTAAATACATGTTAGATGGTGATCTTTTGCTGATGTGGCATACGTTTGTCCAAAGCCAGGCAATTATTTATTAGCTTTAAAAAAATTCAAGTATTTGAATATTTATGCAACTTTACACCATTTTCCTTTACCTTTGCATTGAATGAGCCTACTTAATTTATAGCAACTAGAACAATGTACAAATAAGAGGAATTTTCCCTGCAGTCTGAGGACTAACATTCATGAAGTTGTCATATTGGCTGTCACAAGCTTTTTAGTTTAGATCTATGAGAAGCTTAGAAAAGTTATTGCTGCCACATTTGAATGGTAGAGTATTAAAATTTACATTAAGGAATGGCTTGAAAACGTAACAAAAATTAATCAGAGAGAAATTACTGAATTTTTAGGGTCTAAACAATTTTACAAAATTGTTTTACATAGACTTGTTTCAAAATTCAGCTAAGAATTCAATTCTGAATACTTGCAGCCATTTCTGAGCTTGAATAGAAAACAAAATCAGAATCTTGTCCCTACAAATAACAGTTTCTTTTATATATATGGTTGCATATCTATTACTATCTTTACCTTAGCAGTTCATACTGCATTTGATTTACAGTGCAGAGATGAAATTAACTGCCCAGAAACTAATGCATGATTGTAGCACAGAACTTGAAAAAAGTGAAATTTTAGAATGAAAAACCTCCCAATAAATGTTAGTATAGTATAAATTTTCCACACTTCTAGTTTTCATTATTTTATTTTTTAACTTACCTGTGAAGTTTAGGCACTTTTGAGCACATTTTATATAGTGAATTCAGAGTTCTGATGTTGCAAATCACTCACTACAGGCTCATTGTACTTTTATTATAGTATGTAAATATAAAAGGGGTTTGGAAATGGTTGTTCTCATCCATATTCTCAGTAGTTACTGTGCTGAAATGCAGGTGACAGCACAGAATAGAGAAGCAGAAAAGACCTAAGTCTGAAGAAATGTTGGCAGGAGGAAGGAAAAGTTAAAAAAATGTGGAAAAAAAAATATAAAACTGCAAAGTAATTAAATGTTCCTGTAACATTTACAAACATTTCTCTGCCTTTTCTGTCTTACTTTACAAATATTGTTAGATGACATGAAAGAAGTCATTATTTTATAACTGCTGAGTAAGGAAATATGAACTCTCTTGATTGTTGTTTACCACATTACAAGAACTTCAATATTCCTTTAATACATAATACTTACAAAACAAACCAGCTAAAGACAGGAAGGACATTAAGTCAAGGTTTCTAAAGTTAAGAAATGCAAGCATAAGGGCCACCACTCCTACCCACATAGCCAAGTGATATTCTCCACTTGGTTCCCTGCCTCATTTAGCACACAGCTGGGTAGCGCTCTGCAGATAGACAGCTATTAGATATTTTGGCTGTTTTCCCCCATAAAGTGTAGGTAATGCATTATTATGCCTTATTTATCATATTTAGCCAAAAATGCAGAAATGCCATTCTAAAAGACAGAATTGTTTATTTGCTCCTGATTCTATGCTGCTTGTAAACACAGAACCAGGATGTTTCACAACTCACTTGATACATGAAGAGAAGAATACAATCAGAAATTAAAGACAGATGTTTCTATTCATTTATATACCTAGGCTGAAATGGCTACAGCTTTGTTTTAAAGTATCTAATAAATACCGGAATGTCACATTTTGAATGCAGAAAGCCAAGGTCTCCTTAGTTTAGCTTGTACTTGTAGAACAGATGCATAAGTGAATTCAATGTAGCCCATAGCATTTAAAGGTCTCACTTAGTAAAACTACACTTCAGTGAACAAATACAGTGTGATTATATAAACTATCCTACTATGTAACTAGCACACTGTGTGCCCACAAGAAAAGCAGTCAAGATTGGTATGATCTCCTACCAAAACTGCATGAGTGACAGTGACAGCTGCAAGAGCCTTTCATGGCCACAGGTAGTAGCTTCCTGAAAAAAAATCTGAGGTTGCTACTGTTTTTTCTGTCACTCCATCCCACAGAGTAAAGTGCAGCACCTGCATTGTGTTATACTTCAGGGCAGATATGGTTGGAGATTACCCTCACAGAGCTTTTTTCCCCCTGGCTTTATTTGTTAATATTAGTAAGAGAGCTCCACATTTTCCTTATTTCAGTCTCAGCACAACTGGTGTAACTGAAGCCCTCTGGTTACTAAAACAAGAAATGGAAATTTGTAGCCCAAAATGACTTGCATTTCTAAAAGTGAGAAAGAACTACAGTAAGATAGATAGGCCCCAAAGGACCAGTTGCAGGCCTTTTCCATTTGCTTTTTGAAAATTTATATTGCCATTTGATTATTAGTTTGCATGCATGCAACCACAGCACAAAAAATGGACTAAGAATTGTCCTTCTCATTTTTCTCACATAAACTTTAAGTTTCCAGATACAAGCATATGATTTGTTTTCATACTTGTTTTTTCTGCATTAAGATTTAAGCAGCTCTGTTGTATTGCATTTACATTTAAGCAAACTCTTTCTTCTGCATGACAGTCTCTTAGAGGTTTGATTCTGCCCTCATAGTAATTTATTCTTCACAATTGGCATTTACGTAGATCTGAGATTATGTCAAAAGGAGCTGTCAAGAAGAAAAGGGGTAAGGTAACCAGAGACATTCCAGCATCAGCTGTATGAATGTGCTCCACCCAGGGGGTTTGATAGTGAAGGTGAAAAAGTTCAGACTACCTGTTAGTATGGATGGTGTGGCCATTGCTGTGCAGCTCCAGGTTGGGCCATGGCTATCTCTTACCCTGTAACCTATGTTAAATTTAGGTTATTCTTATCCATGATGTAGGGTAAAACTGCAACCCCCAGTGTAAGTACATTGCCTGCATGCTGATGTGCTCTCAGGTTTACTAAATCTGAAATGCACTTCTGCTTAATGTTTGATTACAAAAATTAAAAACTCTCTTTATTTCACAAGACTGTTTATACCGCTGAAATAGAAGACAAGATTACTGTAACTGCAGCCATGCCTATTCAGGGGTGGCAGCTAAAAATCAGCTTTACAACAGCTACGAGTATGAACTATATTAACTCTACAGCACAAAATTTGCAACATTTTGGGGACCTGAAATATAACACAACACAAAATCAAACGAATATAATTCACTTCATCAGACAAGAGAACTTGTTGTTCACCAGATTAATTTTCACCTGTGTCATGTGCTAGAGTGGGCTAACACATGCAGTTCAAATGACATTGCCTTGAAGTTGTGCATTCACATTTTGTAACAAGTACTGGACTATTTCATGTTTATCATCTACAGCTGGCAGCTTCCAAGTTTAGAAGAAAGACCTGTCTACACTTGAAGTATGGGTGTGAATATACAAAATAGGATTTGTAGATTGAATCTAACCAAACATCCAGGCCTGGTATAATCTATAATTGCCTCTCAAATAAGCCAACAGCTTCTTCCACCAATCCTTTTATGCTACTAGCATAGCATATAAATATCATTTAAATCAGCAGAACTAAAGCATGTTGAGACTTCTTCACTGCAATATTGTATCTGCTTCTCGCGTTTGCAAGTTTCAGCTATTATATTGCATTAGGAAAGAATATCGTCTCTGATAAATAGGTTAAAAAAAACCTAATCAAAGAAATGAAAAAAACAGTTTAGCTTTATTACTCAACTTCCCATTGAGTGTAGAAGAACTCTTTCACTGCTAAAATGTAAGACACAAACCTCTGAAATTCTCATTTCTTTCCCTATAAATTGGCAAATCCGTGGCCTGGTCAGTATCCATTTTGCTCATAAAGGAATGTTTAGAGAATTTAATGATAACCCTTTTAAAGTATCAGAAAGGGCCTTTCTTTATACTACAGAGGATGATTGCAGCTGTGCTACCAAACTTCAGAGCATTTGAGCTGCTTACAAGGAACTTGAACTACTTACTGTGAAACTGGCTTTTAATATGCAATACTCAGCAGTTTTATCCTACTTCAGTTTTCCTTTGATCTGCTGGATCCCCAATCCGCATTATTTTTAAAGTTTAGTTGATGAATTTTCAAATTCCAGTCTAAATTCATTTCTTACCTTGCCTTGGCACAATTTCACATATAACTGTACCTCTGTCTCACTATGAATGAAAGACTAATTTCCAAGACTAGGACTGAAAAGGACTATTTTAATAATCTGGTTTTGGCTACTACATAAGATTCAGCCCCAGGCATTAGTTTCAGCACTTAAAACAAATTAAAACTCACTATACATCTTTCTAGAAGCTTGACTTGGATGGATAAAGTTTTAATACAATGACAATATTTCTTCTTAGCTTTAATTAAACCAATCTTTAGGTAACAAATATTATAATGGTTAACCCAACTGAATTAATCAAGCTAGAAATTAACTCTATTCTAATTTAAATTTCTGAAATTGTTGTAAGTTTCAAAAAGTCTGACTTGACAGCCATTATTAAGTCACACAGAAGATGATGTACTGAGAGATGAGACTCTGAACTAGCACTGTAAGGCTGAAACAATAACCAGAGATGTCAGCAAAATAGGAAAACTTGGTTTTCTATATGTAACACCTTATATTAAAAGTAGTGAATTAACATTCAGGAAAGTAGCAGACCTGTATACAAACTTCTCTTCATTCTGCCACGTGTCTCACAAACCTGAGGTACATAGTTTCACCAGACTGGAACAGCCTGGCCATTCAGCAGTCTTTCGCATGACATATGACACTTTAAACCTTTTTGTTCTGTGAGTAGATAGGAACATTTCAAAGGGCAGACTAACCACGAAGCAGTGCAATCTCCTTCAACCTTTCTGTTTGCCAACTGACACAATTTTATGAAGCAGAAACTGCTCATCTCACTGCATCATGTCTGAAATCAAATGTCACTTCTGATAAAAGTAGGCAAGAAAGAGGGGTTGTCATTAAACACAAACATAACACAAGTGATGTTAGATAATGCTGACTAACAGAAAGGATGAGGATTTCAAATTATGTATTGTGAATACCTATGAAAACTTAATCTCACCAGCAGGTCGTACTTACCGAAATTTTCTTTCTCATCATAGAATTACCAGTTCTTGCAACTGGTTCAAGTCATTAGCAGCCATTCCAAACCATGTGCAAACATACAACTCCATACTGATTAGAGGCTAGCAGGCTATCCCACAGCATTTGCAGCTGCTTTCTAATTATGAGAATATTGCAAGTCCAAATATTCTGACAAGAACAAATTTGACCAGTCTAACACCTAAACCCAAGAAACTGATGGTTAAAATAGCAGATGCCTTTTACATGCATTCTGACTTTTGAGAGGCAATAATAATTCTGCAGAGGTTGCAGTCAAGTGACATGAACTATTGAAGATTTTGAGGAAAAAAACCACACTAACATCTGAAGGGTCACAGTAGAGGATGAGACCTTGGGACTTTAACAGGAATCGTGAGTGATTTCTATTCCCTCTTGAGCACAGTACCCCAGCAAACCCGACCTTACTGCTGCTCTTGTCACTGGACTATTTCTCTGGCAGAGGAATTCTATTCGGTGAGAAAAAAACCTTTTTGCCCACAGTAAATGTTATATTTTGAAGCATCAGTTTATAGCATCAGGAAAATAAGATTAGAGGGAGTTGAAGATCTGCAGGTGTTTCTGGTAACATTATGCAGATCCAAAGACTGTACTGTATGGTATTTACTTTATAAAAAAACATACAACAGGCCCCAAGATATGCTTATTCTCAAAAGCACAGAACATCACTCAAAAGGCATATATATATAGTAAAAGAATTAAGATCCAGAAATTAGTGTGAGACTTACCAGTACATCTACTTGCAATGGAAAAGTTTAAAATGTGAACCCCTTGACAACCTTGATTTCATCTTCTGTGGTAGGGGTGTTAGCGCTCTTTGCCAGATCTTATGAAATTCTGCATATATACCCATGATAGTTTTGAATGATAATGTAAATTCTCTCCCTGCCACTAACTCCCCATGCCATTAGTTAACAAAATAAGTAGTTAACTGCTACCAATTCCTTCTTGATAGTTTTGGGTGGGGGGTAGACTGGAGGAAGGTGTGGCAATGAACGGGTTTGCACTGTCTCTTTTGGTTTTGGGGACATCACACAGCTCTGGGTGAAGGTTGCAGTTATGTGTGCTGTCTGTTGGAGAGAAACCATTCTCCTGCTCCTCACTGCTCCTGGGGAGGAAGCTAGTTTCTTCTTGCCACTGCTGTTTTCTCCTGGTTTGGCATTTGAGGCCCTGGTTGCCGCTCCGGCTTCACCGTTGCCTGCAGTGTCATGGCCGCCCATCCCACCACGGCAGCGACCCAAGAGAGAGGAGTCACAGTTGCTTTCAGGACATGCTCCAGCTCTCCACTCCCAGCTTTCCTTCTTCCTTTGGGACAAAGGACAAAGAGAGAGAGAATTCATCTGAGTGCTCACCGCTCGTCTCTGCCTTGCTGGGAAAAGACTGAAAATTCATCTCGCAGCCAGTCGAGGTGGGACACTGACACTGTCCATAAATATAACTGCTCCAGGAGGAACCTACCATTCTGGGGGATTGTTCTCTTTTGTTTTTACTTGTGGTGTTGGGGGAGTAGTTTGCTCTGGTCTGTTTACATTTATATCTATATCTACATATATATGTATCTATATAGTAGTTAAGAACAGTTATCCTTCTTATATCCATTTTCTAATTAAAGTTCCTTTTCTTAAATTTAATAAAGAGTGATGTGATTATTGTGGAGGAATCCTCTCCTCTGCTTTTTGGTAAACATTTTGGTTTTTTCCCTCAAACCAAGACAACCAAGATAATACTAACCAGATTTATGCAAACAAAAAAAAGCAAAGTTGTTTCCTTGTAAAAGATCACCTTGTGATTTTCTCCAACATGTCCCTTTTCCTCATCAGCCCTTTTGTCATAGGCCTGCCTTCTGCAAGCTTGAGGATAGTCAGAAAAATCCTCAATGAAAGTTACAATGCAAATGTTCAAATGCATGAGAACTCTATGACACATCTAAGTGTTAGGGGAAAAAAAATATATGTATATGTATGCACACACACATGTGAAAACAATTGCTACTAGTTATCTCCAGAATTACACATTGCCTCCACTGCACTATGTTGTCATCGCATGTCAACATTCATTAGCACAGAATGAAAAAAAAAAAAAAGATTCTAGTGAGTTTTCTGAAGCTCTGGTTGGAATGGAGGCCACATTCCCCAGTGCAGGAACCTTGTCAATCTCACAAGAAAATAGAGGAATATACAGAGCAAGAAGCATTACCTTGGAACATGGAATGCAGTTCCACTGGAGCCTGTGAAGTTATCAGATGCATGGTCAACCATGAAATTTGGTATTAGTGAAGAAGTCAGGCTGCTGGAGTTGCAGGCTGGAGCAGGTGTAATGTTTTCTGTGCTGGATGCTTCATCCTGCAAAAAGCATTTGTTCTATTGGACCCCAGATATGGAATTTGGTGCAATGTTGTCAGGGAATGAAGCTGTACTGCAAGTCAGGAATTTTTCCATTGGTTTGTCTTTCTGCAGAATATTTTGGTTTTCATTTTGCATCTTGCAAGTGTTTGGGCAAGTGAAAAGGGGAAGCAAGTTAGATTAGGAGAAGGAACAACCACTGGATGGGGGGAAGGTTTCTGTCCTTGGAGCAGCTGGTCCTGGAGGGAAGATTGTCCTACGAGCCAAAGCAAATTGAATTTGGCTTTTGGCTGAAATATAAAATGACAGTCCTGTCCACCTATCCCCAGTAAACACCATAATTCTTTATCTAGCAGGAGTTAAGCAATCATGACATGGCTTTACACAGAACGTGTAAGGGAAGGACTTTTCCAGAAACTGCTGTGTGCAGCTGACACAGAATGAACCATGCTTACTCCCTGGCATGCTGCAGTGGGAAAGTAGAGAGGGATCTGGTGGCGCTCACATGGTCACAGGGATCTGCTCTCTAGCAAAGCTGTCCCACTGCATGGATGAAGATACTCGAAAAAAAGCACAGTTCTGCACCATTTGCTTTTGGTGTTTTTGCAACGTTGAAACATGGATGAACCACATACACCAAACATATCTAGTGCTTCAGGCTTTTTAACATATTGGCCTGTTTGCTTAGTCTACTGTGAAGTAATACAGGAGTCTAGCACCAGGCATTCAGGGGATACCCAAAATATGGATTTCAGATTCAAAAAAGATCATACTTTGGATTTACCATAGTCATACCTTTTTTATGTCAAACATATTATCTGCTCTAGGAACTATATGTGTATAGTGTACAAACTGTAATCTCTCCATTTTCCCTGAGAAGTCACCCCTTTGGATCATTGAGACAGTATTTCTGCACCATAATTCTACCTAGGAGCACAGATCTTAGCCATCTCATGATAGGTATTCTGTCACTAGAAGCAACTCTTCCTCCTCAGTTTAAGAGGCTGAGCTTTGTCAGGTGACAGCTGAAAGCTTTGTCTTTATCATTGTTTTCTCTAAGTAAAGGAATAAAGAAAAAATGCTCCTTCTATTTTCCAACCTTACCAATGTGGCTAAAGTGACCATTTGCACCTCCAACAGCAAAGTCTATTCAAGTAACTTATAAAATACTATGTACAGCAATGGTATAAGAACAATTGCCCATGATGTACAGACATCAGCCAAGACAGAATTTTCCAAATATTTTTTATTATTAACCTCTGGGTACTGTGACCTAGCAGGATGTAGCAGTAGAATTACACTGTGCAGAATGCCAAAATACCTGCTAATTAACTTTATTTAACTTCCTCCCGAAACAGTCTATGAGCAGGATACAATTTCAAATAATAAGGCATATGAGACCTTTAAAACTTCATTAATTGTTTAATTTTCTAACTACTCTGCATTAGTTGAATGATTTCTCAACCCTTCACATGTGTTTGCATATTGTTAGGGCCTATGATAGTGAAGAGGTGCTCGGTGGCTTCCTTTCTGCAGGCAAGAAGAATCTAACATTAACACGACATTCCTAGTTCAGTTTAAAAGGAGGAATGCTGAGCTTTAGTGAGCAACTGCACAAAATAATTCTACATGGTAGAAATGTAAACCAAGAGATTGGGCAGATTTCTTTCAACTCAGGGAATGCGGGTTGATCTATGTACAAGCCCAGACTAAAAAGAAAAACCAAAACCCTTTTCATACTAAGTTAGGAAAGGAGCATGGCCAGCAGTAATCCCTCTCTGCTACTTAGTGAACCATCTGCCTATTTATGATATTGCTGATTCTGCCAAGAACTGTCCCATAACTCCATAGAAATCAAGGAAAATCTTCATGGTTTTTATGGATCATTACACAGGTTGAACTTCTGTTTTTGCTGGGGGAATTTTGCAATTCAAGACAGCTGTACTGTGACTATAGAGCTGCAGTCATTTCCCTTCCCAGAGAGAGAAATTTTGTCTAGCTCCAATACTTGCTGTTCAGAAAAAGCATACGGAAAAGAAAACCATAGCCAAGGCTCTTACCAGGTCTGGAACTTCCATAAAGAGTGATAATACCAGGCCAGCACTTAAGCACTTTATGAATAGATGACATTTTCTCTCTTTGTATATCGGCTTAGAGCAGACAGATGAGGGAGAGGATAGGCAAGAAGTAATTAGTGCCTGTGTGTAAAAAATCAGGGAAGTCCTGATATGCATTTTTTAAGGAGAGAGAGAGAATGGTGGGCAACTTCATGGCTCATGTTCAAGTGTTTCCTCCTCTCCTCTTCAAGGTTTGTTGCACTTTTTCTTTCATACTGCAATCTGCCATTAAGGCTACATTGCTGAATTGCAGTCTCCCATTGACAGGACACCATATAAGCTAGTCTAAATAATCCATTAATGGATTAAGGGGTAATGACCAAAGCCCAGACAAATGATACATATGTAACATTTGCCAAGTGAAATGCCACTGGTTCTATCCCCTTTCCTCAGAATTTCAGATATTTTCATTGTTCCTTGTAGTTTCATTGTAAGTGTACTGGTTGATCTTCACCACTGTAGTGTTGAAGCTGCACAAACTCCATTATATTTGGCTTGGTTTCTCCATTAGATCAAGGCCAAAATAATGCTTCCTGCTCTTGCTTTTATATACTGTGAATGATGGCAATGAAAGGATGTATGCAATTACTAAGCACTACTGAAGGGAACTGGATATAGGTACTAGCCCTTAAGTTCTTGCTCTTGTTTTTTTCCTTCTTAGGTGTAAATAGTATACAGCTTTTCACTAAGGATATAAAAAAACCATATCCACCACTCTAACAGAAGAAAAGAATGTTTCACTAGCAGCCAGTTAGAATAAAGCACCCTCAGTAGCAACTCTTAACACATTTTGAGTGGTGAAGTTCTCAGTGGAAAACTCAAGAGTAGGTTTATGTACAAGCTCAAATCCATACACGTCTAACACCAATATTTCAGTAAGCAGCACAGCACAATACAAGGACAGTTTATGCTGTTTCTGACAGTAATCCAGTAAATACTAAGAAGACAAGATGATTTTTGATGTTACACTCTTCTGCTTTGGAAACCAGAGAAAATACCCATTATATTGTAAAAGGCCTTGTGATCTTCTGCTATAACCTTTTTGCACTTACTGAATTGCCACAGGTTCTTTTTTGAAAGCCTGAAGATAGCCAGAAAACTTCCTAATGAGGAATATTCTGCAGGTAGAAAAAGGCATGAAAACTTTATGACACATTTAACCATTAATAAAAACAAAACATACATACATACATACATATATGTATATATTTGTATATATATATGTAAAGTACATGCTGTAACTTCTGACATCTTCAATTTGCTGTAGCATATTTCCTCCTAGTTACAACTTGTGTTGTGCTATGTACATGTTACCATTAAGATAGAATGAGAAAGAAGGGGTCTAGTGAGATGTATGTTTTGATGGGATGCACCCCACTATTCCCAAGGCAAGAGCTGCTCCTGTGCTTTTTGTCTGGGTCAGCTTTTGTCTGGCCCAGCATCACTCTTCCACTCTACCTCAGCTCCCTTTAACAATAATAGCTCATCTGGCCATATGAGCAAAACAAAATTCTGGGGCTGCACTGAAGCAGCCTAATGACTGATGAACATGCTGCAGTTCTTTCCTGGCCTGAGCATGCCCTTATGATTGCCATGAGGAAAAACCCACCAAAATTTAGAACTAATATATGTTTGTGGATATCCACACATAAATACTCACGATGATTTGGCACAGGGTTAGCCTATGAATCAGAAATAGTTGTGGGTCTATCAGTTTAGATATAAACTTCACACTTTCATGCATGTTCTTCTTGACTGTATAACACCTCTATGTGCTCTTTAAAGAATAAATGAACCAGGGAATTTTTTATTAGAAAACACTAGATTATCAGAAACCTTTCTACTGACTAGTACTAATATCATCCTTCACATATTCATGGGCTATTGTATTTCTCAGGTAGAAGAAATAGTGAAGTTGCACTGCACAAGGGGTTTATTAGAGAAGCAGTGCAGGGACTGTAGCAGCAGTAGGAGCAATAATGGGAAGTTCATATTGCACCAATCCTTTTATTCTCCATTATTAAAGAAGACATACTAAAGAGACATTGTTTGCATCACCCTGCGAATGAGGATAATTTTGCAGCTGGCAGGAAGAATTTGCCCTTTCATTAGGAACAGACCAGAATTTCTCAGATAAAAAAGTTCTGCATAAGAAACCTGGTATGTGGGCCATACTGGGGTTGTTAGCTATAGCTACCGAGTACCCAGGAACATTCAGAGGATAAAGCCTCAATGTAGCTAGAGGAGATTTGCTTTCACTGGATAAAGTTCTGTATGGGAGTAAAATAGATCTATGATGCAAGGGCTGCAAATAAACTCTCTTGCAAACATTCTAGGAAAATCACTTGAAAATTATTTTTTTATTGAAAGAGTAATTAGTCATCACCATTCATCTTTGTCTCTGGTACATGCACATGAGTACTCTGCAGAATAAACCTGCATGTATTTGTCATGTCAGCTGCTGAGTGTTTCTCCCACCTCTTTGTTGTTTTACCTCTCATGTGATATAGACCTGGGGTTTGACTTACCTTCTGTGACATCCATGGAGCTACATAGGAGTCTTACAAGCCTCATTTGCAATTGCTATAAGATATTTTAAACAATGTAAAAGTAATCTTCATCACAGCATAGCTTAAACGATTTTTGTTAGGCATCAAGTACTTGATAACAAATAAAATTTTGTAGGCCATCTACATGATAGTTTCAACAGAGCTTCCCCTTCAGAGAAATTCTTAGTATTTTATGTTCTAGTACAAGCAATAAGAGTCACATTAAACAGAGAACATGTCGTTCTCTGTGATGATGTACTGTGAAGATAGATGCCTTTGTGCTTAGAGAACACGTGAATTCACTTGATTTCTTTCAAACAAAGCTCAGTATGTGGAAAAACCTTGGCATCTTTGCTTGGAAACGGGCTAAATTGCAATGGCAACCTTTACTTAGCCTTGCACCATGGTGCCAACATATTAAACAAAAAGAAATACAATGTAGCAAAATATGCACACACATACACACAAAAAAGCAGTTTATCATTACAAATTATAGCATTTTCTGTGTGCTTGACAAATAAGAGGGGTAACAGCCCTGCTGACAGCAGGTTTCCAGGGTCCTGCCATGCTCTGTACTCACTGTGCTCTACCAGGTACTTACCCCGGCAGTTGACGGGAAAGGATCCAGCAGTGCTCTGCTGTAGATTGAGCACAGCAATTGAACTGTCCAGCAAGGCTGCTCCAAGCAGATTTTGGCTGAAGTCACCATTTCAAGCAAGTCTTTTTCTGCAAAAAGTGACATCAATTTCAGCAAAATTTCCCATGAACAACAGCAAAAAAAAAAAGGGACAAACGGTGGTTTCATTGAATGAAAGTGTATTTGCATTATAGAATTTTAGAAATTAATTCATGTCATGTAGAATTTCATGATGTGGTGCAATTTTTATGAAGATGCTTGGAACAGCATTAATATGGAATGGTATGAAATATGATATAAGTAGCACATCAGAAGTGAAATGCTTCTTTTTAATTCATTTTTTTTAAATTAACTACTAGGTGAAACTATGTTATCCTTTCTGTGAGAGAGATATTTTTTAAATTGGCTTTACTTCCATTTACAAAAAAAAAAAAAAAGACAATTTGAAAAACTTTAATGAAATAAAAAGATCTGTGTTTTAACTTATTATATTACCAGTAATCCTTAAAAAGACAGCATTCATGAGTAACTGTATAGAAAATTCAAATTAAGCCCTACAATATTTTGTTAAAAATATCACCTTGATTTGAAAGCAAAGAAAAGTAAGGGAAGTGAAATCTTATTTTATCAAAGAAGCATGAGAAATCTCTGATTTCACCTGAAAAGCAAGAAGAAATCTGGTGCAAATAGCTCAGGAAAAATAAAATTCCCTATTAATACAGTGATATGACATGTTACTGGCTGTCAAATTTATAGTAATCACACTAAATGATGATTTCTTTAACTGTAAGAGTTTATGCCTAGCATTAAGTATCAATCTTGGAGAAAAATTATTCTTCCTAAAGCAAAGACAGTCCACATTTATATATGTATACAGAAGACATTCATGGACTGCTAGTTTGTGTGAAAATTATTACTTCTGTTAGAACGCTTTTTAAAAATCATGTCAGTGTGAAGAATGGTTTCTATTATCCCAGGATTTGTAACATTTCTTTTAAATGCCCCCTATGGTATATGATTGATTTTCTTATAATATCTCTGAAACTAAAGAAAGAAGATTTCTTCTACTGCAATTCCCATCAGGACTTCAGAGGAAATATTTTTGTTATAGGCACTTTGAATTAATGTGTAGTCTTCTAATGTACTTGAGAGTTTGACAAACTGTCTGTTTTCAAAATGTTACCTTTAATAAACAAAGGAAAACAAGAGACAAAGGTTTAAAGCTCTGTGGGAGCAAGACAAGTGGTTGCAGGTATTTCAAGTTATAAACAAGACTAAATTAAGAGCTGTAAACCATATGATATTACTTCAATTTTGAATTAGAACTGTGCTGTTCCTTAGAAAACCAGTTCCTCTACAAAAGCCAATTTCTTTTCTTGAACCTCTGTAGAAGACAGTATCATCCTTGCAGTTCAACGTACCTACTGCTGCAATTAATGAATTGCATGTTAATTACTTACATATTGTAACTTTTTCCAAAGTATTCTTTTTACACAAAAATTGCAAATGTTGAAGACAAGAGTCAGCCAATGCTATCAGAGAACAAACTACTATGTGCACTCTGTTAAATAGTATATGGTAAGACTACTTTTCTTCCTGATTTGATCTGTAGTAGATGGAACACACCAAGAGAAATAATGAAAAATTTATCAGGGGTATGATTTAGCAACCTTGGTTTCATGGTGACGAGTATGCAGAGCAAGGGAAAAGAATTCAGTATGAAGTAAATTGGCACCAAGCAGCAAAACCACAAAATCCTCTCTTTATGCTTGTGAATAGGTTTTAGTGCAAGGACCTTTAAGTATATGATCTTGGTTATATATCTATATATAGATATAAAAGTGCATCCTAAGATAGATTTTCCTGCAACATAATTCCTCTATAAAATTGCCACATTTCTATATCATTACCATCTAGTCTTCATTCATATTTGCTGCTCAGTAGAATGCAAGCAGTGAAGATCCCATCTGTCTTTGAAGGTGATAGCAAAACGTTCACTGCTAAAACATAGCAGGAATACTTTCCCAGAAAGAAATGTTTTGTCTATGAGCATTGACAATGTTTGTCTTGACTCACATAATGCATATTGAAGAATGTTTAAAGAATCCCACACAGATAAAAAAAATGAGTCAGGTTTCAAAGTGAGACAGACAAAACTGCAGAAGGAAGTACAGCCTTACATCACTATGTGCCTCTGTGATATAAAATTGGTTTGGGGACCTTTTCTGACATGTTGAGTGTTCCAATTGATGCTGCCAACTTACTCTTGTCATTAAATAAGGATCAAAAAATCCCATGGCATATATAATTGTATGCTTCATCTTTTGTTTCAAAGGCCTGGAGAATAGTTCAGTATAGACAAAAAGAACAGTTTTCATGTGAACGTCTGAAGAAGAAAACTACAGCTGGTTAAAACGAAGCACCTTTGGAATAGTTCTACCCATTAAACAGTATCAATAATAGATTATTTTCCTGAATTTCTAGAAATTAATCTGGCTAAAACCCCTGAAGGTCACTGTCTCTTCCGTTTAAGCTGTTTTACTCTCATGCTTTAAAAGTGGTCATCACTACAGTTCCTGCCAGGACTTCCTTCTACCTCTTCTACTCTCTAGGAATGCTTCTGCTAGTCCTGGAGTATATCACAGAAAGTGTCACAAGGAAATCTGATAGCAGCTGCTCCTCTGTCTGTAGAAGCTAGGCTACTTCTATCCATGCAGAGATAGATTTTTTTTTCTTCATACATACCCCTCTTTTGCAAGATGCCAAGGATTCCAAACATTTACAGTATCCATTAACAACAGGCCAAATATTCAGGTGTGGGGGGAAGTACTTATGGTAACTTTATAGATTAGCCTCTCCCTTTCCTTTATGCAAGCCCCAGGGAGACCAAATACCAGACTGTCAAATACCAGAAAATATCTTTGTTCTGCTCCCACGTGTAACAGTGGAACTTCACTGGGACTTGTCACATTAGTAAACTTTTCAAAATAAATTGAGTCAGTATGCTGTATCAAACACATTTTTCAGTCAGAGTAGGGGATGAGATTTGCTCAATAGGTCTTTTTAAACTGAATAATATGAAAGTCATGAACATTTAAAAGAAATGGATAATTAATAAAGAAATGGACTGTCACTTTTTTTCAGGTGTCTGTAAAGATAGTGATCTTATCTCCTATGAAGAACTTGTACAGAACTTCTTCAAAATTGCTAAAGTGCTGCACAATTTTTAATATATGCAAGGGAATTCAACTAGGTAAATAACAAAAAAAATGTTTAAATGCCTTTTCCTTATCTGTAACAGATGACTAAATTGTGCAGAATTCTAAAAAAATGTGGTAACAGGATATATGAGCTGTGTTTTTGAACTCTCTGTCATCTTTAGATACACAAAGAAATTTAGATAAATGAATCACTGTAGATAGCATCACACTTTGAAAAGCATAGGCAAACAGGAGATTTCTGGAACCTCATACAATCCAGAGCAGAAATAACTCCTATAATGAGCATTGCTTAAATAATATTAGCTTATTATATGGTTACAGAATTTACAGATTGGCCACAATATATTCTCTCCATAGGTAGTGAGATTAAAGAGAGGGCTCACAGTGACAAACTTTAAATGCAACAAACTGATTCTTACAAGCTCTTTCTCCATCCTTCCTTTCCCATTCCCCTCTCCCATTCCCCTTCTCCTTTCCCATTCACTTTCCTTTTCCCCTTTCTCCCTCCCCTTCCCTTTTCCCCTTCTCCTTTTCTTTCCCCATCCACTTTTCCCTTTCCCTTCCCCTCATCCTTCCCCATCTCCCTGATCTATAAAGAACCATTTTAAAGAACCGTTTTAATTATACCTCCCATGCTCCCCTGCCACAGTTCACCAGAGAACTCAAGAGATTAAGAAACCCAGGGCAAAAGAATTCTAGCAAATCAAAGTACACCTAGTTGGAATCTATTGCCAATAGTTCCCTGTTTCATAAAGTGTCTCTGTGTGTGCAGCTCTCTGGGAGCAGGTCTGCCAATTTCTGGATTATGACACCAAGAGGTAAGATTCTTACTTAGATAGCTGATCCAAGACCCCACTACAGTCAGTGTAATCACTTACTTGGAGGTCAGCAGAATTTGAAAGGAACCCAGATTCTGAAGTACTTAGACATTCGTAGGTGTAATTTATATTTCCTACACTGTTACGGGTTTTTCTTAAGTGCCCTCTTCAAAGATTATAAAAGAAAGTCAAGTACTTCTTCAGAAAATATTCTTTCCAATTGCCTGATCCTCAAATCACTCACTACCACACAAGCATATCAAGAGCTGTCTTGACAGATCAGGTCTAGCAGGAAGGCAGCCACAAGTGTTTCAGTCACAACAGATTGATAAAATTTCAGGCATTGTAGTTTGGTTGTGTTCTCAATTACTTTTGAATTTACCATTGGAATTAACATGCATTTTTAGGTTCAGTTGCCAGAATCTACAATCCTATGCTGGACCGAGCATCCAATGTATGCAAACAAGCCCATTTATTTGCCAGGTATTTGCACCTTGAAAAAAAATAAAAATCATCACAACAAAGACATTGGAGACAAAACTTAGAGAAGAACGAATAAGTTGCCTTGTCTGCATCCTGTTTTAGAACAGTTCCTCCTGCTTATGCAGCTTCTCCTGGGAGTTAACTCCCCAGTACCAGAGTTTTCTGAAGTGAACCTAAAATACTAGGTGTGTTAACATGATCATCATACTTGGATTTTAAATAAGAAATTTCTCTTTCAGGATGAGGGCAATATATGTGATTTTAAAATATGTCTGTCTGAGGAGAGAAGGCAGCCCACTAAGCAACATCAGAGATCAGCATTGGCATATTAATGATGCAATTATTATAACTCAACAAATAAGACAGAGTGAGCAAAATAATTATCACAATGAGATCAAGCTGAAATTGATATGTTGCAGCCAGAACTTCTGCAGCTATACTTCATGTTCATGAAAAATTCATTAAACTGGAAACTGCAGATGAAAATTAGGTATGAATCCTACAACCTGAAAAGATGATGTGATGAGGAAGAATGTCATCAAAATATTGCCTTTGGTCCAATTTTGCTTTCAGTTTGCTAGGTGAAAGCCAACTAGACCAGTGGTGCCAGAAGGCAGCATCGATATGAAGTACAAATAAGTCTAATGACTTCTGCAAACTGATGCTGAAACCACTGAGCTCACGAGAAGTAACCACACACCTGTTCACAGGACTCCAGTTAGTGAATTGGTACCAGAAGCAAACATCAGGATTATAAAAATGTGTAGCAGTGTTTACACACACAAAAATATTTTGCTTGATTACTACAGAAAATGCATAATAATAATTTATGAATTATTTTCATATTACTGTTGACAGTTGTCAAAACAAGACACTAAGAAGATGTAGATCCTTTTTCAACAGCTTTCCACTCTCTGCAAGGTGAAGGCTGGGACAAATTAAGGAAGTCTTCCAATTATACACTTCTTGACTCAGGAAATCTCACAACTTAATTCCTTTAAAGCACGAGTACTCATTACTAGCTGTAAGTCTTGGCTTCAGAACAGCTCAGAGTTAAAAGCAAATTGAGAATATAAAGCCTCATCTGAGATTTTCAACATCTCTCAAATAGAACAATTTTAAAACTTTGTAACAAGATTCACTGTCACTTTTGTGGGCAGTCAGAAAATTACTGGCAATACATTCTTCCCTGCTTTTGAATGTAGAGAAAGTAGGAAAAGGGAAGGCCTGACACCAAAGTAAGTCTCCTTTGTTATATCAAACTCCTCTTCAGTTTAAAGAACTTTCTCCCAGATATTTTTTCAGAAACAAATAATTATATTTGCTTATTTTTGATGAGAATCCAGCTGCAAGCAAACAAGGCTCCAGCAGTTTTTCAGTGATAGGAATAAAGATAATTATCTTGTGCAAGAAAACATCAGCACTATTATGACATTTTTACCACTTTGGCTCTGAGATATAATCCAGTGCTTTTACTGAGTATTTATGAAGACCATTGCTACTAAGTTATCATCTATGAAAAAAACAGTTAATGTGGAATTCCAGAAGCTTATCTTGTCTCTATAAACCAAAAGTAATGGACTAACAATTCTTTAAATATGTCTTGGAACAAAAAAACATGTAATGTATCACAGAAACAGAAAGTGAAATTATGCTACTGCTCTTTTTCAGATGGATTTTATTAAATACAAAGTCCTTGGATTTAAACAGTGAAGTGTTGACTTTTCAATGGATTCTTTCCTCATCTCTCAAAGAATTGAACACATTTAGGCTGGAAGTAAGTTTATAAAGTACTTTATAATCAAAGTACTTCATAGCTATTTAAGAAATGGTTTAAAGCCTTCATTGCAGAGGTCACCTAGTTTGTATGGAAATATTTTGTTGATGAGAAGATCATCAGCATGGCTCAGCCTTGCTAACTGAACCATGCCAGGGTTGACCACAAGGCTGCCTCTTCCTACCAGAAAGATTCCATAGTTCTGCACAATTCTGCAGTCTCCAGGCCAAGCTTTCCCTCACTCATTTCTCAGCTCTTTCCAAGGAAATGCACTTGATGAGAAGGGCAACTCCAGGTTACCCATTGCTCTTTTGTGGGATATGGGCCAATGTAGCCAAACCAGAGAGAGAGAGAGGCATTCCTTTGACACTTAGGAGGCTGTGGCTGAATTTAATCTGATATCTATTAGGAAGTACGCAATTACATGAACACTACTTTTTAGAAACCATGAAAATGAAAACGTTGTGTATAAAAGAGAAGGTGTTTGTCAGGAAAGAGATCAAATTCCTTCAGATAATTTAGAAGTAAAATGTTGTGTCAAAGGAAAAGGAAAAGAAGAAGGAAAAGGAAAAGAAAAAAAAAGAAAAAGGAAGAGGAAAAAGAAAAAGGAAAACATATGAGCTAATAACAAAAATTTTTTGAGGAATTTTTACCTGTTTTTTTCCATGCTTCAAAGACTTTACTGGAACCTTCAGGAAATGTCTTCCACATGCTGTGATATAGCTCTACTAAATAAGACTGAAAAAAATACAAAGATGATTCTTTTCATATACACATTGTCAGGAAAACTCAGTTCTGAGTTATAAAAATGAATCATTCTGGATTTACCCTCCATAAATATATTTTGCTGGTAAATAAAGCAAAAAGATTCATCATAAAGATAGCTCAGTTAATTTTCAGACATCACATTACAGGAGGCAAGCACACAGCAGGGAAATAGTCTGGAATCTATGCATGTAATACACTCTAATTATAACTTGTGTATCATCTTCCCAATAGACTGTGTTTACAAGAAACTGTCACTGACTTTTGACTTATGTGAGAGCAATTGGATTGAACAGTGGGTTTAACCTGGGAGAACTCGAGAGGGTCCTATTTCTATTTATGTTTTTACTTCCCAGTATGGTGCATACCGTCATTTGCTGTAGAGCTCTTCCATGGGTGAGCAGTGTAGTTTTCCTTGGCAGTCAGCAGAGAGAGGTGACCTCTGGAGGCCATTTGAGAGGACTTAAATTCATCGTTGTTGTTTACTTATGGAGCCTAGATTCATGAGTGAAGACACACACATTAGGTCATTTCCAAGCATTAAAAAAAGGCCGCATCATTAAAATTTCAATAGTATGTATTGATCTCATAAGGAAGTGCAGATCTTGGTCAGAACTTGCTTTTAATCTTTTTATGTCAAGGTGAGCAAGTCAGCAAGATCTTTTAAGCAGCTTTACCTGGTCACTTTAATTTTAATGGCCGATTCTTATAAAATTAATAGGCTGAGCAGCAGAACATAGCCTTGTACATGTGAGTGAAGTTAACAGAGAACGTACATTCATACAAATTACTGTGAAACTTTCAAATGTGTCTACTGAAAGTGCTTGTTTTTCTAATACTTTTTACCTGTTAATGGACTCATATGAGTAATGAGGTGATATATAAAGAACAACATCCTTTGCTGCTGATTTGAGCACTTTCGTGCAGACCCAAAGAATGCCTATAACGGGTCAGTATTTAAATTCTTTGAGAAGGAAAGTCAATATGATGTGAGAATTTGGAAGAATCAGATAAAAGAGAACCTTGCAAATATCAAATGGGTGCTAGAACTGATCAAAATTTGATTCCCAAGTCTCAGATTTTTAAAACAAAAGTTACAAAAATCCAGAATTGCTTCATATAATTAATAGGGAAATTACATAAGCGATATCTAGTCTGGCGAGCAGCTGCCAAGTAGGGTAAGTACTCAGTGAACTTTTCACTCCAGGATTGAGTTCTGGATAGGAATCTTGGCAAACCAGCCAGACCTCTGTGGCTGTTGGTTACTCAGATTTATTTTTAAAAGTTTTATAACATGAATTTGATTTTGTACTGTCCAGCAACATATTAAGACCTTTTTGTCTTTGTGCCTAATATGATCTTCTGAAACATTTCTGTTTCCTGGACTGAAGAATAGGGGCACACATGTGTGCCCTCACACACAAATATACAGAAACAACTCTCCACCCCCAAAACAATAGTAAGGGAAATAACCATTGGAAACCAGAAATGTCAAAGTTTTGGTAGGGAATCGCAGAGCTGATTTAACACAACATATTTAGTTTCTTTAAATGTTCTCTAAGATTAAAAGTGTCAGTTGATTGGTTTTGGTTTTGGTTGTTTTTTTTTTAATCAACGTTATCAGATTCTCAGAGAACCATGGACTAATAATGAAATTCTTGCTGCTCCATGCCACTGACAGAACTGTACCTTATCTCTCTGTAGTTATCTCTATGCCTGCAATACCCTGACTTACAAAGTCCTTTTTGGATCTGAATATCTTTATGTAGCTGACAAAGAAATTAATACGGACATAATTTTCAATTCTGTTCATTATTTCTCAGCATTTTTACAGCATTTGTGGGATTCATGTGAAGGAAAGAGGGAAAACAGTGGGCATTTTTTGATAAGCAAACCCACAGCTGCAGCTGATTATTAATTTTCAGAGAAGAACTAAGATTATTGCAAGCCATTATGAGTTTGAAGTAAATAATATTGTGTTTTAACCCCAGCCAGCAACTAAATACTACCCCACTCCTGATGGGGAGAAGAATTGGGGTAAAAAAATAAACCTTGTGGGATGAGATAAAAACAGCTTAATGACTGAAACAAAATCAAATATAAAAATAATACTAACTATAACAATAACAATACTATTTTTAATTAAAAGGACAGAGAGAGAGAGAATAATAAAACCCAAGCAAAACAAATGATGCACAACTAAATTGCTCAACACTCAGTGACCAATGCCCAGCCCATTCTTGCACAGCAATCAGCAGGTCCCAGCCAACTTCCCCCATTTTGTCAACTGAAAAGGACATTCTGTGGTTCTTTGGTCACCTCAGGTCAGGAGTCCTGGCTGTGCTTCCCCACAGCTTCTTGTGCACCTGCTCCCTGACAGAGCATGGGAAACTGAAAAGTCCTTGACTTAGGGTAAGCACCACTTAGCAACAACCAAAACATGAGTGTGTTATCAATATTGTTATCATACTAAATCCAAAACACAGCACTGTACCATTGACTAAGAAGAAAATTAACTATATCCCAGACAACACCACAAGTGTCTGAGTTTATTTCTCTAACTATATTTTATATAATTAATAAAGCCCTGACATTCAATAGCTTTTTAACAAAAGTGAATCTAGCAATGCAAGGGATGTATTTCTTTAACACAGACCCTTAAGTGAACTTTGGGGATGATTAGTAGAGGGAATAAACCAAGCACTGCTCAAAACTGTTGTCTTATGAATTCCCTTCTAAACACCATTTCAAATCTCGAAGATTACTATTATGATACTGCATTTATTATGAAAGACTAGAATGGGCTAAATTATTATTCACATGTCAAGTCATAGTGTCATCAACTGAATAAGGAAGTTACAAATTATTTGTGCAAATGCTTCTTTATTTTTCAAAGGTGATTTCACTATTTATCATTACTCTCAATAATACTCTTGGCAGATCCACTGCCAAGTGCAATGCTCCTCAGCCCAAGCAAACTCATTCAGAAAGGACACTCAGGCTACTGAAATGTCAGCTGTGAATAACTACTGCTTAAGTGACTGACTTAATACTTGTTCCCAACAAGCCCAGCAAGAAAACCTGTTGCAGTTATTCTAGTTAGTATAAAACATCCCCACACTTACTGGAAGGGATCTATCTTCAGCCCAGATTCTATAAGTTATTTAACCTGTGATTACTGTTCTAAAAAGATGATTTTCATCCTGCCTTCAGGCAAGAGCTGCATTTTTCCTGTGTTACTGGATCAAGTAAGACTGCATTAGAGGAGCTGGTTGTTCAAATCAAACAGTTAGTGCTGGGCATCCAAAGTCCACAACACACACATTTCCAGTGGTCTTACCCTAACCCCACTCAGTCTGATTGAGGCACTAGATATCCACCAGCTGCTGCAGCACATGGTATGTACTCTGAAGCATATCATATCCCCAGCTCAGCTTCAGCTGCTCTAAAGCAGCCCCAAGGCTCAGCCTAAACGGGGAGAACTGAAGTACAGGAACGAGATTCAGCTGGGGACTTGCTTAAAAACACACTCTTGAACAAAATTAATGTGCCAATGTAGATACAGTGTAAGTGAACCCCTGAGTTTCCTTGCATTCAGCCTTACTTTATGTGTTTCCTATGTCCTTCACTTCTGTTCTTAATAAGAATTTAGGCAAGATTTATTGGGAGTAAATCTCCAGAGCCTAAATTGTGCAGGCTTAAATCTGTGGCTGAACTGCACCGGTAATGTAAGGGCAAATAACCTTATCCAAAGCTACTTGGATGCAGCACATTCCACTAACACAGGGATTGTTCTTTGCCCATAAGTTTTTATCCAGTTTCTTATTCCATTTAAACTCATCATTTTGCCCATCCAGCAGATTAATTCCACATTGACATTCAAGGAAATACAAGCCATTAAAACAAATACGAAAACCCAGTCTATTTTCAGGATTTTAACATTCTATATGAATCTGTACTTCTAATTCTGTTCAAGTTAATGACTTCAAGGTCTGGCAGAGTTGAAAATTATTCTTTCTTGGTGTGTGTGAAAAAATTTTGAAATTTGAATCTAGACCACAAATTTGAATACAGACATCTCAGAGCAAAATAATGTTCTATAGTATGGTTATCGTGGAAAGAAAGGAATATTTAGTGCCTAAAAATACATTTTAAAACAGGAGAAACCATTCAGTGATCATCTGTCTTTGAATTCATGGTGGAAAAAAATGGACCTTTCCCCAGTGTCAGCTAATGACAATTAATCAAGCAATGTCATTTTATCCTTCAACTACTTCTATATTGGCCTGAACTTGACAGAGTTTAGTATCATTTAGGTTAGCTTTATTAAAAAATTTAATCAAGCTTTTAAATGAAAATGCACAGAATCAGGAGATGGCCAAAGTAAATCATATGAACTGTGGGATATTTCTCAGATTATTAATGTTACATCTAATAAAATTTGTGAATAAAAAAGTTTTTAAAACTCTTCTTTGCATAGTTTGTGATAAGAATGAATGTTTCTAACTCAAATTTTAATTGCAAGTCTGGCATTTACTTCAGTGGGTTGGCATTGCTCTGAAAGTAGATCCTGACTCGTTACCTACAGCTATTTGAGATGCTGTCAAGATATGCATTAACTACAGTGTAATGGTAATTTTCACTTGCATTTCTGTGCATTTTGTGTATAGTCTTGATGAGATATACAATGTTAAGGGGGAATGAAGGCATAAGGATGCTACCCTTGAAACAACAGATGTCTAATGAACTAACCCATGGGCCAGGGCTAGTCCTGAGGCCTTGGCATGAACGGCTACATATACAGCCCACTGGCAAAGTTCAGTTTAGATCTTTAGGAACCAGTATTATGTCTCAACTAGTCACTGATGTGGAAGGTGGGTTCTTCAAGTGGAAAGGATCTTGTTCTGAAAGCACATGGATTTGATCCTGATCATGATGGTTTAAGCAGTGTGTAGAATCTGAAACATGGATGACACCATGACTGCTGTTACACCTCTGTAACAGAGTGGGTTCTACAGTTGATGGAAAAGTGAGGCTGAGCACCACAGAAAGTTCAGAAAACAATACCTTTATTAACAGAAGTGGCTGAATAGTGGGAACCCAAAGAGAAGGGAGAGAGAAGGAGGAAGACTAAAGCAATAAGCCCAAACGTGTCAGCACCCCACACACCAAAGAGTTACTCACGTAAGGTTGTCTTACCAACTCAGGACACTCCCCCAAAGGCAGGGGCTACATCTTCTAGGCATTGGCAGACAGCAGGCATCCCTGCTGTCTTTTTTGGGGGCGAAAAAACCACCAGCGCCAAGAGCACGAGCCCTCTCACCTTTTTTTGTGCCTGCTGGACATGTCTGCCTGGGGAGGTGAAGCCACCCCCCCACCCAGTAAGAAGGTCACAGACCCTGCTG
>JAWWLZ010000082.1:91208898-91274883 GCA_035041345.1 Poliocrania exsul | reverse complement strand
GCAGGAAGCACTTCCTTGAGAAAGTTTTTCACGGAGCTAACACAGCGATGTCAGCAGACAGAAAAACAATGGGGGAACATATTTTTGGCTTATCTTGTACACTACAGGGGCAAATCTGGAGCATCTCTCAGTTTTGAGGAGTATCCCTGGAGGGTGTCCCCAGCCAAAGGGGGAGTCTCCACACACGCCCAAGAAGAGTTGTGTCAGAAGAACCTGTCTGTATGAAAGGGGACTGGACTTTTACAGTATTAAGGGATTGACTGGTAGTCACACATCTATAGGCTGGCTTACTAGCTTATCTGTCAAATCCTGTTTCAAAAGCAGGACATGTATTCAAAAGATGCTGAACCAGGATGGTTTTAGAGTGATTTAACACCAAGACAGCACTCTGGCAGCAGCAGCTGAGCTTGTCTCATAGCCTGCATGATGGCTTGCATAGTAGGCATTCTCTGATTGGATTTTAGATCTTAGCAGGGTGGGCCTATCCTGCAACAAGGTGTAAAGATGGATTACAGTTAGGGGATGGAGTTGTTGCAGACTTGCTAGGGGTAGGTGGTTGGTGCACAGAGAATGAAGTTTGCCTTCTGCAAAGTCTCGTCTTAGAGAGCATCATGAGGGTTTCATCACCTTTTCACTTATTATGGAAAATCTAGGTTATGAATCCAAACAAAAATGTAGATACAATCTATATATTAAGTAGTCTCCTAACTTCAGACACCTTCTAGAGTGTATTACAAAAGCACCTCACTCAAATACAATGACTTTACTTGACCATATTTTCAAAGACACAACACCAGGACATTTCGCCTCTCCATCCCTTGTCAGTAACAGTCTTAATTTTGAGCAATGTACATAAATTGAAATACAGAAAATATTTTCATTTACACTGAAACTTAAGTGGTTTCAGAGCTTATTTAAAGGTAAAACAGAAATGATGATTTTGCAGTAAAGTTAAAAGAAGATAAACTTCCTGGTAATGTTAAAGGTATTTCTTAATAATAAATGATTTACACTAAAGATTTAAAGAAAGTATAACCTCTGAACTAGAGCCTGTCTCTGTTCAGATTGCTGAAACCAAACTGTAATAAAATTTTGCAGTATTTTTGAGTAGCAACTAGGACTAGATTTAAAAATTCCTTACTCGTAGTCATTGCATCTAATGTAATTAACGTGTTTAGGTTAAAATGCATGCTATTAATAGGTTTTTGTTTTTTCTGGTGTGTGTGTTATATATTAGATAATTTTATGTTACTAATGAAGAATTTTGAATTCTAATTTTTATAAACATTCAACATTTTGTAAGTATTAAAGAATGGTATCAACTCTGTAAAGAAAACATGTTAATATTTAATTTAAATTTGCATTATGAATTCATGCCTTTAAATAATTAATATTTTAATGCTAGTGTAGCATGGTCCTTAGGTTGTTCAAATCACAATTTTATATAACCTTATGATGTGCAACAAGGCCAAGTGCAAGGTCCTCCCTCTGGGTCAGGAAATTTTGCCGTATCAGTACAGATTGGGGGATGAATGGATTGAGAGCAGCACTGCAACAAAAAGAGGATAGATTTATATCAGATGAAAGGAAGATAATTTTTACAATGCATGTAGTGAGATGCTGGGATGGGTAGTCCAGAGAAGTTGTAGGTACTCCATGACTGGAAGTGTTCCAGGCCAGGCTGGACAGGCTTCAAGCAAGCTGGTCTGGTGCAAGGTGTTCTGCTTATGGTGAGAGGGTTGGACTAGATGATATTTAGATGTCCTTTCCAATCCAAGTTTTTCTATAAATCTATATTATGCAAAATTGTAATTTTTAGAGAGCTTCATATAGAAATATAAGATCACAGAAGAATAATTTTTTTAATTCCTTTGCTATTTATAGATTTAAATAACCATCTGAATTTATCTACCCTTTAGTGTTTATTTTGTGTACCTTATTGCTTTCCATCCTCTACTGCCAGAAGCTAAGATATTATTACACCACTGCTGGATTCTGAGATTGCCAAACTTTTCTGATTTCAGAGAGGAAATGGGTTGCTATCACCCCACTGTTATAGGTAGCTTGAGTCTGCATATTTTCTACTGGAAAAGGAGATGTGCAGTACCTTTTTATCTACTTGTAGCCTGCAGGCTTTTAACTTGAAATCTTTTTCCCCAGTTCTGATTTTTGGTTCACTCACTCACTCACTCACTCACTCACTCACTCACTCACTCACTCACTCATTCACTCACTTTCTCTTTCCTTCTTTTCCCTTCCCCAACTCGCTCTCACACTCTTTTTGTTTGCATAATCCGGAAAGATTTTTTTCTCATCCACTGGAATGTTTGCATCTGAAAGCTTTTCCTGTGACTGACATTGCGTTTGATTTGTTGGATTTTTTGTCTTTTAAAATCTCATGTTTAACGTGATTGTATTTTGCTGCAAGCATCTTGGAGCATATTAGACACATACTAAATAAATAGACATATTTAAATTCTTGATGTATTTTACATACAGACAGTTTATTTTTTTATCTATCTTTCTATTTCTTTCAGCTCACTGAAGGCATATTAAAGGTTATTAAGTATTCAGGGCTGGCTGAAGTGCCATAGTAGTCACAGGAGCGGCTTAAGAAGCAGAGGGATACTCAAAGCAGTTAACAAACACTCAAGGCAAGTATCTCGTAATGATCAGTCTCTGCCTTTATCGGGGTTTCAAAAACAACTGGGGATAAATAAATTACATAAATGTATTCAGGAGCACAAATCTTCTAGAGTAAATGTCAAAGAAATTATAAACCACAGCACCTTTAAAATTAACTAGTACAAAAAGCATGTGTCAGATGCTTGGAAGACCAGTTGATTGCTTTTCAGACATAGATCTGGGGGGAGGAGAGTGAATCTTTAAATGTCACTTGGGGAGAGGCAGAATGGGAAGGAGGAATTGAGGAAAGACACACATGAAGCAGAAGAGGCTGCAGTGCATTTGGAGAAAAATACAGATGTAATTGTTGCATTACTAGTATGAAACAACAAAATGTCATTAATTTATTTTTAAGTTACTACAATTCTTATAAGACAGTCAAGAGGATAACATAATTTTGCCTAGTTCCACTAGTAATTATATGTGTAAAGGTAGCATTTTTAACTTGCTTCTACGGAATGTAATAAAAAATAAAGCTGAAGTTTAATCCCATAAATTTACTGTCACTAAATACCTGTTCATAAAACATTTATTAGTATTTAAGTTTGTTTTTAAATAGTGGGTTGCACAGAGAAAGAACTGTCTACACTATAAATTGCAAAGCTCTGGAAAACATCAGAATGAGTGTCAAATGAGATAGTACTACAAAATGGAGGCAGCATAGCCATATGGAACTGTTGATATGGCTTGCCCAAGGTGAGGACTGCACTGTGCTATATAGGCATATAATGTAAAGCTAGGAATCTAAAATAATGCTTTGTTGTGTAGTACGGGTATGAACCACTCCTTTTAGTTGTTAACACTGATCACTGGATGTTTCCATTCACTCAGTAAATACTGAAGATATAGTAATAGTTGTCTACAAACTCAGTGTTTCCTGAAAGGAGGAAAATTATTTATGTAGCAGTATATATTGCCTATTACTATGAATATGCTAATAGATCTAGAGTACCTGAATAACAATAAAGGAGTAGTATTGTGCAGAGATAAATTGGAACCTGTCAGTCTCCGGCCTTCCTATGAAATAATTAAATAAGATGGATTTGAAGAAGATCTTGTCACAGAGATAAATATTGCCTTTATGGTAGCAGAGGGGGTGGAAAAGTTATTGAGTTTGTCAGCTTGTGTGACATCCATGATAAAGAAAACCTAGAAAATATAATATGGAAATAAAATATATGCTTGTAGTTCTTTCATACTTCACAGCTAAGGAAAAAAAACTACTTTTAAGAAATGTAAGTACTTAGATTTTGACTTGTGAATAAATAAAGCAAAAGATCTAGCCAATGATCAATTTTGCTTGTGAAGAATCTGAGACTTTAAAAGCAGACACTTAGTTTAATTTCCAACTGCAGAATTTTTCCCTGTAGTGTGCAGTGGAAACCAGAGTAAGTAGCAACTGTGGGAGCTGAGGGGACGCGTACAAAATTTTCTGAGTTCTACCTGACCATCCATAAGCTTTTTAATTAGCCAGAGCAACTGTCAAAGTGTTGCCTGCTAAAACAGTTGAAAGATTTCCTTAGTAGTGTCTTTATCAGTACAAATGTACTGGTTTTGAAGAGGTATTTGCCATTGTGGGCTGGCCTAACAAGCAGCAGCACCAGCAGCTTGGATGGGGATGAAACTGTTCTTTGCAAGACCCATTAATGGCAACGTTAACCTAGGACCCCATTTTCAAGTGACCAAAAGTGAATGCTCAATAAATAATGTAACAATCAGGATAGGTTATATGGTAATGCCTTTTGATAATCTTGCATCTTTGTCTTGTTTTCAATTCAGGGATTCAAGAGTTGGGTGGGGTTTGTAAAGTACAATTGCTTTGTCTTCGGTGTACTTGTCTGACTGCAAAGGCTACTGAATCTTCAGCCTTTGGCCCTCTGGAGAGTCTTAAATTGCAGATTAGCCAAAACAGGGACTGCTATCTTATTCTCCAAAACACTAGGGAAAGTGCAAACCTCAATGTTCTATAGCAGTTCTGACTTGATAAAGTTCAAGAGGTTCTCAAAAGCTGCAAGGGTGGTCCTGTGTTACAGAGCTGTGTACTGCCACAGGCTTTCTTCATCTTCAGCTAATACAGTGGATGACTGGGGATGACAGATAAATCAGAAAGCCCTTGGTTTAATTTACTTTACAGAAGCAATCCCAGAAGCCACTGTCAGCAAGTGCTGTCAGCTGAGGAGTGTCCATAGGAAAAATCTGCCCTGTTCCTATTATTTCAGAAACTGTGTGGATAGTATTGTGCTGTGCCAAAGGAAAAGACAGTGACTTTTGCTGGAAAACACTTTACAGAAAAGGTTGTTGCTGTTATGTAAACCCCACAATATTTCAGCTTGCTGATCTTTCTAGCCCTAAAAGTCTCTGTGAACCCGCCTTCTATCCTGAGTCCTTTGCCCTGCTTTTTCTGACTACTGCTCTCTACTTCCCAAATAACTTATTTTCTGAACTGTACTTTATATCTACTCCACCCTACTGCTACTTAAGTCACAGAAAGGTTTTTAACAATTTTCTTCTACAAGACTGGCTCAAGTGCCAGCTGAAGTTAAAAAAAAAAAAGTACATTTGTTAATTCTTCAGTTTCCATGGAACTGAAGAATTCAGACTTTTTCTCTCATGTTTTGACAAGCTGTCTTTGTACTGAGAAACCACAGAGATTGCAAGTGAGTTTTATGCTGAAACCTTTTGTGTTATCATCTGCTTTTTAATCAAGAAATGGCAAATACACAGATAGTAGGGTTGCCAGACATAAAGGTCTAGTAGTCTGTCACTCTTCTTCGTACCACAGAGTTGCAATAAGAGGAATTTTGACTGTATGAATGACAGGAAGATGTAGAGCTGAAGGCAAGTTGGTAATTTCTCTGTGTGAGTTTTTTCCCTATTGAACAAACTGCCTATCTGTGTGACCTGGAAGCAAGCACTTGGTTAAGAATGATGAAAGAAGTGCTGTAAAGTAATAATTTCTGTTATTCTTTAGAAAGTGTCTTCCTGAATCTTTGTTGAGTACATAAGTGCCTGTGCCAGATGGACCAAGACAGCTCTATTACAGATGAATTATTTTACATCTCCTGCCAAGGTGTAGAAAAAGTGACCATGTATTTCACATAGGCTGCAGAGCTCTGCCCTAGCACTGCCCTTTCTCTACCCCACCTTATTTACAGTCTATCTGCACTGCATATCCAAAATGTTCTATTGACTCCTAAAAAGTGAAGATTTGAATAGGAAAAAAAAATGCTGGATTGATTTCTATTTTTTTTCATTCAGTTATTAAATAGTACGAATCTGCCTCACAGAGTTAAGTAGCATATGATTAGTACAATAAAACCTCTTTCAGACTCTGAGACAGATAATTTAGATGATATGTATTACTACAGCTGGGAGGGTTTGAGTCTTGTTCACGGCAAAGTAATGGAAGTTAGTTATTTTGAAGAGATGGTGGCCGGAGTGAATGATCGTAATGAAACTGCAAATGGGAATAAAGGAAGAAACCCTTGTGGTAAGTGCTAAATCCATGAGCTGTTAGTCTATCAAACTTCAAGTACATAACCATCCCTCTTGGGCAGTAATAACACAACCAGGTAGTAGCTGTCTGAAGACAAAGACTTGGGTTTTCACAATAACAGTGAGGCAGCCTCCCTTTTCCCAACCCCTTTGTACTGCTGGTTTCAAGAGGAGTCTGGATAGGATCCTTATATCTAACCAGTACAGAAGCACTTAATCAGCATGAAAACAAGGAGATCTGTGGTACTGTATGTAGTAGAGCATATGGTTGAAGCAAAAGTATTCCAAAACAGATGCTTCTCAGTCATGTGTTCTCCATACTGCAGCTTGTCAGGTGTACATTAATCTCTTATCTTCTGCCTTTGGAAACAATCTCACAGTTTGTCTCAGTGATGTGTCTGCCTCTGTCTCTCTGGGAAATTTCACTGTGGAGAAAGTCAGATTTATCAGCATTCATTTTTCAGCCAGAACCACGAGCATTTTTCAGGATGTATTTAAAAGCAGTACTTCAAAGGATGGACAACCATAGTTTTATTTCTGCTTCTCTTTCTAATCAGATTTTGAGAAGGAAAACACTGCTATCAATTTAATGGAATGCTTGCTTTTCTGAAACTGATCTTTGCCACAGTAAATGACCAAAGGATACTATTACCTTGGGTAGTTATGGATCTATTTCCTCAGCTGGAAATATGCTTCCTTATAAATTAGACAATAAGGTATTTTATCAGGGAAACAGACTTCCTGTCTTTTTCTATATTGCTGTACATACGGCATTGCATTGTATTTCTTAGGGTGACTACATAAAGTCTGAAAAGAAAGAAGTGACTGCTTTACTTCACCAAGGGTGTAACTGTTTAATTTGCACTGGGTTGATTTTTTTTTCCAAGTGTTGCAGGTGACCTTCCCTTTCCATTTCCCTTTTCCTTTCCCTTTCCTTTTCCCTTTCCCTTGACACAATTACTATAAAAAGCTTTTTTTTTATTATTTTCTGCATGATATCACAGTTTCTTCTGAAATAGGTGGTAATGGATTCTTTTAGTCACTTTTTACAGACATGAACTGAAAGTCTCAAAGGAAGAAAGGGAACAAGGAGAGAAGAAGAGAAAGGGTGAGGAAATTGCTATGATTAGTTCCAAGGGGAAGAATTTGTTACTTTTCCAGCTCAGCATGCTCATCAATACTGGTGGAGAATGTGCAGTACATGTTAAAGAGTTCCTTTCTGCTCTGTAAAAATAGGCTTGATTCCCTGCAGTGCACAAGGAAAACAATTCAATAATCTAGAAATACTTTACCAGATACCTCTGTTTGTATAAAAAATTCCATATATCTAACACTTTTGACTTTCTAGGAGTTGATACATCTTTTTTGTCAGTTTCTTTTTGAGAAATTAATTGAGACCCCTACACTGAGAAATACTCAGGCTTTCTCAGAAGGCTAATCTGCATGGTTTATTTACCAACAAAAAGAGGTTTGTGCTCATTGTTTGTTTTTAAAAAGCATGGAAACACTGAAATGTTTGCCCTTACCCCTCTTTCTAGGCTGTGGATGGTTTCTTTGAGGAGAAAGAATACCAGATCAAGACAGGTGGCTGTGCTAAACATTAATATTTGTGGCTCTCTTCAGAGTCTGTTGAAATCATCAGAAGTGATAAAAATGGCCCCTTTATCCCTAAGTAAGTTAAAGTATGATAGTATTTGAGGCAATTTCCCTTTCCCCATTAACACTGCTGTTGCAGCCAACAAGCATTCAGCCTCCATTAAGAGTTATTTAGTCAGACTGGAGCATGTTTGTTAGGTAGTAACCCCTTCTTCAGTGCTCCTCAGAGAGAAGGTGCAAGGCATCTGTTTAAAACTGCAAGGTTATTAGGCTTATGAAAGCCCTACTCTGCCCAAATGTCTTGCAGCAAGTACCACATTTCAACACAGAGTACTCCACTACAGTGTCTAGGCTACATCATCACACAAGTAAGAAAATACACAATGAATATGCATTTCCCCTTCCATTTATCCTGGCTGAGCAGTATGTTGCAATTATCTAATTTTTCTTCCCAGGGTGAAAGTTGCTGTTTATCAAATGAAGGATTTCTTCATAATCTTTAAGCTTTTCCATTTATTTTTTATCTGAGTTATATCACTAGAAAAGATGAAAACTGTATTTTTATCATTAAGAGCATTTTGCGATCTGAGATATATATTGCTCCCTCTTTTCTACTGTACAAGAAAAGTAGGAAAAGAGGGAGCAACTTTGCTGAGCCTCACCCTGAAAAAGAAACAGAGAACTAAGATCTTGCCCCCACATGTGGAATTCAAATCATGAATTAAGGTTTAAGCACCTTCTCTGTAGTCTTGGACTTAGTTATTGATGTATTTCTCTTCAGAAGGAAAATACGTTTGATAAATAATTTGTTCTATCTATAAGTACTGTTCTCTTTTGGTCCTTTCACTCATAAGGCTTGACTTTTTTATCAACTGCAAGTATTAATGTTTTATTTATTTTATTTTTCAATAGCACAAAGCATATTTCCGGGTAGTTTTGTTTGTTGTACTGCTTAAGATAACTTGATTTTGATGACTGGAAAACCATTTCTAAAACCTAGGAATAAAAAATGCATATAGATTTTTCAGGCATGAAATTTCAATAAAGTGACCTTTACAATATTATTTGAATGGCAAGAACACAAAAACCTTATTGGAAATGTGACATTTACTTTCAAATATTTCCATTTATCCAGCCAGTAGGGTTTTTTAAATGGGATTAGTCTTCAAAGCTTGATTTTCTATTAGATTTTCTTTACAATTCTGGATAAACTTCTGCCTTTATTTGCGTTTGCTGTAGGTAGCCAAATGGCGTTTCTAATGAAAGCCAGTCCATAAGGCTGATATGCCTGCACAAGCTGAAAAACTGAGCTTCTAACATTTTGTTTTTCTTTACAGCAAAGTTGACACCACTTTCTCCTCCCCCCACTCCCCCTCCTATTTTTCAAAAGCAAAAGCTGTGATGGATTTTGAACACTAGACTACAGTGAATTATATCATAGCTTAGATGATCACAAGTCTCAGTACCTGGAGTACTACTGGCTACTTTAAATTCTATTTTGTGAGTACATAACTTCTGCAGCCTCAATATTAATACCTTTGAAAATCTGTAACATATTGTACTTATTAACTACTTTGCTAACCTTATTCTTAAAAAGAATGAATTGTTGGCACAATTAAGGTATGATGTTCTCCCATGTGCTGATAAAAAGGGTGTTCTCATCAGCAAGCACAATCCTTTCATGTATATTGTGAAATAGAAAAAAATACCTCCTACAATTATCCTCTGACATAATAAATACGCAAATATTTAAAAATTTAAATTTTATAGTATTAGAAGTCTAAGTTATTAATGAGTTGTATTACCTTTATTTTACAATGTGAATATCCTGTTCACTGATATATATCCCCTTGTCAGGTATTTTGAGAAACTAATTTGAATGCAACCTTTTCAATATGAAAATGCATTAGAACATTTTGTTCTATTACCTGATTTTCCTATCCCACTTTATCTATTTTTCTGTTTCAGTCTCATCTTCACATTAGTTTGCTTTTTCCAGCTTTTGTTAAAATTTAATTAATTATAATTTTCTACTCTCTTTTCCACCTTACTTCCTACTTTTGTTCAATATGCTTAGTACAAAACAAAAATTTCCCAAACCACTGAGATAGAATCGTTCTTCTTATCTATAGTGTCCCGAGGACTAGCCCTGACATACCTCTTTCCAGTCTAACATTCTAAGTGTGTTTGTCTTAATAGTAACCTTTTTAATTTAAAATGTTTTACTTTTAGACAAATTCTTGTTAGCTGAAGCTTCATTATTCATAAGACAGTGTCAATATGACATATAAAGCAGCAGTACAAAATTTATTAATTACTATGCGCTCTGCATAATTTCATTATCCAGAGAAATTTCAAGCCATTGATATAAATTGTATTTGACTGGAACTAAATTTTTGTCCCAGGTATTTTGTCTTTCATTGGACATGGGAAAAAATACTACGAGATAGAGACAAGAAGAATCTAGTCCAAATCTCTTTCTGTCGCCAAGAAGTGAAAAGTTTTAACGTCACTGGTGTTGTAATTGTTAAATATTATTGGAATCAATTAAGTGAAAATTTTAAAATATGAAAAATTACTATTTTTTTCAGAATAATTGACATATTTAAGAAAGAGGCTACTCAGATTTATGGGTTTATTTCAAACAAAAAAAATAGTTCACACTATTTGGGACAGTGTATTAATTTTAATTTTATTTTCTTCGTGTCTTTTCAAGACAATGCTGTAAAATATTACTGAAAAGAGTTTCTTCAGACTGAAAAAGTCAATTAGTTTTGTTCCAAAAAACAATTAAGTATGTGGCTGAAATTTTCTTTCCCCCAGTTTACACAGAAACTTAGAGTAATTGCAAGTACCAATCACATGCAAATAGATTCCATACATATTTTTCCCCAGTAAATTCAAATGACAAATAGTGGCAGATTCTCACAGGATTTTTAGAAATTTTGTATTTCTTTCCTAGACCCACATGACTCATTTCAATAGATTCAGAAGAAATTTAATAATTGGATAGGAACACACGGGAACTACTTTAATATTTGCAAAATGTAAGGAATGTATGTATTTCAGATGGCATCATTACAGCACAAACTGCTAGAAACAGTTCTAAGGCATTCTTTGAAACTTTATCTTTTCACAAATTGACTGATACAGTTTAACCTCTTGAAACCTTTTCTTTCTGCTGCTGAGCTAAATGTGGCAGAATTCTAAACTTCTGCTATAGCTACTGAAAACATGTTTTGGATTATTAGTCTTTCTGAATACTACCTTCATTAATTGATTTTGTATGAAAGGTCTTTTAAAAAATAGCATTATAAGTTTCCACCTACTGACATTTGAGCATCCTGGTCAGTGGTTCAGAAAAAATAGATTAATTAGATTTGTTTCTCCTTTCCACGTTCAGCAAATGACCAATAATGATCCTAATAATGTTGTCTGGATCTGACATATGAAAAAATGCTTACTTTTAAAATTAAAGTATGAGCCAAGTATAGGTAACAGCAGAAGCAGAACCTCTAAAAAAACTTTTGGTTTTACTTATTACATTGAATCATAGAATCATAGAACCATAGAAGGTCTAGGGTTGGAATGGACCTTAAAGATCATCCAGTTCCAGCCGCCCAACCATGGGTAGGTACATCTTTCACTAAACCAGGTTACTCAAAGCCCCATCCAACCTGGCCTTGAACACTTCCAGGGATGGGGCATCCACAACTTCTCTGGGAAACCTGTTCCAGTGCCTCACCCCCCTCACAGTAAAGAATTTCTTCCTAATACCAAATCTAAACCTACCCTCTCAATCTGAAGCTATTTTTTCTTGTTCTTTCATGACAAGCACTTGTAAAATGTCCTAATCCATCTTTCTTGTAGGCTCCCTTCAGGTACTGGAAGGCCATAATTGGGTCACCCCGAAACCCTCTCCTTTCCAGGCTGAACAATCTCAAAGCAAATGCTGGTGTTGCACTTGTAAGACTGCAACATTCACTAGTTCATCCAGAAACAACTTCCTTGCACATGGGGTTCAATACAGTTAACCTTTCTCTGGTCTTTTTCAGTCTGGATACAGTTAGGGCTAGGACTATGATTAGGGTTCAAAATTAAAAATCTGTTTTCACATTTTCTTCTCTGTCCCGGTAAAGTATCAGAATTTTTTTTCACAGTAAAGATATGACATGATATAAATATAGTTTCAGAGGCACTCCGTAAGATTTGAGGCAACTAAACTTCAGCCTAAGAGTACGAAGAAATATGTTGCAATCTGTAGTTTTAAACTACCCATGGTGCTCCTTTCAATTATATACTGGAAAACTTTCTGTAAACTATTTCTTGAATACATGTAAATACCTAAGATTCTTGGCTGCTGTTGCAAACAAATACTGTGTCTAACCAGAAGTATATTTATATTTAGAAAGATAATATTGAAGGTTAGCCAGGTAATAGAAATATATGTAAACAAAAGTAGGAGATAAAGAGAAAAAAAGAAAAGATTCTCAATGATTCTGGAATTCTTTGTCCACTGAATAGGTACCCAATGCCATTAGAGCCTTGAGCACAAAGAGAACTGTCTCTGAAATGGTATTGCAGCACCAGGTTTCTTTAATGCCAGACACATTCATGCAAAAATGCAACACAGCACACAGCAGTGAAGTATTGGAAGCCTTTATTAAATTCAGCACTCCCTCACTCTGTCTTCCTGGGCAACTGTATGTAATTCATTTGTGTTAATAGCATTAGACTGCAAATGTTAGATTAATGTGTACCGGAAAGTTCTTGCCTTTTCTTACAGGGCAGTCAGTGTTTACAGCCAAAAATAATAGATGTCCTTTGCAACATACAGAATACTAATCATTTTTTGGTAGGTAAATACAGGACATGTGGTTAATTTACTGTATTTTGCCACCAACACAAAACTAAATTATAAAAATGTTCAGCATCCAGTCTTACCGTATTCAAATGAATGTGACCACTTAAAGAAGAGTAGGACTTCTTGTTGGATGGACACATTGCATACTTATTTAGAAATAGGTATGAGAAAAGTCTAGTTTAGCCCCCAGGCAGGTAGTTATGTTATATAGCAGTGACTATACAGCAGCTTTGAGTGTGGAAAATTGACGTGGTGTCTCTGCTCACGGCCACAGGCATGGGCGGAGAGGTATTCAAGCTGCTTGTAACTCCAAAATCTAACCACTAATGGAATGTCAAAACAGATAGCCTTTCTCTGTCACAATATCTGAGACAGCAGAATGATCACTTTTCAATCATTAGTGGCCATTGGTGAATACTGACAAATGTCTGTGTCAGATCCAGCCATTGGTACTGTACGTTATTATGGAGATTTTTATTGGAAAACAAAATGCCACTACAGATTCAGTAAGATATTCTGGATTGTTCAATCTTTTTTAACCATAGACACAAAAATGCACATACTCATTCACATATGCAGAGATGATGGGCTATAATAAAAATGTAAGAAGGTGTACTTTTCCTTATAAGTTTATTGTGCCATGAAAAGGCAGATTTGAAACTGTTCTGGAAGTAAAGAATTAAGAAACATACATTGCAAGAAAGTAGCTATGAAGACAGTGATTTATTTTGTAGTAGGCTATGAAAAAACTATGAATGTAAAATAATTCATTTGCAAAGTACAAGGGTATTTTGGTGTGTGAATATGTTCTCAATTTCTTCTGTTGAACTCTGTATAACACTTGCTATGAAAGAATCTGTTCTCAGCCCCCTTGTCTTGTTACGAACATCAGGAAAAGGTAGAGAAACTATCAGGGAATGCAGGTTTGCTTAGTAGAAATATTATCTTCTACACAGAATTTCAGAATAACTTTTCAAATAGCCTATTTAGAGTTGAAATGGTTTGGGGCATATTTGATAAGGAAAGGAGCACATAAACAGTCAATAATAAAATCTCTTGCAATTGTTGTTCTGTGCACTCATAGTAATTCCAAGTTGCAACCTACTTACAGTGTCCCACACCAAAGATAATTTCAAACTTGTATAGAGGCATGAATAGTTTGTTGGTTTTTTTTAACTTAGTGTAATGATCATGTGTCTGAAAGAAGTGAAACTTGTATGTTTGCAGAACCCAAAGGGAAAAAAATGGGAGAGTTTAATTTATTCAGAAGCTTGTCCCTTGAAGAGACAGAACCATCAAGCAATGTCCAGCAAAATTTATTATTCCTCTGACTAAAGGAAATCCTGTCTCCCTGAGACAATCACAACTCAAGGCTTGAGACAAACTGCCTGGTTTGAAATAAGATGATAGAAGGCCTTAAACAAATATTAAATTATTTCTTGATTTTGAACATATATGGAAAGAAAAAGAGGAAAATGGCATTAAATCTTTTTACAAACTGTGAAAGATTATAGAACTGGTAATCCATGAATAAAATGCCCTTATCCTGAAAGCTTGCAGCTTTCAGACACATAGAATATCAGTTTGTGTCTTTATCAAGTAAGGGAAAGCTTTGCACAGAGACTCAGCTGGCTTTAAAAGGAGAAGGTGTGTTGTCCTGGCAGTGTCCCCACCTTGCACTCTCTGTACAAGAACATCTGACCCAGGCTAAGCCCTCCTATGTGGGTAAGACCCTGGTGGGTTTTGCTGCTGGTTTTTCATCTGCTCAATAAAGATGTTAATGGACTAAACAAACAATATGGGTTTAATGACTAAAGCTGGTGTTCTAATTGTTTGCTTTTCATGAAATATATGTTTGACATGTCAATATGGTATCTTTTGCAATTAAATCACTATTTGTCTATTGGAGCAGCAACATTTTGCAAACATTACTGAATTGAGACATTGCAAACATTTGCTCAAGTAGTTAATCATTTTAACTGTACAGAGCTCATAATAATGGATAAAAGTCAGACACAGCATAATTTTGTTAGAAGGCAAAGGGGAAATTAAAAAAAAATATGTTGTATTTTGTTTAGATTGAGATATGAACCCAACACCTTGTCATGACTTTAAATGAAATAGGAGTCTGCACACTGCTACTTTGTTTAATTTGCATAGATAACACTAAACCAAGTCTTTTCATTTTTGAAATTTCTGCACTTTGAGAAGAAATAGTAAAAGGAACATGTCTCCAAATTTTGAACTTACACTCTTACGTGAATTCTGTTGATGCAAATGTGATTTTTCCAACATCAGAAGGGTTTCTACTTAATTTTGCAGCAAATTGATATTCTGAATCTCAACACTCCTAAACTTGGGTAAATAGGGTCAGTTTTGGCATATCCAGTTTCTTTTTAGGATGATTTTTACAAAGTCAGTGTCTGTTAGATGCTGAAATAAAATAAAGGAAAAATTATTGTTTCCACAGGATTCAGTGCAATAAACTCAACATTTAAATGTTCCAAATCACTTTAAATGGGAGTGTAGGGGAGAAATAATTGGATTTAACATCAGATTCACATCCTGTAAAAACATGCAGAAGTCAAGGGAGCAGTTCCTGCTAATACTCAGTGTGAGCCACCATGTAAAATACCAGCATATTTAAAACAAACAAACAAAACCCAAAGAAACAAAAAAGAAACCCAAACAAAAGAATGCCCAATACTGTATGGCACAATGGGAAACTATGGGAGAGGTTAAACCTACCTTTTTTTCTGCTCCCTTTTCATCATTGTTTGTATTATAAGTCAAGGAAACAGAAAAACTCTTCAAAATTTAAAAACAAACACACACACACACACACAAAAAAAAAACAAAAAAAAAAAAACAACCAAAAAAAACACCTAACCACCCCAAATTTTCTCTCTTCTGCTGGTATGCTTTCCATAAAAAGCAGTATGTATCTTAGGACTTCATGAGCTTTACTTAGGAACATAACTGAATAAATCAAGTGGTAAGTCTTCTGGCTTAGCCTTCATGAGGGTTCATGTGGATGTTTCTAAGCCCAGCATTACTGCTGAGAAGCTTTCTGGGCATGCTGACAATAGTTCCTTTGAAATATTAGAGTAATGTTTTAAGATACTATCATATCATGGTGACTCTTCAAACAGCCAAAAATAATGAAGAGCTATGTTCAAATACAATTTTCTTTATGCTCAACTGCTTGTTGAGGCCAGGAGGAAAGAAAGGTGCCTGATCTAAGAGCAGAAGTTGCTTAACTTTGACTAACCTTCTCCTCGATCCAAATGTTGTCATCTCATTGTCACTTACACGTCACAACCAGCAGAGATGCATGGCAGTCCCTTGACCTCCCCCATACCTCCTTCCCCCTTGACTCACCATGCCCGTGATGACTTAGTGCATTGCTCAGCCAGGCTCAGACCTGCAATAGTTAATTCCCAACACATTAAAGTCCTAAAAACAAGTCATAAAAAAGTCAGCTCTGAAAACAGAGAAATAAAACACATCATTATGGTTTACACGTATTTAACTATAGTGAAATGATAGGATCCCCCCCTCAGCCCTTCTGCTTTCTCAGCTGGCTGTGTGAGCACCAGCCTAGGCTTAATGGAGGCAGGGAGATGTGCTTTATCAGAAATCATCCTGCTAGGCCACCACTGCAAAAAGAAAGTAGGTAACTGGGATGGGGTCATTGAAGTGTGTAAAGGTTTTTGAAAGAAAAACAATGTCGCTAAGGTCTGTTTTTATAACCATATCACAGTAGTGTTTGTAGTCATAGGAAGTGATGGAGGACTCAGAAAAGAAAATACAAACTATCTGCAAGTAACCAGGCAGAGTTTCAGGTGGTTTTGTATCTCACAGTATAAATTTATCTTGAGCAGAATCTTTCATGTAAAACTCATTCTTACACTCTCTTATGTTGGAGAGCTCCTTATTAAAATTAAATTTCAAATATTTCTTACGTAAGTGCAGTCAAAACAAAAGTTTAGCTAGTGCAGTATCCTGTCCCATATCATTGCCAAAAGCAACAGATGGCTAGGGAAAATTATGTGTTATAGCCTTAATATTCTCCTGGCATTAAGACATGTTTGGCCCAGGGTTCATGAGCTGATTGTGCTGTCTATGTATTTATAGTCTATGAGTGCATAGGTTCCTTTGGAGCTGGTGTTGGGTCTTTGTTTCCATACCATCCATTGGTAAGAAGGTACAAAGCTTTATAGCTGCAAACTCACACAACTTGGTAGCTGATAGAGAGCATAGTGAGATTAAATTTTCAAAGAAATAGCTCAAGAAAGGCATCAGAAAAGTCTGATTTCTTAAACCACATCGTGAACTGTGCAGAATTTTCCTGCTTTGTACCATTTTCTACAATGTAGCTGAAATTTTGCAGTTCATGATTTTGCAGTATTATCTATGTATCTGTTTTCTGAACACATTTAATGAAACAGAGCACAACTCTTTTCTAAAGCTGGTTCCAGACAGCTCTTGAATTACGGGTCACAACAAAATTCTGGTCTTAAAAGCAGTCTAGTATAGTCCCAACACAGCTAAATATCCAGTTTTGTTTTTCATGTTCTGGACAGTCCTAAAGATAGCAAAGATTTACCTCTACCCTTTACATTAAAGCTAGAGGGTTGCCAGAACCTTTTCTGCTTGGTTCATGGTCTGTTGGGGACAAGCTTCCACATAAACATTGCAATTTTTAAATTAATTCCAGGTGTTGTTTTGATGGCTTAGGTTTAAAGGCTACACTGGTAGCTTAAGAAGAGTAAGTCCCCAGCTACAGTTAATATGACTATTGCATAAATTTCAACTGAAAGTGAATTCAGCCCCAAATAAAGTATTATAATTATAAATTTGCAAACCTTTTAATGCAGTTGTTTAGTCAACTGGCTACTGGCATTTTTAATTGACTAAAGAACTGAAAATGCAAACTCATATTTAAATAAACTACCTTATAAAGGACATAAAGAGATATCCATTGACAAGCACAGTTCAAAAGTATTTAAAGACAGAACAAAAGCAGTTCAGGATTTTATTTTAGCTACTTGATATTCAGAATTTCAAGAACTTCTTGTAATGGAAAAAAAATATTCATTAAAAAAGGGGGTTTTTTCATAGTAGGCAAACTAGTCTGATTATTCAAAGTTTTATTATTTCTGAGAAATGTGATATTGTTTTGGACAACAACAATTATGTTCTTGCCAATTAGGCATATAGTTTGCAATTATATTTTCCTTTGTCTTTTCAAAAATAAATATTATAGGTGCTAAGGCTGAATCATATGTTATAGCACATTGCAAAATTTATTCAGTTTTTACAAAGTATGAAATTATTTCGGCAAATTGTTTGGAAGTTGTATTGGGTTTTCAGTGCCTGAAATGTACCACTATTTTTCTATTTCTCTTTTTAATAAGTTAAAAACAGGTACTTTAAGCATCACTTGATCTAACAAAAAGACAGGATTTTATTTTTTAATATATTGAAGTGAAAAATTAGAAACAATTGGAATCTATTTTTTTATGTACAATCTGATACAGATACATAAGGGTTCCATTTCAGAACACAGTTCAGCCATAGCAAGCTTGAAAAGGGGCCCTTTGAGAGATCTGGAGAGGAAATTTTCACAAGGGCATGCAGTGACAGGACAAGGGGGAATAGCTTTAAACTGAAAGATGACGGGTTTAGATTAGATGTTAGGAATAAATTCTTTACTGTGAGGGTGGTGAGGTACTGGAACAGCTTGTCCAGAGGAGCTGTGGATGCCCCAGCCCTGGAAATGCTCACGGCCAGGCTGAAGGGGGCCCTGAGCAGCCTGGTCTAGTGGAAGGTGTCCCTGCCCATGGCCAGGAGACTGGACCTGGATGATCTTTAATGTCCATTCCAACCAAAACCATTCTATGAATAAATGATTCTATAATTTTTGCTTTTTATATCAATCTTAGCATCTTGCTTAACCCAAAGAAGAATGCTGGTGAGAATGCCTTCTGGATTCAAATGCTGCATCAAGTGAGATTTCTGACATGCAATTACTGAATGCAGGACTACACCCCTGCAATCTAGACTTGTAACTGCTGTGTTTTCTAACAACTTGTAGTCTTGACAACCAACGGTGTGGAAGAAAAATGCTAGCATTCACTGAGTAACCATGGACACCAAAACAATGCTTATGGGTAATTGGATAAACTGACCTACGTACATGGCATAAGAGATGCTTTATATTTAATACCCAGAGATAACTATCATGGTGTTAATAATTTGTAGCAAGTGATGTCTTATCACTATGAAGCATGAAGCAAAAAGTTACATAGAAAGAATACAGCAAAGAATAATGAGATATCTCTTCTCTGTAATAAACAAATTCTAACAGAATTTTTATGAGCATCAGCATGGGGGGATTTTTAAAACTGTTTATTGGTAGCTGGAGATACTTTGAGTAAACAGTGAGCTGAATTATCCTTCGTATTTTTTTATATCAGTATTTGGTCATAATATTGAGCATCTGGTACTAAAATTAGGGTGCTCCAGTTCTAAATAAAACTACTCACAATACCAATATTTTCTTCTCTTTGAAATTAACTGTTCCTTCTCATGTCATCCAAGAAAAAGGTTCCTGAAGGACCAAGAGTAATCAAATCACATAAAGTACTTCCAAAATGAAAAATGGTTATCTGTTGGGGTTTTGAGCAAGAAACTCAGATACAGAGTTTTCTTGAGAAATGGGCAAGGAGAGTCTGAGACCAGAAACCTGAATATTTCCTGGCCCTTCCAGTTTCAACTACTTGCTCTTGCCAGCAGCAATCCTTCTCCATTGCTCCATTGCAGCAGTGTCCCTATAGATCACACAGCTGGGAACTGTCTCAGGCTTAATAAATCCTCCTTTAGAGTGCAAAGGGAGAGTCAGTAAATATGTTTGGTTTTGTTAAAGTTGTCCTACAGTATGCTCTGGAGAAAATATTTTGCCTTTGTTGGGCAGTGAGACACTGTGCATCTCTTCAGTGTTACATAACTCATTCCATGCTCATATTTTTCTCTCTCTGGAGTCTGGACATGCTGTTTGTCTGCCTGGGGAGGTTCTGTATGCAGATGGGGAAGGGCAGTTCTGGGATGTAATTTAATACACTATCAGGGATAAATAATTTGTGAAAACAGGCAATCTTTTAGAAAAACAGATGCAGTTTTCTGTCTTGATATCTACTATGAAGGCTGAAACAAATAAGGTTCTCCATATCATTAGAATATTTTCTTTTTGTAGTATTAACTTACTTCTTTGTACTCAGGTTAGTCTTGCACCTGTGGATTACAGCCAAGAAGAGAAGATGCAAGTACCAGATCTCCTGCTTTGTCGTCTGTCTTGAAAATGTTTTAATAGATCTTGAAAGAACCATGTTAAATATTGAACAAAATTTATTTAAATTCTTGTTACATTATATTATCTGAGCAAAGCCTGTGCAAAGACGTAGACTTTTTTAATCTGTGTCTTGGAAATTACACTATATTTATCATTTATCTCAGGCATACAATGGATTTTGGTATGATAAAAATATTAAATAAGTAATAAGTAGAAAACTTCAAAAGTACTGTGGGAACTGCTAGGAGTCATTAAAGCAGACCAGATAAAAGTACCCCTTAGAAATGAAGTAAAATGGGAACAAAACCCCATTGTTTGAGGGCAAATATGTGTTGGAAGAGAGAAGATCTAAGATGGTGTGGGAGGCTTGATCCTTTGTTTCTTCACCTGAAATTCTCAAGCTGCATCTTTGTAAGGGTCCAAAGTCCTTCCTGCTGATTCTGGTGAGAGAACATGTCCAAGGGCAAACCAGAGGGAAGTAGGATTAATGCAGTGAAATAATTAAACTTGCAACCAAAGGTTTCTATAAAGAAAACTGCATTTGCCTCATGTGGCCAGAGCTATGGTAACCAAATGGGAAGTGTAAGGCATATTCATCCCAGCTTAATGCCACAGGCTAAGCCCAGGATTGGGAAGCAGCCCAGGGAGGGTATCTGATGATTTTTTTTTTTTTTTTTAAATCAGGGAAATGAAAAGAACACCAATGGCAGATATTCACTGAGGGAATGCTTGAATCCAATTGGAAGGAAACAAGGAGATGTTGGAATAGATGTCAATTATACATATCTTCGAGCTTATTGCAGGAAAAACCACTAGTAGAGATTAAGGGTACAAATAGAGCTGCTTTAAGACAAAGAATAGAACGATAATTACAGACAGAGACTTTCACAATAAAAAGTCAAATATGTAAAGTTCATTTAACTGCTGAAAAAAAAAGAGGTTTAATGACATGGAAAATATTTCAAAAGCAGAAGGGAAGGTCTCTAGTGTGTTGATGCTGCCTGGAGGCCAGGTACCACCAAAGCCACCAGATCACTCCCTTCCTTAGTTGGACAGGGGAGAGAAAATATAATGAAAGGCTCATGGGTTGAGATAAGGGCAGGGAAAGATCCCTCACCAGTTACCATCACAGACAAAACGGACTTGACTTGGGAAAATTAGTTTCATTTATTGCCAATGAAATCAGAGTAGGATAATGAGAAATAAACACAAATCTTAGAAGCACCCTCCCCTTCATCTCTCTCTTCTTTCTGGGTTCAACTTCACTCCTGATTTTCACTATAGCCTCACCTCCAGCAGTACAGGATGGACAAGGAATGGTGGCTGCAGTCAGTTCATCATGTGTTGTCTCTGTCCCTCCTTCCTCCTCAGGGGGAGGACTCATCACATTCTTCCCCTCCTCCAGTGTGGGGTCCCTCACATGGGAGACAGTCCACCACGAAGTGCTCTAGTGTGGGTTCCTTCACACTCCATCAGGAACAGAGTGCTCCAGCACGGATCCCCCACAGGGTCACAGGTCCTGTCAATAACCCTGATCCAGCATGGGGCCCTCTCTCCATAGGTCCACAGGGCCTGCCAGGAGTCTGTTCCAGTGTGGGCTTCCCATGGGAACAAAACCTCCTTCCCTTTGGGAATCCACTTACGCCAACGTGGGTCTCCTCCCTGGACTGCAGGTGGTTCTCTGTGCTCCCGTGACCCTCCATGAGCTGCAGAGGGACAGCCTGTCTCACCATGGGCTGCACTATGGGTTGTGGGGGAATCTCTGGCTCCTGGAGCACCTTCTCCACTGATGTTGGTGTCTGCAGGGCTGTTTCTTTCACATATTCACACTCCTCTCTCCAGCTGCAGTGGCTGTTGTGGAGCAGAATCCCCTCTTTTTAACTATGTTATCCCAGAAGCCCTATGACCATTGCTGATGGGCTTGGCCTTGGCTAGAGATGGGTCTGTCTTGGAGCTGACTGGCATTGGTTCCATGGAACATGGGGAAACTTCTAGTCACTTCTCACAGAAGCCACCCCTGTAGCCCCCCCACTACCAAAACTTTGCCGTGCAAACCAAATAAAAGGATCGCTATTGAGTTGAAAGAAATGTCTAAATATGGAAAGATAAGAGAGAAATAGAGTTTGTCTAAATTATAATTCAAAGGAGTCAAAGAACAGTTTCATTGTTCTGAGGATGAAGGTGAGTTTTATAGGAAGTCTCAGAAAATAAATCCAGGAATAAGGAATAAATCAATGGCATTTGAAAACTGAACAAGCTTAGTCATGTGAAAGGATGGTTCTTGAAAATTGAATTGATTGGTAGGAGAAGCAATATATGTTAGTAGTGAAAAGAACAGAGGAAATAATGCAAGGATGAAGATCTAATGGAATTACAACATCACAAAATATTGAAATCTGACCTGCAAATTGTTTAGAACATATTCACTGAGGCTGACGTGAGCAAAATTACAGTACATAAACTAATTACTATTAGAAAAGCATGACCATAAACAGCTGCTGTGCAGGAAAGGTTTGTATGCAATATTGTAACTTGAGGAAAAGGTAAGGTGTGCAACCTGTCCTTTCTTGGAACCGTCTTTCATTTACTTATATGATAAATTGCACCAAAAGTTATTTTGTGAAACCTTCAATTACTATTTCACAAGTGATATTATGAGAGATTTTCTAATTTAATACTCTAGGTCGCTAAGAGACCCATTTTTTGAATACATTGCAGAAGCAGCTATGGATTTGTGGACTATTTTCTTTTCTGTAGCTTTTGCATAATTACAGGTAGATGGAAAAACTTATTTTTAAAGCTGGCAGTCACTCTCCCTGATAAAGCTTTGTGATTTGGGGAAACTTTGAACATTTGAGCTGGGTTTTTTTCTGAGTTCTTTCAAAGATAAATTACTTTGTAAAACAACTTTTAAGTTGTGTCAACTGTTACTAAGACCCTCTGGTTTTCTCTTGTTTTACTTGAATTTAATGAAATTTGGAAGATAAATCTAACTAAACTCTATCTTTAGCTTCTCCAATTAAACACTCCCACATACTGTTAGCTGTAAACCTTTAGGAAAAAAATTAATGACTTACTGTTTAGAAGTCACCTTCTCTGGTGTGTTAATTCTGTATACTTTCATAGACTTTTCCTCTGTGTTTCCAGTGGCATCCTTGAACTACCACAGGCTGTTCCACATTAAATACCTTGTTTGAGAATTAGTTGGCTTTATTTAAAATCATAGAATCATAAAATAGTTTGGGTTGGAAGGGACCTTAAAGATCATCTAGTTCTAATCCCGCTACCATGGGCAGGTACATTCCCTACCAGACCAGATTTCTGGTCTTGAATACTGCCAGGGATGGGGCATCCCCAGATTTTCTGGACAACCTGTTCTGTACCTCACCACCCTCACAGTGAAGAAGTTCTTTCTTATATCTACCCTAAATTTCCCCTCTTAGAACCCATTACTCCTTGTCCTATTACTTCAGTTCCTGAGGAAGAGTCCCTCTCAGAATTCTTTATAGGCCCCCTTCAGATACTGGAAAGTTGCTATGAGGCCTCCGCACACCCTTCTCTTCTCCAGGCTGAATGACCCCAACTTTCTCAGCCTGTCTTCTCTGGGAAGTGGCTTTAGTGTCCTTTGTGGCCCTCCTCTAGACTTGCTCCAACAGTCCTGTGTCCTTCTTATGCTGGGGCCACCTGAACTATGTACTCAGTATTCCAGGCTGGGTCTCACAAGAGCAGAGTAAAGGAGTAGAATCACCTCTTAACCTTCTGGTCATGTTTCTTATGATGCAGCATAGGATATGGTTGGTTTACTGGCCTGTGAGTGCACATTGCTGGCTCATGTTGAGTCTTTTGTGAGTGAGTCATTTGTGTCCTGTGGTCCCTGATGCAGGGCACTGACTAGTTCAAGGTAAAGGAAAAAGAGACTGGGAAAAACCAACGAAACTTAGAGAAAATGAACACTGGACATAACTATTGGCCATCCCTGTACCTGTATGCTACCTATATAAAGAGCTTCTGAATCCATTTGAGCTTGCAATGAGTCTGTAAAAATGCTGGCACTGTGTAACCATTTAAAATTAACAGTAGCTGAAGTAGCATCAGCTTCTATGTAATGGTAACTGAACGAAGGGAAACAGCTCCCCAGTGAACACTACACACTCGGAGTGGTGGTGAACCAAAAAGTAGTTTATTAATGAAAGAGCTGACCTATAAACAGTCAGTTAGGGGAGGTACTCAGAGCTGGGTGGAAACTTAAAAGAGATTGGGTGAAAGGGGTGTCAGCAACTATTAACATCCAATAAGAACAGAGTCCTGGAAAGAGGAAGGAAATCTGAGGGGAGGGCTTTGGAACTTGGATGCAATAGGGTGAGGGGAGGAGCAAAGTGGTCAATTGACAAACCAAATAGCCAATGGGGAAACACTTGTCAAGTGAAACATAATTAACCAATAGGGATTCAGGGATTGGGGCAGGACGGGCGGAAGGGGCAGGTTGTTATGGGTTTAGCTAGGTGTAGGCCTAAATCTAGGCTGTAGATTTCAGAGTAGGCCTGAGACTATCAGCTGACTTGAGCTGGGCTAGGCTAGCTGACAGCTGACTACTACTAGCCAATGGTATTCCATACCATATTCTGACATCATCTCAAAATATAAAAGCCAGAGTAGGAGGAGTTTCTCAGTTCTCATTTTGGCTACAGTCCTGAGAGGACGTGCTGCTGCTGTGGTGCTGTGCTGGCCCTTGGCTGCTGCCCACTGCTACATTGCATTTCGTTTTAGTTCACAGAAGTAGAAACATTTTATTGTTATTTCTTTCTGTTCCTGGCTAAGTGTCTTTTGGAGTGCTTTATAGATGCAGAGTAATGGGATATGTATTCAGTGAGAAGTAGAAAATTGTTATTATATCTAACTTGTGTAAGTGTGTGTTACACTGTTGTTTTCTTTTAATTTTCTCTTTTCTGTATAAATATATATAATTAGTTTCAAGTTTAAACCTGTTTTGACTTTCCAGGGTTTTTTTCTTCCCTTTTTTCAGCAGAGGAAGGGAGACTTCTGCCACTGTATTGGGCCGTTGGCATTTTGCCAGCTTAATCCAAGACACAGGTACATTTCCGGTGGCTTTCCAGCAGCAGCACAGGGACAATTCCCTCGGGAGGGGCCGACCCCTGCCAGAGGGTCCCAGACACTGCTGTGCGGCAGCAACACTCGCAGTGGCGGCTGCATTGACAGCGCGGGCAGGGACTGTGCCCAGGCATGGCCAGCCTGGCCAAGAGATTCATTAGGGAAAACCCACAGGGGGAACACATGAGAGGGGAATGAATGTGGAGTGTGGAGCCATGGAGTGTGGGGGTGTTGTGGGGGCGTGTTACAGAATTTTTCTGAACTCAAACCTGTACAGAGAAAATGCATTAAATTTGTACTCCAGCAAGTCTCTCATGCATGTGGCTTGTAGAATTCAGGGTGCCTTTCAGTGCTGTCTTTCTCTGGGGTCCATTTCACAGCATCTTCCAACACCTATGGAATACAATTGCTCTGCCAGAGCAAGGAGGGAAAGCCAGCCAACTGCTTAGAGAGGTGTATAGCTGTAAGGTAGCTGTGTTTTTGTGGTCATAATTATGATTGATCAAGCAGAATACTCTGAAACACTGGTGAAAATACCTGCACTGCTAAAAACAAGGGGCTTAATGACAATAAGGTTGAATGTTATTTACTATTCTTTCACCAAAAGTCATTAGTCTCCCATTCCCTTATATCATCAAAAAAGAAAATATTGAGTGTTGTATGTGACATAGACCTGCCTTTCCTCCCACAACTGTGTATCAACAGATAGTGGAAATAAATAATTTTAAAACAGTAGATGGAATGCATTAACCTCTCTAAATTATTACATAACTATGTGCAAGCTAATAATTTATTTCAAAATCAGGATTAGATCAGGATCAGAGGCGAGAAAAATAATGTAGACTAAATCAGTCATCAATAGCAAATGCTCTGGGGAATTAGAAGAGTGGTGGGAAGTACTCCTTTCCTGCAACTTCCAGATTATCATAATAGATTTACTCATAAACTTTTGAGAAATGTCCTGAAAACTGAACATGAACTATTGCAGCGGAGAAATAGATAATAAATACATCTGGTTCTGACTGAGACATCTCACTGCACTTGTACATTCAAAGCAGAGAATAGGTACTTTTTTGCCCTCTTTTTTTCCTCAGATATCTCCTCTATTAGTCACAGTGTCTTTATCATCCTGAGCATCTTTGTCAGTTGCACTCTAAGAGAACTGCAGAGGACAGGAAACGATTTAGCAGAGAGAGAGAAATGGTAAAGCAAAACTAGCAAATATCTAATGAATGCAGAGTGAAAGGAACAGAAAATAATGACCTTTTTGCATGGAACTGTACATCAATGTGTTTTTAAGCATTAGATTGTGAGATTTTAAGTAGACAGGTAAGATTCTTGAAAGCACTAAATGTATAGCAATTTTACACAGGTACATACTCCACATAAGGGCATTTATGATTGAATTCAGAGCATGAAAAGAACAAAAATCTGTTTCATGATGAATTATTCATGCATTTGCTTTGCATTTTTTGCTACTTTTAAATAGACAAAGAATGTCAAAAGAAAAAATATGTTCTGTCTGAAATCATCTCTTTTTTTTTTCATTTTCTATAAGCAAAGGTTGAAATTTGAATGTACTATTGCCCGAAAATTTTACTCTTAGGTCCTTACTTGTTGAGAATGTGAAGAAAAAAAAATATATTGTTTTGTTTGACATATGCTAAACAATATAGCAAACTAGATCTTTTCATAACCAACCTAAAAATGAAATTTTTGTACTATGATTCTTAACTCTGATGTATTAAAAATTTATTAAACATGGTGTTTTTCTTCTAGTAATTATATAAGAGTAATAAGCACCCCCAAAATGCTGAAGGAAACAGTGCAAAGTTCAAAACAATTTCTATCATCTGCAATTTCAGTGAAAGAAAATCAAGTCTATGTATTATTTGTTTAACCAGGTACCATTAAAACCTCTGCCTTGCATGACAGTGTGTGATTAGTAATTGTGCCACACACTTCTGAACAGAGGTCAAATATGCAAATATTGATACTTTCTCAGAGACATATATCTAATGCTAAATATGTTAGCCTGAACCATGATTCTCCCAGAACAGGCAAATCTTGCCCTTTCCTTCTATTGACCTGAAGTTAAAAAAAAAAAAAAAAAAAAAAAAAAGGCTTGTGCTACTTTGTGGATTAAGAAAGCATTCTGCAGAAGCTTAGAAAAGCTGTATGTTCACTTAACTATTTATTGCATGCTACAGGGTAATAGTGAATCACCATCCTATCTAATGTCATGTTTACATGGGAAATTACCCCAACTGATCACATGGAATTCTGCTTCCCTGGTCCCCTCTCACAGCACACGTGGACCATCTGAGGTGGCTTCTACTGATGGGGAAGTTGTTTGGACTCCTCAAATTCCTCCGTCCTTTCTCAGCATCAAGGCATATGGCAGAGGTTTTCTTTATCCAGTGTCCAAGCCTGAGCTGCCACGCAAGCCCTTTCCTCTCCAGCTATCTTCAGGGCAAAAACACATGAAGCACAGTCTAAATAGCTACCATTATTGTTCCCACTTCTAGATGGACCCCACAAAATGGTGGGGTTTTGCAATATATTAGGGGACATTTTCCAGTGATGAATTCTTGTTCCTGGAAGGCAATTGAATGTTTGGGTTTTTATCCCAAAAGAAATTGAAAAAAATATGTTCAATGAAATATGGCTGTCATTTCTATTGCCAAAATTATTCTTTATCCTTTTTGCTGGAGATGCTGCAAATGGCAGAAAGCTAGATGATCAGTAGGCTGTAATTTATAAAATATTTAGGGATATTTCAGTATAAAAAGCTATATAAAAATGCAAGATATTAATAATGAATTTAACAGTTCTAGGCTGCTTATATTTAAGAACACATTTCCATTAGAGACAAAAACGCATTTCAGATCTGCTCTATTTTTAATGCCAACACAATTCAAACAACTGATCTTTAAACAAAATTATGCCCTATCTCTTTTCGAGGTCGAAACAGACTAAACTTGGGGAATTTAACTTAATTTCTTGACAATAAATTTAGCTACTGATTTGGATGTTGATAAAGAGAGAAGATGAATAGTTAAGTGCTTGAGGAAATCATCTTCAGGAACACCACCAGCTTCCCTCAGCTTCTCCTGCAATGGGTCTCTTGGAACCAGCTGGAATCAGCACCTGCATCCAGTACATCTATTTGTTCTGTTTTCCTGGTTTTCATATTCAGAGTTCATTTTTCTACTGTATGTGTAGGCCAGCACTAGTTTCTTTTTTTTCCTGATCATTTGTGATTTACTGGCCTAACTAACACCTTCAGACCTCTGGAATTTCCCTCTGAAGTATTCGTATTGTATATAAACAGAGCGCATATTACATGGGATGAAATTTTTATCTAAAACAAAATGACCCAACATTTTTTTGCTGATTGGTATCTTTAAGTCCTCAAGGTATTTGTTTTGAGATATGTTTGCAAAATTTTGAGGGTTTTGCTCTCTAGTGGTTTTGCAACTCTGGCAGTGCAAGTGTAAAACCCTTTTACTTCAGGAGATCTCCAGATTTTCTAGTTCCCATTACTTGCAAAAAATCTTTAATTTGTCAACTATGACTTTTCTTTTGATTTGATATTTTAGAAAGTTTCTTAATGTAGCCTGTACTAGTCACATCAGGGGAATCTATTTAAATTATAATTACACAATCACAGAACAGCCCAGGTTGGAAGCAATCTCAAAAGATTATCTGGTTCAGCCTTTCATGTGAGTGTGAGCCTAGGGGAGATCATTTAGTACCCTGTCCAATTGCATCTAGAAAACCTCTAGCATGAAAACGCTACCATATCACAGGGGAGGTTGTTCCAGGGAATGGCTATACTCACCATAAAAAAATTATTTCTTATGTCAAGATGAAACCACTCTGGTGCAACTTTGCCTGTTGCCCTCTTGTCTTCTCCATGTGGATCTTTACTAAAAAAGAGGTTCCATCCTCTTTGGAGTCACGCTTTAAGCACTGGAATTCTGGTATAAGATTCCCTCTGAGCTATCTTTTCTCAGATTAAAAGATCTAACTCCTAAAGTCTTTCCTCCTAGGGCAGGTTCTCCAGCCTTTTCTTTGTGGCCCTCCTTTGGACCCTCTCCCATCAGCCCATGTCTTTTTTGAATTATGGAGGCCCGAACTGGACACAGTACTCCAGGTGTGGCCTGACAAGCACTATGTAGAGTGAGATGATTGCATCTCTATCTCTCTGCTAGTAATATACCTGTAGATGCAACCCAGAATCAAAACCAAATACCCTGCTTAGAGTAAGGCACAAAATGAAAGAAGCAAACTGATGTTTTCCAAAAAGTAAACAGCAGGAAAAAAATCAGTATTTCTCAATAACTTTGGAAAACAAATAGTGTTAACAGGATTTCACATTCTGATTGTAATCATGTGAGTCGTCTACTGAATTATACAATTTCCAAACATTATATCCAACATTTAGAAAATATTATATAAAATTGTTTTAATGAAACAACCAAAATATATGCAAAGGCAATGCTACTTGAAGGGGTGTGTGGAAGTAAGTCTCAATGGATGAAAGTCTTTCCTTTAAACCAAACCAAATGCAATATCTGAAGAAGCATCTAAGTACTTTTGCCTAACTTATGATTTTCCTAATTTCATATATAAATATGGAAAATCACATCTCTACATTTTTTGTGCTATTTTACAGAAAAAAAATTATTTTGAAAGATTGACTTTTATTGTCCAAAGATTAAATCTGGAAGTGGATTTAAATATGCCCAGGAAACTGCTACTGGTAAAATTTAAATAAACTTCTGGCTTCCACAGTAAATATATTAATCATCTTGGATTAAACCAGAGTGGGATTTTTTGAGGAAAATACATATCCCTCACAGTAACATCCAGTATTGGATTTGTAACTGAAATATTTGGAAGAGCAAGCAAAACTTTGAAAAAAAGAATTATGTCAAATCTTGTCCTTGCCTTATCCTGTGGATGAGAAAGGAAATGCTTCAGTTTACATTTCTCACATTTTCTTAAGGGACTTGCTTTCTGTGTCATGTCATTTGTTGGACCATCACGCTTCTTTCTTACTGTTCCTCCTCCACCTGACAAAGTGCAGAAGAGTTTGAGTCATAAGTACCTTGTATCAAAGATCTAGTAGAGACAGATGCCATGTCAAAAGAAGATGATCCATTTGCTGTGCATAGATACTGAACAGCTTGCACGGAATATGGGTTTGTTCCAGAAGCACTGCACTTAATCTCTGTTGTTCCGTTTCTGGTACAGTGCTCCTGAGCTGGGATATTTTTCTCCTCTACCTTTAAAACAATGTTTTAAGATCTGGCAATTTTTAAGATCTGTATCATTTGTGTTGCAGACAGAGGAGTATTTTCAGAGAGTTTCTGACAGCTCACTGCTTTATGGAATGTTGAATGGCATTTTCCCCAGAAGAGTGCTATTTCTCTCTGAGATTTAAATTTTCTGAGTCTTTTCTTCAAGCTCTTTGAGCATTTAAATAATTACTATAATTTTTTATAATGGCATTAGTATTTTGTTGCTAGGTCGCCTTTCAGTAAAATGCCTGAAATGACTGTGTCAAGACTTGTCAGAGACCTTTTCTGAGTGCAGATACCAAGGCTGGTGTCTTCAAAGGCTAGGAGATGAAGCACGAGAAAATTCTAAACATGATAATGAAGACACTTAAGCAAAACTAAATACTGCAGAGAGCACTAAACATCTCTGCTGGTTTGGGCTGGAGTAGAGTTCATTTTCTTCACAGTTGCTTTTCTTCTCCTGGAGATGGCTGAACACCTGCCTGCCCATGGGAAACAGTGAATGAATTCCTTGTTTTACTTCGCTTGTGTACGTGGTTTTTGCTCTTCCTATTAAACTTTTTTCTGAACCCATGAGTTTTCCAGCCTTTGCTCCTGGATTCTCTCCCCGATACCACTGGTGGGCGAGTGAGTGAGCGGCTCTGTGGGGCTTGTCTACTGGCTGGGGTTAAACCACGAGACCATCTGACTATAACCAGTGTACAAAATGTTTAAAAGCTGTCTTTGTTTTACCTTTTAGAAATTCTCAGTTGTACTTGCATTTGTGTGGATATGTATGTGTAACCCAATTGACATCTAGTCTTAGACAACTCTTTCAACATAATCAGTCTCTTTGGGGCCAATTGTAGAGATTCCTACGTTTTATTTTAAAGAAACTTGCTTAAACTTTAAGAATTTAGCATGAAGAAAATTTTGCTTCAAATTCAACCTATTTAAAACTTACATGAGAGTACTAGCTTGGGGTGGCTCTTTTCAAAGGATGTGTATTAACATTTAGCTGGCATTATATTGCTCTTTATGCCTTGCTAGAAGTGTAAGCCAAGCTCTTTGCTACAGAAGCTATTTCATTTTCTCAAATTGTAAAGGATTACGTTATAGGAGGTTCTGGGCCAAACACTGTGCACATGTTAATTTTGCATCCAAGTATTTTCCTTCCTAACAATATGATTAAACCCATTTTGTCTGGACATGCTTTTTTGTCTGAAATCATGAGTAATGATGATAATTTAGCAAGAGAAAATTGTTGAACTCCTTTAGTGAAATATAATAGAAAATAATTTCTTTCAGAATTATCCCTCACCATCCTCTAGATCCAATTCAGTTGAGTATGACTTTTTTTGTCATTGTAACAGTAAAAACATTATCATTTTATTTCATAAGGAGGGGTTAAATAGAGATAGATCATGTTTTATTTATAACTTTCAAGTTGCTAGGAGCTTAGTCAGTGATGGAAAAAGTATTGAGTTTTTTCTTTCCCTTTGAAACTGGTTGGTATTGGTAATGGTACCACTTCCATGAAAAGGGGAGTTGCTTAGACCTCCATCAAAATTTAGCCCTTCTCTCCCCCAGTGCATACCATCCTCACTCCCTAGATACTTCAGTGTCTCAAGTACTTTTCTTTACTCTGTAAAGTGTATTCCAGAATTAGGCATATTAATCTAGATAAAAGGAATTCAGTCTTCATAAATATATTTTTCTTTCCTGCCCTCCTATTTTTTTTTAATTCTTTAACCATTTATTTACTCTTACCACATTGCAAAATTCACTCTTGGCTTTGTTTTGGGGTTTTTTTTCAAAATGTATACAGTGAGGAAATCTTTAAAACTCCATAAATGGAAAATTTCAGAACTTTTTCACAACATGAATATTTAAGTAGAGTGAAACCAACCTATTAAAATCTATGTACACAAATTAATTCTTTTCAGTGGCCTTAAGTAACAAAAAGGAATGATGAAATTCCAGCTCACAAAATGGATTTGATGAGAATGCATTTTCTACTATTGCAAATTAGGTCATTTTTATCTCTCCCTCTCCCATTCATCCCATAGAATAATATCCTGTTACACTTAGCCATGTATGTACCTTCTGACATATTATAAGTTCCAGTATAGTATTGCAATCATTTTTTATAGCTAGTGGCGTTTTGTATAAATACAGGCAAAAAGCTGAAGATTTTTAATTAATTGCTTATTCATATTGATTAACTACAAATTGGTGTGAAATAAGTATGTATCTTCTTTTATCAGTCTCTTTTATCCACTCAAGGAGTTATTTGCGTATCTCTCGTTTCCATAAGCATTTTCTACTTTCCCATAATATCCCTTCTGTGTGGAGTGGTTTACATACTCAAAAGCAGGCAAACCCTTACTGGTGTTTCCCAAACACTGAAGTAGGTTTTCTATTTGATAGAAACAGTACAGTCTATTAGAGCAGTTGAGAAAACTTCACTATAAATCCATCTGCACCTTTAAGCATTAAGAATAATAATAAATCTGGCCCTATAAGCCTATTTATCATATAAGAAAATATTGTCTAAACCAGATGGTACTTAGAAACATTTCTTGATATTGCTGCCCTTTAAAAGAGAGCTGTAATCCATCTAAATGTCCTGTGGTCTCTGTGGTCTATTCTGCCTGAAGTTGTACAGCAGAGTGTAATGGCTGATACTCCATCACAGCTGACCTCAACAGGGAGCTGCCATCAGGCTGTACTTGTGGGAGGTTCTTTCAAGACCTGGGGAAGGACATGGCCATAGTGTCAATAACACCTCAGTATTTCCCTGTGACCGTGATGATGTCATATCACACAGTCCCCTTCCCATGCTTGGTCTCTTGGAGACATGCTCACAGGTCACTGGAAATAGCCATCATGCTTTTAACTACTTACATAACAAGATTAGGGACAGGACCAGGGTGGCATCTGTCCAGGCAAACACCCTGTCTAGCTTTAATCCTGCTTGAAAAGGACTGTAAGCTCTAGTGCATCACCAACCATAGTGTGCTACCAGAAATAAAAAGAGGAAAAAGCAAAACCCCAGCACTGACTAGTAGAAGGGAATTTAAATTTTCCTAGAGAATAATTTCTCCATGAAGCAAGATTTCAGCTGGAAGACATTCAAATTTCTCTGTATGCTGTATCTAAAACCAAAGTGCCAGTAAAAAAAAAAAAGGAAGATGGGTTACTGTATTCTCTTGATTTCTGTTAACTTGAGTGGATGAGGCATGCTGTGAAGCACTGCTTCACAAGCTAAAGGAAACATAAAGGCAGGAACTAAAGGAAGCTGAGATGAAATGAATTCATATGAGTCTTCTCTAAATCATGCTATTACACTTTAATGTTTCCATCTTTTCCCATTCTGGCATCAGTAAAAATGTATTCACTGAGACATTTGACTTATGGACTTTTTATTTTCTCAGAGATAAAATGAATAATGTAACACAATTATATTTCAATTCAGCAACATAGCTGTGTGCATTTTTAAACCTAATAACAAATTGAGCCTTATTGATTTTTTGAAACACAATAAGTTATACTAAACTGAGGTAATATTTTTTGAACTTAAATATTGATTTTTACATTAGCCCATACTATATCCCATACTATATTATATATTAATAAATCATTATTACATCCATCATTATTAACTTCTCCAAAAGTGATGCACCACCAGAGAAGCATAAAGAAAACAAATATTAGAAGTAAATATGAGCAAACCCTCTGGTATTAAATAGTTCATTTATGCAACATATCGTAATTGTAGATATTGTAAAAGGAGCATAGCCATTGATAGGCTTGTGACACTACAAGTTATACCACCTAACTCTATCACATCATATATTTTTACCTTTAAGAAGAGTCCTGAAACATAAAGAAGCTTCATAATGACAACAATAAGTTTGATTTTGTTCAACAGACTGTAGGAATGTGAGGGCATTTTAGCCTGTTTGTAAACAGCTACCTGCATTTACAAAAGGAGTAATCTGAAACATTATTTGAAGTTCTTGCAATAAGGAATTGAATGGTAAGAAATCTGCATATGTCTTTGCCTAACTTGGGTATAAGTAAAGCAGGAAGAAAGCTGGCAAAGGTATAGTACTGCATCACATAAACCAAATTATACATCTATGCATCTTTCCACAATAACAGCAATTCTTCTAATGCCAAGATATCTGAGAATTGTTCTGTAATAGTAATTTTAGGATGTATTTATCTTTTTTTTAATGACCTTAACTACCAGGCCTTTCTTATTTGAATGATTCTGCTGGAGTTTGATAGGAAGGTATGGTCTAGCTACATCTTCAGTTTGTATTGAAGTCACAATATTTGAAAAGAATGCAGCATCACATGAAAATTTCTACATTAATTCATTTATGAAAAAAAATTATCTTTGTCCAAAGATTCACTCTTAAGGGCAATTGTTTGGCTTTTCCAATGACATGTAGCTATCATGAGGAAAGAAAACAATTCATAGAATAAATATCGGGAAATTCTGTACAGATATGGGGAAATTCTGTGAAGATACTGAAGATAAAGAGTGAAACTTTATGTTTAATTGAGAATTACTAGGGGAATTAGAAAACAGTGAACCACATACTGGGATTTTCTGATCAGGATTTCTGGTCAGATGAGCTATACCTATCCCTCATCAACTCTGTATTCTCTAAGAACATAAAGGCTAATCAAGCAGGCAAGTTATTGGACTTTAAGCTCTATGTGTTTGGCCTTGCCTTATTAGAATAAAGTAGATCAATAATTTTTAATGGTTTCAGTGTTAACTAATCAACTACTTGTGAAACTGAATCAAATGGAGTCCCAAAACAGATACCAATCAGTTCCAAGCTGACCTTATAACATGCAGTATGGTGAGACTTCATGCAATTTAACATGCAACATATGTGATACTACTTTGGTGTTACCAAGAACACAGTTGATGTTTTTCAGAGAAATATGTCATCACTGACTTTATTTAGCTAATTGGAAATGCAGAAAAAGGTGATTATTCTTCAAGAATTTTATTATGCAAAGTTGCATTTGTTAAAATCAAAAGGAATAACCAGTCAGACCCTGCCAAAGAAATCACAAAACAACTGAAGTCTTGAAAGGGTCTGGATTTATTCAATGTACATTTACATATGGTCAAATACAATTTTTTAATGAGTTTTTATTTTCTTCATATTCAGGCAAATACCCATTGATCTAATGCTTCTTTTCTTCACAATGCTTTACAAACAGGAACAATAACAACAAACTATAGATGAACTATAAACCATTATCAATGTCATAAAGTCATGATCTGGATTTCATAACTTCAGTTGTAATCAGTCTCCAGTACAGATCTGATTTACAGACTCCAGTAGTCCTATCAAGGCAGAAAGGAAGTTGTGGAGCCTAAATTTAAGGAGCTTTGAATTTTTTGACGATTTGGAACCAAAGAAAACCAGAAAGCTGGTGAAACTTCTAAATTCTAAGGAAAAGAACAGGAAAGATTCATAAGGTGTTAATGTAGTTTAATGCAACACTCCAACCCGGACAGACACATTCTATGTGTGGACATATGCATATATAGGTGTAGAAACACACACAGTGGGATGCTCTGATGAATGGAGTAGGTTTGCTAATAAACTGCCTTCAGAATATTTGTGCAAATGCATTACTTAATTTTTAGCATGTAATTTTGACAATAAAATGTCTCACAGCATTTATAGTTCTCCCTGCTATTAATTTTCCCATAGGCTGGACACTGCACAGAGGAAATTGTTTTGTCACACTATAATAAAAGGTCTACGAAGAAACAATACAAATCCCTTTCTTTGTGTGTATTTCCCTGGAAACATTCAAAGTCACCTTGGATGTGGCTCTGAGCAGCCTGACCTAGCTGAAAATGTTCCTGCCCACTGCAGGGTGGTTAGACTGAATGACCTTTAAAGATCTCTTTACAACCCAAATCACTCTATGATTCTATGATTCTACTTGTGCCTACAAATTTGATTTTCCCCACTGTCATTCTGTATAAAACCTGTATAGAATGAGAAGAATCTGGGTAATTGGTTGCTTCCAGATAATATTTTGAGACTTCTGTCCTATTCAAAACCAAAAGAGAGGGATGCCTCCAAAAGGATAAAAAACTATAAACTGCAAACAATCTTGTGGGAAATTAACAGAAAGGACTTAAGTTTAGGATGGAGGGTTTTGCTGCTTATTTCTTATCCGAATTGATTTTGCTGTCCTATTCCTATCTCTGTAAGGTTTTTCACTTTGCAAGTTTATGTTAGATAATTCATAGATATAAAGAAAGAATACTCTGTCACTTTGTACAGCTTTCAATCTCATTTTTGTATGCAGGCAGTGTTCATTACTTGTCAAAGATTGAATGTTGAGGGTTGTTGGCTAATAACTACTCAATCTGGAGAGGCAACCATTTGTGATACTCACTTAGCTGGTCCTTTCACAGTTTTGGTAGAAGGGTTAGGGCCAGCTGTGATATTACATTTACATGGGTGTTTATGGAGACATCAGCCATTCAGGAAAAAAGTTATTAGGCTTAGCAATTGCCTTGTATTTTTCATAGGTTTGTTAGCATGTAGGATTCTCATTACACATTTCAGAGCATGTGTTTCTTGTATAAATTCTATTCTTCAGTATGAAAATACTGCATTGTCACACACGTTATATTACCTTCTAATAATGATAGAATGAAGAACTAATGAGAAAGATGGTTATAAGGAAGATACTATGGACGGGGCTTGGACTGAAACCCAGTTTTTGCTCTAACAGCTCATGAACATGAACTGGCAAAGTTTCCAATCTCATCTAAGTTTGCTGCAAAGAAACAGTGGCAGAGCCTCTTTCTTCAAAGTTCACCTTCTGCGACTCCTTCCCTGGCAGGTGACAAGAATTATCACCTGGATTCAGCGCTATTTATCTACGCAAGTGTAATAGTATCTCTCTCATTTCCCAGAAACCAAAAAAAAAAAATAAATCCTGATCCACGAGTGCATGTCTTCAAAGCAAAGCATTGCAGCTGAAGACCTGTTAATACTTGAGAAGCCCTTGAGGGAATGGTGCAGGCAAAGGCTGTTTGAGTTGCTATGGTAAGCTACCAACGGTTCAATTTTGATAATTTGTTTCTTTAGACAGCAAAGATTTATACCAGTGGTAGTTCGGGGGCTTTTTAATTAGCACAACAGTGATTGTAAGATTGGGCTCTGGATCTCTTTTGTGGCCTTAAAGAATCCTTTTAAGGATCTCTGTTTTCTTAGAAACCTAAACAATGCCCTATTTTACAGGACGTTCTTAACTAAGTGCAGTCCAGAGCTCTGAAGAATCCTCTGTTAATGATTTTTGAAGTACTTACCCAACAGCACCTTAATGCATTCTCTCTGATGGTACAGATTTATCCTTTCCCATTAGTGGCACTGGACCATTCATCACAATAGTTAAAGTACAGACAAACATATAAAAGTTTGTGTAAGAGTGATCTAACAAAACGCCTGATTGCCAAAAGCACTGAACCAAGTCTCACAACTTTTTCACAAAGGGCTATTTAGACAAAAGAATTATGTGCTGCAATTCTAAACATCATCACACAGAAATTTTAAGTGCACAGGTCTGAAAATGAGGATCTTTGCATGACCTAGTTCTAAAAAACCTGAAGGATCAGAAGATTTCTCTCCAGGCTGTTCCTGCATGGCTACAGCCTTCAGTAAATATCTGTTTGGTCAGATGTGTCACCAGGACCCTCTTCTCTCTAACTCAACTCTCTTGCTAGCTGAGCTGCTATGCTAGAATCCACTCAGAGCTGGCTGCCCAGAGGCACTGTATTTTGATATGATTTGGACACAGAGATTTAGTATTGTCTAGGACTTCATTATAAGCTGTAACAAACTAGAGTTGGCAAGGTTTCCCACAGTCAGAGAAGTCCACATGACTTTAGACGTAATCAACACAAGCAGACAAATCTGATTTATGGTGGGTTTAGAATAAAGTTAGCTTATATTCCCTGACCTGAAAATAAATATCTATTGACCTTTCATTTTATTTACTTAGATTTTCTGCTCCTTCATCTATATCACAGAAGACAGGTCTGTGTAGTAGGCCTAGACAGAAAGTTGCTTGTAAGCAGTGCTAGAGAATTATGTTCTACCTCTATCCACATGGTGGTGAAAGCAGGTTACTTATTTTTTCCCCAAGGCATTCGGTAGTTCAGCTGCATTGCAATGGTTAAATTAGCTTATTGGTTCTTACTTTATAATACCTACTACATGTTATTTCTCTTTGTTGTGTTTGTCTATCTGTTTGTCTTCTATTTTTTCATCAGCCATTAGTTTCAAATCTTCACACACTAGTGCCCTGGGAAAAATCAAATTATATATTTTACTGAAACTCTAAAAACTTTAATATAAAATAAGGACACCTGGGTCATCTTCCATTTTTGCTTCATAATCTCTTTCAAAACTTATTTCTCAGTTCAGTAGTAGATATGAATTGGTAGAAACAATAGTTATTTCATATATATCACTTGAAAGACAAATTAAATAAATAACCAAAATTATGCTAGTAATAATTTTGATATCTGAGTCTCTTTTTTCATATGATAACATCTACTAAAATGTGTAAAACTTAAAGCCATGAATCCCTATAGTATTTATACACAGCAGCAAAAAAACCCCCAAGTTCCTATGCAAGCCTTTGTAATTCTATTCCTGTGCAAATTGAAGAAGTTTCTTTGCATCTAAATTGAACATGAATGTAAAGGAAGAATGTAGGAAATCAACTACAGAGCTGACAAAAGAGACAAAGATAGCCTGTGGACAGTTCTGAGAAGAGCCTGTCACAGACCGGAGTTATATCTCACTGGCTGATGGGTCAAATCAGCCATCCAGTGGAGAGGAGGGGAGGAGGAGGGGTGGGTGAAGGGCTGGGCCAGCACATTGCCAGGCATGCCCTCAGAAAGCACATGGCAAAGCCTGAGGCCAGCATGGCCTCCTGGGTCAGAAGACACATGGCATGGGCCACATGGATCTCCTGTCCATCAAGGAAGGCCCACCTAGTAGGTCACCTGCAGAGCCCCCTGGAGCCTCTGACTGGCTGTGGCACCCTCACTTGGGCTGGGAGTGCACGGAGGGGTCAGTGAGCCCAGTGCCCTGGCCACAGCAACCAAACCTTATAAAAGAGGCACACGTGGGCTCTATCTTTGCCCTGACCTGCTCACCTGGAAGTTGCCGACATGTGCCTGTTGGCAGTAACTATTTCACTCTCCTCTCTTTCTCTCCTTCTTCTTTCTTCTCTTAATCTCTCTTCCTTTTATCTTTTCTTCCTTTTGTGAGTGACTTAAAACCAATTGAGTGGTATTTCGCTTAAGTTGTCAACTGGTATTTACTGAGTTCCATGAAGGTTCGTTCCCCACTCCACAGCAATGCTGCTGGCTTGTAAAACCCTTGGAAGGGTATAGAAGCAGAGCTCAGAATGCTGTATGGAGGGAGGCAGGTAAGACCTGTTCCTAGTAGCCTGCTATTAAGTGTTATGCTTTTGTGGAATATTTTCCTTGATTGTATGTTCCTCCTGTAAACCCTTTTACCAAAACACCTATTTTATCACTAAATTGAAAGAAATTCTTAGAGAAAAGTGTGTATCTTCTTCTCCAGATATGAAACTAAGGTATCAAAGAACCAAAACTCTGCAAAAGTTTCATGTAGAAACTGTTGAGAGTCTAAATTAAGGTGAAACCCCAGTAAAAATTGAGGCTTCTGGACCAGGGTGTAACAGAGCACAGAACAAGTGCTACCCTATCATTTTCAGAACTATAATTATTTCTAAGAGATTGATGGCACATACAAAAAAGAAAATTTCATCATCTATGATACAATACTTTATATTACCAGGTCATTGTGACAAGGTGGGTTCTACAGTTGCTTGAAAAGTGAGGCTGAGCACCACAGAAAGTTCAGAAAACAGTATCTTTATTAACAGGAGTGACCGAATAGCAGGAACCCAAAGAGAAGGGAGAGAGAGAGAAGGAAGGAGACTAAAGCAATAAGCCCAAATGTGTAAGGACCCCACTCACCAAAGAGTTACTCACGTAAGGTTGTCTTACCAACTCAGGACACTCCCCTGAAGGCAGGGGCTACATCTTCTAGACATTGGTAGACAGCAGGCATCCCTGCTGTCTTTTTTTGGGGGGGAAACCCCACCAACACCAAGAGCACGAGCCCTCTCACCTTTTTTTGAGCCTGATAGAAATGTCTACCTAGGGAGGTATGACCACCACCACCCCAGGAAGAAGGTCACAGACCCTGCTGCTCTCTCTCTCTTTCCTCCTTGCTCTCCTCCCCTCAGCTGTCCTCCAAGGCTGTCAACCAATAGGAGAGACTCAAGTAACTTCAGTTTATGCAAAGTCTGTCTTCAAGGACGAAACTTTCACTGTATCAGCTTTTGTTTTCTAGAACTCAGCAGGAAAAGGATAAATCTTTTCACAGGTGGCATTGGCAAAAACACAGGCTAAAATGACAACAGTTTTAACTCCCAACGCATCCTCTGAGCTCAGCTTCTCATGCCTCCAGCACTGCAACTCATACCCTGATTTCATCTGCTGCTGTTACAGATCTTGTTCCTGCCCTGCATGACACAAAATAATTAATCCCACTAAAGTGTTAGATATCATTATATGATAAATAATTTCAAGCAATTTCCCTCATCTTTTTAGAGTTCTTGCTGCTTTTTTGCAAGGTTTAATGGTGCTTTTGAAACTGTCATCATCAATACTTCTTTTCCAACATAAGCATAAATCTCCTTTGAGTAATAAGTGATTAGAAAAACTTTATCCCAGAGAAGCAGTGTAGTAATGTTATTTACCAGTGAAGGAAATCCCTGAAGAAACAGATATTTACAGAAATATTACCCTAAAATTAGAATTTTCAAAGGAAATGACATCTCATTACCCTATGTGTTTCTTGATCAGCATATCATGAGTTTGAGCATAAAAATGGCAGCTCAAGTATTAAAATCAGACACTACAAATCTATCAGTTTTACCACTCTTACAAAACATCATGACTATTTAGTATCATGGGCTTATTTGCAGAAAATGTAGAATCCATGATAAACCCTATTCAGTATTTGATTTTTTTTCCAGGACACTTGAGGGTAAATTTTTCTTTTCCCTTCAATACTGCAAAATCAAATTACTTTTCTTTTTTGCAATAACAATGGCTTATTTATACAGGCAGTATTCCCTGTGAGTACCTTACAAAAAGGTTCACGATAACTGACAAACTGGAGATCACTCCATTAAGTGAAGTTTTGTCCTAATCCTTGAAAATTACTTTTTGGGTGCTATTTCTTCCCTTACGAGTTTATTTTCTATGGTTTGTATGGTCGTTGAGTTCAAATTTAACTGAAGCTTATTTTATTGCCATTTCATGTCAGTGTTTGAAGACCTTACTAAAATTTTACAAGACAGCCTTATTAAAGGGATTTGCATTGAACTGGATTTCTAAATCAACGCCAAAGTTTCCCTAGGCTGAAAGATTTTCAGGCAGTAGGAGCACAGCCATTATCAGTGAGTTGTTCCCTGGTCTTTCCCAATTCTAATCACATTTCTATGCTCTACTTTATCCTTTTTTTTCCCCTCTCTGACAGGTCATAATGTCATACGCAATGCAGACAACTAATGCTTTTTGCTGTAAGAATTGACCTCAGCCCAATCTTCATCTGTGAAGTGGGATGTAATGCTCTTGCTTTCCAATCAGGAAAAGTAGCAAGTACTCTTATAACTCTTTCCAAGTAGGCAAGAACTCCAGTACTAGTCGTTTAACTGTCATTAGTGATAGAAGTGTACTGACTGAAAGGAATTTTTTTTTATATATAGTAGCAGTAACATTCACTTTATAGTAAATTCTTAGACAGGAAAGGAAAAAGAGAAGTAAAACATTTTGACCTCTAGAATTGCTTATCTGGCTTTAGACCTGGGAATGTTTTAACAAAATGTCTCTCAAGGATTTGTGGGTACTACAAAATGTGGGTCTCTCAAGGTTTTGTGGGTACTAAGAATGTGATTAGCTATTCTGATAGTTCTAAAAAAATCAGTAAGATATCCTATGATAATCCTATGTATAGGAGCTATATAGCTCACTACAGGTATTTTCCACATAGCTATCTGAGTAGCAATTGAGTTTTTAGATTTCCTTTCATTATATTAAATGATTAGATATTATTTTATCAAAACATTTGTCAAAATATTAGGAATATTAAGAGTAATTTAAAGTTGAAAGATTTTTTTTTTCTGGTTTAGGACAAATAAAATCCAGAAGACTTTTTAGAATTGCTGATAAGAGGCAATTGTTTACTAAGATCAAACAGTTACATGTCAGAATTGGAGCACAGAGTTTCTATTCTTACCATTAATTGACTTACTTTCAGTTTGAGGGAACAGATGAGAAAACCAGTCTTTGGTTGTTTTTAGAGGAATGGTAACTCACAAGCATGAGCAAAGGGATACACAGTTCACTTGACCTGTTGCCATTAGGTCCAGAAAGGAAAACTATATTGAGATGGTTTTCTGCCTTAGTTATTTATTCATGTGTCTTTGGCCAGAAATGTATGTGAGCAACTGAAAAACTCCCTGGGAATTTATTAATGGTAAGGGAGGATAAAAAAATAAGTGATTACTACCATCAAAAATGGCCACAGAAAGCTCAGTCTAGAGCTGTCAGACCTACTCTCCCAGCTGTAAGCCTTTCCCAGAGGTAGCTGATTTCTTTTTTGGTTTTACAAATATATCTAATCAAGGCTGAAGAATCAATCCAATCTGCCCTGTTTCAGAATACAATAACATATATGATAGGGGATAGTACTAATATGTGAAATAAACCGGCTGGTTTTTTCTGTTCTTTCCAATTTGAAAGTCTAGTCACAAACAGCAACTGCAAACAAAGGGTATTCCTACCATTTCCTCCTATTTTTTAGTGAAAGTGCAGAAAATGCAAATGAAAAAACACTCATTCCCTTCTGCTCCTGTGACAATCTGCCATCCTTCACGACTGGATTTTGTCACATTGTGAAACAACTGGTGAGTCAGAGAGGCTGTACCATAACACTGAGAGCAGGAGGATTAGCAGACAGAAGCTGGGTTTCTGCCTGTGATTTTTGAGGGTTGTTTTGGCACGTTACTCTTTATTCAGTACCTACTATCACTCACAGAAATTGCCAAAGAGACACTATCACAGAGGTAACACTGTACAGCATACCTTTACAGTACATTTCAGAACATAAGGTATAAAAATTCAATCACATGTTGGGAACTGAGGACATAGTATCACAAAAAAACCCCAATAAGTGCAATTCTGCTGATAAATTGCAATTATATTTCCCGTATCATGCCATCATGGTGAGTTTTATGCAGTTAAGGTATTGTGTACAGTCAAAATGTCCACTCATGAATCACTGGGTGCTCTTGTGGGATCTTTTCACCAAATTAGCTACAACTACAATTAAAACAGTACTTTGACCTTATGTTAAAACAGATTATATTCAAATTCTTAAAGCAATTTTCTTAAATACCAATTTTATTGCATAAGCTATCATGTAATTAAAAGATTATTTAATATCGCATCCACACTGCAATTCTAATTTCCCAAGAAAAATGAAAATATTTTGTATGACTTCCACAAATAATGATAATACAGTAAGACAGTTAAAGAATTCTCTTTTTCCTTACAAGTATTTGAAGTTGATGAAGTAGAAAAACTTGATTAATTTTATACTGTATAAAAATACAGAAAAGGCCACTTTTACGAAGCAGTGTTAAAACTGAACTTGCTGGAAAGTGAATCTCTGCCCCTACACAGAAGAATTTGGATATGCTGCCAGTGACATTGATGAACTCTGCAGACCATCACCTTAAGCAATCACTTCTTAAAAGGAATATTCGTTCCAATTATAATTCCATATTTCTTTTATTACTACAAGAAAAAGGCTATGAAAAATATAGTGATTCACCACCTTTTACACTTAGAAATGTAAATCTATTAAACACATTCAGATCCTAATTGTTTTTAAAATACAGATGACCACATACATTGAGGATAACTTAGGACTTCAGATTTCAAATTTAGTATAAGTGTTTGGCTTAAGTGCTTCCAGAAGCCAAATTATTTTTCTCTTTTTTCTGTTAAACATTTCACTATTAGAAGTAATTTAAAATTGGCTACCCAAACTATATTTTAAATGCACATGACCCCAGGAATATAAAGCAGCTTCTGTTTCCCATTTCAGCTAAAGAAGTCGATAAACCAGTAGGCTTCCAGTAATTAACTTCTATTAATTTATTTTCGGTAATTCACAAGGTGCACTGTGAAACCAAATAACATCTTGCTTTATTTTAGCCCAGTTCTTTAGGAGACTTTTATTTATATTTTCAAGTATGCATTTGCCTTTTTTGTAATAACATCATATTGTTCAGTCATCGTCCAGATTAAAACCCACTATGATCCTGAGATTGTTTTCTGCAGCACCTCTGCCTTGCCTGTGGCTCCTCACCCTGATGTGTGTAGATGCAGTTATCCCATTCAATATGTTAGTTGGTTTTGACATTGAACAATTGTTAACCTGGAAAACTGTATTCATAAAGAAGCTTTCACTTAGGTATGTTGTAGTTGCATTTATACAGCTATACTGCCTTGGTTTCTTCAGTTACCACGGTGATATCAAAGGGTTATTACCTGTACCAAAAGAAGAAAACACATTTTTGAATCTTCAAATCTAATGCCTTTACTTTGTTCAGTTTGTAGAATTAAAGACAGCCCTTAGGAGAGGTTAGGGCAATTTATCAGTTTTTAAAAGGAAGCACTTTAGCTACTGTGTACACAAAGCACCAATACCTACTTAATTAAGAATCTCTAGATGTGATTTAAAGAAATACAGATACATTATTTAGTCTTTATTGTCCCGTTGCAGGATTTCAGGCAGGAAACCGTTCAGCCATACAGATCTCATTACTGACAAAAAAAATGGAAAAATCAGTTTGAGTAAAAGCTTTTGGCATGGGAACAAAAAATCAAGATTTTTTGGTCAGATTATTTTCAAACGCTATTTTTGCTTTGTCACTTTTCTACATTGCCTGTGCAGCCTCACAGGCTCCCTCTGGTGGTTATCGAGCAAAAGTGTTGCCTCGCTCGGGGCCGAATACGAACAGCAAGCTAAAGACTGATTTCAATAGCATTTTTTGCTCTAATAATAATTAAGAAACTATACATGTGTTAAAGTATAAGGTTTGGTGTAACCTAGTTGTGTAATCTAGACCATCATATGCTTTCTGAGCTAAACTATTTGAAAAATTTATAAGGGTTTATTGGTTTGTTTTCTCAAATCCTTGTGGGGCTTGGAAAGTCAGAAATAGAGAGTTCAACTAATCAGTAAATTATTATCGCATAATATCCATGCTAATGATCCAAATAAAACTCCTAAACCAATAGTTTCAGGTAACTTTTAATATCTACCTTTACTTTGGCAAAATTCTCCGATAACCTGGATGTGTCATACTCTCTCTTAGCTGACAGTCTTTTCTCCTATCTCAGGCGTGGCTGTGGATTTTCTCTTGATCCCTGGGATACTGCAAACTAGCATAGGGGAATTTCTGGATCAAATCAATAGATACAGCCCTCTTCTGAGCAGATATCCAGCCAATTCTAACATTACTATATATCTTAAAAATTTGAAAAAATATTTCCATAATCAGTATGATGAAAAATCTCCTCTAAAGGCACACACACACACAAAAAAGCTCTCTATTTTTTTTAAATTAGAGTATCAGTATTAATGATTTTATATGGCAATTCTTTTTATGAAAACAGAATAATTTGAAATATAAAGAAACACAAAAAGTTTGCAGAAGGCATCTCCAGATCACAGGTCATATGCGTGACAAGTCTATTTTACCTGTATTGCTTTTGTCGATGAACAGAATTGACTAAATAATTTTTCACAATTATCACCTTTGCAGAACTTCTTATGGTTTATCCAGCTCACTAAGAAAAAACCTCTGGAGCATCTCATCGTCATGTGCTGGGCTGTGTATATATATAATCTTTTAATTAAACTATATTTATGCATAGATAGATAGAATAGTAAATGGATAATTGACACATTCACCTATATATTCTTGGTACCTACTTTATGGCAGCTGCTACATATAGAGGCTGGGAAGCACAGTACTCCCTGATGACTGTTTATAGGAAATGCCAACATCCCTGAGTAGATCAAATACTTAGAACATGATGCTTTCTAGACTCAAACATGGATGCAGTTTTTAGAAAAGAATTCTTGAGGCTATAAGTGGTCTTGAAGAGTGGCTGCTGGTGATAGGGGATTAAAAAAAGTAGGTGTTATTAATAAGAACAAATTTCTCCACAATCTGTAAGTCAAGTGAGTTCTTGAAGTACACACATTCATTTTAAGCCCTCTTCACATATTTCACAGTAGTTTGTCTTCAACACTAAGAAGCTACCTGCTCTTTGATGTATCCAGAAAAAAAAATGGTCTCAGGTAAATTATGACTGTTAGAACAAACCTGTGGAACACCTATGGGCAGCTCAATGTATCACTGGTAATGATGTACCACTGTGCACGTATATGACCTGCTGATGGGTTATGATTTCAAGGTTGTGTGTATGGGCACAAAATTGTGTTTTCCTGATGGAAACTTATGAATATAATTTCTCTGACTTAATGACTATATAGAATGTGTTGAGAGAATTTCAGCTTCATTTTAAGTCCCTGACCACAGTACCTTGTTCTCTAATTTGCATAAATATAGTCAAATTGTTGAAAAAAAGATGGAATTTATTACACAATTTTTGACATGAAGTCTTTATCTTTTAAAGATGACTAATAAATACAAAAATGAACTATTTATATGACTGTTAAGTCAGTGTAAATGACCATGAGTTTGTTTGGTATTGGTTGATTCAACTGTGTCTACATTAAGTTTTCCACAGTGTTTTGAATAGTGTTAATTAAGCAGCCGAGACAAATGTGCATTTCTTGGTTTCTTTTCAATAACCTAACATAGCAAAAATTTCAAACATTTAAATTTTCCTTCAGAATTTTTACAAGGAAATGTGTACTATAAGAGCCTGGCATAGATTTATCCCAATACAACATAAATACAAACAAAGTCTCCTCAATCATTACTGTATAATATTATGTCTCTCCTTGAGACATACAGGAAGAAATGCAGTAAGGTCACGAAACCAAATCCCTGAAGTACTTCAGTTTCATTAATGTCAATTTAGATAAGCTCTGCTGAGGATTTAAACAACTAATCCAGGTCCTCCACACCTCAGGAGAAATATATTTTATCTATTGATTATTTTTCCTACGTGGAAAAAATCTGAAGAGTTAATTCTATCCCTAAAAAACTGATAGATAGAACTGATGGACAGTGGTCTTGACTACTACATGATATTTTTGATAAGAATAGCAAAAGAGAATATTTCATGAATGAACTCATTCATACACAACTGAAACAGTTTATTGAAAATCTGTATGTTCTCATGTGGGTAAAAAGGGCTATTGATTCACTCTGTATGCATCTTTAGTATATTCCTTTAAAAGTCTTTACTAGAAATGTACTAAAAAATAATATGATAAATATGCCTGAAGCAATTAGAAAGTGGGTGTACTCCTTAGTTTCTGTAGCTGTACTTTTTCTTTTCAGTGTTTTAGTTTCCTTTTATAAAATTAAATAAAAAATGGGCTACCATAGCAAAATAAAATTCTTGTATTTTAATTTATCACATTAAATTCTTAAATGAATATGTAAATAAAGGCTTAGGATTTCTTTAATAAGTGGCTTTTTATAAAATTCAAAACCCAGACTCAAAACTGATGAAAACTGACAAGGCTTCAGCCAAGCCAAATTTTGTCAGTGATAGACTTCAAACTCAAAACCTAAAGGTCAAATATTGTTAAAAAAATAGAAACAGATTCACAAAGTTATGCAAATTCTACAATTTCCTAACCTGATTCTGTGACTGACTTGTTCCTGGACAAGGACTTGTGGGATATCAGTGGAAACTAAACATAATTAGAACTAAAAAAATGTGCATTTTATTAAAAAATAGAAGTTTCAAAGGCTGGCTTCTGGAGTGTTTTTAAAAGCAAAAAAAAAAAGAACAGAAATAGCAAAAATCCAGTTGAATCAAAATGAGTTACTTCATCTTGTTTTTCATATCAAAACCAAACTAAAACTCAAACGATAATCCATTTATTTTAAGCACCAAAGAAAACACAGGAATAATATCTCTTCTGACAGACACACAGAGTTTGTCACAGTGGTTAACTAAACATAAAGCTGCTCCCTTTGCATGTTGATTTTCACAGGTCATGATTCCTTGGGATGAAACACCTCAAAAATAATGTCATGAGGGTGTTTGATGACCAAAGGCAGACACAGCTTCTTGCGCTGGGTTGGTGATGCAAAGAACTGGGCTGCACACAGGACTCACAGAGAGAGTGGGATGCACAAAAGCATAAAATACAGATGCTTCACAATTGAGTCTACTTGCAACGTTTCTTTAAAATAGGTTGTATAATCCCTTGGATTCACTAAAAGTGGTCATTGCACGCCAAGGCACATTGCTGTTTTCCTTCCAGGAGGACAAGTACAGGCAATCTTTGTATATTGATGAATTCCTGTGAATCTGAACAGTGTCCAGCATGGGCTGCCTATCTACAAATATCGTAAAGTGTCTGCAAAAGGGGAGATAATATATTGTTTTCCGTATCCACAGACAAGAGAGGAGCATGCTTTAATTGCTGCACCAGACATGTAAGCAAACAATAGCAAAGAGCTTTCTGGTTGTAAATGATAGCTGATCACTAAAAGAGAGTGTCTACAAAGGTGGTTGGGGTTCCATCAGGATAAATAGGTATTTGTGGAAATTGGTTATACATAATTAATTGCTCTTCTTTCTGATTTCTGTTTGCCTGCTGAGATGCAAGGCGGTTAGATTAGGAACTTCTCCAGCAGAACCTTCCTTCATGGTGATCAGTCAGTCCTGGGAGATGAGGGAAGGGAAGACAACCTCATCTATATTTTTGGTAAACTTCAAATAAAGTCTGAATAATAACATCTCTCATGAAATCTAAGAACAATGAAATTTTGAATCAGTTTAATATGATGTAGACTCTGAATGAAGCCCTGTCCCAGTGCAAATTAAAACACCACACACCTGCACTTGAATCAATAAGCACCAACTCAGGCAGTTACTAAAACCAATAAAGAAGAAAAGTCTGGCTCAAACAAAACCAACCTCAAGCTACCTCCATCCACTGCAATAAAATGTTTCACTAATTACCTGAAAGCAGACCCGATCTCTATTGTGTCAATAAAAAACCTGGAAGAGCTGGAAAAAGGATTCACTAAAACCCAGAGAACTCACAGCAGCACTGAAAACTGGCTTCTGCAAGACCTTAAGTAAGATGTATGGCAACTGTGGAATGAATTTTCTGCACTGAATTTGTCATTTTGATCTCTATATTTTAGTGTTCTTTCTTTGAATTCTGACACAGCCAAAGTCCTAGCAGTATTAAAGTAGTGGGCAGCATACAAACCCATAAAAGAAAATAATCTTCTAGTCATCCCCGGAACTTTGTAACTGAAATTCATTTTGTCAGGCTATTTAACTAGAAGGTAGGAGACATTTTTGTAAATCAGACAGGATCTGTTGGTAATTCTAACAGTAATTCGAATGAAGACTATTAAATTTGCCTTAGGATTTTTGTTTCCTGACTCACAATTTATATGATGACAATCTGCCAAACAAAATTAAATGAAAGGGTGAACTAGCAGTTTTTGTCTACAAAAATCCAGTTCTTCTTTACTATATATTTACAAGACCTTTGCACAGCCACAGAGGTATGGTTTTACCATTTTCCTAGATACTATAAATCTCTGCTTAGATAGGTATCCATATAACAAATTTTCAATATTCCAAGAAAAAGGAAAATCATGATTTACACACCTTTTTGGACATGATATCTGCAGAAAGAGGGCAACCCCTCACTTTTCTTTTTTTTTTTTTTCCTTGCTTAGCTGTATTTGGAGCCATCTCCAGGCTCCTTGGCAGTGTGTACAAATCTGATTTTGCTTTTGTTGAACAAAGAAGACTGGGATCAAGCCAAGGCCAGGATGCTGCTGACACATAAGCCCTTTCTGAGCAGCTGTGGAGAGCCTGAAGAAGCCGAGGTTGTTGCTACTGCTGCTGCCAGGATGGAGGAGAGGGTAGAGGCAGCAATAACTGCTGGGAAGGGTGTCCTACCACTGTCCACCATGCACTGGTTTTCTCTCTTTGCCCAAAGAACTGCCCTGGTGACCAAGATCTCCAGGGCTGGACGGTGAGGCCCTGGCCCTTCTACTTACGCCAGCCTGTTCACTGCCTTTGACAACTGCTTTCTTGGCCTGTGCCCCAAGCTGACCTCAGACAAAGCAACCTGCAAACTCCTGGTTACTTTACCAGCAGCACACAGCTGCTCCAGCAGCAGTCATGCTTTCCAAGTTGCCTCTTTCCACTGTGATCTCTTTCAGCCTTGATAACTTACATCTTTCCCATGTGGCTGAGGTAACTTCTCTAGCTTGTATTTCTATTTGTCCTATATAGAAACATGAGGTTCATTTCACAGAACTTAATCTATCTTGTCCTACTGCCTCAAAACAGTCAGATGTACATTTTATAAGTTATTTGAAAGTAGAATAAGTGTTCTTTTAAATGACTTCTGCAGATACTGTGCCCATGATGTGGATATCGGAGTTTTGTAAGACTTACTCTCTTGTGCTATATTGTATTACAAGTGTTCATCAAAATACTCTTGATTCTGTTTTGTCAAGGAACAGCAGATATTGATGCCCTCAGTTTTGGACAAAACACAGCTGTGTTTTCATGCACAAGCAAGTTCCTTCTGCAGTCAACATTAAAAAGCATTCCATGGGGCAATTCTCACAAATTAAAGAAAATTTAAAAAGCCATCTTTTTCAACAACTATAAAGCAAGTTCATGTTGCTAGACCATGGTGATTAGCTTTTGGCATTTTTACAAAGATTGCTGGGCATTCAATAAAGTATGGGTACATGTTTAAGTATAAAATTTTTAAGTCTAAACATATTACTTTAAAGGACTAAATAGTAATACAAAGTATGAATGGGATTTTGGGAACAAAAGGTTCAAACTTAATTTGCTTCTTCTGATTGCCTGCATTTTAAAGGATTTTTTAAAACTGATTTTTAAGAAGTGCAATAGAGAACTAGAAGGAAAAAAAATCAGCACAGACTCTGGGATGGAATGACAATAGATCTCAAATGTATTTGAGCACAAGTTTACTTCTTTCTAAATGTCAGCAAGAAACAATAAACTTCAGTTTATTGGTGACATCTCTCCACTAATGGAAATCTGAATGTAGAGACAACTATGACCTGAGGGTTACATTATTCCCAAGAATACAGATAGAAGGGCAGTCAATGCTTATACATACTTGACTTTTACATAATAATAACTTTATAGAAGGTGACTCAAAGGTTGGTTATGGATCATGAGCTTTTTTATTTAACTTTTGAACTATATTTAAAGTTCACATCTGCCTTTATAATGCAAATTTCTACTCCAGGAACTTGTCACAAAGAAAAATAATGGGGTAAAATTGATGTGACTATTGTGCCTGATCTTGTTTCACAAATAAATAAAAAAGAGGCAGTCTTCAAAATAAGCCTGTTTTCAGTCTTGTGTTCTATAAACAAAACATGACCAAATCTGGAGAACATTTTTTGTGGCAAGGAAAACTGGTCAATCAGCTAAGGGCTGAGTTGTCAAAAGATTTCTTAAATTTAGGGCTACTCATATGTTTTAATATAAGTACACTTTAAATTGTTTCCCTGGGGTGCAGTTTAGAGCCTTGAACCTCAACTCCCTCTTCAACTTCAGTACAGAAAAAAAAAAACAAGGAAAAAACCCAAAGGAATTTATACAGGATTTTACTGAAACACTTCTCTGGAGATGTACGCCCTATTGCACATTGGATTTTTACAAGATTTCTCATTCCTCAAATAAAATGTATCAAAGTAAGTAAAATATTTTTATTATTGGAACCATATAAAAGTAAGATACCCAATCATTGGAGTAAGCAAAAGGAAGGACATCCTTGTATGTTTTTTCAGTAACATCTTCCTGATTAAGCTATTGAGGAGTAAATATGTAGGCCTTATACTTAACAGGTTCCCATCTCCTTTATAGGTATCTCCTACTATTTTCTCCATTGATTGCTATGGAATATTTTGGAGCTAAACAACTTTTTGGAGGTAAGCTATCATCTGATAAAGGTAACTGTGGATTCTAATTACAGGCAGAAGAACACTGCACTCAGATTCTTGCTCTTTCAGAAGGACATAGTCTCTAAGTTTTACTAGATCTTTTCACATCAAAAGGTGCTTGGGAGTAGATTCAATAAAACTAGATTTAGGGAAATGCACAAGGCAGATACTTAAAAGATCTCTTTCACAAAGATATGAAATTTATTTTTCTAAAGTGCAATGCAAATTTTATATGACTTTTTTCATCTACTTTTCTGACTACTTCATGTCTAATGTATAATTATTTGTACAGAATTGGTGACAACTTTTCCATCTGAACTTTCTATTGCATGAAAATTTTAGTCAGTCTGGATAAGAACAGTGGATTAAAATGTCAGCACCTGTTCATTTATGACAATCTTAACAGCTACCACGAGTGCTGTCAGTGCGGGAACTTCCTTTCAAAAAGCTGAAGCCTGAAGGTCTGACAGAATGGCTACAATATAGTCGTGTTCTCTTGGTTTTTTCCACCTAATGCTCAAGGCAGTCTTAAAGAAACTATGTACAGTAGATATGTAGCAAAAAAGCAAAGTTTGAACTACAAAACTGTCAAGTATCTGAAGGAAACAATAGAGTCAACATTCCCACCTAAAACACTAATGTGATTTTCAGGTTGTTTTCCCCTAGAACTGATTTTGTTTCTCTACCCACTTTTCCTGCTTACTTGTCTGTAAAGTCTAATATTCTTTGGTCACGTTTCAGGCTATACTGTTCAAAAGACACTATTTCTCAAAAAAACCCAGAAGTGATGAGGACTAACACAGCATTTCAGATGGAAAGTTGTGATCAATATAATTGTTAGTATTAACTTCATCAAAGCCAGGGTTGCACTTCTGACATCCTAGAAAAAGAGTGATGTCTGGCAACAAGACATGATTCAAAAGCAAAACATCAGTGGTATTCAAAATGTTTCCTGTATCTCACTCACCACATGATGGAATTCATAGTCAAACACAGGTGTCACAACACTAGGAAAATCTATAGACACTTATGTTCATTTTCACAATACTCAGAGCACTTCCAAAAAGTGTGTGACATCTAATATATCCTAGAAATGCTTAACAATGTTCTTTCTCAAATTCCTTGCTCTTGCAGAAGTAGAGACTGGTAGATTTTAACGGTAATCAAACATGTCAATAAAATAATAAAGAATGTACATAAGAAAAAACAAACAAGCCCTAAGTCTTTTAGGAATCTTCAATGGTTTATTTTTGCTTGATATGTTTGTAACTTCTTAACTGATTTACAAGAGATGTAGAAAACAGCTCAATCCAGATAAAGGTTTCTCAGATCTATACAAACTGAACTGTGCTCTCCCATGATGTGTGCCTTTGGACATAATAGAGCATAAGTTTAATTAAAATCTAGATCTGCAGAAGTCGATTGCTTTTCAGTCAGCTGATGTGCAGCTGCTGAAATGTTTCAATATAAGTACCAAAAGGTAGAAAGACCCCCTTCAAACTGAGGACTGAAAAATACGCAAACAAAAGCTCACTGCCTCCAACAGCAAATCTGGGCAGTTCTGTTGGTTACTGCTGCTGCCAGCTGTAGCTCCCCGACTGATAATTCGAAAACAAATGGATTAAGAACCATTAGGCAAATCCGTTTCATTCACAACGCATATGCGCCGATGAGTATATTCGCATCCATATTCTGGAGGAATTTTTGTATTTCACCCCTTTCTGAAAATACTGGCTTTTCAGAAGCTCCGATTTCGGTAGGGTTTAGCGCTGCCAGCAGCTGCTCTGCTCCAAGGAGCCCGCTGGCCCTCAGCAGGGATGCGGTAGCCGCGGCGGAGCTCTCAAGCATGGGCGTCTTGAGTTGGCAGTAACAACCTCCTAGATTTCCTTATTTTTTTTTTCCTCCCTCCACAGAAGAAAAGGAGTGGCAACGTCTGTCACCCTTTGTCTTTGAGATACTGCATAGTACGGACTGATTAATGGAAACCCTGTGAACCAAGTGAAAACAGTGAGCACAGGCGATGTTGTTTAGTCCGGACTAACTTGCTGCCGGCTACCTGTTGAGGTGGGTTCACGCAGGCGCTTCATTATTTCTGTCTTTCCAAGAGAGCTCATTTAAGCCTGGCCGGACCTGCCGAGCGCCGCCCATCCTTGCTGGGAGACGCGTCTCCTGAGCCTCCCTAGGAGTGGAGGCACCAAGCAGAGAGAAGTTTTCTGCAGAGAGGACCGGGGTTCCACTCCTGCCCGTGGACCGCACCGCGCTCCGACTGCCGCCCTGCGTGGGCAATTGCAAGCTGAAGGGAGGGAAGAAAAGGGTGGGGGGAAATAAGGAGCGCGGGAAAAAAACCCCACCCCTCCTTTTTCCGAGGAGACGTTCCTGGGGAGCTGTCTCTCGAAGCAGGAGACAGCCGCCAGCGCGGAGGTCGCGAACACTCGGTGGCTCCCCGGGGCAGACGCGGACGCGGGCGCGGCCGGGGCGCCTCCCCCGGCGGGGGCGGTGCGGGCCGGGGGCGGTGCGGGGTCCCTGCGGCCGGGGCGGGCTGGGCGCTGCCTGCGGGGGGTGGCGGGGCTGCTCTGCCCGCTCCGCGCCCCTGCGAGCGGCGGGGTGCCCTGCACGGCAGCACCCTCCGCCTGCCGCTCCCCGCCGCCTCCCGGCGCTGGTTGGAGGCGACTGCCCCTGGCTTGTCGCGGCCGGCGGTGCCGGGCAGCGGTGGCTCCGCGTTCCGCCCGCGGAAACTTTGCCCGGCGCGCACGGGTAAGGATGGAGCCGGGGGAGCCCGCGGCGGCGCCCCTCAACCGGTCCCGAGCTGTGGCAGAGCAACCCCGCGGGGAGTTCAACCTCTCTGGGCTGCCGGAGGCGGAGGGGGAGCCCCTCTTCGGCATCGGCATCGAGAACTTCATCACCTTGATCGTCTTCGGCTTGATCTTCACCCTGGGGGTGCTGGGCAACACCCTAGTGATCACGGTGCTGTCGAGGAGCAAGCCAGGGAAGCGCCGAAGCACCACCAACATCTTCATCCTCAACCTGAGCATCGCTGACCTGGCCTACCTGCTCTTCTGCATCCCCTTCCAGTCCACGGTCTATGTGCTCCCCTCCTGGGTGCTAGGCGCTTTCATCTGCAAGTTCATCCACTACTTCTTCACCATCTCCATGCTGGTGAGCATCTTCACGCTCTCAGCCATGTCTGTGGACCGTTATGTGGCCATTGTGCACTCCCGACGCTCCTCAGCCCTGCGTGTGCCCCGCAACGCCCTGGTGGGTGTGGGGCTCATCTGGGCGCTCTCCTTTGCCATGGCCTCACCTGTGGCTCACCACCAGCGCATCTTCCATGGTGAGACTAGCAACCAGACCTTTTGCTGGGAGCACTGGCCCAACCCACGCCACAAGAAGGTCTACGTGGTTTGCACCTTTATCTTTGGATATCTGCTCCCACTGCTTCTCATCTCCTTCTGCTATGCCAAGGTGAGGCAAATGCAAAAGGAACGAGGGGGTATCATAGTGGTAGGTGCCCATGGACTGTAGCACCATTTCTGGGCATGTGGAGGGACACAGCACTGTTGGGAGAAAAAGGAGCAAGGGTGAGATTGTGACACAAAAGGAGAGAGCAGGTTTCATAGCTAGGAGTGGATGACGTGTGCAGTGGCACAGACGGGTCAGAACAGCAATTGCATGGGATGAGTGGGGAAGGGAGTGTTGTTTTGACAATTACAGGTGTCTCTCTGCCAGATTTCCTTGTTGCAGAATGCTGAAAAGCCCCAGTGCTCTGCTGCTTTCTCTGTCACCACAACTCTTTGTTTTCTTGCAGTGCTTTATGAGGAGTTTAACTCAATAAAGTACAACAAAGCAACAAGTTGTTTGGGCTTCAGATGAAGCATTGTGGTTCTTTAAAATGACATAACCAACCAGTTTGGTCTGAGCTGGTTAACGTGTTAAGAGCAAAATGTGCATCATGGAGCCTGGTCCTATGTGCCCTGTCTTGCCCCACTTGGTGGGAGATTTGCTTCTGACTTCAGCAAGGGTAGGTAGTTCTAGGGAGTGGGACATGAGGACCCAGGTGGGTAAAAGTGGTGAGTAAAGGTGCCTGAATACAGGTATTTAAGGATTTTTCTGCTTAGGAAAACTGTCACATTTTTCTGTGAGTAATAATTGCATCCTTCAGTGTGGGGCCCTCTGTTTGCTGCTGAACAGGATGTGGAGCACCAGTTGCTACCTGCTGAGTTAGGCAGAGATCCTGCTTTTGTGTGCCAGCAGTCTTCAGTTGCAGGATTTCTCCTTGGGCAGTGATTTACATTTGAGAGGATAGGACTGCTCCTGCAAATAAGGACTGCTTAGGTGTTGAGAAGTCAGTTCTTTAATCGGCAAGTTCAATAGATGTAGCTGGAGGAGTTAATTTGATCAAATAATTTTATGTTCTGTTCTGTATTATATCAGCCTAATTGTGATGTGCAAATTGAGGCTAGAATGACATCTGACTTTACTAAAACCAAGGCATACAGAACTCAGAGGACAACATTTCTAAATTACTGCTTGTAGTGAAAGAAGTCCAACTTGGCAAATGAAGAAGAAATACATGTTTTTATACGTAAACCAAATCCTCCTTTGCCTGTGTAAATACAGTGGCAAATATGACTGAGCTGTAGCCATAGATCATTGCCTTGAGAAAAATATGACATATTGCAGGGAGAATGGTACAGAATGAGTGCGGGGGGAGCTTTTCATCTACTAATTCTTTCCCCTTTTCAAAGCCAAAGCATCTTCAGTTTCAGTAGAAAATTTATATCAGAGAAGACTGAAAACAAGACTTTCAAAATTATGTTAATCCTGCAGAGTATAGGGAGGACAGAAGGATATATGCTTAATCAAGATCATCATCATGGCTTGGCTTCGCAAACCAAGATTTGGGCAGGTCTCTCCCCATGTGGGTGTGCCCTTTGAGCCTGCGCAGTGGATTTTTTAGGTGAGGCACAGCGTTCGCAGAACTGGCCCCACCCTTTAACTCCTAAGGGTCATCTGCCATGGCCGAGCGAGCTTGAACAGTGAAGTTCTCGGGACTAGAACCTGCAGCCTCTGGTATTCCCAGGAGGTCTCCCATCCAAGTACTGACCGAGCCTGACCCTGCTTAGCTTCCAAGATCTGACGGGATTGCATGTCAGGGTGATATTTAACTGCCTTCTTAATCAAAATATACACATAGTAAATATAACACACTATGTTATTACAAAGCACCTCCACAGAAGTGGATATCTCAATATTGGTATAAACATGCAGTTAAAAAAAACAACAAACAAACAAAACAAAACAAAAAAACAACAAAAACTCCAAGCCCACAAAAGCAACCCTATGTAAAAACATGCCCAAATCAAGTTCATAAAATTAAGGCCATTTGAAGTTACAATAAAATCATGTGCTTAAATTATTGCCAAGGTAGGATGTCATGCTTTCTTGGTGATGAGTTTTCAGCCTGTATGTATGATCCTGCTTGCCATGGTGTCAGGCTGGAAGATCTAACATGAAGGCATAAATTTTAGAAGATAGCTAGGAGACACCAGGTATTCCCATCAGTGTCAGTGAAGCCATGACTTTTACACAGCTATTGAAGGTATTTGCAACCTGCAGCTGAAGACTCATTCCTGCCCTCATTAGGAGACACTTGCAAATCTCCAACTGCAGTATTTCAGTGCGTGTGGCAGGGTGAAGGAGAAATTAAGGATGATTTCTCAAAGCCATTGCTATTCTGATCAATCTTGAGCAAATTGCTCACTGCAAGCTTTTATTGATGTTACTAAAATGTTACGAATTACAAGCATTTGACTTCTGTATGAACACGGGGTTAGAGGGTTGCTGCTGTGCCTCATAAGTACTATAAAGATCATAGAATCATAGAACAATTTGGGTTGGATGGGACCCTAAAGATCATCTTGTTCCAACCCTCCTGCCGTGGGCAGGGACACCTCCATCCAACCTGGCCTTGAACACTTTGGGGAATGTGACATCTACAGCTTCTCTGGGCAACTTGTTCCAGTGCCTCACCACCCTCATAGTAAAGAATTTCTTCCTAATATCCAATTAAAACTTCATTCCTTCAGTTTAAAGCTGTGACCCCTTATACTATCACTACATGCACTTGTAAAAAGTCCCTATCCAGCTCTCTCATAGGGCCCCCTTTAGGTACTGGAAGACTGGCATACGGTTTCCACAGAGCCTTCTCTTCTCCAGGCTGAGCAACCCCAGCTCTGAGCTTGTTTTCATAGGAGAGGTTAGTCTCTGCATTAGTTTCTTATGGACTTCATGGCTTTTCATGACTGTGGGTCAGTGAAATAGCACAATCTTCTGATACAGTAGATTAAGACAAAGGAGACTAATTTCTCTATTTGAATATATTGCCTTTTCCAGACTCCTTTAAGGCAGTTCTGTTTCTTTCATAAGCAAATTGCAATTGAACTTTCAGGTTTTGAAAGTGTCATTCTTTAGGCACTCTAATAGGGAGCCAAGTTGTTTCTCTCTCTCTCTCTCTCTATCACTCTCACTTAAATTGTATTAGGAGAGATTTGTATTTTCCCCAGTGGATAACTTGCAGAAGTGCTGAAGTAGTGCCAAGTGTCCTCCCAAAATATCTCACGTGGTGTGTTCTTCAGGCAGAGATGCATGAGATCATGCTCTGTGTCTTGTGTGCACACTTAGCCCTCTTCTGTCTTGTGTGTACACTTAGCCCTCTTCTCTCTTCACCAAATAACTTTGCTTCTGTTTCAGATAAATTTTTGATAGAGGAGTGAAAATATCAGAAAGAATGATAGTTCTCTAGTTTTGTGAAAACAGCAGATAATGGAGAAGGTGGAAAGTCTCCATCATCCTCTCTTAAGCAGAGTCAGTTTGCACTCAACTGTTAAACGTTAGACAAGCCACAGGAGAAGAGGTTTGATGTAGTATCAGCTTATGGAGAAGAACACAACTTTTTAGGAATACTGTCAAGAAGTCACAAATCCACAGGAAACCAGCTTTGCTGCCTCACAGAGCTACTCCTGAGAGAAGCTTACTACTTCAGAGAGAGGAGTAGTGATTATGTAGTCATTACTTGAGTAATAGCACTGCATACTTGTAGACAGTCTGTATTCTGGCTTTTTTATTGCTTGTCATACTACCTGCCATATTTTTTAATACTGACTTTTTGTGTGTTTTGCAGCACTGCTGCATTTACTCACTCATCTGTTCTTAAGGGGCAAAGTGATAAATAATTCCAGATCAGCTTCTTAAAATTGGCATCTATGAGGGTCATGCAATGTGATGACTAATTTTAGGTACCACAGCTTTTTGAGAATTCAGTCCTTGAAAGTCAAGCCTCCTTTAATCAAATCTTTAGGTTGGACACCTGTAATTATTTTCCTTTTGTAGATTTGTGATGTTAAAAGCTTTTTATAAAACAAATATATCTTGTTTTGAGAATGTTGCCATTATTATCTATCATTCTGAGCATTTTGATTTCATGGCAGTCATGTATGATTTATAGACTTGGTTAAAACTAGACCATAAAAAGTAAGAGCCTCAACATAAAATACAAGCTTATATGATCTTTTGCTTCAAATATATGTTAAATTTTGCTGTGCAGCAAGGGGAAAACTTTATTAAACTGCACTGAAAAGAAAAAATAAAAGATACAACACATTGGTGACACACTCTTAATTGAAAGGGTGAAGGACCTATTGTGACAATAGAAGTAGCAGCATTTCTTTAAAACATGGATTGCAGGCAGTGGCACTTGAATTTAAATCAGGTTCATACTACAAAGATGGTTCCGAATGTAATGCTTACATTATGTCTCTGTTAAACAAGCAGTTCATTTTTATTAGATAATGACCTTGGGCAGGCTTTCCTTCTGCATGATTTTCAATGGCTGATAATGTAGATTTAGTCATTGGAATTACTGTACACATGCAGAGGGGAAATACTGTTTGTAGCAGTGTAGGCATCAAACTTTTACAATATTTGGTAGACTTACAATTGGCACAGGAAGTTTAAACTATTTTATTTTCTCTCCCATACTTGAAAAATCCCTTTCTCAACTTGATTTGGTCATAGTCCTCAATCTAGGCTCTGAAACCATCTTGAATATAGTTTCTGAAAACAACTGGGGGAAAAAAATAAAAAAACAAATTTTAAAAAAGGGGGTACTCTGTAGGCAGAACTCTGGGCCTTCCTAATGCCATCAGTTGTAGTTGTGGTTGTGCAGTCTGGACCAGGCTAGAATTTCTTATAATTCCATTATCCTACAAGTCTCCTTACACCCTCTTTCACAGCATTGTAATTTTCTTCCCACAGTACCCCACCCTCATCCCCAGAAAACAGGAAAGCTGTTCCTTCCCTCAGAGCCAAATAGGAAGAGGTACCTGAGCTAAAATTTTTTTTAAATGTTAACATCTTATGAGAACAGGTTGGGACCTACTTTTTAGCAACATGGGTATTTCATTCCGTAGGTTAAAAATGCACATTCAAATGTATTACTGGATATTTTTAAACACTTTCTTAAGAAAAATAGCCTGAGACAAATTAAGAAGCACATGTAGAGCTATTGTTCATTCAGGTGAACACAGTAGCTGTTTTAGATGAACAATTAACTATTCATGGACCCAGAGAAGAGATAATTTGAACAGGGCAGTGAGGAGAGTGTCTTTAATTTGCCTTGTAGTGTTTGTGCATAAACATGGCTCTTTTTATCCATCCATGGCATTCTCTGTAGATCTTTGAGTGTTGTTCCACTGATGTTGATAGGTAATTGAATTTTGCCTATTTCTCTTGTTGTAGTTTGCATACCATCTGGTACACTACTATGCAGAGCCAGCATATTTTCACTGCAGATACTTACTTTATGAAATATGTATATAATCTGAAAGAGGGGAGATTGAGAAGGATTCATTTAAAGGTTATCATCTAAATTGGCACCAAAACTCTCCACTACCACCACCTCCCATCCCCCCCCAGGTATCCAAATTGTTTTGTTTACTGCATCTTTCTTTGCATTGCAGAGAGGTGCAATGCAAGAATTTGTGCTAAAAGTTTCAGAACAGAAGACAAACATACTTGCAACTTTAAAAAAAGATTTTGCAGTTTTGATTTCTGGGATGAGTTTCTCTAACTTTAGTTCTGGGCTGTGAGTGAAAATCGCCAAACAGTGCAGTCACCGCGTGGTAGGTGATCAGATTTGCAAAGGTCCAGTAAAAACAGCCCATTGCTGTAAATTATGTGAAGGTATGATAGATGAAGCAGCAGTGATGGGATGTGAATTTCATTGTATTCCTCCTATGCCCTTTTTGCATTTTTCACCGATGGACTCAGCAATTCAACTGGTTTGTACAGGGTGATGGTAAGTTAAAAAGAAGTCTGTGATCCAGATGGTCATTTCACTGGTCTTCTGATGGACCTCAGGGGTTCTTCTGTCTTTTTCTGGTTTAATTCAACCTGAAGAAGAAAGAAGGAATAAAGCCAAAATGCGACCTTCTCAGGGAAAGCCCATTTATTTTTTCCCTGCCTTTCCTGAGCTCAGGTTAGGCTTGGTGGCAACCTGTATAGTGTTTCAGAACAGAAAGTGCATGCAGGACGAGTCTTTCACATGTTAGTGCATAGATAACCACGAATGAACTGCACTTAAAATATTAAGGGATTGCAATTAATTTTTATTTTTATTGTTGTTTGTGGTTCATTGTTGGCTAAGAGTAGACATTTAAGAAATGCAATCAGCTGATGAGTTATGATTATTCACAAAGACCATCTTATTTCTTTTCATTTAGTATGTATGCCTCTAAGACTCACATGCCAAAGTGGTATCAAGTCTCTAGGTTACCTTGATTGATATCTGTCCTGGCAGTGGTTAGCAGTGCAACCCAAAGAAAACAAAGAAAATGTCCCCAGATGATAGAAAAGAATTTGAACTTGCACCCTTTTCCCCACCTCAAGAAGTCTCCTTATGGGCCCTAAAATTTAACGTTATAGTCCTTAAAAAAATTCTTTTAATGCTTGTTTATTTTACCTATTAAATCTGAATGCTTTTATCTATTATATCCTTCTTGTTTCATCTTAGACCTATGTAAAGTGCAACCTAATAGCATCATCTAACTGAGCTCTATGTTCTGACACTCTCTAAAAAAATTCCTCTTACCATATCTTAATTAAATCCTCCAGTTTAATTAAGAATTTATCTTTTTTATTATTCTGTGTGGTTTCTAATATGCTAAACACATTCAGCTGAAGAGCATTTTCTCTTCCCTCCATGCCTACAAATAATTCCATAAGAATATACTGGGTTCAGTTAATAATGGCTGCAGACAAAGTAGAGCATGTATCTCTATGCATCCGCTATCCAAAATCTTATCTGTAAAGCATTATGTTAAAATTGGACCCCGCTCTTGGATGATGAACCTTTTTGTGGCATATTTTTCAAAATTACTTGTGAAAGATGCATGGTAAGTATCATCAAATGGTTGATAAAGGTCACGCTTCATATGTCATGTCTGATTTTAGTATAAATTATTTTTGAAAGCCTAAGCTTCTTTCAAAGACCAAGTAGTGCCAGCATCCTGATTGTATTAATCAAACATCCATCTGAAGAAAGGAAATTATACAGGTGACTCAGAAAAGCTCTGACTCAAAACATATATTTTTCTTATGTTACAGGCAGTAAAGGTCATTCTAAATTAACAGGCAGTGACTTTTAATGGAAGAGGAGTGATTGCTAATTCTAGATGCATGATAGATTTCCATATGTTGCCCTTGTTAAATCATAATATGTATTTATAATGTAATACATCTGAATTTTTATGTAAAAATTCAGATGTGGTCTGCTTCATATTTGTTGATTTCCACAGATGCAGATAACATAATTCCTTTGGTTTTCATAATATACACTTTTGAAATGTGTAAATTGTATCAGCAATGTAAGTAAGCAACTTATGCAGTACTGGAGAGCATTATCTAAAATACATGGTTATGAATTTTATTTGAATAAGAAACAGTGAAACACAATACAAGATGCAAATTAATCTTTTCAGGTTCTTAACCACCTGCATAAGAAGTTGAGAAACATGTCAAAGAAGTCAGAAGCATCCAAGAAAAAGGTATATTGCATTCATTACTAATACTTAATTGTTTATAGTTTAGTTTTATGGCTAAGTTAATTTGGTGTTATAATGCTTGTTTCTAAAGATGTAACACAAAGAAGAAATTGAAATTAAGTATTTAATGGCGTATTCAGCGTCTCTCTGAACATAGCAGGATTGGAATCTTTTGTGATCCAAGTTTTCCACCACGTTGCACCAAGCCATTACCTGAGATCCCCATATTTTGAACTTCAGAGCATCTGAAATTCAGATCTGAAATAGAGACAACCTGTATTTTGTATTAAATGGTTTTGATTTTTGTTTGGTTTTTTTTCACAGGCATTTCCCATGCTAAATCATGGGATTTTTTTGTAATTAGCTGATTTTTTAAATATTTTATTAAAGAATTACTACATTATGTGATAAAGCTTTAAAATTAAGGTTTCTGTGTTTCCTGATAGGAATCTAATAAGACAGTTTCAATGATTCTCCAATTCTTCTGTTGATTTTCCACACAGTGTTTTCTTCTCCTCTGTTCAAGTCTTAAGTTACATACTGGTTACCAGTAGAATCAGGAATGGTCTTTAAAGCAGAATATAAGCTTTCTGTTTTAGAACAATATTTGAAAGATGTGTTTATACAGAGAATTTGTCAGTTAATATAATATGGTTCTGATTTTTGAGCAGATTTGACCTCAGTAATCATTGACTAACTTCTCAGTTTATGAATATGGAGTCAGAAAAACCCCTTAGGCTATCGCTCTTCATTTCATCTGATCACTATCTCCATATGGGCATGCAGACTGTCTGCAATGTAGATGAGATATACATGGGCTTGACAGGGAATAAGTAAGCTATTATTTATGCATTCTCTGTTTTTTTGAAAAATGCCCTAGTCAATAGATTTTGATTCCTAGAATTAAAAGCATTATGGCCCTGACTCTGTAAAATACTTAATATATATATAGTTTTGCACTTAATGTTGTCAAGGCCAGAGGTGCAGTTTTCAAAAACATTCTATATATTGCTATCTGTAATCTAAATTATTCTCAAACTGGAAATACCTGTGCATTTCCTCTAGACAGTAACCTCTTGAAAATTGCAGATCTGGTTAGGAACTAGCATTCATAGCTTCAGGGGAAAACATTACAGACATGATCAAGGCTGCTTGCATGAATCAGGATTCAGTAACGCAAGGGGAAAGAAAAAAAAAGTAGCCCAAAACTTCTTTTTTTTGCCTTAGAAAATAGGTTTCTGAATCTAAGGCCTAACTCATGTTTTTCAAAGCAACTGTTTTCATTAGTGTGCTAATGCTCTTACTGGTTACCATATCTTTTTTATTTCCTTCTACTGATTTGTTAAGAATGCATTTCAGGTGTAGTTATACATTTCTAGCCTTACTCAAACCTTTATGAACATTTTGGTAGCAGAATGTTAAAATAAATTTGCTGTTTGTGTCAAAAAAGTTAATGAAAACATCAATTTGCCTAAATTGTATTTTTTATGCTTTTTGGTCAACAAAGGATCAATATTATCATCATATATTTCAGGTGGGTTTCATTTGCAAATGAGAAACCCTATGCAAGCTCCCATTAGGTAAACAAGAGCTGTTCTTTAGTGATACCTTGTTTGCAAGACATAATGACGATTTTGAAAAGCTAAGCTCTGAAGTTAGGCTGAGGAGAAACAATGAGATAAATTGTTTATTCTGCAGATATGAAATAAGTAAAAGAATAGTCACATGGTCAATGTCTGCTTTCAGGTGTGTCTATAGTCTGTTGAAAGTTGGTGATCTTCCTAGTTAATTTTGTTTCAGAATTTTGAACAAACTGAAATAATATGCCTCTTCTGAAGTAATTTTACATGTGGTATCCTGAAAATCTGTTTTCACTTGGAATATTAACACTTCTAACACAGCAGTGAGAGAATTAACTTTTCTTAATTTATATACTCTTGTTGGCATACAATCTCCTGATGAGACCTGAAAAAGAAAATACTTCTTTGGCTATTTTAGTGGCAACTGATTTAAACTCCATAGGGCTAGAGAGACTTGTGAAAACAGATGTTTGCATCAGACTATACAAATTATATTAACTACAGGTATAATGTTCTTTCATTTCTGTTGTGAGATTAT
>JAWWLZ010000082.1:91190965-91208798 GCA_035041345.1 Poliocrania exsul | reverse complement strand
TAGGAGAGACTCAAGTAACTTTAGTTTATGCAAAGTCTGTCTTCAAGGATGAAGCCTTCACTCTATCAGCTTTTGTTTTCTAGAACTTGGCAGGAAAAGGATAAATCTTTTCACAGGTGGCATAAGCAAAAACACAGACCAAAATGTCAACACTCAGTTCCTGATCCAGTCATCTTTGTGCATAAACTTTTTCTTTACTATATTACGAGCATGGTGCAATTTGCCTGCTTTCAATGAAACAGTTTAAGGGCAAGACTGCCTGCTAACACTGCCACAACTCTTTCCTAGGTCTGCATGGATATTTTGTAGGCAGAAGTCAACAAAATGGAATAAAACTTCATGAAGGGTCACTGCTCACTGTAATTACAGTTCTGGATCTCAAACTTTGCAATCCCCCAAAGCTAAATATTATAGCAAATTCAGTGGGTTTGTTTTAATATTTTATTATAGTTATTCCCTTTCATTTGCATTCTTATGTCTTTAAAATAGTTGTAGGTTATAATTCCTGGGACATGTCCTAGTTGCATTAGGAGAAACGATGAAGATAAAAGGATATAGAATCATTGAGGTAACTGCATCTTACCTCCCCAAATTGATGGCAGTAATTATTAGACAGTAATTGAGACTGCTCATCTTTCACTATTCCATCCAGACAACTGATTTTTTGGGGGCTCAGCTGAAATCTGATCTGGTGAAACTTAGTGTGGCAGAAACTGCTGTACAAGGTTGTGGCCTTCTCTACTGATCCTCTAGAGTGCAAGACTTCCTACACCCTACATACGGAAAGTGTGAGGATAACCATGTCCCTTACCACTCACATGTGATTGTACCCTGTGACGACTATGACCACCAGACTCAACTGTGGTTAGAACAAACTGAGATGTTTATTTGTTACAAACTCTGCAGTACACAGGGAGGGGGCAAACACACGGGTACTTTTCCATCACGCAGGCAAGCCAGTAGCCTTCTGCCACGTCCACAGCCTCTGAAATGGTGAGCTAAACAGAACAATAACAAGAACTATCTAACACCGTTCTGAGCTCACCGGTTTATCCTGCTTAACACAGACATAACAAAACTTCAGGGCTTGGATGTAAGCAGCTCCTCTCTGCTCTCAGTCAGGTCCCAGATTCTCTTGCTGACTTCTCCTGTCATTTCTATAGTGTCATGCTGCACCTGCATCCCAACAGTATCCATTTTTTTTCCTGGCACTGGAAGAGAAAGAGTCCTGCTTGCAGAGAAAGGAGGAATCACGGCTCATTTTAAACACATCTTGTCACACTGTGGACAATAGTAGCTATACAGGTAATGGATAGACCCTGCTTTGGGAAGAGAGATGTAGAGGTAGAAGCAGGGCTGGTGCAAAGCAGCAACATGCAGGGCTGTTTGTAAACAGGCACCACAGGACCCATGTTGCCCTTATGATGAGATGTTGGTAGCATGAGCATCCCACCACTTTTGTACCGTCTGCATTTACATGTCTAATACTGCCTTAGGTCTATTGATTGTATTGACTGGGATAATACATAAACAGTAAGAGGGACTGGAATATGTCTGCCAAGACTTTTTCACAGTGACCATTTTGTAACTTTAATACTGAATTTTAATGCAACAGATATAACCAGCAAAATTAAATAAAAATATCAAAGAGTGGTTTACAATTTACTCAAATTACTCCATGAACATTTCCATTTGAATCTTGTTATACAGGTGCCAACAAAATATCACAATGTCATTAAGTACTGAAATAATAGTGACATTTTAGGTAAGTCATGAATGATGGTTTAGAGAGCACTTTGACAAGGCAGGGAAGCAGCTACTTGCATGTATCATTATCCTCTATCAGTAATGGACTGATTTTGAAAGAGTAGTATTCATTGCCATAGCAATAAGTGGATGACGGTTTTCAAAAACATCCCACTAGGAAAGAAGGTGATAGAGGACAGGCCTGATATCACCTATGTACCTTTAAAACTACACTTCTCTAAGTTAAAATAATGTAACTCAGCACATAGCAACCACAAGTGTAGCTTTTCACTTTTGAATGTATCTTGTCAGTGTGACTTTGTTTTGCTTTTATCACAGCAGCTCAGGATGAGACAGGAAAGGAGAAGGAGGAAATTATATTCAAGGTGGACAGCAGAAACCTATACAGAAGAGAAGTGTGAGAAGAGAGGAAAATGGAGAGGAGGTTGCTTATCTCAGAGAAAGAAGGACCCAAATATAAAGGCAGTTGTGGATAAAAGGGGAAGAATGTGACAGGTTCATGAGCAGTGCACACACCTGTGAAAGCAAAGCTGTGATGAGGCAATGAAGAGGCCAAACAGTGGCAGTACGGATGAGGATTATAAATTGGTTGAGGGATGGGGTGTGGCACTTATAGGGAAGCAGCCTTGGTTTTCATCTTGACAATCTGTACAGTCTGCCCTGATGCCAAATTTACACTTGTACTTGACATATGATAAGGTCTCAGGCACACCAAGTATATCATAAATGGAACCGTATTTTCAATGAAAGGCAGTTCCTAACAGCAAAAAGGCATCAGCCTCTCCATCACTAACAGCAGAAGTGCTCTTATACCCCTTCACGCAGAATGCAGCTGGTGATAAACTGACCTTCTGTGGAAATGTCTTAACTGTCACCTTACACATTCCACTGATGCCGGGAATCTCACAAACAAAGTGTCGGAGGAGACCAATCCGCTGATAACAAAGAACTCAATAGTCAGGGGACTTCAGCAAGGCCTTTGACACTGTCTCCCACAACATACTCCTGGAAAAGCTGCAGCTCATGGCTTGGACAGGGACACTCTCTGCTGGATTAGGAACTGGCTGGATGGCAGGGCCCAGAGAGTGCTAGTGAATGGGGCTACATCCAGCTGGGGCGTGGTCACCAGTGGTGTCCCCCAGGGATCAGTGTTGGGTTCAGTTCTGTTCAACATCTTTATTGTTGCTTTAGATGAGGAGATTGAGTCCATCATTAGCAAATTTGCAGAAGACACCAAGTTGGGAGAGAGTGTTGACCTGCTGGAAGGCAGGAGGGCTCCGCAGAGGGATCTGGATAGGCTGGAAAGATGGGCTGATTCTAACGGAATGAAGTTCAACAAGGCCAAGTGATGGGTCCTGCACTTTGGTCACAACAACCCCATGCAGTGCCACAGGCTGGGCACAGAGTGGCTGGAGAGCAGCCAGATGGAAAGGGACCTGGGTGTTTGGATCAACAGGAGGCTGAACATGAGCCAGCAGTGTACCCAGATGCCCAAGAAGCCCAATGGTATTCTGGCATATATCAGGAACAGTGTGACCAGCACGATGAGGGAAGTGATCCTTCCCCTGTACTCTGCGTTAGTGAGGCCACACCTCAAGTACTGTGTCCAGTTCTGGGCCCCTCAGTACAGGAAAGATATTGAGGTGCTGGAGCGGGTCCAGAGAAGAGCAACAAGGCTGGTGAAGGGACTTGAGCACAAGTCCTATGAGGAGAGGCTGAGGGAGCTGGAGTTGTTTAGTATGGAAAAGAGGAAGCTCGGGATGACCTCATCACTCTCTACAATCACCTGAAAGGAGGCTGTAGCCAGGTGGGGGTTGGTCTCTTCTCTCAGGCAACCAACAGTAGAACAAGATGGCATGGGCTTAAGCTCTGCCAGGGGAGGTTTAGGTTGGATATTAGAAAGAAATTCTTTACACAGAGAGTAATTAGACATTGGAATGGCCTGCCTAGACAGGTGGTAGATTCTCCATCCCTGGAGGTATTAAGATGAGATTGGATGTGGCACAAAACAAAAATGTAGAGAAAAAAAGCTCAAAAGCTCATGCTGGATTTTTTTTTTTGCTCAAGTCTAAGCTGTGATCTGAAGCTGACAGTTTGACACTGAAAGTGCTGCAAAGCCCTCATAGTCCAAATATTATCACCCAGACACATACCTAAGGTGGAGGGAAGTAACATGTTTTACAAAATTTATTCTTTCTGACTTTTCATTCCCCGTTCCTGCTCTGGTTACTGAAATTAAAAGGTCTTTCCTGATTTTTTTTTTTCCCGATTCTGTGACTACTTTTAATGCTGAAGCCAAAGCTTTCATTTCAGTGCTACCAGCAGAAGCAGCAATAGCTGAACCAGGGAAAAAACATATTTGCTGAATGTAGCTGCTTTTGTTCCCTTCCCTTCAGGTTCATCACATAAAAGGTCTTTTCTTTTTCATCTGATGTAATTTCTGTTATACTTGTGAAGGGAATGCAAAGTGCAATCTAGTCTGACAATCTTAAAGATACATCAGTTATATAGAATATAATGAATTATATACATTGTATACGTTCAGGCATCATAGTTTATTTGCCCAAATCATCTATAAATTAAACCAGAAAAAAATCAGTGCAACAACCTTTCACAAACAACATCTTCAGTGAGGATTCTTAAATTCTGGATAGAGTCTTTTCCCACATGCAGATTTACAGTAAAACCAAAACAAAGCCAAACAAACAAAAATACCCCACAACCAAACAAAACCTCCTTTATTTCACCAGAAGGTCATGGTAGTAACTATCATTTCACCAAGGTAAAAAATATGCTTTATAACGTGTTTTTATTATTAGAGCAGAAAGTTCAAGTATAGATTGTCAACATTAGGGATTGCTACTACTCACAAAGTTAGGTAAATTAAAAACGAATAGCCTGAATTTGAGTAGGAATGATTCTGTAGTCATGTAATGTGCTAGAACACAATGGTTATATCCACAGTAAGCAGAGAGCAAATCCAGTTCTGAAGATTTGCTGTACTAGAAATTATTTTCTATAGTTCTCTTCCAGAATGTCAGTGAAATTTAGGAATTTCCAAGTATGGGCTAATTAGCACTGCAGTTTACATGTTGAACAAGGCTATTAAGCTGTTAAGGTGGGAAATTAGTGTAAGACAAACTTAGAAGCTGACATGAGTAAATTTCATGAGTGTGTCCTAGTTAGAGCAGTCTGGACCAGCTTATTAATATGTGGGTGTAACCAAAACTCTGTATTCTACACCCTCTATGTTGTTTCTAACTGTTAACAATGGATCATTTGCAGCAGCTGCCCAGGGCACACCTGACCCCTCAGGCTACAAGCTGGATGTTAGAGAACCCAGTGAGACAGGGTCTTCACACAATGACTCAGCTGTGATAATTCCCCTCTGGGAAGGCATTAGCACCTTCACACCCAGCCTGAGGGGTCATGTCTGCTAATGGGCCATCAAGGAGTCCAGAAATACCCCATGACTCACAGAATAAATCACTCATTTTCAAACTCCTTGCCCTGTGGGAGGTACTGGGCATTCCCACCTGAACCTAAGCATATATGATCTTGGGGTTTGGGGGACTTCAGGTACCACTTTTCAGATCCAGAGAAGGACCAGAACCTCAGCAGGACTGTGACTGCTACTCTTGACCACACTGCAACCACCATCCTCACCAACAGGTTTTTAATTTCCTTTTACTTTTTAATCAGGGGGACCATGTGTGCCTCAGCACTGGGAGTGATGAACACCACTGTGTTTGTGCCCCAGGGTGCTGGGTTATACATCTGGGGTTTGGGGTTAAAACCAATTTCTCTTTGTATTACGGCATTTATTGTAATATTTTTATTAAATTGTAACTCTGACTTATAATCTCTTTTGAGTTGGGTTCATTTCTCCTGCCAGTTTACCTTTTAACCAGCACAAAGTGTCAATTTTATTTTTATCAATCATCCTTTATGACTCTGTGCATGAAATATTACAATATCTACTGCCTTTCCAGGCAAAATATTTCGAAACATATCCCAAAATATAAAACCGATACAAATATGAAAAGCTAGATATCTTTTCTGTGAAATTTGAGTAATCTTAACAATTTTTTCAAATTCAATGTCCTATTTTTCATGTTGATCTCTACTCTATGAATTTTTTGTAATGTATTCTTTGTAATTTTAATATTTATATTTATTTACTTACCTTTCATTTTTTTAGCCATCTTTATTTGTCTTACCACTTAGTTAATGCATTGTTACTTCTCATACTAATGGAATAAGAGTGAATTAAAGTCTTGCACCAATACAGCATTTTTAGTGGAAATTAATGTTATTACCGTCTGTATGGTCTACTACCACCTGCAGCTTTACTGCTGCTAGCCATTGTATCCTGTTTATGACAAGGATTCCAAAACCTGTTTATGAACAGCACCTTCAACTATATATTTGATTTAGATGGAGGATGAGAGAAAGAATGTAGATGTGTCTATGATTCTGCAAGGTAGTCCATTTGTCCTCATAAACAACTGTTTCTTTATATCTTTTAATCAGACATATTTATTCTATTTAAATGTTCAACTAAAAAAAAAAAAAAAAGGCAAACCCACCCCATCCCCAGCCAAAGTCTCACAGTGTGGCTTCATCTGTCAGCAAGTTCAAGTTGCTGCTTGCAGCAAAATTGACTACAGGTGTGTCTGCTGCACTGGAGCTCCAGGTTAAAAATTCGACTTGTTTTAAATGTGAGGGTGGAATCCTCCAACCTTGCTGTGAATCTGTACATAACTGCATATTTAGGCTCTTCAATGGTAAGCGTATTAAATAAAATACAAATCTGCAGGTACTCCATACCCTTGAAAATCTGTAGGTAGGAAACTACTGGTCAGGCCAGGGGACTAGTTTAGATGCCTAAATTCTCTGCTATTTCCTGTTCCATGAACATTTTGGTCTTAAATGGAACTGCACCTTTCACCATCCATGCTCTTGCATTGACCTCCATCTATACAACACTCAACCCTGAAAGCCTGAGAAAGATGGCCATGAAATTACTGCCATTCCTTCCATTTGCCCAGTAGCACTTACTTTCTTTGGATATTTTCGTTAAGACTGTGAAATCTATCACATTTTCCACAGTGCTCTTCAATCCAGGATGAGTTGAGAATGTACTTTGCCCTGCTCTATCCCTCTGAGTACGTTCAGCAACATCTTGCAGCATCTGGACCTTTGGAGAGTTTTCCTCTCTGACAGCCTTTGCTTTATCCTCCAACAGGATGTTGCTGTGGGAACAGTGAGGCACATATGATAACCCCTTACAACATCAACCAATTGTTTTTAGGTCTAATAACTTGAGAAGGACTTCAAAGGGTTGTTTGGGGATTTCTTTTGGTTAAAAAATAAAAAACCTGTATGTATCAAGTACCAGACACAGACCTGTAGAGCAAAGTACATACCAGATGGTATGTCAACATAACCTGTGTGAGGGACTTTAGCAAAGGAGAATTTAATGAAATATTTATCTGTTGGAAAGCTCACTTTCTTCAAATTGTGCTCAGGAAGGACACACTTAAAACAGGAAGTTCAGCTTCATGGAAACTGATCAGTAGCATCACTGTAAATGACCAGTCCAGTCACACCTTAGCACAGACAGGGCTCTAATGCTGTGTAAGACAGGTGGCTTTTGTAGCATCAAAAAAATTTATATGCACGCAAGATAAAGAGTTTTTCAGGCATTTTTGTTTGGTTTTTGTTGTAGGGAGGGGGCAGAGAAATCTTATGTGGAACACATTTGTTAGCTAGATTAGACAATTTTCTTCTCAGTGAGGCTTTTGGCTGTGTTGACGTAACTAAAGGTAGCACACTTAAACCTGCACTTTTTGCTTATTATGATAGGATAAGTCCATTATGTGAAGTCTTGATTTTCTGTATTTTTAATTGTCTTGATTTTCTGTATTTTTAGTGGAATAAAAATATTTATATATTCAAAACACACACACAGTAACTGTGAGTTCTCTTACAGTGTACACCATTCCAACCTACTCTGAAAACAGATGCAACATTAAGCACTGACAACATATAGTTTCTGTTCAAATAAATAAATAAACTCTATTAAACAGCCAAGAAAAATACAATCAAAACCAATTTGCTATAAGGCAGCAAAGTAAGATTAGCTAATTAAAGATGTAATTTGTAATACTATTACTGTGGGTACAGTTCACGTCCTTGTAGTTTTATTGCATCACATCAGTTTAGGAGTTTGTTGTTGTTGTCACATAAAATTAGCCACTCAAATTTGCTCTGGCATGAAACATGGCTTATGCATCACCACTTAGTGCCAACTGCTTTTTTTCCCCTACGTCAATAGCAAACTCTTCTTTTCCTCCAGGGTACTGTGTTGTGTGATTGGGGAATACATAGAAAATAATAGTTTAATTTGAAGCTGATGTTGATAGAACCAGCCATTCCAGAATTTTAAATTACAGTGTAACAGTGAAATAGTAATCTAAATATGCCAGGATTGTATGCAGCAACCCTTTGAAAGTGATTCTATACATCCAGAGTCTAGGCACTTAATGCTAATGACAAAAAAATAAATGTTTGATATTTGTTTGCTCCACCTAACTCTTCTTCACAAGCATAGGTAAAGACACTTCTGTAAGTGAGCAAGAAATAGTCATAGGAATCAGCTCCTTTACCCCACTGTTGTGGGCAGAGGCAGTGACAAGATGGATATAGAAGCAGTAGCCAATATTTCAGTGTGCATTAATATCAAGTGTGCTGCTGGAACCTCAGAAAATTTGTGCATTGTGCTGAAATCCCATCCATCTGAGTCTTCTTTGCCTGGCTACCCAGGCTTGGCAGAGGAGATTTGGTGAGGGGGTGAGCAATATGCTCACATCTGCAGTAATCATATGCAAACCAGATTCAACTAACAGCCCAGGCTCCAGTAAAACTGCCACTGGAAGGTCCCCAACTACAGAGGCAGCCAGCAGTGCCCAGAGGCAGTGAAGTTGCCAGCAATGTGGCATGATGAAAGAAATGTCCTACAGCACCTCAGCACTGTGACCCATGGAAACCCAGTAGGCAGGGCTACTACAGGATTTGGCCTGGCTTATAAGAAGCCAAAAGGTGATGTAGTGAAATTCCTTTCTGCAAAAGGCAAATATTTTTGCCTTAAGATTATATTTTCTGTGGTCAGTTGTAAGGATTCATAGCAAATAATTACACTACATTGACAAGAACATGTATGGAGCAAATATGCCTAGAAGCATCTTCAGCCCACTCCAAACTGTGGAGACCACAAACTCCTCCACAGTCAGGTGCTCCCATAGATCTTCGAGAAATATCTTAAATATTACAACATGTTCTCAGAGGTGCTTTGCTCCATGTTAAACCTGTGTTACTGACCAGTCTCTCTCTCAAGCAAGCACTCTTTTTATGCTTTGAAATACTTATTTTTCAAGTCTGATGTATAATGTGATTTTAATTTTGGTTAAGAAAGAGTAAGCATTGACATCCAAGTGTGCTCCAGACAAGGGTTTGTTTCTCAGTGACAGCTTCATTAAGAACCCTTGGTATTCTCTATGCAAGCCTTTCCTCTGCCATTATTCTGTTACTCATTTCATTTTCCTTATTATTCTCTCAGAGCTTCATACTTGTAATGCTTGTAATATCATAGGTAAGGAGATGTGCATATCATGCAAAATAATAAAATCTAGTTTTCCACAAAAAAATAGAAAAACCTTCTCTAACAGTAGATTATTCTACATTTACCTACCACTGATTCTATCTAAACATTTTTCTCTAAAGCATCTGTTACTGGCTTCAGGATATTGTGCTCTGTCCATTACCATGATTTCATATGGCAATTTCTATGTCCCTGATTGTGCTGATGACAGCACCCTTGAGCTGAAGTCAGGCTACAGTTATGTGAATTCCTCCCTGGCAGGGTGGCCTCAAATGTGGTCTCCAAGTTGCAGTGAATGCTGGGAAAAGGCTGAAGTACAGCCCAGTCCTGCTGTTTTCCATTTATTTTCCATTAAGGAAATGTTAACAAGGGGGATGTTGCAAAGGAATGTAAATTGGAATGGACTAGGGTTCCCCTGATTCCTCTGATAGGAGCCAGGGCTGGATCAGTAACCTAGGAAGCACACAGCTTTCAAAAAATCAGCTTTGTTCCTTCCTGTGCCTGTTGATGAACACATTATGGAGGCAAGGAGGTATAGCACAAAGTACTGAATAACCATCAGACATAGCTGTTCAGGTGACTGCTTCCAGGTGATTGTCTATGCAATTGTCACAGCATTTCCCATGGCCATCTACTGCTCCATGCAATCAACACTAGGTTGAATTAAAAGCATTTTTCTGAAAATATGTAACCTTCCTCTCAGTCTTAGTCTTTAGGAAATACTCTAGGTTTAATCAGTATATTTATCAGAGGGCTCTTGAAACTACAGAGGTTAATCCAACCAATTCTGCTTCTGTTACAAAATCATCTGCTTATTTTCAGTAATTGTAGCCCATCTGGAGATTTCTCCTTCTCCTATAAGTGTCTGTGAGATCAAGTTCAAAGTCTGTTGAGTCAAGAGCAAAGAAACAAGTAAGCTAAGCCAGTTATACTTATTTCCTATGATTTTAAAAGAGAAATACATCTTTATGGTATTGCTTTTTTTAATGGAGGAATCATTCACAGCAAAGTAACAAAAACCCAGGCTCATTAAGGATGACCCTTCTTCAGAGTTATCCTTATAGCTTTCTCTCTGGAGAAAGGATGATGCCATCCACACATTATAAGGTATTGCAGGTAAATAGAGATCCTGGTAAATCAGCTTTCAGCAAGGCTTTCCTATGAATACCTTTGGTAATGGTAGCTTTCATACTACTAATACAAAAAAGTGCCTGAAAAAAAATTGATGACTTCTTTGTCAAAGCTCCTTACAAAAGAAAAATTGTGAATGGACTTCTATGCCTAGAGCTTGTGAATTGGGAGGGATATGGAATAGTGCACAGTATAAAGGCTTCTACAAAAAAAGAGGGACCTTGACAAAGAATATCCGAACAAGGGTGCTATCTAATTTTATGTCATATGTTTTTTTTCTCTCCCAATTTATAATCCACATATGGAATTCACACAGATGGATTTTTGGCCAAAAAACCCAAAATAATTTGACTACACCCCAGTCAACAGATTCATCTGCATAGAGAGGATGTTAAGGACTGCAAGATGTTTTTTTATACAGTTACAGAGCTCTTTCAAAGGTAAAGGATATATTCACAATGACAGGGTGATGGAGATATCAGTAAGCAATTTGTAAGTCTGAGGAAACATTTTTAAAATAGTTGGGAAAAAAAGAAAGGATGTTAAGGGACCAGATCTGGCATTGCTGTGGTGTGTTGGAGTGACCAGGCAGCTGACAAAGGCAGGAGTGGAGTGAGGCTCAGTGTTCAGCGGACTACTTCTATGTGCAGCAGCGGCAATCTCTCTATCCCATGGTTGTGTCCATGTTTGGTGATTTAGAAACCTCTTGGGGACTTTTCTGGGGAAAAAAAATCAACCAAAAAACAACCTATCAAACAAAAATAAGATAAACAGAAAAAAGCAGTACTTTTTTTCTGAGGATTCTTGAACCAATTTGTCTCTTTTCTCAGGCTCAGAAACTGTTTGATGCATGTCCAGATCTCTCTGTGCCTTCAAATTTTCTTTTAGTAAAATGATTTCTACAGATTCTAAGAGTCTTTGGCAAGAGTATATGAAGTATATACAAAGCACATAGATTTGGTGTGCACTGAGCGTCACTGTGGGACTGATGTCTACTCTTTAGTCTCAAAATCTTTGAATGATTTTACCTTTGAAATCAGTTGCATTCTGAACACCTTATTATGTAAATAATGAGTCAGATTATTTTTGCAGATGCCAATTTTCTGATAATGTTACCACCGTGAAGACTTAAGCATCTCTAGTATTTTAAGCATAGTCACCATAGAATCATTTTCATTTTAATAACTAGCAGAAGTTTCAACAGGGTAAGAGAGTGCTTTTGTATTGATTTGTGGCAGTGAAGAAATGCAAGTAAGGACAGGACTTGCCTGCAGGTATCAGAGTATAGAGATCTGGAGGTATCAGAAGTCTCACAGAACAGGGATTTGTAGGAATGAAAAAGTCAGAAGTGTTGATGTGGGAAAAGATATGATCACAGCAAAATCTAGACACTGATGGGAACAATACTACAGAGACTGATTGGTTAGTGCATAAGAAAGGAAATGTGGGAAGTGAAAGACAAATATAAACTCTGAAAGAAGTGTAAAAAGAAAGGAGAGCAGCAGCTTTAATGGTATATATGCAGATATTGCATCTGATCTGTGAAAACTAAAGATACAATTCCTATAATTTCAGGAGCTATATTATCCATACACTCCTATACTCATAAACTGCATTGATCGTATCTTAGGGCCAAATGGAAACACTCAGAAAATTATAGTGGAAGAAGAAAATGTTTTTGTTGGATGCCTATAGTTGGAGTAAATTGAATAGAGTTCACCTACTTACTGAAGTGAAAGGGAAAAGGGGTTTTTATAAGCAAATTACACACATGACATGGAAATTGGTATGTTAATCCTTTATCTTATAGCATAAACACACAGTGGTGGATTTTGAGTAAGTGGAAGGAGGGGAAAGGAGATAGAAAGTAAAGAAAGAAAGGAAGGGTGGAAGGGAGGGAGGAAGGAAAGAAGGAAGAAAGAAAGAAAGGAAGACAGATCACCAGTCCTGGCTCTGATGGTGTCCAGAGTTCTGGAGGCACTACCTGTGCTCTATGGAGTTACCTTTATAGGTATGTTTTCCCTGCCCTGGAGCTAAGTTTCTCAGTTTCTATGCAAATTAGTTATCATATGCAGTTTTTTCTTCTAGACCTTTCTGGAAATGGGTCAGAAGACTTTGGGCTGCTTCTGTGGTCTTGATCCACCTCTATTGGGTCAGCCTTTGGTTGACAGCCCATGCCCACTTCTTGACCTCATTCCTGAGCTTGCACTGTACCGTATTGTGCTTATTTCCAGGAGCCAGAACAAGGGGTTTGTCCCAGAAAGTTCTGCCTTACCTCCATATGCCCCCCTTCTCCAGCCACATCCTGTGCTTTCTCACAGCATATTCTTACAAACAATTCTTGGTTGGCTCCACAGCTATCTGGCTATCTATGTTTGAGACATACACATTAGCACCTTACCTTCTGGGCTTCTACATAAACCAATGTATTTGAAGTCAGTATTACTAAAAACCCCTAGTGCCTCTTGTGGTGTTCATTGCTCACTCATTTGGGGATTACCAAGCTCCCAGTAAAATATAATTATTTCCTTTTTCAGATGATGTGCTGCGGTGTTCCATACTCATGCATCTGAGAGTCTCAATGCTGAAATTGCTTCTTGGACAAGATATACAGGTGGGAAGTGGGATAAACACTGTGATTAAAATCACAGACCCAACCTGCCTGAGATCAATAGGGCATCACATCCTATACTCCCACTAGCAGGATGGCTTCCTGAAATTTCACCTTGTTTCTCAGAAAACACTTTCACAGAAAAAAAAAACAGAACTCACCATTAATACATTTTTCACTTGTAAGGGTAAGCTGGCCTTTCCTGCACTTTGCAACTCTGTAACTCAAGTTACCTCTGTGTAACATCTTTTCACTGCCTTAATTTATTATTCTTACTTTTTTACAGGAAGTCCACAAGTGAAGGATGTTTAAAAACACTGATGGTTGTCCCACCAATTCAGCTATAGCCAAGCTGTCATGATACTTCAGCATCTATGGAGGGAAAACAACTCCATGTGCTCCTTCTGAATGCAGGGGAACCTTTGCAGCCTGCCAGCTGGTTTGCTCACTGTAGGATGAGGTATTGATGTTCCCTAAATTTAGCCTAACTTCATAGTAGCCTGTTATAGCAGGAGAGCTTTCAACAATTGTAAATGACATTTGATTGGGATAGAAACATATGTAATGGGTTATATATATTGTATCAAGCATTCAGTTCAAAGATAAATGAGGAAGTTATTTCCTTAATGTTGCTACGTGAACACTTGCCACCTTTGTGATGACGTATTCTTATTTATTAAATACTACTCTCTGTCTCTGTGGAACTATAAGTAACTTTCTGTCAAAGTAAAAAAAAAGACTTACATTAATTTGTAGTGGCAATACAAAACACCCCAAGGATTTTAGCTTAATTTCCTCAAAAAGTGCAAATGTCTATGTGTGTATGTGTCTGTAGTCTGGGCTCTTTCCATCTGTTTTGTCTTTCTCTTCAGATTCCAAGATGTCAAATTGTTATTTTCCTTGAATAAAAACCCATGACTTGAGTAACAATATTTGCAATCAAAGCACTTGAAATTGATTAATTCTGTATGAATTTTGCATTATGTTCTGTGGCTAAAAATACTTAGATTAGAAAAAACTAATATAGACATAAATCTAAATATTTAAATATTTCCCATGCACTTATAAATACACTGTGTGTATAGAATATGACATCATTACAACCGAAAGGTGACTTTCAATAATATACTCTCTAAACCACTAATGCAGGAAAACAGTGAGGAAAATCTGCCTAGAATTGCACGGCTACACCATCAGTCCCTCTTGAGGACCAGATTCAGTACCAATAAAATCCTGTAATATTTTCCTGCAGAATGATATCAACTACCTTACAGAAGGCATCACTGGTGCTGGTAATAGCAAGCATGTGGCAAGGAACATTTTTCAGGAACAGGTTCCTACTTCTGCCCAGTGAGGTGTAGCTGTTTCCTGAAATTCTAAAATTAAGAGAGTATATGGGCTACTTTCTGCACTGAGTCAGCATGATGAATTGGCATGCTGGTTCTACTTCCATTTTCTTAGAAAAAGTGACAAATTTATTTTATCTTTAGGAAACTAGATCTGGTAACTCCCAGGACTCTTAGAATCTCAATAATATGGCATTATACGAACAGGCAGAAAAAAACCTCAGTAACAGGAAAGGGCTTCTGCTACTTTTCATTGAGGAAAATCACCTTTTCCCATCTGCACTGTAGGAGTAAAATTATGAAGCAGAAAAAGAAAATTATATGGTAACTGCTGTCAGAGCCGAAAGGGATGAGAAAGAGTAATAGTCTCAAGAATGAATGTGCTTTGTCTCCACTGGCTTTTTGGAAGGCCTGGCCTTGGTTTCCCAAGCAGGAGCTGCTCAAGTAACACTGCTAGTGCTGAGGGAGGCAGTAACAGCTTGCAGACCCTTTGCCATAAGAAATAATTTCTTTACACTTACTTCATCCTCCCACCTTACCACCATGAGCCCATGGGTCATCTGTATGATCACTATTTGTTCCACCTTTATTGAATGAGAACTCCACACCAGAGCTTCATGGCTCTGTCTCCAGATGTGTTTACTCTTGATTATCCACCCAAACGCTGCAAGACATTTGGCTTTGTCTGCCAAATAAGCCAGTTGTGGGGGTAAATAGCTCTTTTCCGGAAGACATTGCTACTGAGGAGGCAGCTGTTTTTCGTTCAGGAAGCTTTCCTGCCTGGAACAAGGCGTCTTTCCCACACACAGTTTTGGATGTTTCTCTGCAGGCATTGCACAGAAGTCGGTCCCCTCCGGGTACAAGAGAGATAACACTCATAGATGTTGGCAGCCAATGGGGGAGCCAAGGCAGGGGAGTGATGTTAAAGCCGAGGAGCAAACGACAGCCTTGCCTTTGCCTTTTGCTCTGAGGCTGGTGCTACCTGTACAGCACCATCAGGATCTATGAGATCCTGAAATAAACCCATCCTTGCCTCTGAAATAAACCTTCTGAATCCTTTCCACTGCTTTGCTGTTCTTTTGGGGGGATATCTGCATTTATTTTGCTTTACACCACTATTTCTTTGGTTATCTTTATATACATGCAACACAAAAAATCCTTGCTTCCTTTGTCTTACTCTTTCAGGAAATTGACAGGACACAAGTTAAAAGTGTCTCTTTTCTTGAATGGCTTCAAAACTTATATATGTTTTTCAGCAATGGAGCATTTACCAGGATCTGTTTTTCATTGTTTTATTATTATTATTTTATGTACAGTCATAATCTTTGTTTTTCTTATAAACAAAACACAGTTCACTTGCTGTCATAGAACTAAGATTTGTGTGCCTATAAGCAGTTCAGATTTCTCTTAATTCATTGTTTTCACTTGTCCTGTTTCAAATTACATTTAGAACTATTTTATTGACTAAAGTGTAATTCCTTTGAAGCGTTTTCTTCTAATTAATATAAATAGAAACTAAGTAATTCAATAAATAATTCAATTCTTTAGTTGTTTTTTTTTCTTAATTTCACTTGTGGCTGTAAACTGAACATTCATGATAACAGATTCTAATTTTGAAAACCAAGGGGGAAAATAAACCTATTCAGATTTTATTTTTTAATCTAACTGCACTAATCTGCACTAATTATGATTTAATGTAACTGGAATCATAGGTATTACAAAATCTTGGTTGATTAACAGACATTGTCTATTTTTATCTTTATTGCCTTTTTTAGGGGTTTAAGATTGATTCAATTAACTCTGACCCTCTCTGGTGGTTTGTATCTTTTTTAGGCTGCCTAAACTCATCCAAGGGTAACTTAATGATTGAAAGGGAGTTGTAACAGAGATTAATGCAGTTCAGTACCTCTCCCATGAAATTATCTTTTTAGAGTTGACAGATTTTCAATAAGCTCTGGAATATCAGATTTTCTTGCCTTCAGAAAAATCTTCAACTTGCCTTCTGATGCTACACAGACTGTTTTTATTTCTTAGGCAGTGAGAGCAAGCCTGATTGCTTGATGGATATCATCAGCTGCGTTGAAGAATGGTCCTGCTGCCTCACTGCTAAATGTATTCCCTCGGGCACTAAAAGATGTGGGAATAGTGACTTCTTAGAGTGTGCTAATTTGTTTTTGTGACATTCTTCACATCAAATCTGTCTTTCCTTGTTAGTTAACCATGCACACACAATAATTCCTGCAACATTTTGAGGCTGAGATTTCCATATGTGTTCCTGATATTTAAGCATGACAATCACATAATTGGTACTTTTTGAAGTCACAAAGCAAGTTACATTCAGTCGGATTTAGGCAGCATATTTTGCCCTCAATGGGCAAATTCTAACTTTCTAAGAAGAATTTACAAATCCAGATAGATGCAGAGGGTTTTTTGAACCCTAATTCTCTGGGTGTTTGATCAATGATCAATGGAATAGTTATAAATTATATATTCTTTAGTCTGACTAAATAATTCCCTAGTAAGGAATAGCCAATAACCAACTTGGTAGTCAGAATCTGTGTGTATGTCTCCTAATATGTAACACAAATACGATGTTTTTCATAAGCATTTTGATTCTCTAAGTCTGAAAAGAAAAGGATTTATTTAACATGAGAAATACATGAGGAATGTTGAAACAGATGCTACACGCAAACTAGTCAGAAATATGAAGGTATGTGTGGGTGGCTCTGCCAAAAAAATCTGCTCCTATCTCTGGATTCACATTCCTTCTACAAAAAGTTAGAATTACAAGCTAGATAGGCTACTGGATTTGATGACATCCTATATCTTAATGCTTTAATCTGTGACAGTGTTTTTTAAGTTTAAACTAGAAATGTAACTAGAATGGATTTTTGTACTTGGCCAAAAGTTCTCTCTCACATGACATATCTGAGAAGTTTTCCTTTTTCCTTTCCTGAGGAATATATAGACCTGGTGAATCTTAAGCTATGCTTATACATGAAGTGGAAATTGTTGTTCTCTCATTAAAATATTTTGAAACTCTAGATTTTTTTTAAATTTAAATTCACAGTAGAATACAGACATCTCAGATGTTTATATTATATTCAACAAGTGATACTAAATGCAAGCATTTTATTTAAATAGGTTTACTTTCAAGATTAAAGAGGTTTTCTTCTGTGTCCATACTCTGTAGTATTTTGTTTCATATGTAAAGTGAGGCTGAAATTGTAAGGTATCACTGTCTTGGGTTGAATTGGCAAAATGCCAACTGCCCAAAGACAGAGTTAGGCCCGGCTGAGAAAAGGGAGAAAGAAA
>JAWWLZ010000082.1:91118351-91190727 GCA_035041345.1 Poliocrania exsul | reverse complement strand
AGACAGCTGACAACTGTCAGGCCTAGTCTGAACTCCAAAACCCAAACCCAGGCCCATCTGGCTGAACCTATGACAATCACTGGGAAAGCAAATTCACAAATTCTTGCACACTTTCCTGCCAGTATTCTAAACTTTTCAGAATACATTTTTTCTTCTTTTTTTTTTTTTTTTAGAACTCTATGTCAGTAAATTCAAAATTATTTTTAATATTTAAAAGCAATTTTAAAAATACACTAAAGTACATCCTTTCATGATTGAGATATGTTTAACTCCTTAGAAAAAGAAAAATCTATGTGGTCTATTATTCTTCCTGTCCAAAAGGACTTGCTTTACAAGAAGTAGTATCTGATAACAGCATAATTACGTAAAAATGGCCTAATTATATTATATGTACCAGTAAATAGCTACTAATAACAGGGTAATTATTATGTTATTGCCAGAGAAGTTGTTAGGCAACATCAGCAATGGTGATAAGTACTGAGGGAAAACAGTTCATTTTTTCAGTAGACATTAAGCAATCCTACTGCAAGGCAAACTTAATATAATGTATAAAATGCATTTTAGAGAAGTGAAATATGAATGAAGGGTACTGTAGCTCACTGCTGTAGAAAACATTTTACTAATGCAACTCCTGAATTATTAGATTTAAACTGAGAATGTATGGTTAGTTATTAACACAAATAATAGTATGTTCATACATGGACCCCCACTAACTTGTATACTGTGATAAAACTGCAATGATGTGTTCTGTAAATTGTGCCTACACAAATGAAAGCCATAAGAAAGCAATTTTAAATCTGTGTCTGCAACTAGTCCTGTAGTGTAGTTCCCCAGTTGCTCAGTGACAGCTCAGAGGTACATTCCAGCTCTTCTGGTGGAGAAAACCCAAACGCAGAGAAATGGCTGCTGAGAAGTTGTATTCTGCCATCTGATTTATGTTTATCCGCATCAGAGCCCCTCTCATATTCCTCTGAAACAAACCCACCAACCCAGTACTTTTGTAGCTTCCCCTGAAACCACAACCCAAGCAAACCCTGTTATGCCATTTCTTATCTATAAGACATTAAAGAACCCTACCCATTATTTGTATAAATACTCTACAGCTTTGTATGCTGGTGGTCCAGCTGGGTCTCTTCTAAGGAAATATTACCATATTCAAAGGAAATTTCAGGGGTAATTTTGTGGTAATACATGATTATCTCACTAGACATGGTTGGATGGTAGTTTCACTGGTGTTAGCAAAAAAGTTCAATTTATAGTCAAAAAACATGATAATGGCCCACTAGAGTTGTAAAATGCCTGACTAACGTAAAGCTTGCAAAGACTGTAATGCAAAGATTGCAATAAGATTTACAGAGGGTCTCACCCATGTTCTGGTAAGCCATGATAGTTTCTTTTCAGAACTAGCACACTGTTCTCACCCTTTGATGTTATGTTAAGCCTCATCATCCACAGTCCCAGTTTAGGAAAGCTGAGGAAATAAGGGAAGGACTTTTCTCACAGGTCACCCCACTTACCAGTGGTCTGAAAGACTCTGTGCTATTGTCAGCTGTCAGCATTTCAGGACCCATTGGAGGGACTTTTTCTATCTACTCAGCCACCAGCAACTGCAGGAACAGAAGTCTGTTGTGAACCTGGGAGTCATGTTAGTGACTGGAACCACACAAGTTCTGGTTGAGAGGCACATGAGGAAGGGTAGAGGTGTGTAGAAAGTCCCAGCTACACCCTCTTTACCTCCTCCTGCTCTGTTCCTCTCAGAGAGGCATGGAAATCTCATCCTGTCACAAAAGCGGTCAGATCTGCTGCGTAGACACAGCAACAGCCAGGGGTGTCAAGCTAGAAACTCAGCCAGACAGCAAAGCCCATCCCAGACTGGCCCAGTGTAGTCCAAGCACAGTATGTACGACCTTCTTGCTGTGCAGCCTACCTGTCTCTGGAAATTACACTCAACAGATCTCTGACACAAAACACCATCCCCAGTCAGAGCCTCACAGACCAGCCATTGTGGTGGTTGTGGTATAATAAGAGCCACATTTTAGAATAAATGGAAAAAGTACTGAGTTGCAAGTTGACTGGTAAAGTATGACTGGAAATGAGATAAATCCCTATTTCTCTGGGACTTTTGGAATCATAAGGGGAATCTATGTGTTTAAACAGGAATTGGGTTGGAGTTTTTTTATTTGTGGGTTTGGGTTTTGTTTGTGTTACAGGAATGCAGTAGGGATCAAGGAAATGCATGGTCTAGTTGGCCTAATCACATCATAGAGGAAGTATCTAGAGCCTGGGCATCTCAGTATTTGTAGTCATCACCTCTGAAATTCTCTGATCTGTTTTACCTCTTTTACTTCATTGTTTATTCTTGTGCTGACATAAAGAGGATTCCAGCCTCTGCTTAAAGCAACTACAATAAGAATGACATAAAATATCATTGAAAGAAAAGCATGACTAAGCTGTGTTAAATGAGAAACTGCTGTCGAGGCATTCTCACATGACTCAAGAAGTTGCGCACACAGCACCACAGACTTTAGCTGCCAGGACCAGAGTCCCTTCACAGTGGGCAGCTCCAGTGAGCTGATGGGTGCCTCTTTTGCCTCCTTGCTCACACACACTCTCAGATGCTTCTTCAGAGCCAACCCCTAGGTTTCCCACAGCAGAGCCTCAGACGTTGGACATAGAAACATAAATAAATAATTTAAGAGTGGTACAGCAGCAGGTCAGATTGAGCTGAGTCCCTTCACATGGGGACCCAGAACAACAAAATCCCCAGACTTTTGTACTCTTACAGGATATGCACCCATTCTCCGTCCACATGCTCTTCATGAGCCTTGCACTTGCCTTTTGGTCCAATGGTGATTTTTGGTCTGGTGCCTTATAGCACCTTGTTGGATTCTTTCTCTGTGTCCACACAGACAGGCTGTTACCTGCTCTTATCTTGCCAAGTTGTCACTTTTGCTTGCAGCTGTAGCCTCCTCATCTTCTGGTTTGTACTTCTTGTGCACTAGCTCAGTCATCAGAGCATGGGAAACTAAGAATTCCTTGATTTAGAGTAAGCAACATAGCAACAACTAAAACATCAGTGTGTTGTCAACATTATTCTCATACAAAATTCAAAACACAGCACTGTATCAGCAACTAGGAAAATTACTAATATAATTAACTATTCCAGAGGAAATCATGTCTAGGTGAAAGTTCACAGCTTACAGCCTAAGGCTTCAGCAAACCTAGCTACTTATGCTAAGCAAACAGCATACGTAAAACCACACAATAGTATAACTCTAAGTGACCATTTCTTATTTAAAACTTACTTATTAGGGGAAACAACTAATATCTCTCAACAATATGTTCTAAGGAATTTACTGCTCAGCCTGTGCAGACAATTTCCTATCAACTTGATCTTCAGTTGCATGACTGCCATTCATTATGCTTAAAATGCAAGTCAACATAAGATGAACTTTGATACAAAGACACTGTCTAACATAAAAATTTAAGAGTATGAACAATTTGTTAGATTTTTAAGGTCAGAACTGAAATTACACTGCAATAATTTTATTACTCAAATGTAATCTTTTAGGCCCACTTCTTATTGTGTTTTAGTCTCTATGACTCATGAACTATGAGCATGCTAGAACACTGAAAAAAATATGCCATACACTGTGAGTGGAAGCAAATTAAATTTTTGAAAATTATTTGAAAGTAAATGATGTGTGGGTGTGTAAAAGTAACTCATTACTCTGATAACCTTGTATCTATTATTCTTATCACATAGAAAATGTTTTACAGTTATGGAAAAGTAAGATATTTTATTTCTGAACATATATTAAAAAATAACCTTTGATTGTGCTATATGTTTTGTCTAGTTGGATATTAGTTTTGCCTCTTTGGTTCTTTTTCCCCCTCTACTTTCTAAATTCACTCTTACTTAAAACTTCATAAATGTTTTTGCTCTATTTGGTTTCTCCTTTACTTTACTAGTATAAATTTCATACCTTCTGTTCTGAGATCAGGAAAGAGTCAAAACAATGAAAATGATTCAAAGAAAGACTTTCCATATGAAGTCCAGACCTTTATATGTAAAGACAGTTACAGTCACATGAAAGAGGTCGCAGTTTCATGATCAGCTGTTACTAGAATGGGTAAAACCTCTCCTTCTCTCACAAACTCTGATCTTACCTTTTCATTCCTTCCATTTCTTGAAAGTTTATAACTGAAAACTAATCGAGCAGACTGCCTGCACATTGTGCCCCAAACAGAAACATCTTCAGCTGTCAGCAAACACGATCCTGAAAACAAATCAAAATCTTAATCCCCCTCAAAACTGCCTTTTTACTGAATTACATGACTGAAGCCACAGAGAGCAAGTAGGAAAAAAGTGCTTAATGTAATGACAAAAACATTTTTATAGTTATCAAAAAAAATTTTTATAACAAATAATCTCGTCAATCAAAGCACTCCTTTTTAAAAATAAATTAATTTATAGTTAATATATTTTTACCCTATCATTGTCTCATCTTCTGAATTAATCTTCACAGAAGCAAAATAAGATATTTTATTCTGATGTGTGGTCTTCCTCTGGAATTACCGCTCTGTATCATTTTTTAAGACTTTTGTTATAATCTATTTTTTGAGAGACATTTTATGAAAATCAGGAAATTAGTTTTGGAGAAAAGTTGATTAGTCTTCTTTGACAACAGTCTAGATTGAAGCCAGGTGTATCCCATGATCTTACTCAGTGCCCAGGAGATTTCATATCATTATTCTGTTACTCACTTTGAAGCTAACTTAATAATGTAATGTAAGGACACTCTAGAGATATTACAAATCCACATTGTATGATTTCTAATTTATTAAAGTTAATCCACTATGGAGATATTCTGCTGAATCTCTCAGTGATTTTTGTCAAGGAGATCATTGAGGTTTCTAAGTCTGTAAGTATGCCAGTAAATCATTTTCCCGTATGACTATTCAGCCCTTCTTATCCTGGACTAACAGAATCCTCATTTCTGTGGATGAGACCATGTGGCTAATGACAAAAGTTCCATAATCCTATCAAATTAAATGCATCTCTCTTCTGGTCCTTTCAGTAGATGTCACTCTGTGCAAGAAAGATACTACTGGTTTCACACAAAGCAATTATGTCTTTTAAAGGCCCTCAGCACTGGTTTGGTTTTTATTTACCTTTTTTCAAAAAGTGACATTTGATTACTTTGGCTGTAATTATGAAAAACTAAATGAACACAAATTTAAGGATTCTGGAATAGTAGAAGAGTTGTACCAATATCTAAATTTTGCCTCTTGTGCATTTTCCAAACCAGTCTGATCAATCATATTCCAAGTTTGAAAATGCTTTTATAAGGGCTATAATATAATAAGCTTTCTTATTACTCAAGAAAGGAAAATTGATTTTGTTCCTTTAGATAAGATTTACTGGATTTACTTTATTATCAGTTACGAAAGTTACCTAGAAAATCACATCACCATTGTTTTAAACTTGTGGGCAGTGATTTTCAGGCACCTTAGCAATTATTATTTGGAACATTTAAAATGTTTGATGCCAGACTAGCTAATTTTCCCTTCAGTAGTGATTGTTATCAAGGATTTGAATTTTCCCCATATTTATTCAGGCTATTTCTATGAATCTATTGTGTAGTAATATCGCAAATAGATTTGTCTTTCATTGAGTGAGCAAAGCACACTGCTAATCTTTTTTTTTAATAGGCAATAGGCAACATTTTTTTTCCATATGAGAATTCATCCTCTACCTAAAAAATAGTAATTTTTACTAGTCTATTTATACAGCTATTTTAACCTTCAGTAACAGTGTAATCTAATGTGACCTCCTTTGACAAAACATTAGGTAACTAGCCAAATCCTGTACTCCTTGCTTTTCTAAAATTGTAGCTCAGTGTATATAAAAGAGAGACTATATAGTTAATGTTATTAAAGAAGATATAGGCACACTTTTAGTGCAGAGAAAGGTAACTTTACATAGTTAGGGATGGATAAAGGAGTATCCATTATCACAGTGAATTGGGGATTTATTCTTTTTCTGGTTTGCAGTGAAAAGCCCTAACCTGAACTTTAACATGGAATGTAGTAATAGTTACATAGCTACAGGTGCCAGACTCAGATGATACAATAATCTTTAGTTCTGGTGTTGAAATGTTGTTTCACAATTGAAGCCAAAAGTCACCTAACTGAGGAAGTGTGACAAACAATGTACTTGGGTCTAACAGCTCTTCTCTATAAATAGTAGCACATAGGAGACTTTGCACAACATGAGAACAGTGAGATTTAGGTAGATTTTCTATCTTATTTTTGACTTACCTAAGAACAGCTACATAAATAATGGAATTGTTGGGTTTGTATTTTATTCAGGAAATATAGGGATTATTGCTTTTCTGGAATGTGATTCATAAAAAAAATCCTGGTTAATTTTTATGCCATAGTATTTACTCACATACTGAAGTGATTATTAAAAAGTTATTCTAAAGTGATAAATTATTAGTGTTTATATTTGCTGTAAGAGGAAAATATGTCTTTAGATGTATATCACTCTACATTTCTTGAATATATATCATGAGAAAATAGCAATTTACAGTGAAGTTTGCTGTATGAAATAATTTGGTCTTTCCAAACTCGCTTTGGCTTCTATAAGATGGCATTAAAAGTAAACAGGAATACTGACTGTAATGTCCTCTGTGGCTTGGTTAACCAGTCAACAGGAGGCCAATATATTTGGGGTGGCAGAGGGCAAGTGTTTGCATATCATTAGACTTAAAGTTCTGAAACTTTTTACATATTCATATTCACTTGCTTTTGAAACCATGGTGCAACAGAATGAAAAATTCTACCATCTTTGGTGTTGCTTTAATGTTTTAAATTTGACTTGTAAACTTTTTAATCATCCATAAAATAACATAAAAACAGTTTTACTTTGTTTTTTCTGTTTTACTTCTCTCCTAGGAAAGTTTGTTAAGTACTTTTTTGTTAAATGATACAAAATAAGTTTTAAATGAATCACAAAACTGACCTATTGCATCACCAAGTTATTAGCACATGCATTGCCATGAAGGAAAACTGAGAATTAGCAACATGCTATGCAAGTTTTTCTCAGATACAAACAAAATATTTGAAATATTTTTGATAGCACAGATATGTGAAAGAGATCCAAAATTCTTCCCCTTCATCAGCTTCTCACTATAGTTAAAGTATACTCTAAATACCATCATCTCCCATGGTACTCAGTGGAGTTATCAAAGGCTAGATACCTATAAGTAATGACCATCGTAACTTAATTTCATGTTCTTAATTGTTAAGCTACATTTGCAACCTGTATCAGCACACTCAGCAAAAATGGTAAGTCCATTTCCTACAAAAAGAGTTAGAAAACTTTCCCTTAGTTTTCTCAGAAACTTACACTCCCAGAAGCTGATCACTGTACAAAATCGTTGCTCTGATGGACTGAAGCCATGTAAGTCATCATTTGGAAGAATTATTTTTGAGCATGGTTTATATGCATTGAAATTGATGGGAAATAAATGGGTGTAGCAGAATGTAGCTTGTCCTAAGTAGAAGCACTGTGCAATAATAGCAGTTACTGAAAACTTGAATACAAATGATAGCGAGGCTTCAAATTACGGAAATTTGCCAAAGTTACAGAGTCCAGCTATGACAGATGAGACTATTGAGCAAATACATAGTCTTTTTAATAATCAGACAGCAATGTGCTAACAATTTATGTGGTACTTTAAAATTTAAGGTATTAAGCTGTTAAAGTAACTAACTGCAAATAAATAGCCACGGTTGTACAACAGTTCACAACACTTTCTAACATTTCAGTGTTTTGATAGTAGAAGAATATGCCTTAGATAAGAATAATAACTTTCTCAGAAAATTCAGGTGAACAGCTTTTCATTTCCTTGATGACTCATAAGAAAACAGCATAGATGAAATAAAAATTATTTTATTGTTTCTTGACTTCACCTTTTCATTTTAGGGCAAAAGAAGCTTTTAGTTTCTCTTGCTAGAGTTAAATCCCTTCATTTTGTGTCTTAGTATTGCACTTGAATTTTTCAACACATAGTAAACCTTTCCAGTGTAAATAAGTTAATTAATTATCAAAGTAGTCTATTCAGCTTAAAAATTCTCTTGTCTTGGGTAAAGGTAGAATGGTTATGCCAAGCCCATTGCAGTTGTGGCAGAGAATAAGATAATATCACATAGTAATAAAATAGCAAAATCAGAAAACAATGTAAGCTAAGGCAAGAGAAACCAAAATAGCAGAAATATATTTTCAGAAAGAAATCCTATTCTGTAGTCTGGCATCTTGGTTACGTATAAGAAAACCCCTTGAAAATTGTCTGTGAGAGAAGCCTCACAGAAGAAACTGTATACAACTACAGTTTGTAATGGCTAGACAATAAGTTAATTACACACTAATTTGAAAACTACACACAACATAACTAATTTAATAAGGGTTGAATAAAATGAAGTTTTACATCTATTACATTTTAATGGAAATACTGTGTGTTCTATCAGTTAATACTCTTGGGGTGCCCAAGCAATCACAGAAGCAATGACAGTGAGGTTATTCTAAACTAAAAACATTGATGCCCCAAACACATTTTCACATGATCTTGAAAACTTGGAATTAGTTTCCTTTCTGGAGGATATAGCAACTTTGTAGTTGTAGCTTTTATGTTCTGTTCACTGGTACTCACTTAACCTTCTACCAGGCTCAAATCTTGGCTTTCCAGACTTGGGTAATTTATTTTCAGGATTGTAGTTTTTACACAGGGAAAACAGCAGGGAGTTGGAATTTAATGGAGTCATCAAATATTACAATGAGAGCAGGTATCCAGGTTGAAAAACCTTGACATTTAACAGCTGTGTGAGTAGTGAGAGTAATTTTATGAAGTTCTTTCCACCTAAGCTAGAGTGCTTTTTCTTTTTTTTTCCCCCCCCTGCACAGTGCACCTTGATGCAGATCCAGTCTGTAGGGTACCAAGAGCAGCACAGTTGAGAGACATGTTCTGGAAGTGCTTCTTTGGTCTCTGATGAATAGTCTTCACACATTTCACATTTTATTAAAGCCTGGCAATAATTTAACATGCCATCATCTGCTTCCTGTAAATTGTATTGATAAAGAGAGTTAGGTGGAGTATGCAGTAACTTTATGTGTCTATCCATTAGAATTTCATAAAGGAATAGTCTGTGGTTTTTATTTACAGTGCTCTTGATATATTTTAGCGCCAATAGTACAGTTTTTATTCCACAAATTCTGAGTAGTTGAGTTTTAAAATAAAAATTATTCCTTCCAACAGCTCTGGTGAACCATGGATAATATGTGCAGTATAAATGTTGGATTGTCTTGATACAGGTCAACAGAAACAAAAACCTTGGGCCTTCTCTTCAGTGAAATAGGACTGTCCTACTTCTGCAGAAAAGTATGCAGAGGACACTTTAATGCATGTCAGTTTTGCACCTCTAGTTGATTTTATGTTTATAACTTTGAGTTCTAAATGCAGTGCTCTGTACACTTCTAAGAAACACAGAATCACGGAATGAGTAAAGTTGGAAGGGACCACAGTTGGTCTTCTGAAAAGCCTGAAAAATAAAATTTTTGGTAAATATGTTGGCATGATTAACAAAATGTTAAATAACATAAAGGATTTTTGCGGATGACCCTAGAACAAAGATCTTGAGATTTTGAAATTGTGAAGCAATAGGAACTGACACAATGTTACAAATGTACAAATATTTGGGCTTTTTTTAAAGTGCTTTGTTTTCTGCTTTGAAATTAGAAAGAAGTGAACTGTTTATTTCTGAAAAGAAACAGAATGACAGGTAGTTTTGATGGGCTAATGCTTACTAGAAAAATGGGGAGACAATCAGAGGTCCAAGATAAAAATGGCATTGCAGTCTGTGAAAGGAAGTGCTAGAGGCAACACTAAAATGTGAGGCAAGGTGGGTGCATGATGTAAGATTATCTGAAATACTTTTGGTTTTCCTTAAAAAAAGCACCACAAACTCTGCAACAAACCAACTCTGTGGCATTTCTAGAAAGCCCTTCAACCTGTCCCACTTCCTTCAACCAAAACTTCCTGCAAAAAAATATGTTTAGGTTCCAAATTATCAAAATTATGATGTTTATTATTTGTGGGTTTGCAATGTGTAAGTTCACCTCTATCTGCAATGCCTTCTGATAGCTTTTCAAGTTTTAGCCTTGCATATTTTGTTGTCTTTTTATATATCACTGACTTATTTTGTACACCATCTAGACTCTGTGTCATGGGATTCTTGCACTGATTGAAAATAGATAAAAAATAGTCAGAATATAAAATGGAATGAATATATTTTATCAAGCACATCTGCAATGTGTTCTGTTGGTGAATACAGTTTTCACCTGATTTATCTCTTCAAGATCTTGCTAGAGGTTATTGTCAGTGGGAAAAACATGCAAAAAATATGTTATAGATGAATATGTTAACGTTCCTATTTCATTGTGACATAAGCAATGTTCAGAGTACAAGGATAAAGAGATGCTAGTATGTAATGTTCTTATTTTTATTTTTTGAAGGCAGATCTGATACTTAAAATGCCATGCATTTCTGTTAGAGAACAGCTGATATTTCTGAGAAGTGGAGATTTTCAGTGCTGGTCATATATTCCATTATTCAACTCTGTCAAAGTTTCAGAGTGCATAAGGCAATGTGCTTCATTTCACTTATTCTGTTTCCTCTGTCTGAGGACTGAGCTACTTGTAATTCTCTTGGTAACTCATCTTACCACCTGTGAAAAAGAGGTTCAGAGAAAACTAGGTTTTTATTCTGTAGCTTTATTTATTCAGTAACAGCAGTTTCAGGCAATGTCGGTAGGTCTTGCCTCTTCACTGAGAAACTAAGAGTTTCAAATGCAATAACCTGCACAATTAGAATGAATGCTCTCTGAATTACTAGTTTTAAAGTAAAATGAATTGAAATTTCTTGCCTCTTTCTCATCACCATGCTATGCCAGCAGAATATACCCCAGTCATTTAAGGTGTCAGAGCACTAGCAGGCCTGTAGTTTACCTCTCAATGAATATTTGCTAAGACTTTGTTGTTTCCCAATTAATATTGTGGTTTACTTTCTGATATTTTGTATAAGACTCTGTATTTACTGATGATTTTTTTTAAGTAAAAATATGTGATCTTTATTTATGTACCATATTTATCTTTATGTGTTCTACCAATGCCATTTTTCGTACATTTTCAATTAAAGAAGATTTTTGACTGTCTACTGAAATTCTTAGTTTTGGTTCTGAAAAAGTAGATGAGTTTTTATGTATCTCTGTTACCTCAACCAGCTACCAAGCATTCAGTACTTGAAGAATGAAGAACCCCAAGAATCAAGAACAAAGTTTATATTTGCCTTCAAATGCATAAATTTTGGTCATAAATTTTGCTCATAAATTTTGGAAACCTACATCTTAGTAATAAAATGAAGTAAGACATCAAAGATATTTAAATGGTATAAATTAAATGAATGGCTGATTTGAAGCACTCATATGTACAAGTTTATTGCATTTAAAATAATATAAAAATTGACTGAGTTTTTGCTGTAAAGATTAGTACTGATAGAGTTTAAAGTGGGAAAATTTATTAAGTTGGTGAAAAAAATTGAATAATAGTTTTCCTTTGTATCATAATTACTCTTAAATCACATAATTCAGTTTAAGAGAATACACTTCCAAATATATCTGGAAGAGAGCCATTTGCTTGTTGGAGCATACTCATATTTATCCAGTAATTCAGCCTTAGCATATCTGTGTTCACTTAATAATGCAGTATCAATATGTTTTTTTAAAAATCTGAAATCCAGCTAGTTCAGACCAATAATTATAAAATTCACATTCATGGCTTATGAAGAATGATATGGTATTGATGCTGATAATAAACTAAGAGTGGGGCCATGTAGGATTTTGGAATAAATTTATTTCAAAAACCTGAAACCTATACACTCTGTAATAATGTTCTTTTTTAGCAGAGCCCATCACTTCCTCTGTGGCACACACAGAAGTTCTGCACAGAAGATTTGCCTGTGAGTGGTATCCTAAAAATCACTGAGCAGCAGGAGTTGGAGTGACAATGATGGCAGACGGTGTATAAAGTGACGTTTCTGTGTGCAGTCTCCTGTGTATCTCACACCTTGCTTAACTCTGTTCCTGATACCTCCTGGATACACATTTTGGAAAAATCAAAGAAAAAATATACAAAAAAAATCCTACTGACAGTGCAATTGTCTGGTACAATAAGATTCAGAACTTATTGGAATTGGTTTTAAGAATAAGGAGGAAATGTGTTTTCTCCTACTGGGAAAGTGTTTTAGAACCTCACTGTGTGGTGATTGGAAAGTATTTTCCAATCTCTGGCCAAAATTTAGTCACAGTCAGTTTCTGCCCATTGTTTTGCTGCTAGCATCATCTTTTAGTTTAAGCATCCTTTTTCTATCTCTGGAAAATATAATGATAAAAAAACCCAGCAGGATAAAAAAAGCAAAACTTTCCCCTGGTTTTGGAAGGGCATCACAAAAAACATCATTTTGGGTCTTTAACCTGTGAGAGGAGAAATCTCCTGAAAATCCTGTTGTGAAACTGCAGTTTAGAAGGGAAATTAATTTTGGAGTGACTGAACAGTAAGGTGCTTTAATATCTCATTTTACTGGGGTGGGAGCTTGATGAATCTTGTTATTCTCCCTTATGTATAAGCTTCTCAATTGCTGTAAAGCTGCACTGCCTTACCAGAGTTGTAGGCAGAGCTCTTCTGACCAAATATTTTACTGTACCTGAGATCAGCACTTCAGAAGCAGATGGAATTTAGAAGCAGGGAAGAAACTTTTGCTTATGATGTACTACCTAGAAAATTCAAACATTTATATTTTCTATAGAATTCAGTTAAATAGAAGAAACTTCAAATCCTTGCAGGGAGGCTCAAAATCTGGTTGAGAGGTTTGCGATCAGCTGGCAAAAAATGCTCATGAGATTATGGAAAGGCTCAAATAGAGCTGATTAGATTATACATGGGCATGGGAGAAGGTTGGCATCCTTTGGGAATAGTCACCTCTACGTGTGCACCTGCATCAACAGTTCAGAGCACAGACAGGTTTGCTCCAGCTGCGCAGCCTTCACGTGTCTGCACTGCGCACATCTTTGTTCCACTGATGCTCAGGTAATGGTTTTCATAATTTCTCATTACAGCAAATGCTGGTCAGTGTGTTCCTAGAGATAGCTAAAGACAGAGAATGTTTCTAGGTTATAAAGAGCTTGGTTCAAACAAACTCAGATTAATGGTGTCCTGTATAAGTTCTCCAAACAAGGCAATTAGACTGAAAAATTTCTTAACTAAAACTCATTAGCCTGCCCAGTCTGCTTTGGCAAGTAGCTGAGTCATATATCCACTGCTCCAAAACTCTATATAGCTGTCAGGGGGAAGGAAGGCTTTGTCTTTTGTTTCAAAATCACCTCACAGGAGTTTAACTAAATGCACCATGTTAATTGCAATTTTAGGCTGTGTAACCTAAACTGGTGTTGCATTGGAGAAGGAAAACAGTCTCATGAAAATAGTATGTGGTGTTGAACTACATTTTTTTCTAAATTATTAAATATACCCATGTCATTTTTACATACATATATGTATATATATATGTGTGTGTGTGTGTGCGTGTGTGTATGTCAAAGTAGGCGATTTGAAGTTACTATTAACCTGTGTTATTGCAACACAACATTCAGTTATAGTCAAGCAATTTCAGATCTTTTTGTCTACCTTGCTATTAGGAAGTGCTTGACATCCCAGTCTATGCAGTCAGCACTGGTACTGAAAAATATCCACATTATAAAACTTTTCGTAGTGTCTAACCTAAGTATTGTTCTCCAAGTGTAAATCCATCACTTCTTCCATTTTCCCTTTGGACATGGGGGTGACATTTTAACAAACATGGAGTGTCCTTCAGTGTTTCAGCTCTAAACTAAAATCTCAAATGTGTTTTTGCCTTCTTTTGGGGAATCTTCTTATGGACTTGTAAGTATTCTTTTTTGCTGTCATTTTGAAATTCTTTTGCTACTCGTTATTTGAAATGTGGTACTCATAGCTGGATATAATACACCATCTTCTTGGTGCGATTTGCTTTAGAGCAGGAGTCCATTGGACTTTTTATATAATAGAAGAGTATGTAGGAGCAAAGTACTTCTTATGTTTCTCTTCCTCTCTTGTTTACTCAGCTGTTTTGTGGAGGGTAAATTTCTCTATGACAAAATTTCCCTATTGCCTCAGAGTTAGGCTATTTTTCTTGGAAGTGCTGCATGGTTTTGTTGTTATTATTAAACTTGGTGGAAACCGAACCCAAAATCTCACTTCATGTGAATTCATTCTTCACAACTCCGACCAATCTGTAAATTCATAATCAATAACATACTTCCTCCGTTTCTCATCTTTCCTACTTTTTAGATTATATTAGTGTTCATCTTATCTCCTTTCTTCAGCCTTATATTCCATTAAGTAGTTTCTAGTGTGTGCTACGATTGGTTCTGTAACTAGAGATGAAGCAGCAATTTAAATACTTTCCTAAATTTTGCATTTGGCAGAACCATCCACTGATTTTATCTGCTAGAGAACTTGGACCTATCAGAATATTATTCATAAAGTTTCATGAGAAATATTGGAAAATAAGAACAAGCATTTTTACACCATGTCTTACTGATTCTTATATTGTATTCTATGAATCCTTATAAATAAGGATAATATAAATTTTCACACAGAACAACATGATTTAATTAGGTCGTCAGTGAACCTGTGCATATCCAGCTTTCAAATATAGCTCTTGGGTAATTATATTTTTTGAGCTGCAATGTAATTCATATCTATATTTTTTCAGAACAGTGAAGGCTTATTTCAAACCATTTATGTGCTGTATAATATATATACATTTACAATGTGCATGTTAAAATAAGATAAATATGCCTAAAATATGATGTGTTGCATATTTTTATTTATGATTGTGTCTGGTTTTTATGTTTAAGTTTCTATTTATGTTTAAATTTATTTATGAATGTTTTTATAAAATTCCTTCCCACCACAGCATAGTTTCTATATTTATACTGTGCAATAATTTCTTACAGTATTTTTGTTGCTGTCAGTGCAGATTCAGGGTAGAATTAGTGAATATAATATCTGCATGCATTATTGTGCCTAACAGTGAATAAAATAAATTAGTTTAGCTATGATTTTAGAGAGAAAAAAAGGGCTTTATCTTCCAACCAGAGTAGTTTCTTATGACAGGATTATTGTATTTTTTTCTTAATTCTTATGTTAAATAAATCATAATGTTCATAATCAACATTTTGAATTGTTCGTAGAATATGAGATGGACTTCATGAGTAATTAATTTTCTCTCTTTTGACTTCACAGAAATCTGAAGGGAAATGGTTTTAATTGTTGTATTCTCAAAAGATAGAGAAGTGACATCTCTTTTTTATTTAAACACAACAGCACTGTTAAAATAACAGCTGTTTTTCAGGTACCACTCAGGGACTCAGTGAAACATTTGCAAAGTGCTGTGTTACATGTGGGGTGTTTTGTGAAAACAGCATGAAACTTCAGTGTTTCTTGTCTGCTATGAAACACAACTGCACTTGGTAGAACACAATCCAAACTATATGCAGTGTTTTATGACCTTATAGTTATACTTGGATTGTCCTCCTATTTACTGTTTCATGCTGGGCAATTAAAATCCTCTCACAAAGGGAACATTGGCATGAGCCTGAGAGTGTGGTCAGGTATCTCTCAGGCCATCACTCTGAACAATACTGTGTGCAGTTACAGCTTCATTACAAAAACACCAGAGAATCAGCATCATTTTTTTTTAAGCAAGAATTGCATTTTTAAGCCTAGATGTGATAATTTTATGTTGCAAAGCAATAAAAACCATATGGCCAGCAACTTACACATTTGGTTTGTTTATCCCTGTCTTATGTTGAGGCCAACTGCATGATTTAAATCATCCTGTATTTAAAAAATACTGGTTTGCAGCACAGGCAAGCCAAGCAGGAAAGTTTTCCCTCAGTCTGATTTGTTAGAATTCTGCTAAAAATCTATGACCGATTTGCAGTTTGTGGAGAAATACATGAAAAGACTTGAGGGAAGAATATATAACGTTTTAAATGCTTTACAGTCTCTTTACATGAGCCCAACATGGGCCACATCCTAATAGAGACTCTCAAAAAGTTCCACACCAATTCAAAAACTATGGCACTCTGTGTGATACCTCAGGGCAATTTATTTGCCTTCATATACAACCATGATATAAATTTTGGGAATGTTAGTAGAAGCAGGTACATGATTTCAGGAATCTCTTTCTCAGCATCATAAAATGCAAAACCTCCTATTACAAAGTAATAGTGCCTATGCAAAATGATACATCTCCCGAAAAAAAAAAAGAGAGAGAGAGAGAGAGAGAAAAATTAAATACTTCTCTTTACTTTTTTATATCATACATAGCTGTAATTCTTTAAAAATTATTTTGCCAGCTCTATTGTATGTCTTAATTACTTGTTTTAATCCCAGTGATAACTACTTTTTCTGTAATATTACGTGAATATTCCCCTTTTAGTGCAGGGATAAGTTATTTGAAAAAAATATATATTCTACTTACCATATTTTTTCCTATTTACTATTAAAATCCAATCAAAGAAGTTTTTATTTGAAAAAGAAGAAGTTGCAAACAAACATCAAATTGCAGAAATGTAAAAGGAATAAGCTAAAATTTAGAGCTACATGAAAAAGAGGAAGGACAGCAAACAGAAGAGCTACATGTTCAAAAGTAATCTTATAAGTACATCCAAGATCTGCAGAGAGAGAATGAAAATTATTTTATAAATCCTTTCCCTGATTAGAGGAAATTGTTCAGACCTGCAAATCTCTCCAATAATTTTTAGTTCTTACTATGTTTTCCTACAGCCAAGAAGTTCCATTTTGTTCATGTCATATTGCATATTTCAAATGTTTTCTCATCTTTATTTAAAAAAATATTTTAAATAGGCAAACAATATAAATCTCAACATTCTCTGTAATCATTTAAGTGTTTGATTAAATTTCCTGTTTCTCCAGTGCTTTGCCTTTCTAGAGGAGTACAGCAGAACGATGACACTTCCTCAGCTCGTGGTGCCACAGCTGTCGAGAACCAAGATGTACAGTGCAGGAATAATTCACTGGACAAGTCACTGTAAGGAATTGGCAGTTTTATTCATAAATGATATAGTCAGTACATTCTTCTGTAGAAAGCACAGATAACAGAGTGAAGTGGGATTCTGAGAGATCACCTATTTTATTCCACCTCATCTAATACAACCATCTTTTCTCATAGCATTCTTACCTCTGGGAACAGCCCTTATCCTTCTCTGTCATTGAAACATGCCACATCAGATTGTGATACAGTATGTCCTTCAGATTCATTTTGTAGAAATACCATCTGCTTGATCGTTCCCCAGTTGCTAACTGTGCTACTGGTTATTTCTACTTATTTGTTGAAATCATGGCAGTTCCTGTTGAATGATATTCAGGTGGTTCCAACTACAATCATATTCTCAAAAAATGCTAATCTGTCAACATTTTTATGACATCTGCAGGTTTATAAGAGGACCTTTTATCAGCCAATTTTGCCACAGAGAAAGTACCAGGGAAGAAAAAATACAGTACAATTGAGGAAAGAATCAAAACCCAAACCCAACAATCATTGCCATAGTCTGCCTTGCTAAGAGCATGTCAAACTTGAAATACTTTTTGTTTTTATTATTTTAATTAAGGAGAAGATCTGGTTTTTATTGAGAGAAACAAATAATTTGTTTGAATGACACAGTGATATGTAGACCTGCATAACTCAAGCTGGACCTCGGTTTATCTGTAGATACACAAATCCTACTAAATCTCTCTTCCTTTAGAGACTGAATGCCAGAGAGCCTCAGATAAACACTGTATTTGCAAAAAATTAGTTTCTTTAAATCTCTGAGATAACCAAACTTCCTTTTCTGTGTCTTTGAAATAGAATAGCAAAATCTTTTGGCATCATTAAGCTTTGCAAGAGCATGTTTAACACAAAGGACTTCTCAGCTTTATTCTTCTATAGGTATTTCAGACAGTGAAGCACAAGAAATAATCTACCTGTATAACAGTATACTTTATTTTTCCAATGGTGCAACATAAACTTTCCACTACACCTCTGACCTAGAGAATGAAGTGTTAAAAATTATGTCACCTTTTCATCAAAGTGAAATACAGTTTTAGACAAGGTTCATTTCTAAAACAATTGACACAAGGAAAAGACAGTAGAGCTGTTTCTCTCTGTCTTCTTCCATTCATTCCATTGTATCTGAATTCACTTAAATTCTTTATCGATGGTTTATATCAATAGATTTTAAACCCTCTCTTTCTGATTTATCAGTATTAGAGCTTTGGAAACTCCATTATTCTCTCAGTAAAGATGTGAATATGCTCATGTATGTGTAGTGTCACTCAGTTTTAAGGCAAATAAGAAAATTATTTCCCTTATTACAGTCAGCAGTGGGTGACTACACAGAATGGCAAGTCAGATGAAGAAGACCACATTTTGTACATAGTCATTGAAGTAAAATTGCTCTCTGTAGATCCAACCCAAAGCTCACCACAGTTCTTAAACTTTACAAAGTTTCTGATCTGTCCTAAAATCCCAAATGAGACTCTCTTCCCTTTTTTTTTTTTAATGAAAAGGAAATTGTATAACTACCTTTTTTGCTATACAACCTTTTATGTGAATGAACTTTTCTGAACTACATTCCTTAACAGATTCAACAATAGGACTTTCATTAATGATGAACTCGGCAGCTTTTATAATACATGTTTTCATAATCTGGTTCACTTTATGGTATCTTTTGAAATCTTTAAAACATGCCAAAAATCAAGCTTTTGTAATGGATACCCTTTATGACACATAGCAAAAAAAGACTCCCAATTTTCAGAGTTTAATTATGCAAGTTTCTCTTAAAATTCAAAAGAAAAAATGGTATTAAAACTAGCATACCCATCAGGTTCTTGCTCCTCAAAACCTCTGTTTTTAGGAGTAAGCTCTGCTTTAGACAGATAACAGGAAATTTCTTTGGTGTCTTTGTTCCCAAAAAATTGACCATTACATTTAGAAACCTGACAGGCATAATTAATGCTAAAGGATAAGATTTCATGGGGCAGTGTTTTTTGTGATGCAGAGAAAACTCATTGGGTTTGAATGGATGAGGATCTGGGCCTAAACAAAAATCAGTTAAAATGCCAGCGGACCTCAACAGGAGAGGATAACAGGATCTCAAATTAGAAACAGTGAAAATGGTCTATTTAATTTCTGGGTATTGCACTACGTATTTTTTTAGTACTTTTTACCATTTTCAAAAGGAAGGATGATACCCCAAAATGTTTGCAGTAGCAAAGTTGGACAAACTTGAGATTTCATAAGATTCATTTTGTATCTACTATCCAGAGCTTTTGGCCGAATAACCCTCCGTTGCTGGGGGTTGAAGTTGGGAAGCTTTGGAGAAGCATGCCAGCTCCCCAAAGAAAGATGTTTTCTAAGAAAAACAAGTTTTTATTTCCACAAACATTGTGACAACTTTGCCTGTACTTCCAGCAAACCGTCCCAGAGGAAATTAACTACAGATGAACAAAAATAAGCACATTTCTGTGACACCTGCTGATAGTTCTCTACAACCTTACATTTGGGTTTTCACACTATGCTGAAAAATAACACTTGCAATGTGATTTTAAGAGCTTCACAAAAGTAAGAAGACTTACATGGATGTGTTTTTGAAGCAACATTTTCCCAAGTCATTAACCCTATGCATCTTCTATTCCACTCATGTTTGAAGACAGTAATTTCCTGAATGAGAGAGAGTCTTTCTTTGGTCCTTGCACATTGCTGAGTATTTCACCAGGTACATGCATACTCCTCAGTGCAAGAAAAATGTCTTTGATGTTAAAACTAAGCTGCATTTGCTGTCATCAGGCAATTTATGGAACAAATGGACAACTGTTTTTATCTTTTGATGGGTAAAAAGTGAAACATTTCAGTTACTTCAAGGGAAAAAGCTAAAATGGTTTTGCAGTAAAGAAAAGCTGCACTCCTTATAAGGGACAAATTACTAGATACTTACACACAAGCAAAAATTTGATGTAAACTTTAGTATTTCTGTGACTGTTTTATCATGATCTCTGTGCTATTGGCGTGTAGTTGATAATTCTGTAAAATCTGTTGTGTAGAGACCTCATAGCTAATAATTATGGAAACACCACGGAAAATGTTTTTCATTTTATGATGGTAAGATTGTGCTATTGCTCTTTTTGAGTCCTTATCAGAGAACACTGAGAGTAAGGCATCTGAGAGGGGTGAGAAACTTCCCTTTTTTTTTTTCTGCTGAACACACTCTAAAGTACATTTTTATTTACTAAGTGCAATAGTAAGATACTGAATTTGCATTAAGTTATTTTGAGGTTCTTAACTTTTAATGGTTAATTTGTAGTGAATAATTGTGAAGACCAAAGTTATGCATAAAAGACTGAAAATCTAGAAGTACAAAATCTGGCAGATAAGATGATGTATCAGATCTTTGATCTCTGATGTATCAGAACTTGGCAACAGGAAAACAATAATGAATCTTCTGCTGATTGGCATGGCACCAAGACGACTGTGAGGTTCAAGGTTAAAAATACGGATCCAGGACAAGTCCTCTCCCTTAGTTACACGGCCAATAGAAGAAAATAGAAAGAAACAAGCCTTGACTTAGTGGAGCTGGGCTTAGGATCAGAGCCTGACATGAATATTGCTTCAGATGTGCCAGGAGCCCCCATGACTTCCAGAGGAGAGTGCAAGGCAAGCCAGACCCTGGGGACCTCTCAGGATTTCTTGTGCCGAGCCTGGCAGCTGTGAGCCCTGAATTGTGCAACCTCACTCTTTCCAAAGAGAGATTAAACTGAGGCTTATTTCCTGTCTGTTGAGCCTGGTTTTCCTTGGTATTTGGGATTATTAAAAACATTCCAACTGCGTGGGCTCCTCTTTTTGTTTTAATTTCCTTTTATTTTCTTGAAACCAGTACTTTGTTTGTTTTAATCTCATTTATCTGATACTCATTCTTGGATGAAATAGAGCATATTTTAGATTTAGGATTAGGTTAGAAAACATACTTTCAGAAAATTTCTATGTTAGTCACAGTACTGATTTCCCTGCCTAAATGCTTGTCAGTGCAGCTTACAAGGACAGGTGTTTCTCTCTAGAGTTAACTTTGGTTTGGTTTGACTTGGGTACAGAATTCTTTCCTGCCAGAACTTTACACTAGTCTTAACAACAGTGAAGAACAGATCACTGAACATTCAGTGCCTGCCCAGCCAAAAGCACATGTCAGATAGCAGAACTAAGTGCCTTGAAATGGAGCCTGATCATTAGTGTGTGTAAGCAAAGAAACCTGGCACTTAAAGGCTGTAGTAGCTGCTGGTTAAAATTTAAAATAAAGCTAGTGGGACACTGCTGCCTTTTGATTCAAATGAAACATAGAGATTTCAACCATTGCTTATCAGTTTTGTTACTTAATTGTTCATGTTCATTTTAAATAAATACATCTGTGTTTTGGATACTATAATAACACCTTATCATGTAAATAATGTGGTTGTGTTCCTGCTATAATTAATAGAAGTGGAGCAGCCTCAGTTAAACTTACTAAACAGAAGCAAGTAAACTCTAATACACCCAGCTTAAACCTAAAGTATATATTTAGAATGCGCTAGCAGTTCCTTGAAAATGTATATTATGGTCTCCTCCATTATGTTACTTTTTAATACCATCCTTTTGCTTTTACTTTCTCTCTTCTCTTTTGCCCTTCAGTTCAAAGTATTTCAGAGCATCAGAGGACTGTCTTATATCTCACTAGTAGAAATTTTATAGCTGCCTGTGCACTGCATGTGCTGGGGCTAAAGGGCACCTGCCAGTGCCTGGAGGTGCATGGGCTGCTAGGATAGCAGTGAGGGGTGCAGTCACATCCCCCAGGCTCTATGTAAGAGCTTCTTGCAGTAAACTGCATCTCCAAATCTCCTTCTAAGCTTTTCTCTCTGGAACATTACAAAGCAGAGCCAGGAAGCAAGTGGCAAATGTAACCAGAATCTAGTCCTAGCATTTGTTCCCTGACTCTCCAATAAGTGTAGCACACCTACTACGACCTACTATATTAGCAAGTTCAATGGCAGTCTGAAGACTCTAAGACTAAAAGATCACCTTCAAACTTAGTTCAGCACATGTGTGCACGTGTGCAATCTGATCTGAAGCCAAAAGAAAACATTAACATCTTGGAACAAGTTCATAAAATGCCCAGAAATGGAATAATTTATTCCCTTTCTGATACACAAGAAAACACTAGAAAAATTAGTGATTGAGTCCACAGGGTGAATTCAAGCTGTAACATCTCAATTCTTTCTTTTAATTAGTTGTGTTTGTCTCATAACAAACCAGTGAGACTTTCAGTTACAAGAAGCAAATCTGTATTTTTTTCTAGGCAGCCTGTTTTGAAACTGTGTTACAGAAATATCTACTGAAGTTTGAGGATCGCTGTAAGGTTTTCTTTTTTCTTTATTATACTGCCCCTCGAACACTGATGAATATCAGAAAGATGAATTATCTTATCTCCAATTTTGTATAACAGGTAAAGGAAATTACTTTAAATGAACCCCAGGTTGGTATACATCAGCAGACCAGCATCATACATCAGTGTGAGCAGTTGTTGTGGTTTAGGAATGGTATTCTCCAATTTAGTGTTTCCACTGAAACCACTCCAAGCCATTCGTCACTTGTTCATTTTCCCTTGCCCCTCTCTCTCCTGTTGCAGGTTGGAGAGGGGAACTGGAGGCAGAAAAGGTAAAGATCTCAGGTTGAGATAAGAACAATTTACTGGAAACAGCAATGAGATAAGAAACAAACAGTAATAGCATCAATATGAATAACAAAAGTGTACAAGAGAGGCGAGCAATTCATATGTCAATATACTAACCTGACCGACCTGGATGGGACTCCTTCCCCCACCCCCAGAAAATGAAGGGAGGTGATATAGAATAACTTCTGGGTCCTAGCCATGCCCCTTCCTGACTACTGCAAAAATTAACTTTGTCCTGGCCAGAACCAGGAGAGCAGTGCAGTCCACAGACAACTGAGGGGCTACGCACCCAAACCCATGTTTCCTGTGTGTAAACAGAATCCAAAGCATTCAGAGCCCTGCAAGTTTGCCATCTGCATTAGTAAAGTTATCAAAACAGATTTTTTGTGCCCCAAAGAGTACTTTGTGGTATGCATGCATTGTTTTCCTTGCGTGATACGTGTGCATTCAATGAGTAAGCTGGGAGGATAAGAACTTTCTGAAGCATTGCCAGGTATATCTATTCTGAGCTCCTTTTTCTCTGGACATGATAAGTGGCCCTGCTATGAAAGGAATAAAAGAAAAAAAATTAAATGTTTCCATTTGACAAGGCTACTAGAGATGTATTTATACCATGGCAACAAAGAGCACAGCTTAGTCAACATCTGGAAGTTAAAATAAATGTTGCCTTGAGGCAACAGCATAACTTTTACTACTCTTGAAACTAAATACATAATTTAATTTTCACTTACTGAATCCTTTTGATGATCTCTTGATTTCTGTTAATCTTCCAGTAGTCAATGCTTTAAAGTAGTGTTTCTCACCTTCTTGAGTCAGCTTACTTAACTTGTTGCCTTGTAAAAAATTCCAATAGTGTTACATTTCATGGCTATATTTGAAATAGAAACAATATTCTTAACTACTTTTGCTTGTATTTATTTGTTGGCACATTTGTATATTTTCCTAGATTTCTTTTTTTCAGATCAACAAGATGTATGCAAAGGCATTAAGAATAAAAGGGCAACCTCAGGAAAATCAACCTTGCATAATTTGAGAATCTGAGAATTCCACTTTATTTAGGATTTTCTTTTTTTAATTTGTAAACTTCTAAGAGAAAAAATTATATTATTAAATTGATTCCTTTTTGTTTGATAATAAACTTGCTTTTCTGCTTGCTAATTGAGTTCTCCCTTTCTTCTATGAGAGCCTGAGGCTTCTTCAATTGAAATTTTCATTTCAGCTCTTACTCCTCTTCTTGCCCTCTATTAATCAAGACAATTACCATTAATGATAGTATGTGTGGGGGAGGGGGAAATAAACCTATTTCTTGGATACAGTTTCTTATGACTGATACTAAATGAAAAATCATTAAGATACTGTTCCTGTTACAGCAGACTTTTAAATTTTTCGTTTATATGATCAAGCTAAGTTTTATATGGAAAAATAGCCAGAAAAATAACCAAATAAAATGGCAGCTGACATATTTTGAAAAATACGCAACACAAAGACAAGCCAGTCATCACTGTACATTAATTTGGAAAAAAAAATTCTAACAAGTTTACATTTGTTGCCACTGTTGTCCAGGATAGTTACACATGACAATTCTTTGAGGTCGTCTGAATTTCTAGATATATTACTTTGTATACCAAGGAAAAGACATAACAGATCCTCCCTAAGAGGAGACTCCATGCTAACAATAGGATGCTATAAATATGGAAAATGGGCAGTAAACATTGAAAATTCAGTCAAAGCCAAATGAAATTGACATTTGTTCCAGGGAGGTGGATTTCACTCACTTTTCAGAAAGAAATGTTTTTATATTCAAAAGTGGCAATGTTGGGTTTTAATCTGACCATGCAGTTATGTGATAAATATTTACTTGCTTTTATCAGAGTACCACAAATGTACAGAAATCAAGACAGAGCTGTGAGAATAAATAACACATTATATAAATTCAGCAAACAGAGATGGAAAAATCAAAGATCTTCAGAGCATATAAAATGTTTTTCAAGCTTAAATCTCAGAAACATTGAAATTTAAAATGTTTTCTCTGGGAAAGGCGATCTCCATGTCAATCAAGGCAAACATTATTTGCTCAGAATCAGGCATAAAATTAAATGGTAACTATGCAACTTTTGCTTGCTGCTGAAATCTATCTTTTTCTTCCCCTTATTTTATAGTGATTTTGTACTTAAGTGATGCGTGTTTCACATACAGCCTGATTGCTCAGTTTTCCATACCATGGAAAACAAATGACAGGAGGGCTGCTCTGTGACTGACTCTTTCTCCAAGATATTGATCAGACTGGGCATATATTCCAGGTATTTCTGCGCTGGGTTTTTTAACCGTAAATGATTAGAAAGGGAGTTCTGCATAAGTCTATAAAGTCAGAAGCACTCCTATATTCATTATTTTAATATTATTATTTATTTATATTTATTACTATTTAATTATGTTAATTGTGTAGTATGCAAGAAGTCTTACATGAATCAATAGCCCTTGGATTCCATCATGTAATATTTCACTACAGAAAGCTAATGCAATTCTAATGCTTCTGATCCTGGTGTTGCCTGCCTGGGCTTCACTTTTTTTGTGTTGGTTGTGTCATCAAAAGAGAGAACTGAAGTTGTTCTCCTACCTTACTGAAGCAGGCATAACTCCTCTTGACTTAAATAACCATGCCATGATAACGGATGCTAAAATACAGTGAAATTCATTTAAATCCTATTTAAAATATTAGAACCTCAGAGTCACTATGAACTCCTTATACGCCATTCATTGCAGATAAATGAGAAGTACATGAGAAAGAAAAATCAACCATCCCAAATCCAAAGGCTAATCAATGGGGTTTGAGTTGACTTCTCTATTTTTGGAGTAAGGATTTGTGTGTATGATAAATCCACAAAAAGGTCTGCTCGGTGTTTGAGAGGGAACAAAGAGGCAAATCAAGTGTTAGTAATTCTCAGGCAGAGAACAGATAACAAATCAAAGTGTGAAATGACATTGTTTGCATCAATGGTTTGCCCTTATCTTGAGGGTGCTGGTTTGGTCCCCTTGGTCAGTGCAGTAGAAGTGAGAGAGTAGAAAGGAAAGCAACCTGAAATATCCTGCTTACACAGATGTTGGCACTTGTCTGACTGCTGAGGGAGCCCACTCAACTTGCCAACCCAGTGGAAAAACAATTCAGCAAAACTAAATGAATGTCATTGAGCCACATTGGAGGGAAGGGGCAGAAGGCTCAATCTTTTCAAACAATGAATAATGGTCTATGTAGAATTTAAATAATAAATTAGACATTCCTTTTTTTTATGAAGACATTCAAGACTAATAAAAACATATGAAATTTTAAAATAACACTACTTACCTTCAGTACTCTTTCTTACAAGATAGCTGAGACAAGGTATCACCAAATTTTCCTATCTATTAGATAATTTTATTCCACTAGAGCAGGGTAAAAGAGATTGTAAAGCAGATGTTAATCATATTGGCACACACATTAAGGTACTGTTGGGATAATGTTAAGCGCCTTCAGTGCTAATGAAATATTGGTTTCAGCTATGGCTAATGAGAGTATTAAATTTCTTTAGTCAGCACCATAGTAAAAGGATGAGGACTTTCAGACATCATTGAATAAAACAATTGCTAATTAAGGAGACAGGAAAAAAGTAGTTTGAACAATTGAATGTTGGCTGATTTACATGCTATATGTTTCTTCTAGTTTGTATTCTTTGTTACTCTTTTTGACAAAATCTTATTGGTTCCTCCTGGGATACTGGCCTAGATGCAAGTTCTGTGTAGCAGATTTTGGTGAAAAAACATTAAGCAGAGAAATAATTTTTAAATTTTGGAAGAGATCATTAACTCATTTTTCCACTTTAGGAAGCCTTTCATTGAATCCTGTCTTGGTCATGTTAGAAAATTCTTATCAAACTACATATTGAGTAGCAATTTAATGGTTTCAGATTATTTTATTTAATTGGGAACTACAACATGTAGTCTCCTGGGTTTACAGAAAGAAATACTTTTTGTTGTTGTTGTTGTTGACTTTTGGACCTAATACAGGTGTCTCAGTATCATTACAGACCCAATTCTGAATGACTGCTCTCCTACACACACACACACACACACACACACACACATATATATATTCATGTATTTATGTATATGTGGTTTTTCTATGTCTATCTAGTCATATGTATGTACAAAGATGCCAGCACTACATTCCATGAATCATGCTATTGGGTTCTAGTCAAAGTTTAACAACTATCAAACTAGTAAACTGAATGTTAGTGGAGTGGGGAAAGGACCACAGATAAGACATTGGCCTCTCTTAGGGCTCTGACAGTTTTGCCATTAAGCTGAAATAAGCAGACTTATACAATGGATGTTGCAGTGACCCAGACAAGGCCTTTTGCCCAGATTAGCCTTATTAATTTTAGCTGTCTAAAAGTTAGGTACTGATCTAAGCCAGCTGTGTAAGTGTCCTTAGTATTCAGCAGAGAGAAAGGCACTTCTTGAGGATGATTCATCTGATTTATTTTATGCAAGTGTTTATTGCATGCATGTGTTGCTTTAGCTTTATAACTGAGTTGCTAGGGTTTAAATATGCAAATTTGTAGTAAAAATGGCAGGGAGTTATACAAATTCTAATTGCTTTTCATGGCCAATTCACATTTTGATCAAGCAATTATGATCAAGTAGGAGAAGTAATTTTTGAACAAACTATGTAGATTTCATGCATGATGGCAAGAAATGAAGAAGCCTGGTTACTCAGAGATCTCTGCCTGGAAATGCACAAATACTGACTGCAGCACTTCTCACATCTGTGGCAAGTATAATGCTGTATCGATCTTCTGGGACAGGAGATTATGGTGGCAGTCAACCCTGCAGTTACATATTCTGCTTTACCCTGGCTGTTGAATTTTCATTAATTAATTGCCAATTTGAGGTTATCTGACCCCATGCAAACTGAAGAGAAGCTGAGATATATGTTCATATTAGTGGGGATATGGAATAAGAAAAAGTACATGTACACGCACACAAAGGAATACTTGTCACAATCACAGACACCTGACTTTCACAACAGCCCATGCTTGGAGGGTTGGAACATCTCTCCAGTGAGGAAAGGCTGAGAGAATTGGGTTTATTCAGCCTGGAAGAGACCTAAATGCATCTTTCCAGTACATGAAAGGGGCTGCAAGAAAGGAGAGGGATTATTTACAAGGGCGTGTAGTGATGGGAAAAGGGGAATGGCTTGAAAATGAAAGAGAGTAGGTTTAGATTAGAAATCAGGAAGAAATCCTTTACTGGTGATGGTGAGGCACTGGAGCAGGTTGCACAGAGAAGTTGTGGGTGCCTCATCCCTTCAAGTGTTTAAGGCCAGGCTAGATGGGGCCCTAAGTGACCTGATTTAGTGAAAGGTGTCTCTGCTTATGGTGGGAGGGATTGGAAACTAGATGGTTTTTAAGGTTCCTTCCAACCCAGGCCATTCTGTGATTCTATGATTCTAAAAAAGGCAAACAGTAGTTCTCCAAGAAAAATGAGATGCTCTAAAACCATACTTTCCTCTTCACATAAGGCTGATGTTAAATGGAAGTTATCGTAATTGTAACCACAAGAACACCAACACTGTTCAAATGGAAAAATTTGTATACTGATACTAAATGCTATGAGTAATATGCAGAGAATGATGGAAAATAAGTAAATGAAGCATAAAATAAATAAGAAGGATTAAGGACAGTACAAAGAGGTTCTGAGTGATTAAAAACATAAGCGACTAGTAGCATTGACACATCATTAGGTAGATATAGTGGATGATTCAGTGAAGTTAATGTTCTGAATTTAGGAAAAAAACCCCAACTATTTCTGTTGAAGAATACTGATTAATAAATAATGCATTAATTAAACTGTCACTCAGAAGAGGGTGATCAATAGAGGCAGAGGTTTCTAAACCAGCAGCTCCAGAGAGCTTCATCTAGCAGCTATCCAGGAAGTTCCCTGAGCTGACAGAGGACCAGTATTGCACCACTAGTCAACAAAATGGAGTAAGATAAGGGAAAAGGTGATTAGTCCATCGCCATGGCATCAATCCTGGACAAAGTGAAGAAATTACGGCTGAAGGAGTTAGGAAAGATGAGGCTCAGGGGACTGAGGATGTAAAGACATGTATGTATGTATTTAAAGACAGATTTACAGACTCGGACTTCCCTGAGATGTTACCCAGTGGTAATCTTTCAAGAAAAAGAATATTTTCCATATTATTTAGTATTGCAAAGTTGTCATACCTGGCAGTAGAGTTTGGATTCCACAAAGGTCATGTAACACAAAAAATATTAAATCAAAATACCTGTAAGTGGGGTCAATGGCCAGTGTTTCTTAGGCAAAATCCCAAAGCTAAATAAGGCTGTGTTGTTACCTAGACAGAACTGGAAAGGTTTAAGAAATTAACCATACTTGCAGCTCAGCATCAAAATAGTACAAAACAGTTGAGCAAAAATGTAGGAATAAATATGACATAAACTCCAATTGCTCCTGGGACCTTCATTCACTTTACAGATCATATCAACTCCTCTTCAATAGCAACTTCATGAACTGATTTTGCTGAAAAAAGAAACATGCTCTAAGAACAGCCTCTATGTGCATTCACAGTTTTATTCTTTTCTCTGCTACTAGTGGAGTCACTTCTTGATGAGATTGCAAGTTTTGTTGATAAAGATAATATTCTTGATGTAGCAGACTTGTTCCTGTAAGGCATTTGACTTTGTGTTGCATGACATCTTGATTAGTTCTCCAGGGCAGTACAGTACCAACACGGCACTAATTAAGTTAGGACAGATTAAATTACAAGTCACAATAGTAATTATAAATAAGATAATCATTACTGAGTGCTTGTGTTTCTTGTGATACCCTGCAGGGATCTCTGGCCTCTAATGCTTAATGATTTTAACCATGTGCTGAAACAAATTCCAGTATCAGTGATGAAGTTTTCACTTAAACTGGAAAATTAAGTATTGAATTATAGGGTGTTTGATTATGAAGGGAATATGTATTTACACCAGCTGTTTCTGCAGGTGCTGTGGAATGCAGTCTGTAACAACTAAAATCAGAGCAGTGGGTTGCTCTCTGCAGATCTAAAAAGAATGGTTTGAAATCGGTTTTCTGAAACGGTTGAAACGAAACTGTGACTATCATTCTTGAAGCTCTGAAGCTCTTTTTAAGCATTGTAAATATAGCTACAAAGAATAATAAATTGTTATATGCTTGGTTAATGATCTGAAATAGCTCACTGCAGGCTGATGAGTGCTGGGGCCAGCATGAAGAGGGCAGAGTGAAATCATGGCAGAGGAAAGGGTTGCTGGGGAGGGCAGGACCGTGGTGACCAAAAATCACAGCATCTCCTGTGGAACTGTCTTGTCCCAGAAAGGTTGTCAAACATGTATCCACAATATGAACTATATAACCTCATAATTCTATTTTATTTACTTGTGGGAATAAGTGCATGCAACAAATATATGCAGAACTAACCTAGTTTTCACAGTGTCCTACAACCCAGTCTATTAGTGGATAGTAGCAATGTTTTTCAAGAGGTGTCTTCAGAGCCAGGCTATGTGCACAGCATTACTGCATTTGTTCCTTTGTTTGCAGCTGTGCAGCTCTGCTGGGTGGCCTCGGCAGAGGGCAGAGCGATGTCACCTTGAATCACAGGCACACAAGGTCACAACATGCTTACATTACAACCTTCAAGGGGTTTGTTTTTAAGACTGTTTTTAAGATGCAGCCTGATATAATTTATCTAAAGAAGCTTGATTATGATTCCATTTAAAAGCTAAGCTCACTTGATTTTTTTAAATTGTTCTATTTTCACACCTTTTCAACTCTGTTGGCTTCATTGGAGCTATTTCCTTTAAAAAGAGACTATGTGGGATGTGGTTCTGGTTAGTTCTGTCCCTCATTGACAATGTAATATAATCTACTAGTAGATCTACATGGCTTGCTTTTTAATGGAAAAAAAACCCCAAACATTTTTAGAGATTCCAAATTTTTCTGTTTAAGCTGCTCCTATACCGTCTTTTTTTGTCCCTCATTTGCATCAGTTCATTGGGTTTCTTGGTAAAGATTGGTGGAAAGCCCACAAGAAAATAGCAGTTTTCCTTTTGAAGAGTGATTCTTTTAAAGAATAACGTCACAATGGCAAACTATTGCACAAAATGTTGTACTGGCATGTCCGATAAAGAAAGGGCTTCAGAAGGAGGTGGAAAAGATGAGGCCGAGAGGATTGAAGAGAAGAAACTTCACAAGCTGACTTTAAAGGTAAAGGAAACACAATAAAAAGGCAGTCTCTATGGGCTTTCACAGTTTTAAAGATTTTGTTCATTACTTTCCTGACATCTTGGCTTATCAATAGTACTATGGGGTTTGTGTGTTAAAATAAAGATTTTAGCTGTTATAAATTAACAGCATCCTTATTCTATCCTGCTTTAAAGTAAAAATACTGCCCACCTCAAAGCAGAAACATTACCATACTCTTCCAGATAAATCACTTGCAAGGCATTTTCAGTATAGAATTCATTTCAGACTGGATATGTACAGAATAAATCCTTCTGTGAGACTTTCAATCTGAGAATACACAATTAATTTAGCTACAAACACATTTAAAATTAAACCCTCTCACTGTGATATTTTAATTATAGCAGTTACTGAACCAAAACTTTAATGTATCAAGTTGTCAACATTTCTAAGGGATAAGTAAGATTCTGTTATCTAAGTGGCAAATATTTCTGTGTTGTAAAAAGTGTTTGAAAATTTATCTAATGTTAGGTGATTTCCCTGAGGTATGGAAATTTTACTGACTGTTTTCAAAATGGCAAAATATTTACACTTTCTGAATGAGAAAGAACTGAAGATAAATGGCATCTAGTTTCTTCAAAGACAAATAACTTCTATTAATAACATCAACTTCTCTCAGCAACTAATATAGGAGATGATAATTTCTGGGTTTTATTCTTGCCAGTTGTCCTTTGGACTTGCCTTAGTAACTCCATGGTGACTGTGGAGATAAGGAAGAATTGTTAGAATCAATATTTAATGTGTTCAAGAAGGAAAAAGTTTCACAGCACAGCAACAACTTGCCTTGGGGCAATTTTCACTACCATAGTGCCTGTTTTCTGTGCTGCCTTATATAGAATTATTATTATTATTATTATTGTTGTTGTTGTTGTTGTTGTTGTTGTTGTTGTTGTTGTTATTCACAGAGAAACCACAATATGGTTACTCCATCATCTGTGTTTCAAAAGAAGTGAATCTGTCCTGTCCTGTCCTCGTTACTCCCGCATGTAGTGTTCCATCCCTCCCCAAAAGGTGCCTGATGAGCATGGAGCAGATCACACTTGCTATCCTAGCATGTGTGTTTATTTTCTGGCTTACTTGAACTAAGGGCAAAACTTCTTGCTCACAGTTTACTCTTGAGCTGTAGACAGTGCAAGATGGCAAGTATTCAGCCATGCTTTACAATGTTTTTCTTGTCTGGTGTGAATAATCCTCTGATACTTACTGAGCTGCTTTGAAAGAAAGTAAAAAGACAAAGTAGATATTCTTATCTCATAATGTTTACAGAATCCTGTGACCGTAAATCTGTACCAGAAAAAGTCTGTGATTCTTTGATATTAAAAATGAAAGCAGGGAACTTAAAGTAGGAACATGCTGGTTATACAAGCAATAAACACATCCCACTGGGATTACAGATCCCTAGCTCTGCCAGTTTGGTCTTTGGCGGTGACGAAAAGAGAGCTAAAGCTTTAGAATTTATTTCAAATAACGACAATTTGTGATGACTACTATGTCAAAAATAGTTAAATATTATTTTGAATCTCAAGTATAGGTAATTATTAGTATAAAAAGTCAGAAATTTTAATAATTTTTATTAAAACATTAATCAACATTACTACAGAAAGTATGAATTGATTATTTTTTCTTGTCCCTGCAACAGTAGAATTTCTCAGTGGTAACCTGGTATTTGTCTTTTAGGTACTAACTTGGCTACGAATGTAACTTCTTGCATCCGTGCCTCCTTCTCTACAATTATGCTTCAGGAAATAAAGATTCAACTAATAGAAAGCTGATTTATTTCAAGTTATAGCAATGCATTAACCCTGAAAGAGAAAATGCTGAATCTGATCTTGTATTGCTTTCTTTTCTCTCTCTGTGTGCTTGCACAGATATAGCTAGATGTCCTCAAAGCTATAAAAATGGCTACGCAGAAGACAGGACTCTCCCGACTATATCCAGTGGCTTCAGACAGACATAAATTCAGGGCTAGTTTTCCTTGATGCTGTTTATCCTCTTTATTTTTTGTCTGGCACATAATTGAAAGAATGGCTGATTTCCAAATGTTCCACAGGTAACTATAAGAATGATACTATAATTTCTTGCAGGTAAATATACAATTACCCACACTTCCTATACACTAACCATACCAATGCTTATGGATGTTTCTATGTAAGAGATGTCTGGTGTGTTTGTTTTGGCCCCAGTGTAATTTCTTAAATTCTGCAAATAAAAAATAACACTTACCAAAAATGACATAGAAGAAACAAACATAATTCTGTTTTTATGACTCCTCAGTAGATATAAATCTCCTGTCCCATTACTTCCCATTTCTGGCAACAACAGACCATGCTGGAGAAATCAACATGTATAATACATAACTGAAATGTATCATAGCTTTGTGATAACTGCATGGTTAAGATATGTTTTTATGAATCAAGTGGATGTCCAGACTTGGTCCCTTAGCTGCCTGTATCTAACTGAGTGGTAATGGGGTATCTGATCATTTAAACTGCAGCCAAAGGCAACTAGAGTTTCTCTTCAGCAATTAGCTACAAAAGCAACCTTCAATGTCATCAGACCAATAACTGGCCTGGACTTGAGAAAGGTGGTTTCTGCAAAAAGGGAGAATGGCAAATTTGAAACTCGCTTCTGGACTTTTCATCTAACAAATTATTCATATTGCATGCAGGAGAATAACACGCTGTGCCATTACAGCTCTCCTAGTGCTTTCACACTTCCCATTTTGAATAGCGTACTCTTAGGAGCTTGACACATGAAGGAAAAACCCATAGAAGGAATCCAAATAAAAAGATTGGGGAGCAAATTAAAAAGTCCCAGCCACTAAACACCTTAAAACAAAATTATAGAGAACTACTACAGCGTGTGGCCAAGAGAAAGGTAAGGACTGTTATCCTGGCCCAGAGGTAACTGGCAGGGAGCAGAAATAAAGGGCTGCACTCAGGCTGCCTCATTATCAAGAGCTGGGGCAATACAAGAGAATAATACCAGCTGCTAATTTTGTTCACTTCTCTTGGCCGTGATAGGCAAAATGACATGTATGGGGCCATGTCAGTCCTTAACATCAGCCAAATGCTCTCCCAGTAATGAGGAGAAATAACTGGAGAGGTCAGCCAGGAGTCCTGTTGCAACTCTCATGGCTCACACTACTTGTCTCAAAGAGCCTCCTGCCCTTAAACTGTGGCAACCTTCCTTGCTTACCTTCCGTCCTTCACCCAGTAGCATTGTTATCATCATGTAAGTGTTCATCCAGAAGAAACCACCTGCCATGTCCACAAGTGGCTTTGCCAGGGACAGACTTTTTCCAATTCTTTTTGATCTCTCTTAAGAGAGCAAACAGAGGAGTCCCTTTCCCAGCTATTTTTCATCTCCTTTAAGACATATTCCTGAGGAGTTCAATGGGTCTGAGCACAGACGTGCACAGAGCTTTCAGTTGTTTTTCTCTGGTTCACAGAAAGTAGGTGGTCATCCTCTTCAGAAGGCTATCTGTTTCTTCACATGGAGTGGATGGGAATGAACAACACACTTGTCAGGAACAGTCTAGGGGAGAATTTACTGACCTTACAGCAGCAGTAACATGGTTTGCCCTCCAAAGTTCTGACAAATAATGTTCTGCCATGTGGCATGGATGGCCTGTAGGATGGATTAGTTCTTTATTTTCAGCTTGGTTGTATGCTTACTCCATACATTATCGTGACATTACTGAGCCCAGATTCTGCTAACAACTGCCTTTGATTTACAGTTTCTGTAGTTTTCTGCCACATTTTTCAGGATAATATACGCTGTAAAACCAGAACCATGTGGAGACATAAATTTCAATCCACAGTCTGTTAAATGCTACTAATTTATTTTAGAGTAAACCTAATGTGATTTCATTGATGAAATCCAGGAAGGAAGGAATTTGAAGGGTGGAAGAGATGAAAAGACGGTTTCTCATGACAAGAAGAAAAGGAATGAAATTGGATGCAGCAAACTGCTGTGAGGAAGGGTAAATCTGTGAAAGTGAAATGTTTTAAATTAACATCATGCTTTGAGTCTCATTTTACATAATTTAAATCTCAGATGCAGTTGCATAGCCTCAGGTACTAAACAAACTTTAGTACCTTTTCTGAACAAGCCATAACTGGAGGTAGCAGGCTTGTTCATTAACATCGAATCAAAGGATATGGTACCACCAAAAGGGGGGAAGGAGTTACTGGTATTACCAGCAGCATTGTAGTCTTGTATTCCCTTATTTGCCCTTCTTTCAATTAAAGAACTTGATGTAGCTGTGCAATGACTGGAAGCAAATTTTAAACACACAAAATAAAAGGATTTCTGTCCAGTCAGATGAATTAACTGATCAAACTTAGAAGACTATGGCATCATTTGGGAACATAGAGTCATGGCCAGGGAAAGTGTGAGATCATTGGTAGCAGCATGGGTTTAGACTGTCTGAAAAACATGTCTCTCATGTTCATACCCAGAACGTGGTATACAGCGGACATAGAAAGAAACTTAAATTTCACAGCAGGGGGAATTTTCATCTGAAAACAAATAATACATTTATTTCCAAAGCACATGAGTGATCTGGTGCTTAGCAATGCCTTCACTGAGTCACTGACCGTTACTGCATCCTTCTTGTGAACTGCAGTCTGAGAGTGCTGGTTTCATTAGTGAGCCTTGGAGAATAAGTCTCCTAATCCAAAATCTCACTGGGTACACCAGAACAAGTGAAACATGTTGGAAGTTAAAACTAGTTTTTTTACTGGAGCAGGCAACCAGTTTTTCCATGGCTAATAGGAATAGATAGCAGTGCAAGGCATAAGTCTTTGGCATATTTATTTGTTTGTTTGTTCAAAACTTCATGCAAATAGCTAACCCTTATTTGTCTCCATGTCTGTGTTCCACATGAATAAATCTGGGTCCCTGGGACAACAAACAAATATGGGCAAATTTATCATCTTCAGTGTGTATTTTAAAAAATAGTAGTAGGAATAATAAATTCAGTACCTAAAAATACAGAATCTTATTTTCCTTTCTATATTCACCATCTAAATGCAATAGCAAAAACAACTTTAGCAATGTGACAGATTAACAGTTTTTATTCCCAGATGTATGTCTCCAAATTTTTCAAAAATAAATTACAATCTGGAACAGGATAGACTGAACATGAGGAAAACCCCAGCCAATGGCTTTATTTTTATTAAAACAAATTCATTGTGACAATTAACTCACTGTGCCTTATGCATCTCATCAATTAACTTTGTGACTAAATTTTAATTTCATTCTTGTCAGTCCTTACTGTTAGTTTTGTTGTGTTTTGAGCTCTGATAAGCTCTGATTCTGTTTCTCTGTTCATTTCTGTTTTGTTTAGACAGAGATTGAAATCTTTAGAAAATAATTTTCCTCCCTGTTCCTTTTGTGGGTTTGTTATTACTTTTTAACTTACCTTTTAGAGCTCTTTAACATTTTATGTATATTTTATTTGTACAAAATTTATTTTTCTAGAGCTAATAGCACCTTGTGTTAACTTTTATTGATTTTTGTCCTTGCTTTTGGAATAACTATATATAAACTTGGTATTTAAGACCTATGAGAAGAAACTGTCTGTGATAGCCCAGGAAAGGAGGAGCATTGTGCTGATACCCAGAGGTGAGAAAAGTGGTGCTGCACTCTGTGCTTTTTCACCTAGGCTGGTGTTTCTGTTGAAAGGTAGTGAGTGTGCTGTATGGGGAAGTGTATGAGGAGTTAAGACAGTGTGGGGAAAGTCCAGGTAGACAGAGGAGAACGTTTGAAGCAAATAGTTGGCCTAACATAAGACAAGAGCTTACAATCTTGGACAAATCAGGAGCATGGGACAAGACAAGGGCAAGAGAGTTTGTTTAAAATGTTTCACTTAGGCAGCAAGAAATTTTCATGGTTCTCTATATCCCAGCTTCCTTCTAAATAGTGGAAATCACCAGCACAAAAGAAGAGGTATCTACTTGTGAGATAGCGTAGCCAACTGGGCTATGGTTATTGCTTAAAATAGTTTGTAGGAGTAGATGGTGATTGTTCATTCTTCTCTGCTAGATGAAAGTCTTTAGGAACTTGATCCCTTTGTTTGATTCCTGCCTGCAGACATCTAAATGAGTATTTTCAAACTATTTTAGAAGTGCATAGAAAGTACTAAAATTTCGGAGACACTGAGAAAGAGAAGGGATTTTCAGAAGACCTGGTTCCCACCAGTACTGGTTATTTTTTAAGTGTTGAATGTTGAAAAGAAACAAGTTTTTAGACACTCCTTGTTTGACTTAAAAAAAAAAAGACCTCTCTTCTGCTAGCTTGTCTTAGGTTTACTCATCCCCAATTCCCTTCTGTGCACTCTATTACTGCATTTGAATTTGAGTAAAATAACCTCAGGAGGAATAAAGTCTCTAGAGGCCCAGGCTCCATAATAGATCAAGGAAATTATTTTAATCCCTGTCTCAGTAGTAGCTGTGTTTGGCTTGCTGTCATTCATGAAACTAGAAAAAAAGCTTGGCTTTTGTCTCCATCATTGTCAGCTTGTTTCTGCCAGAGGACTCAAAGGTTTGAAATTATAAACAGAGTTCAGGGAAGTGAGCTGAAAATGTCTCGAGAGTGTGTAACTAGTTATAAATACCATACCTACCACCTGTAGCATTTATATGAGGTATGAGTTTCTTGACTCAGAGATCTACCAGCAGCAGCTTTGTAAAATCAACACATCTGTGTTTTGATCCAGCTGTGGATTATCTGTCATTTTAGGAGAGATACTGGAATTGAAATTTTTTGACTCACCATCATCATTTACTGGCTAAGAAAGATCCAAATTCAATGTTTGTGACAACTCAGTCACCAGTTTTCTGCATTTGCTTCAAATTCATAAACACCAAGCAGCTGGGGCTGACATTGCATAATCTTGTTGAGGTTCAGGAAAGGCAAACAACCACCAGCTGTAGCCCCTGTGTTTTTTACCACACTCAGTAAGAGGAGTCTCAGAGAAGGAGCAACAGCAACCACCACCATGAGAACTACTTAAAGTTTCTCTGGAATGTCACAGGATGTTGAAGACAACAGTGAACCGTGAAGGCATTTTCAGACTTCAGTTCAATGTCAGCTGTATCCAGCCAGCAGCAGTGCTCTTACCAGAGTTAGTCCTTGTGAGGTGCCTGACAACCACTGCATGTGAAATTACTATGGAGAGAAGCCTTTCTTTGCTAAAGAGTGGAGAGCATCCAAAGGCAAGGTTAGCCTGCCAGAGGTATTTCCCTGTGATGTTTCTGCAGCTGTCAGTGCAAAGACATGGAGGTAACAGCAGCAGCTGCAGCAGCACCACCATTGCACTGCTAGCCCTGTACAGCTTCCTTCTTGGGGAATACTCAACACTAAAAGGACAACTGGTAATCTATGGAGCCCAGATGGATCAATGGTAACCCGCTGTGGCTGCTGTAGAGCCAGCTGCTATCACTGTGACAAGTGCTGCTGTGTATGTGTGTTAGAGCTATAATTCTTTTCTTTCCCCTTGCATTGGTACATTTGCAGATAGCAAAGCACAAGGCTATGTTTGAAAATCACATTCCCACAGTGACTGCTGCTACACTGATGATGTGGTCCCAGAGCAATCAACTGGATTAGTGATCTGCATATTTTTATTTCCCAAGAAATACTCAGCACACTGCAAGCTGAGTGGTGAAATTTTAGTCTTTTCCCTCAGCAGTTTATATTGACTTTGGGCTGCTTAGGGGCTGTAAATTCCTGCTGAGGGTGACATCTATTCAGGAGTTTTCAAGGCTCTTAGGCATTGCCATAAGTTACACATGCCTCTCTCTCTTGACTAGCCAACTGGACTTTCCTCTGCTCTTACAGTGTTTCCTCCTACCCTGATTACTGCTACTGTCAAATTCAATCAATAGTCCTAAGTAAGGGGGATTCTTTGTCCCTATATTCATCTGCAACTTGGCTAAAGTATTTGTGTTCAAGCATGTATTAATAAAGGGAATTATCCATATCATGGAGGATATAAAGATTATGATGCAGTGCTTTGCTAATGCCTGAAGTCTTAATATAATCAGTAATATCCAGAACAAGAATCTTAATTTTTGGTATAGTGGGAATACTAAGTAGGATCACTTCTATTATATGTTTTGGTGGTTTTTTATTATCTTTCAATAGCTACAACGAATTCATTGGATCCTACTGCTTGTTTTAGCAATAAAAATTATGAAAATGAGAAGTTTATTTATCCTTCATGTTCCTGGACATTTTTACTCCCAGAAAAGAGCAACTAACCACTAACAATGTAGTTATATGGATATTTCACAGAAGCACCTGCTACAGAAAATGAGCATAAACTCAAATGCCAAATTTTGTTACCATACCAGCTGATTAAGCAAATGCAGGCTGTTTATCAGATAGCTGGAGGATGACAGAGCTAAAGCTCAGAGCCACTCAACCACCAGCAAGGATCCTGAATATAGCCTATCATGCTGCTCAATGGCTATAAAATCTGGACATTTTCCCCTGTTATCAATTTTACATACATATGCACAATATAATCTCCTTCAGTGTCCATAAAAAAAAATACAAAGTTAATTTCCTGGGACCAGGGAATAAAAATTTGGGTGAGGTCCTGATTTACCTTGGATCATTGGTGTTTGGGTCTATAAATCTAAACTTTGTCAGACTGGTCTCTGAGTTTCCCATCCAGTTGTTATCCAGTCCCACAGGTCAGCATTCAGACCTTTTAGTTCCTCCTGTGGTAGCAAATATATAATTATGTGTTAACAGGAGAGAGCTACAACTAAAATATTTTTCTTCCACTCCCCTCATAGTTTACAGGCTCAAAGGAAGCAATGGGAAACATCCAAAATTCAGAATCACTTTGGAGACTGTTTTCTGTCCATGTGTTACACTTTCTCTGCTGTGGTTTGCTGCATCTACAATGCTGCATCACACCCTGACGTGCTGCATCATGCCTGAAGTGACTGCCTGTGCAATGTGATTGATCTAACAACAGTTGTTTTACCAGCAAAACAACCATGAGATATTAAGGGCTCGCATTAGGGTTGTTTTTATATACTGAGCATGTCTATTTGAGTTTGTTGTCATTGTGATTACTTCCTCCCCTCTCAAAATGATGCTTATTTTTCATTCTTTTCTGTCAGACAGGTATTCCAGCTCCCTTCCCTATGCAGCTCCAACATTTAAACAAATGCCCCTATGGCCACCTGGCACTCTTAGGTGGCAGCATTCTTGTCTCACCTTTCCAATTATGAAATATCTCCATTCCACCTTTCCTTAACAATATTATCTCTACAATCATTTAGTTAACTAGCCCTACTTACCAAAGGCATTTAAACAGCAGTAATACAGGCACGGTATGCTTGTCATTTGAAATATTAGGTACTAATACTCTTTAATACAAATACATTAATTTTTCTTCTGCACAGAACTCTAAAGTTACACAACAGGTTAAAATTACCTGGTTTATATTTGAAAAAGAACCAATGTCTACACGGAATGGCAAATTATGGCTGATGGTTCATTACTAAATTGACTTTCTGATATATATTTGTTTTTCCAAAATCTGACTGTAATGCTATCCTGATGCTTTCTGGTGTCATAGACATTCACTTAAATAACTGGGACCACACTATCCCAAAAGGAGTAGCCTGATGGCTAAAACATACATTGAAAATGCCTAGGACCTCTTGAACATCTTTGGATCTTGAGGTACATCTTTTTCACTTGTACCTCAGAAAAATTTGGCTAAAACACGTTGAGAATCATTACTTTGTAGCAGGTAAGTAGGCATGCAAAATGCTTGGGAATTACAGATAGCTACAGTTTTGCAGTGCTCCCTCATGCTTAAAGAAGGCAACAGGAGGAAGGGGAGGGAAAAGACTTCTAGAAGAGAGAAAAGATTTTAACAGAAGCAAACATACTTCATATGTTTTTAATTTTCTCTAAAAATCCATTGTCCAGCCAATAACCACTGAACTAAAGCAAGCTGCCCCTTTTCCCAAACAGCATTTCTGCTTTAGGCCTAAAAAAATAAGATAGCAATTACTTGCAGGTTTGTTATAAAGCAAGAAGAGAAGGCATGAGTGGGTACAGTTTAGCAGTGCTTAGGCCTTTTTTTCTATCTGATGGATGATAATGGCATGTGAAGTGCAGCAAGAGCATTCCAAAAGGCCTGTCTCACATAGGTGATGCTGAAATTCCCCTGCACTGAGTACCGCTGAGGCCACACCTCAAATCCTGTGTTGTTTTGGGCCCCTCTCTACAGGCAAGTCACTGAGGTGCTGGAGTGTATTCAGAGGAGGGCAACAAAGCTGATGAAGGGTGTGGAGCACAAGTCTTGTGATGAGAGGCTGAGAGAGCTGGTACTTAAGGACATGGTTTAGTAATGAACATGTCAGTGCTGGGTTAATGGTTAGATTGGATTATCTTAGAGTTCTTTTCCAACCTAAATGATTCTATAATTATATTTTTTCTGCAAGGTGTATGCAGAGCTTCTAGCACTCCTGAAATCCTCTGAGTTCATCTTGACAATAGAGTTGAGGGAGGTGAATGTAACCTCAGGAAAGCTTCAATGAGTGACTGTACTCCCATCGGCAAAAGGCATGTCTCATTACAGTGGTAATTACGAGTCATCCAATGATGACACACAGGAAATGATTTACAGCCTTCACTCTGTTATCTCACAGGGTAGGTTTTGGAGCAGAACAAGAAGCATATTTGTTGTTTGATGTGAAAACACTATCTGTTTTCCAATGGAGAAAACAGACTCTCACGCAGGCACCATGCTGCAGCTCTGCCTTCAGCACTGACTCACTAACCACCACCATCGGCCCTCACGCTGCTCCTGCTTCACTACTGCTTCTTGTCAGTGTGACATGCACTCCATTAGCACCATGGCTACAGATTAATTTACTGAGAAAAATTGCTTTAAAATACTGCCTCCACTCTGATGCATGCACCAGAGCCTTCGACACCTTCCCTTGTAGCTGGGTTATTGTGACAATGAGTCTCAGAGAATACAATCCTTTACAGTTCCATATGCTGTACCCCACAAATGGGTCTTGTTCTAAGACGTTGCACAGTGGTGCTTTCACAACCCCTGTGATCTCAGCCTGGTCAGGTCAAGTGAGCAATGGAGTGGGAGTTCACAGAGAAGGTGTTGGCACATTTCTGAAGTACAAGCCTGTACTGGGTTTGCATGGCAAGGTTTTGGCAGCAGGAGGGTTACAGGAATGGCTTCTACAAGAAGCTGCTAGAAGCCTCTCCATGTCCAAAAGAGCCAATGCCAGTCAACACCAAGGCAGACCCACTGCTGTCTAAGACCAAGTGGAGGCACCTTTGGGATAATACATTTAAGAAGGGGGAAATGGTTGCTTCCAAACCACTGCAACCAGAGAGAGAAATGAGAATATGTGAGAGAAACAGCTCTACAGACATCAAGGTCAGTGGTGAAGAAGGCGCAGGAAATGCTCCAGGTGCTGGAGCAGAGATTCCCGTGGAGCCCATGGTGAAGACCATGGGGAGGCAGGCTGTCCCTCTGCAGCCAGCAGAACACCCCAGGTGGAGGAAGTGGATGCCTGAAGGAGGCTGTGACCTCATGGTATGATCTGGTTATTAAAATTATTACAGGTGTCTCTGTCTAAATAAAGGTGCAGATGAGATCATATACCAAAGTCAACGGTATGAATTTCATTTAACAACAAATGTGAGGCACAGATTGAGAGAAAGAAAAATCAGGAAAAGAGTGGAGGGAAGAAAGAGACTGACAGAGAGAGATTAAATAGAAAATGTATTACCACTCTGTGGAGCCCACTGGCATTCCATGGGTTCTCTTCTTCTGGTCTTGGTGGTGAAGGTCCTCCAATGGATTAATATAAGTGCAGGAGATGCCAGGCATGTCCCTTGCAGGGAAAGCTTTGCAGTCTCTTGCAACAGCCTCTGGATTTCTTGCCTCACTTGGATCACGTGCAGTCCTCTGGTGGTAGAAGGCCTCAGGAATGAGTCTGAGGGGTGCTTTGGGGGTTTTTGATGATTTATGACCCCTTCTCAACTGCCTCTCACAAGAATGTCTCATGTGTGTATGGTCCTCCTGGAGAGTGGGAGGGGCGAGGTTTACTCCTTCTGTTTGGTGTGAAGAGATTTCACCATCACACACCCAAAACCCTTCTCCTCTGCCACCTGTTGATCCCAGTTAGGGCTGACTCATAACACAGATGCATTCTTCTTCCTTGAGCCTTGTTTACTTCTCCTCAGACCTGAAATAATTGGACTATAATCTTACCTCAAGTTTTGTCACAGTCCAAATTCCAGTCAGGAAGCATATTGTGGAGAGGGGTTGCTTTGGTGGTTCCAGACAGGTTTCTTTGCAGTTTGACAGAATGTCTTTCTATGATTTTGACAATGTTTAAAACATTATCAACATTTCAGTCTATCACACTCTGTGTGTGAAGTACGATAACACAGAGGTACCCCCAAAATGTCAGGCAGTGGGAGGATTGCAGGAAAATTTATTTCCAAAGCTGAGAATGCTAGACTTACAAGAATAGTACTCCTAATGGCTGCAAGCACAGGGCCTGAGAAAGACACTGTTCTTCTCAGGGCTTTTATAATTTCTGGCCCCCTCCCTGAGGAGGGCCTTCATCATGTTTATGGATTTACCTTTTCTCATATCAAGGAGTGTTTCACTGGAATGCAGGAGGAGAAAGCACCTAAAACTATCTCTGGGGAAAGATGCCCCTCCTAGGCAGTAAAGCTTTCTTAAGCAAAACAAGCTCTGATCTCCTCACCATAATTCTCCCAGAAGGTCATCTACCCTTACACCATGGGAAGCCCATGCTGTAGCAGGCTCCTGGCAGGACCTGTGGCTCCATGGAGAGAGAAGCCCACACTGTAGCAGGTTTTCTGGCAGGACTTGTGACCCCACAAGGCACCCAGGCTGGAGCAGCCTGTTCCTGAAGGACTGTGACCTGTGGAAAGGGACATATACTGGAGTAGCTGGTGAAGAACTGCAGCCCATGGGAACAACTCACATGGAGGGCTTGGTGGAGCACTGTCTCCAATGGGAGGTACCCCAAGCTGGAGCAAAGGAAGAGTGTGAGAAGTCCCACCCCTGAGGAAGAAAGGGTGACAGAGACAAGGTGTGATGAATTGATCACAGCCCCCATTCCCTGTTCCCCTATGCCACTGACGGGAAGGAGGGATAGAACTCAGGACTGGTTGCCAATGGAAAAAAGGGAGGTGTAGGATGAAAGGGTTTTAAGATTTGGTTTTGTTTGTCATTATTTTACTCTGATTTGATTGGTAATAAATAAAACTAATTTGCCCAAGTCGAGGCTGTTTTGCCTGTGACAGTAACAGGTGAGTGATCTCTCCCTGTCCTTATCTCGACCCATGAGCCTTTCATTGTATTTTTCCCCATTTGTCTGCCTGAGGAGGCAAGTGGTAGAGTGTCTTTGATGAGAACCTGGAGTCCAGCCAGGGTCAACCCCTCATAGCGTTGATTGCCAGGAAATATGTGGAAGGATGCTCCTTCTAGCTACAAGTTACGTCAACTGTTTAATCAGCTAGTCCTTATTTAGGTTCATCTTTTGAAGCAGTCACATGAAACTGGGCAAAATCATTTCTGAAATTACTGTACAGTAAAAATAGCAAGATATATTTTAACATTCCTTCTTCCAACATTGCAATTATCATTTTGTTACAACATTATGATAACGTTATCCTAACAGTTTGTTACTATGCTTAGAGTCTATCTGGATATGTGGAGAATGGAGCAAATGAGCCATTCCTTCATCAGAATGAAAAACTCAAAATTGCAGCTTTTAATCCACAATCCATCTAATCACTTATTCATGGATTTTACCTAATGAATCACAGAATATATCTTTTTCTTTTGACAAAAATTACACTTAAACCTTTATTGTAATGTCATCAAGACTGCTATTGTCATCAAATAGTAACTTTGAAGGTGCCTTAAATATGTATAAGGATCTTTGGTGTTGAAATATATTCATTACCTGGTTTGCATCAGTCTCAAACCTAACAAGAATACCTAGTAATGTGATGTTGCTGTTATGCATTATCATGAGTCATATAACCTTTCTTTGCGTGTATATTATTTATATACTTAATACATTGATAAGGACTTCCCCAACTCTTACATCCAAGACTCCAAACAATTCTTAAATCTGTTGTTACAAACCATAAAGCTAATCCTCTCAAATTCTAAAATCTATTTCCAGATGCATTGTGACAAAAGGCTTTGAAAACAACAACAAATATCACAGTACTGACATCTGCATTATTTTAACTTTCATGTTCCCTGCACTTTACCAGTTGATATGAGACAACTTCAGGAAGTAGAAAAGCCACAGCTTCTTTCCCAATGATATGTTAATAAAGTTTCTGGCTGCCATTTAAATCCATTCCCATACTTATCTTCATGACCCAGTGTAATCAGTCTCTACGCAGGCTGAAACAATGTTAGTCAACAACATGCTGCTGGCAGTTGTTATGGCATGGTTAGATATTCAGGCTGGAGGACATATTATTGTAGCAGCAGGCAGTTAGCATCTGCTTACATCTGTGGAGTCTTTTTATAAAATAAATTCTAAGAAAAAATCATATTAACATCTATTTTAAACAGTGGACTTTTCTATTAAAACAAACGTTAGGAGGAATCTCCCTCTCTCCCTCTCTCCCGCTCTCTCCCTCTCTCTCCCCCTCTCTCCCTCTCTCTCTCCCCCCCTCTCTCCCTCTCTCTCTCCCTACACATGCATATGGTGAACTACAAAATGCAGATGGGGGAGGGACATAAGTTTTAAACAAATATTGTCAGAGGCTAAAGACAGCACACTTTGTGCTGCAAGAGAAACGGAGAAGACTGTAGTCCTTCTTCATGATGGGAAGACCCACCTATCTTGGTGCAGTTTGTTTTTTAAACTGTAGTTCAGTGGCAAGATTCAGTGTCTTCTTTATGGTTTTTCAAATGGAAGACTGAAACTGAAATTAAAATTTCTCAGCGAAAAAAATTAAAATGGAACAGATATGGCAGCTGAAAGTACCTGCTGTGAAGTGCACTAGGAAGAAAAGATGATTTCTCATCTGACTTTTACAATCTGAATCCACAGAGTTGAGCAATCAGAACACTGAGTTTCAGAGCATTTTCTAATGGACCATGATGTGTCCATCACATCACATTGTGATGGACACTTACACAACCCTGTATATACATGAGCAGAAACTTTTTTTTTTTTTTTTACTGAAATGGAAGATCAGATTCACAAAGTTATGGCACTGAAAAATGTACAGCTATACAATCTAATACTATTTACCAGAGAATCCATAATCTGCACACAGGGTCAGACAGTAATGAAAGGGAGAAGTCAAGGTCAGATTAAACCAAATGAACAGTCCCAGAAGACCAGAAACGATGACTTGTTTGATGAGTTCTCCAAAGTATGGCAGCACTCTGGAAAGACTCCTAGAAAAGTAATGATCTACTGAGCAGGAATGAGAAATCCATCAAGTGCCTATGTGAACAGGGGGGAGTGCATTACTGCTCCTTTGCTGCACTGAAAGATTGCTGAGGAGCTCCCACAAAATTTTGACTCATAAAACCAGATAACTGCAAATGAGGAAATATTAGTACTGAGATCTGGGATTAACATCAGAAAATGATAAAAAATCTGTAACTTATTTTATATACAGAGGGGAAATATATTTTGACTCTTTCTCATGGAATGTGTGCTTACAAAACTACCTAACATGATCAAAGGTTCACGTTTGCCCTGTGCAATGTCATAGAGTCCTAGGAATCACAAAAAGAATCATAGCTTTACTACTACTAAAAACATCACACTAAAAAGAATTAGTTCCTAGTAAGTCTTAATAATTTGAAATCCACCAGGGACAAAAAAGAGCAGTGTCAAATTTGGGGTTTTGATAACCTTTCTTTTGTGGTTTTAACCATATTGTAAAAATCTGTTTGTAAATGCCACTGTATTGTAACATATCATAATAAAGTATAAACAAAATAAGTACTTAGCACACATCATATTCCATTTATTTAGATTCAGAAAAATTCAATGTAATGTGGTATGTACTTTTTCAAGATATCGTGTATCATAAAATTCTCTCACATTTGCTCTTGGCAATATATGTTGAAGTTGCTTATCAAAGCCATGGGTTATCTACATATAGAATATTATTTGGGATTTTCAAGGGACATTGATCTTCCCTGGTACTCCTGGGTTTAAATAATTAGTTAATGCTGCCCTCTGCAGTTTTCTGGATTCAAAACTGCCTTCTACTGCTCTCACAGCATTGGTAACAATAAATATTATAGTGCTGTGAGGATACAGGAAAAGCATTCTTTAAATTAAATTATTGTAGGTTGGGGAAAAAACCCCAAACCTTAGATGGTGTCTGAGGATGGGACACAAGTTGTTCTCCCGGTCTAAAACAGAAGAAGGAAACATTATTTTCATGCTGGGAGAAGGGCTGATATGCTGAAAGCTCCTCTGTTTCTTCCAACTTCTATGACTAAAATTAATTGAAGATATCACTACTCCCTATGAACTTTATCCACCTGAGTAATTGAGAGCAAACACAGATGGTGTATTGGGTAAATGTGCCAGGATATCCAGCTCTGCTGTGCAGCTTTCTGAGAGACCTCTGAGACGGTCTAAATGTCTAAAATCATAGAATCATTGAATATCCTGAATGGGAAGGAACTCACAAGTCTCACTGAGTCCAGCTGCTGATCCTGCACAGGACAATCTCAAGAATCACACCATGAACTTCTTTCCTTAATGCGAAAGCTGGAAGTGGAGAACATGCCATATCCCCATGGTCATTTACCCTCATTGCACAGGCATACATCTTCTTACCTACAGCTGGACACAGGACAAATGCTTCTAGGTTTATCTAATTTCTGTTTTGTCTTACCTGCCAGCCTCCCCTGACTTCAGAGCCATGGACTTCACCTACAGAATAAGAAAGCCAGTTGTAGGACATCAGTTCAAACCCTGCCTGCTGACAGCAAAAAACCTTTGGCATGTTTGCTGTCCAGTCTGCATCATATGATTTGACCCTTTTGAATGTGGAGTCCTCATCCCTTGCTTTCCTACTTTCCCACAGCATTTAATTTTAATATTTGGCCTAGATTGTTACTAATTCACAGTCATAGCAGTGTTCAAAGATCTAGTGAAAGTTTATTATGTTTTACAAAGTGGAGGAATAAATAGAAAAGGACAGGCATGTTGATGTTAATGTCACCACAGAAGCAGCTATTGCTCCTCATTCCTGCCATTAAGATCTGCAGCCTTCTAGAATATGGATTTATAACCATACCTCTGCTGATAGAAATTAAATCTTACACAGTATTTGAAGGAAAACCCATATTTTCAGCTGGACTACTAAGACATGTTGCTACAAAGAGATTTCTGGACACCACATTGCCTATGATTGAAGTGACTGCTTTTTGAGTCTCCTTTGTTTTCCAGGCCAGATTTCCTGACTTCTCAAATGCAGCCAAACTAAATCTCCTTTTTACTCCTTGCTATGACCATTTTCTTTCCATCTTGCTTTTCCTAACTCATTACAATGACTGGAAACAATGAATTCAAATATATATTTCATTACATTTCTGTTTCCAGAATCCAGGTTTATATTTTGTTATTCATGATGCATTAAAATCCTGTTAATAATTTCCATTCCACTACTCTGAAGACTGGTGCTATAAAAAGAAAAAAGCATGTAAAAAGAAAACATTAAAAATGGTAAATGCATACGTTGTCCAAAACAGCATGGAGCTATTAAGCCAAATTCTACTGTGACTAACACGGATAAATCCCTAATAATTCTACTGAAATTCCACTATTTACATCCTCTTGTCCTGGTTACTGAAAGTCAAATGTAGTTCTATTGGTTTTAAAACACAATGGGAACTTTGCCATCGAATAAGGGCAGGGTTTTACCCAATTTCAGTTTTATTTCCAACATAATAGGTAGGCTCAACTTCTGGTATCAAACTCACTGGATTTATACCTTAATGAATCCAGTCATTAATTTTAATATTCATTTTACTCTTTATCTTTCTTAGAAACAAATGCAAACAATATTATGATGAAGCATCTAATAAAAAGATTTCATGAAACCCCCAGTGAATCACAGAATATTTAAGACAAAAGTAATCTAGACTATGTTACATCATTCCAATGCACTGCAGCAATGATATGATACATCTTTCCAGTAAAGGATTTGCATCCTTCTTTTTTAAGATGTGGCTTTTCTAATCCAGCTAGTTGGAACACTTTCTATTTGATACCATATTCATCCCATGATTACTAAAGTCTATTACATTAAGCTCAATATTGCTAAGTTAAACAGAATCATTACAATTTCTAAAATCAATATTAGTGAAATTAAAAAAAGTAACAATATGATTCAATAACTTTTGAATTATTTGTAAGGTACAATACCCAAAAATACTCTGCAAATTTAATTGATATGAAACATATCCATTCTCCCAATGAGACTAAAAATGAATGCTTCTTTTGTGCACTGTCTTATTAAAATGTTCAGAACACTAAATCATATCCTGCCTCTTCCAAAAACTGATTCTCAGATTTCTATGCAGTTTATGGCTTCAGGATATCTCTAGACCATTTCTGTGATCTATTTTTCATTACTCTGGTTTTGTTTCTAAGCTATGAGAATGAAATACTGGTATACCTGTAGCACATCTCATTCTTAAAGTAAAGACTAGGTTCATCATTTGCTTTACACAATCCTGAATACAGGCCCACTAGGGAACACCTAAGAACACATCTGTTCTGTGTAAAGTCTCTTGAAATTAAGTCCTTTTTCCACACACCAGAAATAATGCAAAACAGTGGTTAAAAGAATTTGTCATAAACATTTTCTAAATTAGCTACATTCACATCTATAATGCCATACTGCATAATAAGTTTTAACAGTGAATATTTGATATCCAAATAATATATTGGTCTGTATACAGTACATCGTATGGAGAGAACTGCCTATTATGAAGTAGATGCAAATTTACAGATATATAACATACCAGGTACCTGCTATTTTTTTTTATCCATGTATTATTATGGATGCATCTGTTAACGGTGCAGGTTTAAAACAGATGAATTAAAGAGTCTTATTTGGATGTGCAATGAATTGCAGGTTCTTGGGAGGTAATATCCTTCTTAATAAAATGCAGTAGAATCAAGAGAGATGTTACTAGGCATAATTTAAGACTATAATTATGGTGAATAGCTGCTATTCAATTTTTTTGAATGACTGTCACTTAGCAAATCAAACAAAAAAGAGGCCACACAGAAGTACATGCACAAAAATGCTTAAGCAGAAAAGTCCCACAGATGCTTTATCAACATCATGAAAGCCAACAGACCCCTGAATTCAAGTAACAGTACATGCATTAGTCTAGACTAGGCTGAAATCTCACATCTGAGGAAAAGTAATCTTCAAAAAAAATAACTTGTGAACTGAAAGCAAAGTATATAGCATTGCTAAGATGTGTCCTGCCTCTCCTTGGCCTCGTACTTTTCAAGTACACTTCTTTCTTTGTCAAGAAAGTTCTTACCAGAGGTAGAAATGCCTGCTCAGTGAATATTATTTGACCTGTGTCATAACCCTACAAACCCACTGATTCACATTCTACTTTGTTGCTTTTAAATGTGGATGTCAACTTCAGTTTACATCCTGAATCAAAATAAAACTGATTTCTGTTGCACAAACTATCTCCTAATACTGACAATCTTTTCAAGATGTTAAAATCTACAGACCTACAATGATAAACTTTTACCAAGCCTTAGGACACAGGAGGTTTTTGTAAGTAATAATAAATAATCATTCACTAAAGGCAGACTTAAAGTGTTGCCTTCCACTTTTGAGGGAAGCTGCAACCACCGAGCTGGGACTGAGCTCTGCCCAGGGTCTCAGTCATCACCTGTCTTTTTCAGGTACATGCCACCAAGCTTCAAACTCCCTGGATAGCTACTGGATGAGTGTGGAATCAGCCTTGTGGGCATTGGCCACAGAAAGATTTGGAGGGCCCAGAAGGGGTGGTTCACTGCTTGAACTGACGTTTGCTGTATTTGAGATGTGTTTGATGTGTGGTGTGTGGTGGAAGAACTGGACTTGAAGCACACACCTAACTCAGCCTGAGCTAACTCAGGAGCTGACGTGCAGAGATGCTGAAGGCACCTGTGTGAGACTGAAATACTGAGGGGTATTGACTCAGGCATTTTCAAAAGCAGCAGGGTGCCTTACTGAGGCCAGGTTGGCCAGGTTGGCCAGGTTTTCACTCTGCAACAAGAGGGGAGAAGGAGAGGTTTTGGTTGTGTGGTGGTGAAGCCTCTAGTCTGCATAAGAACAACCCATGTGCAGAGGGGGTGAGTCCCCACCACCAGAGGATGATCAAAATAAATGCACTTTTGTACAGCAACAAGGCAGTTTTGAGCCAAGTAAGGGAAAAGGCCAATAATAAGCAAATCCTGCAAGGTGGGATAATGCTTTTTATCCTGCCTATGTACTCCTTTACACAACTGGCTCTGGTGAGAAACTATCCCCAAGGAAGGTATTGGGACATTCACATGTAGACCTGAGGCTATTCATCCCTTCTGATGGGTGATAACTGGCTCAGCTATACTGATGTAGATGTAAGAGGCAGCTTGCATGTCTTAGGTGTCATAAACCATCAAAGACCCTCAAAAATGTCCCCAGACTCATTTCTGGGCCCTCCACCAGAGGACTGCACGTGATCTACAGTACCACATCAGACAGTGTAAACCTGCCTCCCAGAGTGTTGCTGTGAGATGTTGCCAGAAGCTTCCCCTCTATCCAGCAAAGTCAATGCCAGCCATCTCCAGGGCAGACCCCTCGCTGGCCAGGGCTGAGCCATTCAGGAATGATAGTAATGCCTCTGATATAATATACTTAAAAAGTTAGAAAAATCCAGTCACTTCAACTGATTGGCATCCTATTTTATACTCATACCCTCTCCCCTTGTCAAAGTCTAGCTTTCAGTGTATTAAATATAAATTGCTAGGTGCACAAAACACTACTTAGATTTTGCAGCCATGTCACAATCTTTTATTACCTTTTCATACAGTTGATCTGTTTTGCTTTAGTTTGTCTTCAGAACTGAAAATACAAACAGCTGTTGGATTGTGTCATAGAATTGAATTTTTTGTATTTTGTTCTTTTAACATTCAGGAGTAATTATGACAATGGACCATAATACTACCTTAAATATAGTCTATTTTTGCTATTTGATAATAAACTTCAGCTATCATTTTCCTTTTACTTAAGCTTACACCAGGTATTTGGGCCACTTTCTCACCAGAAACTTACAATCTATTATAATTTAGTCATTCTATGTCACTTATGGTGATGTCAAAATGATTTAAGTGCCTTAAATTATAGAATAGAATCATAGAATAGTTTGGGTTTGAAGGGACCTTTAAAGGTCATCTAATCCAATGACAGTTCTGACAGGATGTCCAAAATGTGCCAGTAAATGTACACTGAGCACCCTATGAGCATCATCTGTATGTTCAGGCTACCTATATATATATATATATATATGAGAGACAGCTGTTTCCCTGTTGTCTATGACAAATAATGAAATTTTAAACAAAGAAGTCATTGATGCTGGTGTAAAAATTCACACCAAAGATCTAGAAAAGAAGTGCATGCTTTTAGGCACTTTGAATTACACCTCAGTGGTGACACAAAACTTACAGTTGCCTTTCTGCCGATCCACCATCCATCACAGCACCAAGGCATGTGGAAGCAGAATTCTGGGGAACAGTCACAAGATCAAAGGTGCCAAGAGTTTTAAGGCCTAGACCTCCATCTGTGGAGTGCAAGTACTCTTGCTTCAGAAACATCCTTCATCTGCACTCCTCCTTTCAGGCAGAAGACGGAAGAATATTTAAATTACGTTTGGTGATTGTTTAATTTCTATTTGTTCTGCAAAACCACTATTTCGTGAAGTATTTCTGCACGAAATAGTATTTACTCCAGTAAATCTGCTCTCTGGTGTTTGAAAGCTGCATGTGTATTTGGGAACAGCAATCAGTTGTGAATTTGCATTTGGTGAAGGGATCGCAATAATGGAATTTAAAAAAAAGCTTTTTTGAAATAGAGGACTCACCAGAAATCCCAGCAGCAGTAATCTGGTCTGGCATGCAGTTACAGCAATAATCTTCAATTGCTCTGAAATTAAAAGTGGATGTGGGATGCCGGAGAGGGTTTAAGCAGTACAAAGTGCTGTTCTGAAGTTGGCTGTCCTGTTGGAGAGCAATATATGGCTCCAAATGCAATGGCACATAACAAAGCACGCAAGAGCCAAACACATTACGAGATTTGGATGTAATTCTTGATAGGAGAGTCTACTTGTCACAACACAGAGCCAGGAAGAGATAATACAGTACTACAGACTGCCTAGAATAAGGGTCTGATATATCCTGACTCTTTGACTGATTTCCAAAACTGGAACTTTTCTTTAAAACTGTCGTAAAGGTAGTCAATATGTGGATGGCATTTTCACTCTGATTTGGGAGCTGAGAATTGCTGCTGGATCTAATTGATCATAAAATATTGTAAAGCTGCATGATGTATGATGTAGCCATTTAGCCATTAAGCTTTTATGATAAATTCTGAATTTATTTTTATTAAAAAACTTTTTTGGATGTATACTTTTGTTAAAGCAACACTTAGCAACTTTGTCAATGTCATGTTTTTGTCTGTAGTAAATGATTTGTGATGTTTGTGCCTAATGTTCATTAGTAATGATCAAGCAAGACTTGAAACGTTAGGTATCTTGCCAGAAATTCTCTGGCTTCAAAGTCCATGAGGATTTAGTAGGTTTTATCTTCCTTGGGAATAGTGCTGGAGTTGTACCAAGCATACAAACAGCTGTTTGGTTGTCATAACAATTATACAAAGTCTATGGCTTTCTCTTTTAAAAATCTTTAAAACAAAACACATTTGTTTATGAATAAAAACTATTTAAATAAAATTAGTGTATGGCATGGTTTTACATCCAAATATCTACAACTGGATGAAATTGTAGTCCCAGATTCTCAATAATTTGCATTGTTGATACTAAGGAGATAATGAGACCCAGGCACAGATATCTTCAGGATTTGCAACCTAAAGATGTCTCAGAAGCCAGTGGTTAGTTTTACCTGCTGGAAGTTAGATTGATATCAGGATCCTTAATAAAGTATTGCCACCTTCTTGATGTTGAAACATACAAAAGTATGACGCAAAATCACAGAATAATTATTGACTTAATGTGAGTTCTTCATACAGTAGTTTGATAATTTAAGTGTTGTACAGTGATATAAATGATATTTTTTGTATATAACCCAACAGTTTTCACATTTACATTTACATTTTGCTTACCTTGAATTATGTGTTATTCCTTTTAGTTGTGTATTAACTTTTATTTCAGCTCCAGTTCGTCAGGGTTGTTTTCAATTCCAGTTCTTTTTCCCAGTGTGATATTGCTTACTAGCTGAGGAATAGTGACCTTTCATTTGTTAGCCAAGTTGTCGGTGAAAATACTGAAGAATAGCACACAGTAATCTGTGATCTCCTGCTTTACTTAATATTCCCTTGGAGTGTACCTATAGCCCTTAGTGCACCCATCATACTCCACAGTGCTTACATCTTACTAGGAAGAAGTAAGACATTAAGGAACCTCTTTAAACAACAAAACTGTTCATTTGATGGGCTTTTTTGGGAACTTGTTGTACCAGGAGCTTGCTGTATTTCATACAATTTTAAATCTGTCTTTCTAATGACTTAGCTTGCATCAGTTAAGGGGAGAATTGCATACATTGTTGAAACACCCAAATATAGAGACATTTCTAAAAGGTTTGATTCCGTAGTTGTAAATGCAGGCAAAATGAGAGATTTTGTTGTTTAATAGAAAACAACTAGTATAGAAGAAAGATAATAAAAGATAACCAAAATGAGTGTGTCTGAGGATTCTAAGTCCAGGATTTCCTTTTGTGTACCTCGCAAGCTAGAAGATAATCAGGAAAAGGGCTGCTGTTACCCTTGATAAATACCAAGTTCCTGGAGTATCCAGCTCCCACTGTTTTCCTGTGTTTTGATTGACACTGCTCAGTCACTTATCCATCAGTAACTGTACCATCATTCCCATAATTCACACAAGTGCACCTTGAAATAGAAGCCTGTAAGCAGTCTTATTAAATCAAAGGCATGATGTCAAATATAAAGCACTTGTCGTTCCTTTCAGGTCTTCTCTTGGCTCTGTTCCCCCTTCATCCTCTCTGTTGTTTGGCACCATAAAAGAGTTATTTCTCATCACTGGTGACAGCTTCATCAGCTACTTGTCTTTCTATAAAAATTTACCGAAGAGGTACATCTTCTTTCTAATAAGCTCCTTCACCTAAAAAAAAAAATTAGTCTCTGTAGGAAATGTGAACAGAGTGGCAGGAATGGAGGTGAAATGATTTGTGAAGACACATGCAGTCAGGTCAGGATTAGAAGGTGACAATTCAGGTTTGGAGTCCGGTGCACTGCTATTTGCATTATTTTCACAACAGCACTCTCCTGCAGCAGGCTCCCATAGCACTTTGTGTTGTATTCTTTAGGGGACATTTTGTTTCCTAGTCTAGCAAATTCCAAGTATCAGCTGACTAATACTCATGTTTTTGCTTTGAGCATTGACATCACTTCACAGGAAAAATATATTGCAAGGTTAATTGTGCTGGATCCAGTCCTATGTTGTGTTTTCCTTGAACCACAGATGCAATTAGAAGAAAATTGAAAGCCACAGGTGACATTAAGCTGGCAAAAGGGAATGGCTGCCTCAAAGTTATTAATTATCCTTTTCCCATGTCCTAGCTGCTATTTGATAACTTGCCTTGACTGAAGTCCCAAATAATCTCTTTTTTCCTCAGTTCTAAGCCTTCACTGCTGCTTTAATTGTGTGGGGAGAACATAGATTCTATGAGTCAGCTTTACTTCACTTTCTTGAGCAAGGATAAAATGAAGTGTCTCAAGAGAAATATTTATCTGCAGCAATTTAGAATGCACTGGGAAAATATCTTTCAGACAAGGAAAACAGAAGTCATTTTGAAGGACACACGTCAGTGAGTTTCAGATCCACTTGTGTGTATTTCCCTTAATAAAAATCTTCTTCTGGTAAAAATGTCCATGCACTAATGGTTTGTAGTAGCTGTTCGGCAGAAAACTTCAATCCTCAGATTTGTGGCCAATTAATACACTTCAATTTCTAGACTTAGCATGGCTTCCCACAAAATTTTTGTTTCATTGCTATAAATATGTACACACTGAAAATGTGAAGGGAAGAAAGAAGTACTCCCTTGGCTGGTTATTGTTTATGAAAAAAACAAAATATTGTAATTGTTAAACCCAGTAAGTATGAAATGTAGAACCACTAAATGTGCTTATATACCAGAAAATAAGTGAAAATTAAACTTTTATCACCTCATCATCTTAGTTCTACTGCTTTATGAAGGCTATTCTACAAGGTCAAAGAAAGGATCCAAGGCAAGATGAGACAATATGGGGGTTTAGATTAGGCTTTTTCACCTCTAAATTAAATACAGATTGATAAAAGTGAAAGGGGGAAAGAGTTTTCCTAACTTTTTGTGACATTACTGTGAATATGTTAGAAAAGGAATATGTTCGGTCACTTATTACCAATGAGAGTTCATTTAAGGGGAAAAAATACAGAGTTAGGAAATAATACAGAGTTAATAATCATTGTTTCTTATCCCTAGCATAGATTTTAGGATTCTGTTATCTCAGAAAAATCCTAGCAGGGAGTTAAGAAATGAAGGGAGAAGCTGAAAGTGTATCTCAAAACCAGTTAGATTTTAATCAGTTGCTTCACACGAAATTCTCTAAATTAATCTGAGACAAACAGAGGTACACACAGTAATATTAAAGTCCAAAGTTCTAGTTTCAGTCCCAAACGTGAATTCAGACTGCTTCATTCGGTGCTGCCAAGTTCAAGCTTTCAAACTCACTAATCAGACTTCTCAGTGCTACAAGTTGCCTATAAATACTGAGGTTCCAGAACATAGCAGAGGTTGCCTTTAACTTCATTTAAACCTTTTTTGGGGGACACCTGCTTCAAACTCTTCTCCGTACTTAGCAGGGATAGGACCCTCCTTAAATAACAAAAAGTGTGTTGCTCTAAAATATTTGGGCTTGCAAAAAAACCTTTTTGCAAACCCATTTTTACACACCAAAATTGTCAATCATTGCTACCTGACTTCTTTCTAACTGGCTGTGAGTAAGGACAGAGTTTTCAGGTAGGTAAAATGCCTGTTTTCACTTTTTTCCCCCCACTATTTAAATTCCATTTAGTTTGTATGGCTAATCTTCAGAGTGTGCTAGGAGACTCTCTCAACCTTGAGTTTGTCCCCAGAGCCTTCCAGGATGGGCTCAAGGCTCCTTGTGAAACCAACTACAAAATTTTACAAGACATCATAGACGTGGACCTGGAATTGATGTAGGGATATGAAATTAGGAATTATCATTCTTGTTTCTAACACCAAATCCCTATATAATCCTGGGCTCCATCAGTTTCTGTTGTTAGTCTGATCTCTCAGATAGGCATTTCAGGACACCAGACTGCCATGAAACTGTACTTTTCTAATTTATCATGAGGTGTGTCCTAATTAGCACTGACAAAAATATAGCTAAGACCAGTACAAGTACTTATGGGCCAAAATTAATGTGAATATTCTATTCCTTCAGCCATCGAATGAAAAGTATAATTGTTTTAATATATGTTGAGTATTAACCTAAACTATCTCTACTTAAAGTGAAAAAAGAGCTTTGTTTAAACAAAGTACATGCTCTTTCACTCCAAATCTGGGGGGGTTTATTAGGAAAATATTTTCTTTGTTTTCTATTTTTCTATCATTTTGATAGGATTCTGTTTAACCATGATAAACTAGCTGGGGAAACAGAACATAAATTGCTTAAAATGTGTAAATACCACAAGGGTACCAGCATGTGCTCATGAGAGGATTAGTTTGGTATAGTCAAGGTGAAAAACCAGCTACTCCTCTCCTCTAGTCAACCAGAACCTTTCACTTCTTCATAGAAAGTCATCAGTCTGATCAGATTGAACTTGCCTTTAGTGAATGGAATTGGGATGTTCCCTAACACTCTTTTCCTTCTTATGCTTGTGCATGACCTCCAGAAAGATTTTCTCCATAACCTTCCTGGCAACCAAAACTGGTCTGTAGCTCCCCGCATTCTCCTGAAAGTGTGCTATCCTTCTTCTGCTCATAAGGAAGTAAGGAAAACTTCAGCAGTCATTCACCCATATCACACCAGCAACAAGCACATAAGAAATGGGGCTTTGAGCAACCTTATTTAATGGAAGATGTCCCTGCCCACAGCAGAGGCATTGGAACTTGATGATCTATAAAGTCCCTTCCAACCCAAACCATTCTATGTTTCTATGGTTTTATGGTACTACTTGCTCCACCCACTCTGCATTGAGATACAGTGCAGAGGATAATGTTCACCCAAAGGAACAAGTGCTTAATGCTCTAACTCTGTATTTACTGGGACTGCAGCTTGACTCAGTTCATCCATTCCCACTGCCAGGTGTGTTGAAGCTGAGGTTCACTCTGCCTGATGTCAGTGATGCCTTGAGAGACCGCAGAAAACAGGACTCCAGCCAACTTAGTGTAGGATGAAATAAAAGGGAAGGTCCTTTAATGTCCAGGCCTAGGGCCCTCAGGAATACATATCAACACACCTGCCCAAACCTTGGTCTCAAGGTTTTTATAATAATGTCCATCCAACTCCTGTTCACTCTTCCCTCAGTACAGCCCCGGCACACCCCTGGCACACCCTGTCCAGAATTGAGTCTGGAGGCATCTGGGACCCTCTGTTCATCATCCTTCATCTTCCTCATATCACACAGGGATTCTTGGAGGCCTTCCAGTGTTCTGGATTTGGAAGTCACTTGGACCATGTTTATGTCTCGTAGCACAGACCTTAAGATATTATTCAGCCTTCTACTTTGTAAAGAAGTCTAAACAGCTAATGGAATCTTGAGGGATTGATATGGAATAAGGGTTAGTATGCCTAAACATTGAACTTAAGGTGCTAGAAATACTAAGACACTAAAATCTACATTTTACTACAATTACTTCTAAAATCTATAAAAATTAAAAAATCACAAAAATAAAAAAACCCCTCCTTCAGCATCATCAGCCTGACAGATGTGACTTTGGCCATCTCTTCTGTTGAAGCGCCACTGTACATGAAAGTGATTAAACCAGACAGCTTTGTGCTGCTTTAGATCCTTCACTAGTTTTTCTAAATATATGGGTGAATGTTTAATTTTGTTCCCTTGCTGCAGTCTTGTTGCACTCATTTCTTTCTCTAGCAGCTTTGTCTGTCATAGAGCACAACGCCTTTACTGCCTCCTAAACTGCCACCTTACACATGCAGCAGTTCTCCTCCTGTCAGAGCCACAGGGCCAGATTCAGTTGCATCAGTGGCAGTTTCAAATACAACTTAAACCAGTCTCCATCGTCTTCTGATCCTGAAGCATTTAAGTTTGTCCTTACTTTAAAAATGGTGATTAATGAAGTTGATTACAGCTTGTCATAGGCACAGAGTGTAAACTCATATTCCATCAGATCATCCTCATTCATTGGTAATGGTTCAGGGGCTTAAAACTCTTAGACTTTTGAAACTGGGATGATTTGTCTCCTCATAATTTTGCACAAGCCTCTAATGTCTTGCAGCATCCTCATTGTAGTTCAGTGCTGTGGTAGGCATTCAAGAGGATTTGGAGAGAGAAATTGGGCTTTTCAGTCACTTTTTTACAGATAATGAAGGTCTATTCAGCTCCTGGCAGCTGGAGTAGAGGGGAAGGATTTGGAATTATTTTGAACACATTTTCTTGTTTCCCTCAGAAACAAGGTCAAGAGAGATTATTAATTTATTAAATCATTCTTTATTTATCTTTGAAGTAGTCTCAAGTCATCATTACAAGATCTCAACAAAGTTCTCTGAGTTCAGAAAAAGAGGAGGAGAGCAAGAAGACAGAAGAGCTTGCTAGGATTTTACCATGGTAATTTCACAAATGCTTTACAATTTATCCATTGTCCTCAAAATAACTCCCATGTATTCTGCAGTTCACACAGCAAGCAGAGAAAGGATGTATGAACCACAATGGAATTAATTGCTTGCTCCTGGATTAAAAGAAATAGAAACTCAAGACTCTTCTGAAAGACACTCAGGAAGCTACTGACCTTCAGGAATACAGGAGATGGTATTAAAGTAATATATTACTTTTAATCTAATAAGATACAAATGTTCTAATCAAACTCAGGTGTTTTTTTGTGTAAAGTACTGAGAAAAGTACACAAAGAGATGTGGCATAGTCTCAGTGAAATACACAGAGGCAGCTCTCTGAGGTTTTGACACACCAGATACAGTATTGTGAATTTACTAAAGCACATGAACTACTGCAGCAAGCAGGACTACAAAATGCAGCAGGCAGTGTCTGTGGGAAGAACCCGTCTGTGTTCTTGTGCTCTCACACATGGGATTTGTAGTCACAGCAGCGATCTTCAAAATATGATGCTGCTGCCTGCATAGATATGTAGATATCATCTTTGCAGTTGCCATCTGGCACCAAGTTCTGAAGATCTATGTCTTCGGTTTTGGCTGCAGCCACAGTATGATAGGCACAAAAAGAGATGCTAACATTTCTACTGTGTTACAGTTCCACTTTATGAAGTCTAAGAGAATACCACATACAAGATTTCTATTGAAATTGAGTATTAACAACACAAAGATGAAAACAGAAAAGCTTTCCTCTCTACTCCAGCTCATGCATCAGCAGGCACAGATAACATTTGCTCAAATGGTTGCATTTTCTCATTGCTCTGGGATGCAATTAAACCTGTTTTAACTATCATTGGCTTATTAACGACTTACCCCAAGCTCGAACTGACAGCACAGATTTCTGCTCTCCAGTCTGAGAGAGAACAGACCTTAATGTCTCTCTAGAGTTATGTAGTAGGTACATAGTATTTCATGCTATTTTAGATGGCCTTTAATAATGCATTTTAGTACAAATGCTTTTATTTTCATTTTAGTTTTATTTAGAAATTAAAAAAATTAAATCAAAAGGAAACTGTGAATAGGTGCTAAAAACATCAGGTACAAATTGTGTGCTAGCACTGAAGTAATGCTAATTTACCACTCCCTAAGTGGTAAAATAGAGAAAGTCAGCAATAAAAACCCCATAGCATGTATGGAGAGAAAACAGCTGTTTTATATCCATAAAATACCGTGGAACTACTGACATCTTCTGGAACATGAAAAAAAAGACATATCAACACTGAACAAAATGCTTACATGAACCGAGGTTTAAGGTTTGAAATACAGAGTGAACAGAAATTCTTCAGGAATGTCTGATTTTCCTATGGTGACTTGTACATTATCATATTCCAGTTCTTCACCATCTATATATTTGACTCACAAAAAGTAGGTTAGCAAAATTCTACACCTTTAATTTCAGTTGTAAGGACAACTGATGTAAGCTCTTGTTGCCTTCTCTACTTTTGAGAATTTTCACAGTGATCACATGGGAATAGCGTAATTTTTTTTCATTTCTGTCATACCAATTGACATGACTTGTCATGGTTCTTGATTAGCACTTACTGAAGAACTGTTTTATGTTCTACAAATATGTTTGTGTGGCACCTTTTGTGGTAACTTTATTTTACATTTCAGGCTTTATTCTGCTTTGGTAAGGACTCCAAGCACTGAGGGAGTTGGATTCATCACATAGCACCAGACTTCTCAGGGACAGGTTAGATTATAGGATCACTGAAAATAAACACTTAATGATAAATAAACAATAGATTTAAATGGAATAAATAAATAGGACTCTTGACTCTCCCTGAGTGTTACAACACTCATTTTTTGAACAACCAGCAATTCCCACTCCACCTTAAGATCTTGAACAGCCATCTACTAGATGAGACTCTTGAATGCATACACCTGGTATTGCAGGAATATAACACTTCTGTCTACTTATGTAGTATAACTAAACTTTGGATGATTTAATTTGCTTTACCAGTGTTTCCCCAATCTCACTCTACTTTATGTTGGATGTCTTCCAGCCCAAAATTACAATTGATTCCTGGACTGGTTTTCAGCAGGAAAATGCAAATAAGCAAACACAAAATGTTACCTGTTCGAAAACTCTGCCCACAGGGGCTGTATGGCAGGAGAAAAACTGCAGCCATCTGTCCACATCCCAGCAAGACATATGAGATCTCAGGTGGCTTTTGGGACAGGGTTACCAAATACATGCTATGCCAGTTCTATAACACTTGGAACCTTGCCTTGGGTTTATCTTTGCAGTTAATACGAGCCATCAGTCTTGTTCCTCCAGAGGCTGACTGCTCCTATAAGAAACTGCTTTGCCTCTGCCCACTCATTGCCTCTCTCTCATAAAAAACTATTTTATACTCGGTGCAGCCAAGAATACCAGCCTATTGGCTCAGCAGAAATAACCCCACATCCTGAAGAAGTCCCCTGTGCTCGGGTGAGACCTCAGAGGAAAGTGTCTTCAGGTAATCTGGATGTGAATTTATGATAATAGGCAAGTGAAATACACTAGACTCCAGTAACAATTAAAAAAAAAAAAAAAAACAACAAAAACAAAAAAACCAAACAACAACAGCAGAAATCTGGGACAAGACCTGTGCAGCATTTAACTGTTACTGAGATCCCACTCTGCTAAAAATAAGTTTCTTCACTTTATCATTCTGACTAAAATGTGATACAACCTGTCAATTCTGAGTGAGGGAATTTATCAGTTACCTGGTATAGTTTTTATATGGTGAAACTCATTTTTGTTATATCCTGGGCTCACACTATACTTGATGAGAAAAATTTAAATGTTAATTACTAAGAAAATCCAGAAAAATTTGAATCTGTTTTCCATCTTTTGGCACCTGATTGAGTATAATTTTGTAGAATATTATAATACTGAATTTACATTACTTGCTCCATTTTTAACTGTGATGAATTGGGATGTTTTAACATGAGAATCTTGACAAAACAGGAAAGAAATGTCTTCATCCTTTTTTATTCTCAGCACTGATTTTGCTGGTAGTGAACAGTATTTTACAGAGCATAAGTTCCATAAAGCTTTGGAGACAATCTGTCATCTGTCAGTAAGTGTTATCCAAGTTATGTTGTGTCACCAGGAAACACAAAATACAATTTAAATAAGCATGACAGTGTAAATTAGTTATTGGCTTGTTACCCTTGAATCTTATGTAAAGCTGTTTTCTGCATCCTAGTAGAGAATTAGTATTCTAGTACTGATATTTTGAACAGCTAGTACTATGTAGGCACTAATGCTATTTACACAGAGGAAAGGGATTTATTGCTTCAGGCTGTCCCAACACTTTCTCTTGCCTTAGCAAAACAGTTATTTCTCACTGTGCTCCTGTTTATGAGTGGAAGATACACAGTCTATTAGATCATTTCAACATGACCTCTGAGCTGTATGTAGGAGTCCAGTGCATAGCACAAGTATGCAGAGAAATATGCTAGCTCCTAGGAAAAAAAAATCTTTCTAATGCTGCATCAATCTAATTACTCTTATGGAGTATTTTGGTACTAAGTGAGGAGGCCAGGTAGAGGGACTCAACCACCTGTGAAGTTTCTGACTGTAGAATAGCTCAAAAAGAAAGAAGTCCTCATAGAGATGCTTTGTTTGAATCTCAAGAGCTTATACTTTGTGAGCAGAGTCTGCTGGAAGAAAGAAGGTGATCCAAATACAGTGATACAAGACCTGGAGCTGAAGGGTTTCTGAAGGGTTTCTGAGTACTGTAAATAAGCCATGTTCTTCTAGCCCAGGGGAAGAATGAATGTAAACATTTCCAGCTGGCCAGACTTCTCTGCTACCTCGGTTTCTGATCTTGCAGTTTCAGGTTTGTCCCACTTTCATCTGGCAGAGTTAATTTTCTTCTTAGGGGCTGGTACAGTGTTGTGTTTGGAATTTAGTGTGAGAATAATGTTGATAATATGCTGATGTTTTAGTTCTGGCCAAGTACTGCTTACTCTAAATCAAGACTTTTTCAGCATCTCATGCTCTGACAGCAAGCAGGTGCATAAGAAGTTGGGCGGGGATTGTGGCCAGGACACCTGCTCCAATCTGGCCAAAGGATATTCCACATCATAAAGCATCACAGTCAGTAAAGAAACCATATAAATTGGAAGGATATGGTCAGGACCCATCGATGCTGCTCAGGGACAGGTTGAGCATCAGGCAGAAGGTGATGACCAGTTGTATTGTGCAACAGTTGTTTCTCTTCTTTTTTATCTCACTCTTTTTTTCCTCTTTATTACTGTAATTATTATTATTACAATAATAATAATAATTAGTAGTATTATTAGTATTATTATATTTTACTTTGTTTCCACTCTTGAACTGCTCTTCTCTCAACCCATGAGTTTTACTTTTTCTGTTTTCCCTGACTCTCCTTCCCATCCCAACACGAGGGGGCAAGGAGGCGAATAAGTCAGCAGCTGCCTGCTGCTTAGGTGCTGGCTGGAGTTAAATCACAATAGGTTTCAGATCAGTAGGATATTTTGAATCATCAGGAAGCTCTCATTCTATCATGACAGTAGGTGTTCAAATTGCTCAATGACTTCCAGTATCCTTTCAGTTTTGTACAGAAGAAATCTGTTGTGTTTCACTTGCCAACAAGGACCATAAAAGTGAATGATATGTAGTTTCTGTAGTTGCAAAAGTCTTACCTTTACTAACTGTATAAATATTACTTACATATTCTGGGAAGTTTAGGTATAATTTATTATCACTAGACTTGAGAAACGCAAATTGAGTCTTGTGCCAGAAAGACACTTTTGGCTAGCAGGGGAACTCATCCCGAGCGTAAACCCTTAACATCTCTCAGAATATATTCTAGGTTAAAAGAGCTCTAAGGAATATGCATGTGTTGGATTCTGGGGGATTCCAGTGACTCCTACCGTATCCTCAGATCAGTCTGACCAGAAAAAGCTTAGATTAGTGACTGGGGATAAATTGCAATTTGCCTGAGGTGGCAAATTTCCAGTTTTAATATTGTCATTACTGAATGAAATGGTAATTATGAGCATTTTGGAGTGATCTTCCAGAGAAATCTGACCATCTTTTATTGACAGTACATATGGCATAAAACAATAAATGACCTCTATTGCTGTTCTCAAAATTAAGCTGAGCCACATTGAATTCAATACAATTGCAAATACAATTAAAATGTAAGTTTTGCTACTATTTAATGATGAGGTGTTTCATGCCCTGATTCATTAAAGTAAATGAATCTAACTAGAAGTGGTTGCCTTGTTCTGTTGCATACCCACAGATTTAAAGTAAATGGGCTTAAAAGTTATTCTGAAATAAAGCCACTCAGCTGTATTTATCCTCTTGAATATGTAGCCATTTTTGCAAATGACAGAAAATTGCTCTGAAGATATGGAAGTTGTGTTGCATCACTCTATCTGCTAATTTTAAAAGACCTTATTTAAAAGAATTATGTCATATCTGATTCAAAAAGTCCTCTTGTGGCAATAAGCAGCATTTTTCCATTTAAAATATGTATGTTCATATTGCTCTTTATATGTCCATGCACCACATCTTTCTTTTCCTTAATGAAGTTTGACCATTCGTGACAAGACAGGACAGAAAAGGAATTCATTCTGTTTAGCAACAGAAAATTCATTTTTCTAGTGTCATTTTTCTAGTGTCAAGCAGCTGCAATGAAATTGGCCAAATCTCTATACTACAATTCTTCAGCATTGTGGTTCTTCAGGTCACACTCAAGTGTCTTCAATTTCATTATGTTCAGATCCTGGGACCCTGTGGCATCAGGAAATAGAAGGAAGTGAAATGGTTTTTACATATGTTTTATTCAGAAAAGGTCTTTATTTAAGAAGAAAAAAATATCTCTCAGATAGAAAATACTAAAAATCAGAACCTTGCATAGTAATCACAGCAATGCCAATGGGAATTTTATTTATCAAACTTTGAAATTAAAATTCTCTGTATGACAAGGAAATCTCCCTTCTCTGTGACAGAAATTTTCTGTGTGTAGGGAAATTTGAATTTTTAGTTCAATAATCAATGACGTTTAAGAAAAAGTCATGGTAATAAGGCTGAAAAGCACTCAGAATTATTTTTCCTCAAAAAGTTACTCAATATTCTTGTTCCTGCCAACTTCCTTGGGCTATGTTGGCTAAAATAAAAGAAAATTGAGTAATTTTCTCTATGTATAACATAGTCATATGTTTTGTATACCAATATTAGTAATTGAGGAAATGCTACAATAAACAATAGTACAGAATTCAATCTATTTCCAGAAGAATTACTTCGGAATCTTGCCTTGGGTTGTATGAGATTTCCTTTTCATCTGACTTTATTTCCACTGAAATTGTTTTCTGATTCATTATGAGTGTATGACCTGAAATAAAGTACAACACATTCTTCTATTCCATTTAAAATTTTGCTCTTAGTGGAAACAAAAAGTTTCTGAACATGAAGACAAGAAATGAAATCAGTAAAAACATCAGATAAAGTGCATGTTTACAATCAATCTATATCACATTTATTTGCTTCACTATCCAAACCCTCCAAAGTTCACCATTTCCACATGTTCTCAGACTAACACGTGTTATCATCATGGTAAATGTAGGCAATGCAAACAACTTTAGTTTTTAACGCTTCCGTGACTCCAGAAGTGCATCATTTCTGAGTTCTGCTGTATTCTCTCCTGTGCACCCTCACCAGCTCAGCACTGCTGGGACTTGCCTTCCCTCAACTTCTCTGACCCTGCCTCTGGATCAGCACCTTCAGAGCCTCAAAGCTCCTGTAAGGGAGGACAGGAGAAGATTGTTACAGCTCCTTCTACCACTCAATAGCTCCTTCAACAGGGAGAGCAGTGGCTTTACAGAGGAGGTTATACAAGTTAGGATTGCTTCAGTAATGAGGAAGACAGTGAGATACAAAGGAAAATTGCCTTGAGCAGTGCTTTATGCTATCGTCTATCATCTGCTGTTACCTTCCCAGAAAAGTCAGATGCAGAGGAATATTTGTATTAGGAAGGTGAAATGATGCCACCTACAAGCATCGTACAGCATAGCAAGTCTAAGACTACACAGGGCAGAACTGATACCTCTCAAAGTCAAATATTTAGAATTCCCCCATATAGTATTTACCAGTATAAGCTATTCTTTAAAGAGTCAATTCCGAGTTTGGTTTTTATTCTGGTATAAATAGGTGGGATTCAGTCCTGAATCAGGGGTGTGAGTTCTTAACATGGTTTAAACAGATATTTTAACCCCTCTGGATGTGCCCTATGACTTTGAGAAGTGTTCATATTGGTGTTTGCCTCTAACATACACACAGAGCTTCCACCCCACCAATTACTATTGTAGTACAAATACAGTCATAAAAAGCTGTATATTTTTAGCAGGGCTTTTTCCAAAATGAAATCTGACAGGAGAAATCCATTCTGTCAGGGCTTAATAGCATGAACAACAGGATATCCTTCCATTACAGTTACAATGCTGAATAACTAATTTCCATCAATCTGAAATGTAATATATCATGCTTTCAGGAGAATTTTTAAAAAGAAGTATTTTTAAAAGAGTGTTAAAAGAACTGTCAGTGCATTTCAGAGATGTTGCTATGCTGAGCAGTTGCACAGTTCAGTATCAGCTGTGTGAGGACACAGTGAAGCATGTAAATACATATCAGATCACTAGATGTCCTCATCCCACAAAATTTCTTCTCATTCTCAGCAAATTGGTACTATTCTTTTAAAAAATACCTACAGCCATGTACAGCACTAATAGATTACCAGGACAACCTTGTATAGTCACAAAGGACCTGTGTTCAGAAAACGGCTTCAAGGTAGGTCAGAGCCTTCAAGCCCCGGAATACCCAATGGAGTGGTACCACACATGGGCAGATGGTGTTCACCACTCCTTCCAGGCAGACTCAGGCTTTACCATGCCTGTCTTGTCATTGTTGTTTCCAGTGTATTAAAACAGTGATGGATCTCATTACTAAGGCCTAAGACTGGAATCATCTGTATGCTAGCTATGTTTGTGATGAGATTTTTTGGACTGGAAAATTATGACCAGAGCATAAACTTCAATGTGAAAAGTGAGGTTACTACCAAAAGCTTAATGAAAGTATCAAATTGTAGGGGTTGCCCCTTAATTCCGGGCAGGGGGGCACCATGGATGACGGTCAGAAGAGCTCAGGCACAGCAGACATCAGAAGGCTTGATCAGAGGGCTTACAAGGCTTTATTCAAGACAGATTCACAGACAGTTCCTCATAGCTCATAGTAGTAGTAGTAGTAGATAGTTCTAGTTCCCAGTAGATCATCTAATCCTCAATCAGTAACATCCACACCTTTTATGTTCTCTCCCATCCAACATGCCACGACACAATTGGTTAACCAATTCACCTTACATACACCAAAGCCTCTCATTGGCTACAAGCCACCACACACATTGCAGGTAGCTCTCTTCTCTTTAAGGTAGAACCCTAATGCACTTACACTAACCTCTACATCAAATTGCATCATCATATCAACAATGAATTTTGCATGGTCAAAATGATGTGTAGCAGAGCCTCATGTCTTTTCTTACCTGGGAAATCATGCAAAGTATTATGCAGAGTGAATGATGCACTTTGACCATAACTGACTACATATTTTGCTTTATTGACTTCCTAGAGGAAAAGCTGTTTTACAGACAGGTCAAAGCCTGCCCTTAATTTTTCCTTCTATGACTCTATCTACTTCCGTGAATGACTGCATCTATGGCAAAAGATGACTCCCTGCCTTGCCTAAAAGTTTCTTTTAGTGAAATGATGATAAGGTAAAGAAAAATCTGAACTTATGATTAGATTATGGCGTTTTTTCCCTAGAAAGAATGTTTTCCGTATTTCCACAACTGAGATATCAATGGATGTTAATATATGTGGCCAAAAATATTTGAATAAATTTTTACTGCAATCCTACAAAGGTATGCTTTGCAGACTCAAAAAATTTTTGTAAGAACACAGATATTTTTACTGTGGTTTTTGCTTCACATTTCAAGCTAACAGAGATGCAAAATGTCAGATTTTTTCACCCATTACTATCACCCTTCCATCCTAACCATTAGCTAACAAGTACCACTTTGACTTGGGGAAGAAGGCAATTCTCATTGAAAAGTCAGAGAGATCAAGTCGAAGGAAGGAACTAAAAAAACCCCTTACAAACTGTAATAATGATATTTAATGAAGCAGTAACACTTCTAATGGAGTAGACTTTCTATTAATGCTTAATAAAGTTATGGTAAAAATGCAATCCTTTCTTCTCTCCATTCACTGGCAGGTATCCTACACAGCAGACCATTTTGATCAAGTAACTCCTTTTGCACCTGACATTGCATAAGCAGGAGTCATTTCACAAAGTGGATTTCATAAAGTCTGCCTCATTATCACTTCAGAGGAGGGCAATTCAGGGTGTAATTGTCACTTGGCATAGCATTCAGCCACACAAATGTACCATTTGAGATAACAGGAAAGGAACTCAATGACACCAAGTCTATGCTCATCTTGCTAGCACACTTTCTGTGGCTGTTGGTGTCCTGCTGTTAACTCTGACCTTTCCCAGTGAGAACAAACATTGGTGGAGAAAGACAAAAAAGAAATGCTTCAATATAACATCTTTCCAAAACAGACTAAAGGAGTTAATCTGTGAGAGGCAAACTACCCTTAATTGGGCCATGCACAGAAATACTGTTTGAATGTTATTGTCATTTTACATTGTTTGTACTAAAAAAGTTAAATGAAAACATTATTATTACTGCTTGCCACTTCTGCAATCTTTTGGTTTTTTAATCAGCAGCTTCCCTTCTAATTATAGTAACAGTCATGTGCAAATCATAATTTGCCAATATAGGTTTTAAGTTAGTTATTCTGGGAACAGTAATGTTTCAGATATAAGCAATCAGCTCATGAACCATCAGACAGCTTCATGGTTTTTTCTTATCCTAGGCACTAGAGGACAAAAGACATAGAAATAACTCAGACATGGTGTTCTTTTGTATGGCTTAATGTTAGGCGGATTGCAAGCTTTAGGAATAAAGCTGAACTAGAGCTGAACTACTATCTACAAAGTTTTTTTCCTATATCGAGTTAGATGGACTTCCAATGTCTTGTATGGGGCATAAGTTTGCTCTCTTCTCACAAATTAAAAAAAAATATATACATTTTGGGCAGAGTGAACTATATTTATGGATGATTATGAAGTCAGCATTGTGGGTGAAAGTGAAGTTTTCATTAAGAGTAATCTTAAGGACGGGAATAGATTTTTCAGACTCTTCTTTGCCAACTGCTTTGTGAGGAGGTTGTGACACTGACCTCCCCTATGCATCTGCCCTGCTCCCAGGAGAAACCTGAAAGGTACAACAGTAACTAATTTTCATCAGTTTGATCAGGTGATTAAAAACCAGATTTTGAGTTAATCTTATCCAGTTATAATACATAAAGACTCTGCAGCTCACAAATGTAACACTGGAGAATATGGCTCTCAGCATTTTAGAATTGTGGGTTTTAGTCTCTCATATACATGTAAATTTTTAGCTTTGCTTTCAAGCTCACCCAAGTTTGCTCAGAAAAATGGATGATGCAGAACAGGTACAAGGAGACAAAGCTATGGTCAGAATATCAAAGCACTTTAACCAAAAAGCTGTAATTCTTCAGCCTGTTACACTGGTATCACACCAGTTTCCCCCTGAGCATTCCATTGCATTTACTCCTGGCCTAGCCAAGAGATCCAGGTGAGACCAGAGGCGTTACATAATTTAAATGTATTTACTTTCCAAATTTCCATTCCTCGAGCTAGAAACTGGTAAAACTACTGTACCTTCCACAAGAAGCGTCTAATCAATTTTAAGTACAAAACAAGCAATGGTCATAATTCGATAGCAGAAAACAAAAAGATAAAATAAGATAAAGTTAAATAACCTAAGAATTCTTAGGTTTTACCTTCTGGTTGGAGCAGGTCAGATAAAAACTGATGTGGGCTGACAGATCTTCAGCACTGTAGGTGAATTACACCATTTTTTTGGAGCTTGCAGCATCAGCAGTTTCAGGATGAGATATTTCCTGTTCTGTTAAATGGAAGCTGTGGTATAATAATAGACAGTGCTATTTATTGGAGGCTTAAGCATGCTGAAGTTTTACAGATTTAGAAAGTTCACTAATCATTACCAATTAAAAAGGCTACTTCATTCTGCACAAATTAATCATAATGATGCACTTAACTGCAGAGCCTGCTGAAAATATTTATTTGGAAAAAGTGGAACCAAATTTAATCCAAAACCGGTACTTACATAGTAACAGTCAAGGCTTTTGAACTTCCACAATTACAGGGTTGCTCTAAATATCTTATAACTCAGCAAGACTGTGTTACCAGTGTCTTTGCATCTGGTAACTATTTAGCATGTTCTGAAAGGCAAGAACAGAAAATAAATACTTACTTTGGAAGACTGGAAGTATACAGTGTTCCCATTAGACTTTCTTACATTCAAAATCATAGCTGAGAACATTACTGTGGAATTCCTGAAAATGCTTGGACATAAGGTTCTCCAGGGTGGGATTCCTGTCTAGGTCTGAGCACATGGCAAGGCTTCTGTTACATGTTATCAGGTTTTTGTATGTTGCAGTCCTAACATCCAGAATATATTCAGGAGGAGAACCTGCATGGCTTAGCTCTATGCAGGTAACAGTGGTTTCATAGAAAGCGCTGTAGAGGTGTGTGTAACATCCTCTTTAAACCTGCAATGTCTCACTTTGTGGGTTCCCATAACTCATTATTGCAAAGGATTGCAAAGGCTTCTGAAAAAGCATTAAAGACATAGGGTCTATGTGCTCATCATAGCACACCATATCCAAGCAGAGA
>JAWWLZ010000082.1:91093103-91116592 GCA_035041345.1 Poliocrania exsul | reverse complement strand
TCTTTGTAAAATCAGCTATTTAAAGGACACTCATCCTGCACTGGATCTAAAGTGTCATAGACTCATGCAGATAATGCATATAACAAATATAATTCTCAAAGTGGGTGCTGTATTGTTTGTTTCTCTTACTGCAGAAAATAATACACAAATACTTAGTGAAATACTACTAAATTCTCCAAACACGTGTAAAATATCATGGCTGTGCACTGAATATGTTCGTGGCAGCAGTTTAGTAGTCTCAAAGCTTGCCATCCAGTTCTTTTTACCATCCACTTTTTCAAAAGTTAATTAAAACTTCAGTAATTGCTATAAAAAAGAACGATGTTCCTTTATTTCTGCAGTCTAATGATATAGTAGTAACCTAGCTGTAATTATAAGCCATATAGCAAATTATGAAAAATAGCAATATCCTGAAGTATTTATTGACCAAATAACATCCTATAGAAGAATGAGACATTATCTTATTGCATCTGGCAGACGTCTCTGCTCCTTGAATCTTATCTCCTACTTCCTCTTTGCTTTCATTCAGTGGCTCTTTTTTAAGTTCTGACATTTAATTTCCCTATTTAAAAAAAAAAAAGGCAAACCAACCAACCAAAGAAACAAAAAAACCCCAGCCAACCAACCAACTAAACACACACACACACACACAAAAAAAAAAAACAAATCCTATCTGGAGGCTCTGTTTGGAGCTTATACTTAGTATAACAATAGTAAACATGAAAACTTCTTTTTCTCAGTGCCATCTTTTCTCAAGAATGCATTTTGGTTAACTGAATAAATAATTCTCATTCAGTAAAAGTGAAATATTAACATATTAAAAAGGCCATTGATACTTGCTGATTCTTAAAATTTTTTTCTTATTTCAGTCATAGTTTTTGAGTGCCATATGTTTTCAATTTGTAGAAATTTAAAACCTTGCCTCTCTTTGCAACAGAATGAAATTTGGCTTTAATGAGTGTCTCACTGTTATCAGTGCTGTCCAGATTTTTCTCTCCAAAAGCCACACACTGCTGGTCCTTTTTTATTTGTCCTATGCTTAGACAAATGAACAAAATTCAACTGAAAGGAACTGACTAATATTATTTCATATTTTTTTGAAGTTGAATGGCATATTTATTTAAAGTGACTCATTTGCTGGCAAAGCACAAAAGTGCTAAAGAGGCAGGAACAAATCTACTGAACCATCAGGTTGCTTAGAAGTCTTTACAATATTGTCAAAATTAAACTCGGAGAAAAGATAAACATTCCTTTTCAAAAAATCTGAGTGATTGAGGAGAAGTATTATGATTGCTAGAAAAGGTAGACTGTGTATATCCTCTGGTTGATTCATTTCTTGTCTGATATAATAGAGCCTGGTGGTAGTTCACTAAAAAGGGCTGGCTAAGCAATATGGCCTCATACAATAAAACAGTCCTATATGGGGGCTGTCAAGGGCAGTATCTGTCCCATTGTTGCCATAAAGCTGATTGAACAATCCTTAGGGATTAATCTTAAAGATTTTCTTTTTCCCAGTAGACTGTGGTTGTGAGGGAGAGATACAAACTTTCATTCTCTTTTCCCTTCACTGAGAAGAATGAATAAAAAAGGTTCTCCAAATGTCACTTTCTGACAATATCCTTCCTGTGTTGGGGACTCCAGACCTGGATGCAGCACTCCAGGTGGGTCTCATCTAAGTGGTGGAGAGGGGCAGAATCACCTCCCTCAGCCTGTCGGCCCCACTGCTTTTGATGTAGACCAGGACATAGTTGCCATTTTGGGCTGCAAGTGGACATTGCCAGCTCATATCCAGCCTCTCATGCACCAACACCCACAAGTCCTGCTTGACGAGGCTGATCTTGATCTGTTCATCCCCCAGTCTTTATTGATACCAGGGGTTGCCCCAGCCCAGGTGGAGCACCTTCCACTTGGTCTTGTTAAAACTCATGAGATTCCCACGGGCCCACTTCTTGAGCTTGTCCAGGTCCCTCTGGATGGCATCCCATCCATCAGGTGTGTCAACTGCACCACCCAGCTCGATGTCATCTGCAAATCTGCTAAGGATGCACTTGATCCTTTTGTCTATGCCATCAATGAAGATATTAAATAACACTGGTCCCAATATAGACTCCTGAGGGACATCACTTGTCACTGATATCCACTGAGACTCGGAGACTTTGATTCCTACCCTCTGGATGCAATCATCCAACCACTTTCTTATCCATCTAAGAATACACTCATCAAATCTTTCTCTCTCCAATTTAGAGAGAAGGATGTTGTGGGGGGCCATGTCAAAGGCTTTACAGCAGTCCAGGTAAATGACATCTGTAGCCCTTCCCTTGTCCACTGATGTAGTCACTCCATCATAGAAGGCCACAAGGTTGGTCAGGCACAAGGTTGCCTTTCGTGAAGCTGTGCTCTCTGTCTCAAATCCCCTCCCTGCCAATGTGACTTAGCACAGCTTCTAGGAGGATCTGTTCCATGATCTTCCCAGGTACAGAGGTTAGGCTGACAGGTCAATAGTTGCCAGGGTGCTCCTTTCCACCTTTTTTAAAGATGAGTAGAGTTTCTCCAATTTTCCAGTGACCTGGGACTCCACCTGACTGCCATTACTTTTCAAAATATTAAAATATTGATAATATTGTAGTAATATGAGAATATTTGGTTTCTGTAATTTAAAAATTGTAAACAGTTCTTAGTTAGACATCTTTTCCACCTTCCAGTGTGTGACTCCTTCAGCTGCCATAAAATGTACCTTTATTTAATTTGAAGATAATATTGTGGTAATTTCTGAAGACATATAATCTGCAAAACCAGTTTTGTTGTAGCTCAACGATAGGTTTCTGAATAAGTGTTAAAACACTGTGCTTACTTTTAGGATTAGGCTAAAGGATTTGATAATGTAATTTATGTCATCACTGCATGAAGAAGTAATTTTTTTCTCCTACTTGATAAGCAAGTAGTAACATTTTCAAAATCTATGCTGTGCTCTCAAAACCTATTCTTCCAAGAACCATGCACCAACTAAGCCAAAATTGCTGTCTTGTGTATACAAATCCTCACCTGACATAAAATAAGGTGAAACTACATGGATTAAAGAATATTGAAGTAAAATATCTCTGCTCCGCGTGTCTAGGATGGGGAAAAATAAAGATCCCTGTGTTTTGTGTCTCATTTGCCACATGCACAGGCTGTCTTCTAGAAAACTAAGAGTTTGTAGAGAGTGTTTGTTTTTCCTTCACAGACAGCATGGTTTTTTTGATCAAATAAACTCAGAAATGTCTGTCATAAAGTAGAAATACCCTCAAAGACCTTACTGAAGGATATGCAGTAAATTCTTTCAACCAAGCTTCAACAACAACTACAAAAGGTGCTAGCAGATTCTTCTTCAGCAGGAAAAAAGATAAGTTTTTATACAGATCTTTCTTAAACAATTTGGAGTGAGTACACTACCTATAAAGAACAAGAGAGTTTGACACCGATGATGTTCCATGACTAGAAATAATTTGTAAGCACATTGTGCACAGAGCCCAAATTGGACCACGAATTCAAAGTGCCTGTAGCTGACCAGCATATATGTTTATCATTGGTCTGGTGCAATGAAGATGATCTGATAAGGATTACTCTGTGACAGTTTTGGTTTTGCACTGGCTGCTGAGCAGCCAGAAACTGTTCCCTGTGGGCAGCCAACTATTGATCCAACTCCCTTCTGCCAGGGGTGCAGCTAATGGGAATTCCACAGGCAAATCTAAACTACATTTTATCTTCATTTTCATCTGAAATACGAGTTGGTCTTTTGTACTCTAGACAGTCATTTACTTTTCATTTTCCTTTATTGATGTACAGGAGTTGAAGCATAAAATGATTCTCAAATGTAGTTAAACTGAGATAACAATTGACATTGTGACCATGACTACTGCTGCACAACAAACTGCATGAATCAAGATTTCATTGGTCTTTGAGGCAGCATACAACAGAAAGTATCCTTAAAATGGAACTGTGTTGTAGTTGAAGAAATGTATCAATTTGTCTGCATAGGGACTAGGACTAAGGGGGAGAAAAGGTGTCCAAAGTTCTTGGCCAACAGCAACAGAGCAGTAAAATGTTTCTTACTAATTTACATTCAAGGGCTTTTCCCCACACTCCATCTTAAATAGTTTGCAAAATGGTCTTTCTTTTCTGCTTTTTAATGTTTTTCTCATTGAATTTTTACTAACAAAACAAACAGAATGAAGCGCTGTCTTACACAGCAAGAAGAAAGCCAAGGCACTTGATTCATTTATAAAATGCTAAAGAATGATTGATACTATGGGTAAGTATTTTTTCTATGAAGTTATTGATTCATAAACTACAGTATATCTCACCTCATTTCAACAACAGTTGATGTCTCCATTTCCCCCTGGAAACTCCTTCAGGTTCCATTATAAGAATCATAAATAATATGTGTTAATGAGATATGGATTGATTATGTTGGAAAAGCTGACATTTTCATCCATCATTCTAAATGATGCTTAATGATGGATTACCAGCCAGTAATTCCTCTGATATGAGATTAAATAAAATAGCAGGCTGTTTCAGCAGGCTGGTCCAAGGAGATGACAATAAATCTGCTCAATTATTGTATTACCAATCCGGTTTTCACTGCTAAGGATATTATTATTTCATTTAGACTTGTTCATGCATTATAGATTATTTTATTTCAGTCAGTCAAAGGGAGGAACTGTAGTGTTTTATTCTCAGAGCTGCAAAGGACTGAGCCTTGAGAGAGCACAGTACATGCAGCTCAATGAGCTTCAAGCAGACAGAAGAAAGCTTCCAGTCTCCTTTCAGATCAAAAATACATGGTGAAAGGAACATTTTGTTTTCACCTTAGTTTACTTCTCTGAAAAGCCTCAACCAAAGGATACTGCCTGAGAAGCTAATCCATTGACACAGAATTATTGGATCCTCTATGCTTTGGACTTCACCTTGGTCTTGTAGTATATGTATAATTCAGGTCATTCAGACTATCGTTTGGCCTGAAAAACTAGACTGCAAACAACTGCAACTAAAAGCATCCCTCTTTTTTCCTTGCCTCATGCTTAGAAGAAAGAAAACATGGCAAGTTTATTAACAGAAGCCTAACACAGAAAGTTATTTTCTTTGCAAACTGACCATAGAGTCCTGATAAATTCCCCTTCCTTGCAATGAAATAACAATTGTTGCACTTAACTCAGTGCCCTAGTTCCCCTCAGAATGTTTTGCAATGGCAGATAATACTACAATACGAAACATGACAAGTGCCTAGCTAAGCCATACAGACAAAGGGGAACTTTTAGATAGATGAGTAAGTTTTAATCTTCTATCCCAGACTGCAAATCAGTGGATGAGGTGGTCTGTGGAAAACACATTGCACACAGCGTGATGATCCCTGTTACTTCACCAGTTACTTTTCTGTAAAATAAGGAAATATGAAAACAGTGGTTTCTCCACTGTCTAAATACCAGAAAGGTGACAGCGATGCAGAGGCAAGTTATAATCTGTTCCTTGCAGAAGAGAATTTCTCCAACCCTGCTCCAAAACCTGCTTCCTGAGTTTTCATGGACATCCCCTAAAGAAAGCTGTCAATAAAGCAGGATTTTTGTCAAAAGCAAGAGCACAAGATCACCTATACTCTAGTTGTGGTGACTCTATACTGAAGTGCAGTAGTTAAATGAAGAGGAGAGATGTGCTGAACATGGAATTTATTTCTTCCCTGGTGTTATCACTCAGGAGTTGGCAAAGAAGTGAAAATTGCTGAGGGGCAATGGGAAAACTTGTTCGAGCAACAAGTTTCCTCCCTGGTTTGTTCCTTTTTTGAAGCTCATCAGATAAGCTTTTATCTGATAGACCAAAACAAGGACATGTTGCAGAATAATGCCCTTGTGCAACAATAACCATAAGTATCTCTGCAGTGCTGGACTAATTTAGCAATATGGGAGTCATCATGGCTGGGTCTTTGAAAAAAAAATCCTTTTGATTCTCATCACTAGTCCAAAGACAAAGAGAATTGTTAATAATTATTGATATAGTAGTGGAAGTAAAATAAAAATGTTGTTACATCACTGTATTGACTAACATCACCCATTTAAAAAGGTATAACAGGATTAGAGAATGCAATACAGTCAAGAGCCAAGCCAGGCCTAACCTATTAAATAAATATTTGAAAAATTTTAGCACCAACACAGCTACTTCAATTCCAGCTACTGCTAAGACCTGAAAAGAATCATCCTGTTAACAGATCAACAGCTAATAACTAATTTTCAAAAGATAATAAATGCACCCCAGATGTTGCATTTCAAGGATGAACATGGCACTTCAGATTTTAATTTTGGGAACCTTGGCAGTACTTACTCTGTCCAGATATCTAAATGTATTCATGTTATTGATCTTCTAGATGTTGGCAGTCAAACAATCACTGTGAACTCAGTGAAAGGACAAACTCCACAAATCATATTCAAAGCCACATACAGAACCCACACACACACCTGAGCACATTTATGGCAAGGATGCTGCTGGAGCACAGACTCCCAAGGCTGAGTTTGTTCAGTCTCACAGTTTAAAGTCTCTGCAGGGCCTGGCACAAGGACCACAGCACTCGAGGATGTTGCATCCTCTTCGCTACAGTGAAGGGAGGGAATGGGATTTTTGGCACTGTGGCCTGTCTTGCTTGACAAAATAGCTTTGTCTGCAAGCTGCATAATGGAGAATGTCAGCACTGATGTAGGAGCAGAGCCATGGAATTACTGGGGCAGAACCAGTGGAGGGTATAAAAATATTGTAATACGCGCAATAAACAGTGGACAGTTTGCTAAACTGTTAGAAGAACGGTTCAAACATGTCCATATTTTCCTAACCTACCAAACAGTATATATCTCTATGTATTCCTTAGTTCCTTAGTTTTGTGCTTATCAACGGTATACAGAGAAACGGTTTACAGAGAAACTGAGTTTCTCTGTACTCAGTTGCACTTCAAAGAAGCTGCTGCGCTTCTCAAGGATGCTCATGGTTCCCAGACTAGCAGGCATTTTCCTTTAAAGTATTTCAGCAGGCACCTTCTGGTCTGTACTTTTCCCTTTATGACCAGGTTGCTCCCATCAGGCACTGAGTTCTCCCCAGTCTTTGATCAATTGATAATGCTTGACACAGGAAAACGGTATTTTGCAGGTGCTACAGGATGACTGAAACCAAAGGTGTTCTAAAGATGTAAAATGTTATCTCTTCAGCAATGGTTTTCGCCTTGTCCTTTTACTTTTCCCCTGATTCCCATCTTACCAATTTTTTTTAACAATAGGCTATATGACATTTCCTGAAGCTACACAAATCTCCCTTGGTACAAGGATCCAGTAACTCATGTACTTTCTCTGTAAAGCAAGGATATTAATCTCTGAACTGTTATACTGGATTTCTTGTGGATACATATGAAGGAGCCTAAAGGAATTGTCTGGCTGCATTTAAAATATTTTTTCATGCTATGTTGTTACATCAATTTTGATTCCTCAGTTTTCTGTGATTTCCATGTTGAGGCTACAGTTAGGGAGGCTGAAATCTGCTCATTTGATGTAAAAGAAATTATTCTAATAATAACACACAAAAAAGATCTATGACAGTGTTTCATTTTTTTGATGTTAGCTGAGACTGCTTGGCTTTGAAAAGGAAGTGTGTGTGGAGAGAGGAAGCCTGGCTATCTCTCCGAGAGGCAGCCCCATTTCCCATGCCCTGCAGCCTTCCTGTCGGCACCTGGGGTTGACTTACAGAGCCAGTGGGGGAAGATGGTTGTCCCCCAAACCTTTGTGTGCTTGTGAGTTCCTAATCTTACTGAATCAAAAAGGACCAGACATAGCTGCAGATTGTTTGTTTTCATTATTTCTTCTGCAGATCATCAGTGCTAGAGCTTTTTGAACCATCTTTGCAAGTATGCAAAATGCTCCCTGGTGCAGCGCAGGCTTAGGGAGATAAGGCTTCTTCTTACCCTGTCAGGAGGAGACATCTTAGTGAAAGTAGGGGGGAAAGGATGAAAGCAGCAACTGACCCTCTTTGCTTTCTCTGCACGGCAGTAGCTGGTCCAGTGCCCTCAGCTTTCTCACAAGTAAACTTTCCTCATGCGTTGAACAAATAAGATGCAAGCAGTCCCATGCACACACAAAGGCATCAGAGGAAACAGCTCTCACTCAGGAACTCTAGCAGCACCTCCTATTGCCTACTCACTGTCTGTTAGCTCCAGAAGTGCTATGAAAGAAACTGAGGAGCAGACCAAGATAGTAGATTACTCCTGATGGCTAAGGCTAAGATGGTATTTTCTCCCTGAGCCAATTCCTGCCTTTCATAACACTGAGGAGCTAATAGGTTTAACACTGATGAAATAATAGGCTGAGTGTGCTGCAACTTATCTAAAGACCACCAAAGCTTTAAAACACAGCTTACTAAATAAATGCTGGTCTGGTTATTTCCAGCTTCTTTCAGCAGTAAGTGCATTTAGTTGGGCAGACAAAAGTCCTGACATCGACAAGGACAACTCACTCGCTGCCAGACATTCAGAGGTAGTTTGGATATGTGACAAGCACCCATCCCATCACCATAAGACAAACCTTCGGCCACTCATTTGATGCTGGTAGCAGGGAAGCCCTGATTCCATGCATGGCATTACTTGGTCCTTTCTCCCATAGCAGGGGGCTGGTGCAGCCCTCTGGGCAGCCTGAACCCTGCTCTCCCCCTCTCATCTGCCTTGTTCACAAACCAACCAGCCGCTTGGAAGTGTGTCATGTGCCTAGAAGAGGCACTACCACACCATGGTGAGATGGTGGTGTCCTTTTCCAGAAAGACCCTTTTTCCTCATCGCCCATCTTAAACGGTTAAAAATGTTTACCTGTTTCACTTCAAGGAAGTGTCTGACAACACTGAAAAAGAGGGTTGTATTCACCTCCAGGGTATCTGAGACAGATTTTTTTTCTGATTCTTCAATCATTGGCAGAATTTTTGAAAGGCACAAGGAAGTAAGCTCCCTTTCTTGGGCATATTTGTCCAGCCTTGTCAGCTGTACTTACATGCAATATCTACTACTAGGTCCAGGTAAAGCTTCTGTCTCAACAAATGATTTTTGACCAGGTTTTTGTTAGCTCCTCTGTCCTATCAGTAGAAATATCAGGAAACACAATAGTGCAAAATGTTATAAGGGATGGTGTAATCCTTCCTTTTTTGTCTTTCATTTAAGTGTTATCCTTCAACAAGACAAACCAATGCTCTTATCCTTTTCCTTGCTCAAAATGCAGATCTACTATATCTCCTTTTGTTGGTAGACCAATTTCTTGTCATATGTGCATAAATATATAAATAAAGATAACACTAGTGATTTTTCTGTGAGTTGTTGCAGATACAGTATGACTTCATTTCAGTTGTTGTAATTAAGCAGTGTTTCTGCCTACTGCACCTCCTGCTTAAACCTCATAATCTCTCAGCCATTACCAAAACACCAGTGTTACATTGGTGGCTTCTCAGTTGCTGGGTCTCTTGTTTACTCTGAGTTGATGTTACACAACAAGCCTTGTCTCTAAGAAATAAAAAGATGTTATTTTTGAATCTTCATTAATGAGTATTTATTATACTCCTAGTGACCAAAACCTGGGAAATTTACCCTAATAAAGTTAAGTGAACTCACTCTCTATCTCCTGTATGGGGTTTACCTGCCCTGAGTGTTTCAAGACAGCACCCATAGACACTGAGTCTTCAGCAGGATTTTGTGGAGGATTTTGTATGGGATTGGCCACCACTGGGCGAAAACATGTTAAGATACATAGAAGTGAAAACTATACTGAGCTGATACAACTGAAAACCATGCCATTAGCTCATCAAAACACAGCCCATCTGTTTCTGTGTAATTACTCTTGTCTTTTATTTTATACAGCATCTGTAACAATAAAGTCTGCAGGTGTTGCCATAATATAGGTTATCATGTTTGTATTTTCATCTACTAGTTTTGGATATGGCCTGTCTGTTACTGCATAAAGTTAACTTTCAAATTAGTATATGATGTGTGATGTTTATTGCTTTAATCTTCCATACACTCCCTCTTTGTAAAACTTTTCTTGTTAGAGTTTCAGATTACTCCCTACAGTCAAAAGCATAGATATTCTTTAGGTATATACTTTCAATAATGATTAGGGAGTTTTCTGTTGTTACTGTGGGTTTACCTGCTACTATTTTTTTAATCCATTGGTTTATTATTTACCTCCCTAGATTTCTTTATTTTATTCTTGGTATATCTCTTCTCTTTTAGTAAATTCCAGATTTTTTTGATGTAGAAATGTGTAAAAATGGCTGGATTCTCAGGAGAAATTGCTTCTCTTGATACCTGAATCAAAGAATTAATAAAAGAATGCCCCCAGTATATGAGAGAATTAATGCATTTTCTCACATTCACATGATTGTATAAGTACTTTGGTCTTTGTAGATACCACAATATTATGTTACTAAATCAGGAAAATAAATTAAAAATTGCAGGCTAAGAAACATTTTGCTTTGTTTAGCTTTGCTGTGTCTGCCCCTTTATGTTTTAGTTGCTATATTCAGCAGATATTTTACCTTTTACATCACTGACTAAATTAAGAGACAAATTAATTTAAGAGCTCTGACTGCTCTTGATTGTCAGCAATTTGGATGCTTATTAAGTGGTTTAAAGTACATTTAATTAAAGTTGTATTGCTTCATATCCAGTAGTCAGTAAAACATTTATTGTTTATGTCTTTTAAAATTTATTATCACTTTTTCTGTAGTTCAAGAAGAATTTTAGAAGATGTATGCATGATTTCCTCATTTGAAACAATGACTAACCACTAATAACACTGAATATAGTCCTCCTCTTACCTACCGTTTGTAATTATAAGAATGAATTGGCCCTTGGCAAAGTGTTATGCCTCTGCTTGTTCCCATTAAAAATCTTACATACCCTCTCACTATCTATTTCAAAGGTTAAGAAACACTGTTGTTCAGAGGAGGCATCAGTCAATTCTGGAAATGGGTCTGGAGTTTAGGCATCAAGCTAATTCACACACTATTCTGAATATTTTTGGTTGGTTGGTTGGTTGGTTGGTTGGTTGTCTTTTTTTGTTCTTTCTTCCCCAAAATAAAAACCTATTTTAGAACAACATATCTTCCAAAAAAGTCCAGAATGTGCAGCCCTAAAACCAAAAGCAACCATAATACAGAAGGCCACACAGTCTGGTGTTTATTGTGACAAAACGTGATTTTAGTGTGCTCTTCCCCCTCTCCAGCATCTTCACGAGAGTCAAACTGTTATTCCACACCTTCCCTTTGGCTGTAACTACCAGGGAGGAGGAGGTGTAAGCCCTAAAAACAAACCCCATGATGATTCTTTGAAGGCTCTTGGTGAGGAAGAAGAGATCATGGAGCAAGTCTGAATGTGTGACCAGTGCCAGCTCCTGGCAGTTGCAGATATTTTTCACTTTCTTATAGAACTATATATTTGTGAGTAGAAAGAAGAGATCATGGGCTCAACATGAGTTAAAAAATACATCAGTGACTCCTTCCTCCTTTTTTTTGAAGCTGAGTTATTATAAAATAATGGCATATGTTGAGAGCTATCAGGACACAAAGACTTGGACATCCTTCCCAAAACAGGCTGTTCCCTTTTACCTTTAGTAAAAGAAATCTGGAGTTTGATGTTTAAGGAAGCAAAAGCAGAACAGGAGACTTCTGCAGCTGATTTCTGTGGAGATGAATTAACATCCTGAGGTTTATTTGCTTGTTTAATAGGGTCACCTGGACCTCCTGCTGAATCAAAGGAAAACCACACCTACCTCAGGCCTCCTTGTTCCTGTGATAAAGGGAGGATCTGATTAAGGTTAACCTTTTGAGGAGTGGTTTAGACTGAACATTAAAAAACATTTCTTTACCAAGAGGGTGGTCAAACACTGGAACAGGCTTCCTAGAGAGGTAGTCAATGCCCCAAGTTTTCAGTGTTTAAGAGACGTTTGGACAGTGCCCTTACAACATGCTTTAACTTTTGGTCTGCCTTGAATTGGTCAGGCAGCTGGCCTAGATATTCCTTTTTGGTCCCTTCCAACTGAAATCTCCTCTCCCCTCCTTTCCCCTCCTCTCCCCTCCCCTCCCCTCCCCTCTCCTCTCTCTTCTATATTTCAGAGTAGGAATACATGAATTTGTCCTGTTGCACTGAGCTCCACCCGCTGTGTTTGCAGGGTGTAAGACAGAGATGAGAATACCTGTCCAAACACACTCCTCCTCTGGTACTTGGCTGGTTGGAGTTTACAGGCAGACATTTTAGGCTAAGCAATAATAGCATCAGTGGAATTTTCCTTGCTGGGCAGGTAGGGCTGCAGAGGGTGCCACTGCTGTTTGCCTGTGTGACAAGTTGCTTTTTTGCTTTTTTTTTAGGGTTGAATTGAGTGCAGGTTCCCAGCAGCTGGGACTGTGGGCTGCAGGGGCCTCTGTGAGGAGAGGGAAGGAGTTTCCTCCAAGCATTTTGATGTTCATATTCTTACTTCCCAATACCTGAATTAGTATTTAAATATACATATGTATCATTTGGCTGTAAATTCATTTCACAGAATTTCAGAATGGTAAGATTAGAAGTGAACACTGGTGTCATCTAGCCCAACCTCCCTGCTCAAACACAGTCCACTGGAGCACATTCCTAACGATTGTGTCGATTGTTTTTGAATATCCCCAGTGAGGGAGACTCCACAACCTCTCTGGGCAGCCTGTTACAGCACTCAGTCACCTGCACAGTAAAGTTCTTCTTCACCTTCCAGTGGAACTTCTGTGTTTCAGAAACAAAGTAAGTTCTCTTAATCAAGACTGTTTTGTCTGTGAGGGTAATTGGGAAATGACCTCCCTATCTTTCTCTCAACCCATGAGCTTTCTTCTTTCTTTTTTTTTCCCACTTCCTCCTCCCTGCTACTGGGGACAGGGACTGAGTGGTTGCTAGGTGGCAGATTGGCTACCAGCCAGGACCAACCCACCACAGTAGTTCAGCAAAACACAAAGTTGTTTGTAAGCTTTGGGCTCAAGACCAAAGACAAAAGACAACAATAAGAAGTAAAAGAATTTAGGCTGTCGAACTGTTCAAGTCACTGACATGGGTGCTTCCTCTCTATGCCTGTGCACTAAACTTCACATCAGAAAGTTAGGAGGCTTTCCCTTTTAAGTCAGCTTAGTGCTTTACGTATCTATATGAAAACCATCTTCTATGAGATTGTTTACACAGTTCCTGGAGTAAGAAAGTCTGTTTGATCTTCTGCAAAGTCAGCAAGACTTTGACCTGCTCAGACTTTGCACAACAGTTTACAAAAGCTTCTAGAAGAAGCTCACTGGAAGACAATACATTTTAATCTGCAACTCTTATCCAGGTTAATAAACACAAAGGCATATACCATCCCAAGTGAAAAACTTACATGCAACTGCCTATAATTTCTTCTTGTCAACAGAAGGCATATTATTCTTAAATCTGCTCAATGGTAGTTTAATTTCTACTGAAGAAACCCTCATTCTGTCAGAATCTGCTCATTCTTTCCTCAACTCCTTTACTGTCTTGCCTGAAGAGGTATGTAAAACTTCAGAGGCTAACATAAAACACCCTACAAAAGACAAGGTTGTAAAGGATGATGGAAATGGTTACAAAATAAACAAAGCAGGCACAATAAAAGTAGTCCTAAAATAAAAAGGTTTTATTATTATAACATCATAATACAGGCCAAAATGAAAGTGTTTTCCAAACCACTGAGTATGTTTATAAATTGTATTTACAGATTTTTCCTCCCATTTTAAAACTAGAATTTGTTTTAGTATTTGTGGATATTGTTAAAAATAAATATTTTAAAATGTGATTCAAGAGCAGATGCGAACAATGAAGAAGAAGGAGCCCTGGCTTGAAATGAAGCTGTTCCTGCCAAAGTCAAGAGCAGAGAATATGTTAGGGCTGAAAATTTAAATACACCCTACTTAAACGGAGGTTAAATTTTGTAAAAACAAGAATAAATGACATAAAACCTAACAATGCAAGCTTTTCATAGTATCAAATCAAAATTACACAGAATGCCCCAGTGATCACTAGGGAATGTACCACAGTCTAGTTTTTCCAAGCCAATTAAGTCCATACTTCGAGGTATAATATGCGTCCCTTGCGCTGCAGGCCGAAAGTAAACACGGTCAAATCTCATCTTGCACTTGTACGTTGCATTCAGGTTGGTATTGGAGCTGGTGTCCCAAGTATAGCGGCAGTGTTGTGGTTTACCCAGAAATTCCCAGATATCTGTAACGTTTTTAGGTAAGTCACCAAGTTTAGCAATCTGTAGGTGGAAGGAGGGAAAAAAACCCACAAGATAAACCTGTAACACATGGAACTCTTACAAGTTTTGCATTCAAAATTAGAACTCAGTTATCACAGCGTTGCTTTTTTCTGCTGCAAATCATTAAGTTGTTAAAAACAAAGATCTTGGAGACATTACTAAACTGTGGTATTTCTCAAGATATTCTATAGCATGACCAATTCCTGTAGTACTTTATAAATCCAAAACAAGGTACAAAATTAACCTTCAGCTCTGAAATGCTGAGGTAGAGGAGTCAACACCGTATTCTCTGAACCAAAGTCATTCCAGTTCATTACAATGGAATTTCATGATAGGGAGAGACGACGCTGACGTTCTAGTAATAATGACACTTTTAGTATCTGAAGCCAAAAATTACTTCTGATTTTGAATGTCTTGATTATGGAGGATTAAACTCCCAAGACCTATTTCTTCAGAGCACCCTTTTCTTCCATTGGTTCTACAAGCTCTGAGAATCAGCAAGTTGGGCAAGTAAGTATCAGGTTCTCAATATGGGAAGATTTTCTCAAAGTCAAAATTTTGTCAATTTTCCCTGCATCTGCTCAGATATAAATATTGTCAATAAAGCACTTTGTTATGGGAAGGGGTCTCCATATAAATCACCTCAGCCATAATTGCCTCAGCATAGCAATGCTACTTAGTCACCCTTTCACTTCTTAAGAATATTGAATACCTCTATTCTGCTTAAGCAGGTAATTTCTCATAAGGACAAGAGAAAACCCTGAGATTAGAAGATTTTGTCAGAATACCTTCTCCAAATAACACGTAGAATAAATATTTCTGTTTACCTCGCTGTCTCGGAGGTTTGTATCTCCTCCAAATATAACAGTGGTGGACTCAGACTCTTTCAGTATTTTGTTTAACACTATTTGTAGCTGCTTTATACGTTCCTTGGAGTGATTTTTAGTGCTCTCCAGATGAGAGGTCATAAGGCAAAGTTCATTACCAGATATGCTCACCTACATGTGAAACAAAGAGGCAATGTTACTATCCAAGCCATGATAAGAAGTTCAAAGATAAAATCTAATCACAAGGCAAATTACTGAATGACAGAGTCTGGTTAATATTACTTTTACAGTGAAGAAAAATGGCTTACAAGAGGATAACAGGCTTTTAGTTTTGTTTTCAGAGGTTATGAGACTTGAAAACAAAGTGCAGTAAGTAACTTCGAAAAAAGATTTAAGTTTGTTAGTATCAAATGCAACTGGGTTTGTATGTTTGGAGAAGAAGTTTTTCTGCTGTTTGAGACTGTCATAGAGAAAAAGCCAGTTCAGCATTTCCTGGGACTTTTTTGTTTGTAAGGCAGAAATACATCTGTTTAGTCATGCTGACTCACTCACATGCACAACCAAAAGGTTTCTCCTCATGGTAGTTGTTGGAAAAGGTATTATCTCATGTTTCAGTAGCTTCACTCTTGATTTCTTTAACATTATGACAGTGAAATATCCATCTATGTTACCTAAAGAGGACGAGGGAAAGAAATGTTCAAGGATATCTTGTGCTGCACTATAAAGAAGTTAAGGTTCTGAAAGAGACCTTATTACCAAGACTTGTGAGAATCGATGTTAATTTGTAAGATGTACAAACACATAAGTGAAATGTTGCATAACACTGGTCTGAATTTTTCAGATTTTTTTAAATGCCTGTATTAACAAAATTACTTATCTATGGTACTTTTTGACTACCCTTACTAACAGTCTTTCAAAAGGTAGAAAAACATACACAGGGAACCACCAGGCAAGCAAGCTTTTTACATGCATAATTTGCAGCTATATGCTGATATCAAAATACAGAAAATAAATTAAGTGCTGCCTTTTTCACTTTATACATTTCTACAAATCATTGGGAGGCTCTGGTAAGGGAGACAGACTAAAACCAACCTTGATGTTCTGTTTTTTGTCTTTGTAAACCAAAGGGTTTTTTTCTTACCTGGAATAATAGTGTAACTGCTTGCTTTCATCTGCAGAAGACAGAGATGTGGTGGGATAACCTCTTGTAAAAACACAATGTCTGGATTGTATCTGAAATCAGCAAGGCAAGATTTTCAATTAATTACTGAAAGGTAGTACTGCTACACTCTGAGGCCAAATAGAACAGGATCAGGATTTTCAGGCACACCTTTTCATCATTATCTTAGATACTGTAAGAATCTGTTCTTTAAAGTAAGAAAAAAACTATTTCCATCACATTTAGCAGCATGTAGACATGTCAACATTATTAAAAGGGAGGAAACTATTACTAAGAACATGAAACCGACATAGTAATAAAATGCATAACTTCCTTATAACGTGACCTTGTAAACATTTGCATGGGTTTCATATACTACATATGTGAGGAATTCAACTTAAGCTGCTGCAAAGCCACTTTGGAACATGTTCTCCAGATTCCAGCCACCTCCTCACCCCCTTACAAGAGACCCACTTAGGTAACCTGTCATTCATTTTGCCCAGTCTCAATGATGACAAGCTCTTTTATTTCTTAGAGCTGTGCAATCAGCAGCAGTTCACATGGGGCAACAGTCCTGAAAATGCTGATTTAGACATGACTTTACAGCTGTCCCTATTTTTACTACACTGCTGAACAGCCCTGCACTAAGCAGGTGAAGGACAAACCTAAGGCCTTATGGAAGAAAAAGTACTGTCATCACAGTTAATAAAATCAAGTGAAAACTAATTTAGTTAAGGAATTTCTGCTGTTTTGAGAGGAACTTATCGCTTGTTTAAATAATTTAATTTACAATGATAAGTTACTGCACTAACTTAAATCAATTTATGTAACTGTTAAATTGCTCACAAATATATTCAAGGCAGGCTTTCACTTCTAGAATTATAAAAGATAATCAGATTCTATTGCTTTTATCTTGCGTATTTTCTTTTTTGATAGACAACTAACAATTGTCTAGCAAGAGAAAAATTTCACTAAAAAAACCTTTGTTGTTTCAGTTTGCTCTAGTGTGATGTTATTCATACTACTAGAATGCAACAAACAAGTATGTTCTTGATGTATCACTGCAACTTGAACAATATTGTTCATTAACAGATTTTTTAAGTAGCCATCACAAAATACTTAACTTTTGGGATCTGCCTAAGTTCATGCCTCTTCCAGCCAGTATTACAACTTTTAGCTACTTAGGGTTTAAAAAGAGATTGTACTGCTGCATCTAACATTAAGATAATGAAGATTTGTAAAATACCTAAATCAAGAAGCTTTTCTTTTTCTCTTTAAATGCAGGTACATGACAACACAAAGATGAGGCTGTACTTACAATGCCAGGTATGCAAAAACACCTTTAGCTCGTTCGTGCAGATTTCCCAGATCCAGCCCATCAATGTTCCAGGTTATCAGTGAGAAGTTGCTATCATCTTCTTTTTCCCTTGAGTCTGCACCATTGTCACTGGCATTACTAGTAGTTGCATCTTCTGTGAGGTCAATACTAAAGAGAGAGTTTACTTGTTTGTCAACATGCATAATACTGTTCTTTCTGCAATTACCTCCCTTATCTTCTAAAGCATGTATTGATCTCAGTATCACTTAAAAGAAAGTAACTAAAACATACAGACCTCAGTCATTTAACCCTTTCCTCATATTCCCACTCTTTCCCCATGTCCTTCAGGAACACGCTGCTCCAGAGGGGGTTCCCCAGAGGGTTACAAGTCCTACCAGCAAACCTGCTTCAGTATGGGCTCCTCTCTCCATGGCTGCACAGGTCCTGTTAGGAGTCTGCTCCAGAACAGGCCTCCCATAGGATCACAGTCTTCTCTGGGCAGCCACTTGCTGCAGTGTAGGGTCTGTCCTAGGCTGCAGGCGGATTTCTGCTCCACCGTGGTCCTCCACAGGCTGCAGCAGAACAGCCTGCCTCACCGTGGTCTTCACCACAAGCTGCAGGGGAATCTCAGGTCCTGTGCCTGGAGCACCTCCTGTCCCTTCTTCTTCACCAACAGTGGTGTCTGCATGGCTGTTTCTCTCACATACTCTGAGTTCTTTGTTCTGCCACAATTGCTGTTGTGCAGAAACTTTTTAACCTCCTTAAATGTATTATCCCAGAGGTGCTACCACCATCACTGATGGGATTAGGCTTGTTCCATGGCAGGTCCATCTTGGAGCCAGTTGGCATTGGCTCTGTCAGATGTAGGAGAAGCTTCTGGCACCTTCTCACAGAAGCCACTCCTGTAGCCCCCCACTACCAAAACTTTGCCATGCAAATCCAGTACAGAATAATGTTGATAACACACTGATGTTTTGGTTGTTGCTAGCTAGTGCTTACCCCAAGACAAGGACTTTTCAGCTTTCCATGCTCTGCCACCAAGCAGGCACATAAGAAGCTGGGAGGAAGCATGGCCAGGACAGCTGACCTAAACTGGCCAAAGGGATATCCCATTCCAGAGAGCATCATGTTCAGTGTATGAACTGGCAGAAATTGGCCAGAAGAGTCCAACTGCTGCTGGGCATCAGTCAATGGATGGTTGAGCATCACTTGTCTTTCTTGGGTTTTACTTCTCTTTGTCTTTTTGTTGTCCCCCTTTCCATTACAACTAATATTATATTATTTATTTTATTTCAACCATAAAGCTGTTTTTATCTCAATATATAGGGTTTAATTTTTTTTTTCCAATTCTCCTTCCTGCCCCACTGAGGGGGAGCTGGAGTGTGAGCGTGTCCAAGGGAGTGCATGCATACTACTTAATTGGTGTCTGGGGTTAATCCATGACAGGCAGAAATGTGTAAAAGTTCAATTGCACTTGCAGTTTGATACCCTTTGTACACCCTCCAGGTGTGCTGTGAGACTGTGTACGTAAGACAAAGATCTTACATCTTAACTTCCACAGGTACATTTAACAAGGTGTGCATGTACGTGTCAATTTTATTTATAGAGATATAAATATGCATACGTCTAGTAGAATACATATGCATAGTTCACACATATACAAATGTGTGTGTGCACAGTAAAATCTGCAAATGTACTGCTGAAGGGGAGTTATAGCCTGGTGGGGGTTGGTCTCTTCTCCCAGGCAGTCAGTAATAGCACAAGGGGGAATGGGCTTAAGCTCTGCCAGAGTTGGATATCAGAAAAAAATTCTTTACAGAGAGAGTAATCAGGCATTGAAATGGCCTGCCCAGAGAGGTGATGGATTCACCATCCCTGGAGGTTTTTAAACTGAGATTGGACGTGGCACTGAGTGCCATGATCTAATACACAGACTGGAGCTGGACCAAGGGTTAGATTTGGTGATCTCAAAGGTCTTTTCCAACCCAATCGATTCTATGATTCCATGATTCTATGATTCTATGCTGGACACAACAAGAAAATGAGCCTGTCCCTTCTCCGAAAGACTCCCAATCCACCAGCCCGGAGAAAGGTAGCTGAAGCATCCCCAGAGAGAGAGTGCAGCCCGCAAGCCTGACAGCATCTCCAGGGGAGAGAAGGGTCGGGAAACGACTAGCACAGAGAAGAAAAGGCCCAGAACCACCTGCCTGGCACGTGTGAGCTGAGGGACAATGCTAGGGAGAAGAGAGAGCTGCTGCCCGGTTTGGGCCTGGGGATGGCTCTGCACGGTCGTGGCAGCCCCAGCGCCGTCCCGCGGCAGGGAACCCACTTCCCCCGGGGAGGAACAGGGGGCACCGCTCCACTGGGGAGGAACAGGGGGCACTGCTCCACTGGGGAGGAACAGGGGCACCGCTCCCGTCGAGGAGGAGCTGGGGGCACTCCCGCCGGGGAGGAACTGGGGGCACCGCTCCCCCCGGGGAGGAACAGGGGGCACTCCCGTCGAGGAGGGTCAGGGGGCACCGCTCCCCCAGCCTCGACCCGCCTCCGCCTGCCACATTGCCACATGCCCCCTGCCCTGCGTCACCTACCAGCTCCCGGAGCCCGCACCGCCTGCCGCCTTCTCCATCTCCCGCGGTGGGTCGAAATAGGCGTTCAGCGCCCTCTGAAACACAGGGGAGGATGGCAGGTAGGGGCGGAAGGCAAATAGGGGCGGAAGGCAGGTAGGGGCGGATGGCAGGTAGGGGCGGATGGCAGGTAGGGGCGGATGGCAGGTAGGGGCGGATGGCAGCTAGGGGCGGAAGGCAGGTAGGGGCGGAAGGCAGGTAGGGGCGGAAGGCAGGTAAGGGCGGAAGGCAGGTAGGGGCGGATGGCGGGCGGGACAGAGGGCAGGGAGGGCAGAGGGCAGGGAGGGGCAGCCCCCGGACAGCCCCACGGCCCGGCCGTACCTCCATGTGCCAGCCGCTGCCGGCCAGGAAGCTGCGCGCCACCGCCGCGTCGCTGCTGGTGATGGCGGCGAACTCGGAACACAGCACCTTCCTCCGCTTGGCGACGTGTAGCGCCTCCTCATCTTCATCCTCATCCTCCTTCGCCGCCGGCGGCCTCTGGGCTGGCTCGGCCGTCTCCTCCTGCCGCCCCTCCGCCGCTGTGTCGTCCATGGTGGAGGGCGGGCGCAAGCACCGCCCGCCGGGGTTGCCGTTCCGGGGCGCGGGCGGGCAGCAGTTGGCGAGGAGGCAGCATGAGCTTCACGGTGGAGACTCTGCGGGAGGCCATGAAGTACATGGTGGAGTCGCAGGGCTTCGACCGGGTGCTCCGCAAGGTACGCGCCCGTGGGAGGCCCGGCCCCGGAGCGCGTCCCGCCGGGCTGCGCCTTGAACGCCCTTCCCTGCCCCTGGGCTGGCCGGCTGGGGCTCCCGGGATTGGGAGGGGGAGAGGCCCGAGGGAGCCTGGTGCTGCAGCCCCGCCGGTGTTTTCCTGGATTCGAGGTCTCGGAACGGGGGCGTGTGGTTGTGGTGGTAACACGGGGTACAAAACACTACTGTTATTCAGTAATCTCTTTTGATACTGCAGCTGCCTTCCAGCACCTCTGAAGGTGAGGACTGTGCTGAATAACCTTCAGCAGTCATTCAGGAGCTCGTATTCTTCCCTTCGCAGTTCCTGCGAGGAAGCAGGCTTCCAGGACTGTGAAGTTATGGAATTAATGAATACTTTTCCCTGTTAAAAAATAAAAAGGGAGCTCATATGACATCTCACACCTCACCCTGAAGTCAGACTGAAAACACAAGCACCTCAGTGCTCTCTGACTTTGTGCACAAGGCCCTACACTAATACCTTGTGGTACAAAGAAATGTATTTATCTACTACTGCTGTAATGTGTTCCTCCTCCTTTTAGACACTATACGTGTATTATATGTACATTAATTGTGCATCATGTGTGATATACATACATTATGCTCAAAAAAAGTTGAAGTTACTGTGTTGTCTTAAATTGTGAAGGGTGTCATAGCATAGCTGCTCTGTAGGGCACTCCTGTGAAGCAGTTTGTGTTCTCATTAAATTTTGCAATGCTACAATTCTCTCTTGAATTTCTATTTTTTTGTGTGCCTGTAACATGGAGTGATGCAGTGAATTTATCTAAGAAAACCAACCATGTAAAAATTCATATGCTTCATGTGCATTGTAGAGGAGCAAATGTAATAATGGAAGCAGTGCTTTTGTTGACGGCTCCATGATCTGATACATTTAATAGAAACCAACTATTTGCAAAGCAATTCTTACTGTCATGTTTCTCTAAGACATGTTGGGGAGTATAAAGTTTAAAAATACATAAAGCTTTATGTTTAAAAAACTCATTTATTTATAAAGAGTGCAGTTAGTTTTCAGCCACTTCATCACTGTGATATCTTTAATGTCTTTCACCACAAAATCCTATTAAGTGGAGAGCAAATGAGCATTTTAGCTCCATAAAGGTGACTGGCTGGAAGTGAACCTTGGGAGACAGGCTTCTTACCTTGCTCTGCAATACTTTTAGACTTCCTGCAATCGTCTAGAATTACGATGCTATTAACTTGATCATAATAACAATCAAAGTACAATTGTGTTTGAATTAAAAGTAACAGCTGTTTTTCTGGGAGGTACCTGAAGTCTTTCTTACCATAACTGAATGACTCCAAATTTTTTCTGTCCTGGAGAAGACAGATTTTAGTCTGAAACCTTTCAGCTCCAGCATGTATCATTTGTTTCTGGTTTAACTCCAATGTGGTATCTACCTAGGGCTCAACGACTGTGAGTTTTAAAGCCCTTTTTCAAAGAAAAGCCATGGCAGTACTGGCTGGAAGCTGGAAGCTGAAGCAGCATGCTGTTCCTGAGGCAGATGCGTGGGAGGACAAGCCCAGGAGGGCTGTGAGAAGTACAGACCAGCAGCTATAGCTGTGTGCTGGAAGCACTCAAATACTGAACTATTTTTGTCAAGGACAGCTGGCACCTAGTGCCAGATCAGAGCAATGACAAATGGAACCGGATGCTTTCCTTGTCTCGCAGGTGGATTGGAGCACCACTCCCTGACAGAAGTGAAAGCCATCTGCTCCCAGTGTCAAGCGTCAGTGAAGTTCTCATTAGGAATTCTGTCAGAGGCTTAGGCCTCCAGTGAGTGCAGCGCAGAATACCTGGTTTAGGATTTGGGATTTTCATTGGTCAAGGTGCTATTTCTATATTAGGACATTGCCTCAGTGATTTCCCTTCTGTATAAACGCAGCTTTTTCTATTTGTGGATAGACTGTGTACTGCATCATCATTGACCTTAGTATCATTTCTCTGCAAAATTTGAATAAAATTTGGCATATCAGAAAGGGACACTGGCTGAAACTGAGCTCTTATGTTGCATCATAAATAAGGAATAATGAAACTGGGCACATTTCAGCCTTAATACCTTTTAAGATTAAAAAATATTTAAATCAACTCGGATGATAACAGTATTGAAATATGTAAGTTAAAAGAAAAAGTTTTATACAAAATTTCAAAATTAGTAGGAATTATAATAAATATGTCCCCGTTTCACTTTTAATAGTCTAGAGGTACTTCAAAGTCTTAGTTGTAGGAGTAAATCTATATGCTGAACTTAGCCCAGTTTTTCATCTGCTTTCAGACTTTGAAGACAGTGCTGCTAACTGAAGAAACTTGACTAGAGATTTTAAAATACTGAATTGCAGTAACTTCTTGGTCTCAGAATTCCAGCTTCATGTGTTGGTTACAGCAGGATGTATGGTACCATAGGTGTACTGTAATTCTGTATTTAACACCTGTATGGCCAGACTTTGTGAAGGAAGATTTGGGAAGGGCTCTCCCCACATGGGTGTGCCCTTCCAGCCTGC
>JAWWLZ010000082.1:91065847-91093003 GCA_035041345.1 Poliocrania exsul | reverse complement strand
AGTCCAGAGTGCTCTCCATTACACCACAGGACCACCCTGTTTAACACCTATGAGCTGGAATAAAACTGTGTATGCAAATAATGATGCTGTAACATGGTGCGATACAATCTTGGATACTTCTACCCAAGAATATGAATTTCAGATCAGGGAAGCCAATCTTTTTGGTATTTCCAGTGCTCATTTCAAAATACTGATTCTTACTGAGGTTGCTCTAATGTAATGATTAATAAATTACTGGTGGTTCATTTTCATTTTGTGAGCTAACAAATATGCCTTCACAGCTGTGGTACACAGAGCAGTTTTGTGTTCCCTGTAATCTGGCCTTTCATTCACAGGTTAATGCAAAAAGAAAACTTAAGAGGAATGTTGCTTCCCAAGGAATTCCTGACAGCATAGCAAGTATTGAAGTTTTGTTAAGCTGTCAGTTTAAATATTCATCTGCACTTGAAATACAAATTTTTCTAAGGCTTAAAATTCTGCTTAAAATTTATGGCAATACCTAATGTGACAGTCAAATTTTTGTATTTTCCATCTTTTGTCTCATGAGTCCAGAATGAAACAAAATCTACTTTAATTTGGATTCAGGGCGATACTGGGTGTTGGTACTACTGTCAATAAGCTTTTTATTCCTTTTTTGGTTATACAGATGAAACTTGTTTCTGCAACACCTGGAAACGTTGTTTGTGAAATGAAAGTAGAGGAGGAGCATACAAACAGATTTGGCACTTTACATGGAGGTCTGACAGCCACACTTGTGGATGTGGTATCAACAGCAGCATTGCTATACACAGAAAGAGCACTACCTGGGGTCAGTGTGGACATGAACATCACGTAGGTATCATCCACTGTGTTTACTAAAACATAATGACTTTTCTTCCCATATTGACTCCATTGTACATCATTTCTGTGCTGTGGCACCCACTTAAAATAGGTGTTTTCTTTGGTTTTAGGAGTCCTGTTTTGATAAATTAAGGGGAGGCACGTGTGTATTTGGAGGCATTGCCATTTGGTTGCAAATTTTGCATTGGTCTTTTTTAAGCTTTTGTTACATGTTTTACACTCATAGAATGTAAAGATATGTTGGTATGTGCTCAATTTTAGTCTTAAGAAATTGGTTCAGCTTCAGTCTTTGCTTGTGTAGGAGATACATTAATGTATCCTTAAAACCCACGATCCCAGGGTACACAGCTTTCTTTAAACTCTTTGTTAGTATTAATCCATACAATGTTAAACCAGAAAAAAACTAAACCAGGAAACAGTTAAAATAGGAAACAGTTTAGTTTTGGTATGCTCACATAGAGGGCGAATTACACATTGAATCAGAATTTTTCAGTGGAGGAAGATTCCTTTGCTCTAGGTAATTTCAAGGCAGTTTTATACTGAGAATAGTTCTTCCTGTAATGCAAATTTAAATCACAGTGTCTTTAAAAAATAGTTGTTCTGAAACTTTCTTTGATCACACTATTAGAGCTTGTCAGCTTTGCTTCATTACTTTAATGAAGAGATTATGACTGATTGGAACTAAAGTCATCCAACTTGGAATAACTAACACAGAACATTAAAAAGTTTAGAAAAGTAACACCTCTTCAAAACTATGTTTAAAAAAACCCAAACTTTAAAACTGTGTGGTGAGTGATCTGTATCTTTACGAGGTTCCCTCCTTCCTCCCCCAGCATCTTCTGATTTCCCTACTGGGCAGATGGGACTGAGGCATCTTTAAGCTTTAAAATACCACTTGGACTAGGACCTTACTAGAAATTAAAACCTGAAATTTCCCTGTAATGATGAGTTTTTCTCTACAGTAGTATAACAAGAGACCAACATCTGAATTATTTACACTGTCAAGTATGCGCACCCAATTACATAATGGCTAAAATCTTAGGAAGGTTCTGTCTCTGGAGGTGATCCCAGTTACCTTTAGGCAATGTTATGTGAAGCAGTATTAATAGCTTTGTTTAATCTGGACTACTGCTTTCATTGAACAAGTAAGATTGGATATTGAACATTGCCGTAAGACAACATTTTTCCTTTTTGGGAAGGAACTTTTAAAAAAGTTATCATGAGATAGCTATTTTAGTAATGGAAAGAACAGAGAGAAACAGAGCAGCTTTTTTTTTCTTTTTCTAACCACAAGAGGATCAGCAGCAGTGTCTGGGAATGAGACAAGGCTGAAACTCTGCCCCTGTTAACTGACAGAGCTTGTGTTACCTCAGCATTAGGCATGACTGGCATACTTGTGACATGGTGTCATGTATAAAAATGAACTGGTTGATGAAATTTATCTCAATATTATCCAGCAATTCTACATTCTCCTCTATAGTTCTAATATTTGAATATTGTTCCCTTGCCTCAGATCATGGTTGGATCATGTTCCTCCTCCTAATTCTTTCCAAGCTTTCTGTGGGGGAATTTCTTCCGTTTCCCTGAAGTGTGTTTTAAAAGCACACCCTCTTGCTCACGTAAATAAAGAGTTATCTAATGAATGGAAACAGCATTTGAGGGCTGCCCAGATTTCCATGACTTCCCTCTAACCAGGGTATGGGAAACAGTTAACCTATGCTTAGGTTCCATACAGAAGTGACCTTCTGGACTTTTTGTAACAATGACATTTTGCAGCTGAATCAGCCAGACTAGTTCAGAAAGGCTGTAGGGAGCCAGCAGTGGTTGGAATAGGAGCTGGCGCTGAGCTGTTAACTGAGGTCTTGGATACCTAATTGTTTCAGTTCCAAAATGGGCTTTTCCTCAAACCAAGCCAGTGGGTTTCTTTCTAGCCTCCATTTTCTCAGAGAACTCTTACACTTATGTACCACTGCCAGTACTTAGAGGAGCTCAAATTCTTTAAGAAGTGGGTATTTGCAAGCAGGCAGGCAGAGACATGTGTCTTTATTACCCTCTTTTGCTAATTCCCTTCATGATAATCTACAATGCAGGAATATTCTTGAATTTGTCTTCTGTGCAGCCTTTTACTTGTTCATTTTTTTCTTCCTTCAAGATACACTTCTGCTGCTAAGATTGGAGAAGAGATACTGATTACAGCTCAGATTTTGAAGCAAGGAAGAAGTCTTGCGTTTGCCACTGTGGATTTAACAAATAAGGCAACAGGGAAGTTAATTGCACAAGGCAGACATACAAAGTTTCTAGAACGTTAACATAAGAAAGTAAATAATAATGTTGGACTTAAGAATGCCATATAGAATTATTTTCTCACTTAAATAAGATATCTGCACAAAGTTGAGTTAATGAATGTCTCACTTCCATAAAAAAATCTTTAAATTGCCACCAGAATTGCTACAAGACTAAAATGAGTGCCTATTTTGGGATGAACAACAGAGTGAGAGCATAGGGAAGCAACTGGCTTTATTTGGTCAAGACAGCAGAAGGGAAGAGCCTTTGGAACAGCCATATGGTTTACCAGCATGACAGTGTTTTAAGAGATCATTTTCTGTACCTGTGGTGTTGTGTGACAAATCAACCCTGTCTTCAGGCCTGTCACAGTCACACTCAAAACACCGCTACATAATGCTTACAAACTGTATTTGTAAGATGATAATACAGAGTTTTTATAGTGCAATACTGGTTTGAAATGCTAATGCAAAATGTTAATTTACTGATGCTGTTGCAACTTCAAAAGTATTCAATAAAGCTTTCTGAAACTACCTTGTTAAAGATTATTTCATAGTTTTGTAACCTCTTTGCACTGAGTAAAAGTTTGCCAACATGGTGTGGTTGAGAGAGGATGTGGTGAAATCCTTGTACACATATTGACCTGAGATGTCATCATCTCCCTCTGATTTCTGAAAGTGAAAATGCAGTTATATCATATGGGCTTTTCACCTCTACCTACCTGAAGTTCTGGTTATATTTGTTTAAAAATCATCAGCTGCACGTTAGAGATGTGTCAGAATAAATTTGGTGACCTTTCATCAGGCTAAGGCTGTGGTTTGTCTGACTCAGGTTGGTGTAGTAGTTAAGCTGCTGTTTGTCAGCTGAAGACTGGTCTCCTTGTGTACTGTTCTGGACAGCCTTAACTGCTTTCTTGAAACTGATGACAAACGATCCATGGCAAGGCTATCAAACTAATGAAAACAGCGATGCTACATAGGCAGTGCCTGTTTCTCTCCTCCAACAGGAGATTTGAAAAAGCTAATCTGCACCAATAAAGAGCACATGTAATTCCTTTTTGTCATGGAAGCTGACTTGTCTTCAGTCATTTGACTTTTGTGTGATGAAATGCGCAGTTAGGGGTTTTATTCCCTGCACATTCCTCAACCTAAAGAAATAATTTTTAATGAGTTAGGTGACTGCAGACTGAATTTCAATATGAAGTTGAACAAGTTTACTAATGTGCCATCAATCTTTCCTTAAACAAGTGATTTAGCTGATAACTAACCCCTTCAGCGGAAGTTCTCTAAAAAGGTACCTATAGCCCACTTATAGTGGGCTCAGGCTATCACCATGTATTTTTTCTGCACATTTAGAACAGTTGTTCGTGGTATATACATTCTCAACAAAAGCTTTTTCTCTGAGGCTGTCTCAGAAACAAGCATGGCTTACATGGCTTAACTGTGGTTAGTTGAACTTTTAACAGTAGCATCCTCTCTTCAGCAGCACAGTCCTAATTGTTTTTTCCTCAGTGCTTGCACTCACTCATGCTCAGAATCATCCCCGAATCCTCTTTAAAGGGACACAATGCTTTGCTAAAGCAGTTCCACAAAGATGCTTATTACAGGAGCAACCTTTTTTGTTCTCAGTGTTTGCTCAGCAGAACTAGATGCTTCACTGCATTAAATTCACTTTACAGGTCCATCCCTCTGCCTGGAGCTCTGTTATGAGTCTTAAGCATCTCCGGTTCCTCTACAATTACTAGGATGAGCACAGAGAGAGGATCCATCACAGCAAGTGGACACACCTAGTGAGCTTGGCACTTGCTGTTCTGGTTATATTAACTTGTTCTGGCTTCTCCAGTCATCCTTTTTCTCATTCTTGAGTTTACCAGTGTTCTGCCATTGGCTACTTGTGTAGTAGAGTGCAAGGTAATAAAAGTGAACATTAAAACTGCTCCCCCAGCTGTTTTAAGTCCACCTTCCTCACTGAAACACAATGATTTTGACTATTACATGAAATAAAAGGCAGAGAGTGAGAATGAGGGAGGTGCCAAATTCAATACCTGCAAAAGACTGAGACTGCTCTCAGCTCTGCATGCTGGGGTGACTCTGTCCTTGTCTAACTGTCCCACTGCAATTTAACATGATTCCTCTCAATCAACACTGGCTGCCTCAGGAACTTACCATAGTTAAGTGGTCTCATTCTATCACTTAGCATTCGTCATATCTACATAATTACAATGGAAAAGCATCCAGGCAAATTGAGAGTGGCAAACCTCAACACAGAAACAACAGTACCCTCCTGTTCCCATTCAAGCCTGGCAAGGACTGTTTCATTCTGAGAGGGAAACGGAAAAACCCCTTCCTGAAATAAGTGAATTCTCCCTTACAACAGACTATTCAACACAGTATTTTAGGGCTCCCTAATTAGTAAGAGGGACATCATTAACATGCAGGCCAGTTATTTTAGAACAAAATTAAACTGATTATTTTAAGACAACCTTGTCTGTTATCCCTCCACTAGCAGCAGCATGTTGACCTTGTAATTTATTTCACAACTTAGGTGTAGATATGACCTTAGAAGGAATTGTCACCACTGAGCTTGCCTTGCTTTGGAGGTAAACTGTTAAACATCATACTTAATACTTGGAAGTGCTGTCTCCTGATTTCACTCCAACGTACATGTTGAAAATTCTGTGTCGTGCCTTAGCTGAATCTCAAAGGAAGCAATGGAAAAAAATTACCATAATAAGGACAAATGTACAGGGCTCCACCTGGCATCAGAATAAACAGATCTCCTGTGGGGTTGACCTGGTTCCATCACTGCAGATTTAGGCATAATTCCCTTACAAGCATGCAAATAAGGTGACTTCATGAGATCATCTTGAGAGCCTTAGTAGTGTAACAGATTACATATCCAGGAACTGACAGACAACTGCAAGTTCTGTATCTTAGAGCTTCAAATGAGACCAGCCCTCCCATATCATACTTTGTTGTGGTTTGGGTTTGTTTTTTTCAAACTTACCAAATACTTACACCATATTTGATGTCTGGAGGTCTGTCCTCATGGAGGGCCACATAATGGTATGCCACATGTTTTCAAACAGTGTCTTTCTCAGTGAAAGTAACTTCAGCTTCCCACTTCATGCAATACATTGGCCAGCCAGGTATTTGATGCTAGTTTCACATCATTACTGTTGCACGAATGCATTCAGACTGACACTCAGGGCCTTGCACCATGTACAGCATTACAGATGCCTTGAGAAAATGAGGAATCAGAAAAGACTTGTTCCCTCTGGCATTTAAAATCAGGAGTCCAGAAAAGAAATAGGGCAAATACCAATCACAGATTAAGGTGCATTGAGGAGGGGTTTAGTCATTAAGGATTCCAACTCTTGGGAAGACTCAACTTGTCAGTGATAACCTGAGGAGAGGGTAAGGAAGGGATCACTGCTGAAACAGGCAACTATCAGGGCTCCTGGTTAGTATTTTAGGTCAAGCCACCCCTTCACAGAGGTTTCATGGCTGAGCTGCTGCTTAATTTGCCAATTTAATGATGAGTCAGTTGGTTTACAGTTCTCAAATTCATAAACATTACCACCTAAAAGGGATGGGGCAGGGACACAAAGAGAATTAGGCTGTTGAATAACTATTCTGAACAACAGTTCAAATCTGTTCAGCTTCACTGACTGGCTCTGAGCCACTGCCATGGAATACAGAAGAATTTCCAATTGCATTATATCACTGACCATTTTAGAATTCTCTATCTACAGAAGCCATTTAGCCAGTAGAACGAAACCCTCAAACCTCTCCCTCACCTCATTGTCCATGGAATTAACAAAAAATTAGATTCCTATTTTCCTACTTGAGTTCAGGGACAACACACTGACAGTTATTACCTTTGTGATCTGCAATGCATTCAGTGAATGACTGCAACCACCAGATCCCAATCCCAAGCTGCCGTTGTTGTGGGACACAGCAGCATATACAGTTCTTGCCTAAAACAGAGTAAATTACCTGCAAGCTTTTATCAAACAAGACCCATTTTCTATCCTTCGGGAAAACAAACACAAACCCCACCAAACAAAAATACCTCTACTTGTTTTCACCAAAACATTACCTGGGGCAGTACCACTGTAGTAGAATTCTGGATCTTTGATTTCTTTTGCTTAAAAGCAGTAGCTGCTTGAATAGATTTCAGGAATCCAGAAAAGCAGTTTATTGAATGGGTGCTCTAGCATACAGTAATTGTGCTGAAATTAAGGGACCTTTCCATATGTAAATCCCTTCCAAGCAGAAGTAGGTCACAGATATCTTCAGCCCTGAAAAGCATTTCAGTCAGCCGTGCAGAAAAGAAATTACACTTAGCTTCAGTTAACCTGTAAAGCTGAAGCAGCCCTCCACAGCATCTGCACTGCCCAGTCAGCCTTGTGAGCTCCCTCCCTGCTGTGGTGCACAGATCAGAAAGCAGCACCTACTGCTGCAGACAGAACTGCTACCTCCTCCATGGTATTCCTCACAGCAAAGTTCATCTCTACTCCAAGAACACCACATCAGGGAAGACTTAAACACCAAACTAATACAAAGTACCCAGCCCTAGTGCACAACAGCAGCAAAAGGTAGGGGGACTTCCCGTTCTAGCACAGAGGCTCCTTTTTGTCTCAACATCTGAAGTGTAATAGCCAAGCAGGTACTGATGACAACCACAAACTGAGGCCTTGCTCTCACAGTACCAGCATGGCATCAAGTAACATAGATGCAGATGAAAGCAATGCCTGTACACAGAAATGTTCTGATGATACTAAGGGCAAATAATAACACTGACTTTATGGTTTGGGAAGGAGTGGTTTATAAGTAAGGGTTACTAAAATGAAAGTTTTCACAAAATGAATTATAGAATAAACATCACTCAGGCTAGTTTCGTTCCTCAAACATCCACAGTAATCTTTTTTCTTTTCCCTTATGTAAAGGGTTTTAATAGTGTTTTGTCTCATTACTTCACTCCAAACACCTGTTCCAGAATCTGTAGGCTTACTCTGCCTGTGAATTTGATGCTGCAATAAATGCAAAAATGAAAAATTGGAGTTGATTTTCCAGGCTAATAAAAGTAAAGAGCAATGAAGTAAATTCACACTGTGTGTCTATCTGCTTGGTGGATGTAAATACGCCCTACTAACTCTTAACAACTATCACACTCAATGGCAGGAACCTTAATGTAATCTTAAATGAAGCCTCCAATAGTCCATTAGACTAATCTTACCATTAAGAGACAAAACCCCCTTCAATGATACTTCTCACTGTTCAAGTCCCAGAGATCTGGATCTAACATGAGCTGGTGTTCAGTAACTGCAAGTAACCTAATGACTCAGTACATAAGTGCAAGAAAAAACAGTGTTCTCTCAGCAGCAGAACAGGAGTGGGCAGGGAGGGATGCCTGCAGACTTCACAAGCTAGGACTATGCATGAGGAGCAAGTCTATGACACTCCTATCAGGTTTTAAAGTAATTTCAAAACTAATTCATTGCATATTAGTGTGCCAAGAAAGAGACGTGGTCATTCACAAGGACCATGGCCACCTACCCATAGTGAAGAATGTTTTGTATTTTGCAAGTAAAGATCAAGTAGGCCTTTCAGAAATGTCCATTATTAAATCTAAAAAATTAAAACTTGTAAAATTACCATCTTTGCATCCCACCAGCTTTGTTTCTAATAGGCTTAACACTTCGTGTTGCAAAAAAAACCCACCAAAACCTTGTACAAGAGATCAGTATCTTTAATCTAAAACTTTCAGTGCTCAAAGATTGTATGTATGTATTGCCAGGCTTCACAAACAAAGATTTGGGCAGGGCTCTCCCCACGTGGGTGTGCCCTTCCAGCCTGTGCAGTGGATTTTTTAGGTGAGGCACAGCGTGCACAGAACTGGCCCCACCCTTAAACTCCTCAGGTTCCTCTGCCATGGCCGAGCGAGTTTGGACAGTGACAGTGAAGTCCTCGGGACTGGAACCTGCAGCATCCAGTATTGCCAGGAGGTGTCCCATCCAAGTACTGACCGGGGCTGGCCCTGCTTGGCTGCCGAGATCTGATGGGATCGGGTGTCAGGGAGGCATTTAACTGCTCAAAGATTAGTAACCAATTAAATAGCCAATTTTTTAAAGAAGAACACTGAATAATCTCAATGTGTTTCTACTATCTATCACTTAACAGATCAGTTTTAGTGTAATAAAAATAGTTTTTGAGAAGGAATTTCTTCTTTGAGACAGATGTGACAAAGGGCATCAACTGCAAACTAGTTACAGGCTTATTTCGTTTTGGCAATGCTTGTACAGCAATTCCATCTTGTATTTAAGTAACTCCTGCACAGCTGAAGAAGCTTGAAAAGTGAAAAACTTTATAGCCATGTACAGATCATGACATTTAAGAAGCTTCTCCTCTTCATGCATGTCTTAAAACTCTGCCCCATTGGCACTTACCAAGTTCTCACGACAAATCCTCAAGCAGCAGCCTGGTGATACTCCATATTCATCTGCGATATTGAGTGTATTTCAAGTGTTGGTATTAGCAAGTCCAAAGCAGCCACACCAGCAGTTGACAGTAAGTAGTAACTATTACTCTTATAGAAGAGCCCTCTTTATGTGCAAACAGCTCAAGTGAACACCAAATTAGGTGTGCACCACCACAAACTGTGCTTTGGAAACACTAGTTTTGTGAGATAGAAACTACACATTGAAGAAAGCCTACCAAAAAGCCACCAACCTGATGTAAAGAGGGCCTGAAACCAAAAGCTCGATATGATCTGCTTCCCCTCACTTCACTTCTGAAGGGCATTCCCTTCACTTCTTCACTTCTGAAGGGCATTTTGCTGAGGTAACTTAACAGAAGAATATTCTAAGATCTAACTGAAAGCTCCACCGAGACAGAGTGGAACAGAAGTTTAATCTCTTCTCTCAAAAGCCATTCTGTTTAAGGGGAGACACACACTTCAAAGATGACAAATAACTTGGACAAACTCTCATACACTCCAAGATTCTCATGCTCTGAAGCCTCTTGGTCCCCCCTTCACCTTTCTTCCCCCACTACTTTGACAATGCAGATTGCTATCAACTCATTTTGACGGCACAGCAAAAGCAAAATGTTTGTTAGCTGGGTAGAATAGACCACATTTAACAAAATTAGTATTTCAAATTTTTGTTTCATCTAATTCCAACTGTGTTCTCCAAAAAAAGCATAGTATTTTTTACCTCTGGGATACTGTCACAAGGAATAAATGAGCAGCCTTTGTCACAGCCTGTTTTGTAGGGTCTTGAATGTTCAACTTTCAGGAGTTTGGAATTTGTTTCCTATCTCAAGCTTCATGTGAACCCTTCGTACTGTATCTTACAGGTCATTCAAAGAAGAGACCACAAAGCTGGAAAATTTTCAGTGATATTAGCTGGTGTGGCGGTTACTGAGTATTTCAGAAAGTCTTAGCATTCTTCAGAACAGCATTTTCAAGGTATTTCTTTGTAACTTAAAGCCTCCATGAAAGTGAAGTTGGAGCTTTCAGGTGGTGTTTTTCTAGGGTGCTTTAGATTAACCTGTAGGAACTTATAAATGAAGAAGTAAAAATACCGATGTACCAATCAACAGTATGCTAGTAATTCCATTATTTCTGGCAGGTACTTTTAAAGGCCCACACAGGCAAGAGCATCTCTGCCAAAATCTTTGGTAATCCTCATAAAAATTTTGTCTGTACATTTTCAGTGTTTGCAAGGGATGACACTGTTAACATGTAAGATACTACTAAAATTCAATTAATAGGATTTTCATAAATAAAACCAGTAATCTTTCACCTAATTTATTTAAGTTCCAATTTTTTCCAATTCCAAACAAAAGCTAAATACAAGTTTTAAACAGGTAAGCACTAGTTTTATCCAAAAGGAGCAGGCTTATGCAGTTTTATTCCAGTAAAGTAGACAACCCTTAAGCAGAGCCTTCTTTGTCATCAGAACTATACAGTAGTCTTCCTTTTATAATTGCACAATCTTAAAATGTTCTGCCAGAACCAACTTTTGACACTCCAAACACTATTTTACATTGGTTTATAATGTCTGTTCCAAAAGAAAAAAAAACCTCAATGGGTTTTCCATAAGAAATGTTTTAGAAACCAGTATTTCCTGCACAGTTCACCTGCAAGTTTACAAGTCTCAACTCTCAAGAAAAAATAATCCTCTACCAACATTGTTTCTGCAGCTATTATTTTACCTTTTTTTTGAGCTGCTTTAGCAACTTCAGACTCCAGGTCTGCCTCATCTGTATAAATGCATCCAACTCAAAAGAATACCTTCATACAGTTATACAGCAACTTGGGGAAAGAGATCCAAAACAAAAGTGCCAGTAAACTTAGACACGGCCAAGCAAAATAAAAGAGGCATAAAATGCCTATGCATTAAATGAGATGCTTTTTTTAAAGAGAGACTTTCCCACATTTAACCTCCTATTGTAATAGCCACTTTTTCGTTCATTAAAATGAATGATAGTGCTCTTCGATACAATCATTAACAGCAAAGCTATAAGGCTTTTATACCCGTTACATTCACTTCTCACCCTCCAAATACTGATGGTTAACATTAGAGATGTTGGGGGGCATGACCAGCACAAATGGGAACACCACCACAAATGATCACCTTGTGCTTTCGCATACATTTGTTTCAATGTACAGTCCCTTCACATTTTAGCAAGATGCTGATGCAGTGCAGAAGTGTGCAGAGCATCCTCTCTTTCACAAGGTCCATGCAGAAAACATCTAAAAAAAATTGCGAAGTTCTGAGATACAAATGATTAAAAAAATCCAGGATGATCAAGTTTCACAATGTATAGTGTTCTGAACATGAGTCCATTTTGTTCTAAATTCTGAAAGAATAAAGTGGTGAGGAAAGTGAAAATCCACTGCTGCACTCTGTGATCTTCCCCATTTTGCTGGCCAGTACCTTACTCTGGCATGTAAGGACAGAGGTGATCCTCTATGGTACCAACCGTCCAGTGAGTGAGCTGCTCTTGTGGCAGGTACAGGCAGATGCTGCATAACTTGAAGATTGTAGCTTTGTTTTTTGGAGTCTAGAGGCAAAGGAAACCCAAAGAAAAGCTATTAAGCCTAAAAGTTAACTCAAGACTACTAGACAGACTCAATAGAGATTTAAAATTCACTGTTTCATACATATAAACAGCCTGAATTTAAAAATTAGTCTGCAACCGCTAATGAATGTTTCCACTACTCTGTTCATTCTTCCCTTGAATTATTCCTGTATTATCACCCAAATCAAAACAATTTTTTCAAACACTATCAAGTCCACTTCAGAACTTATTTAATTTTTAATACAAGAACATTAATTTTATGTGAACCCTATTTATAGAGTATGCTTCCTCTGAAACTGCCAAAATGCAATCATGAATGCACAATCAGTTTTTCTACTTGACTATTTTCCAACAAAATCATTAATGTCCCCAAGCAGAAAAAGCTTTTGATGATTAACACACACTTTCTAAGATGAGGACAAAGGAAGCTTACCTGCAAGTGCTGTCTGTCAATGAAGAGAAACACTGACTGGTTAGGGTTGTTGACAACAATTCCAGTCTTGTCCTTTCGGCTCAGAACATGCAGAAACTGTTTTTCATAGTCACCATGATGAAATTCAAACTTGGCCTACACAGTGTGAGGGAGGGGAATAAAATATTTATTAAAGATAAAGCTCACATGTAACCTATTAATTTCCTTCAATCTGGGGCTTTACAACTACTTTAGTTTTTTTTCCTTTTCTGAATATGAAAACAGGAATTGAGACCACAGCAATGACACACACGAGTCTTGGCAACATTTTAAGAATTCCCTGGTTTCAGCCTGCCAACAACTGGCGTTATTCATTGCAATTATGTATTAATTCAAAGGTACAACTTTAACTGCAGATATAAAGCCCAATTTACTTTGTTGTTGTGGCAGAACATCCCTGTGCATCAATTTCTAGGCAAAATTATAATGCAAAGGTCCCATCAGTCTCAGACCCTCTTTCATGTTACCAAATACAAACCTCAATGACACCATCATATTGACAAAAAGATTCCTTTGTACTAAGAGGCACATCTAATCCACTTCTACAAATACAAACACACTGTATACATCCACACACACATGTAATTTGCAAAGGTCCTTCACAAGCTTAAATTTTGGAAGGACTAATATAATAGTGCGTAAAGACAGGAGGCAGAATTTGGCATTAAAAACACTTACTTATAAATAAAAATAACGTATTTTCTAATACCCACAGAAGTCACACACTGTATCAACTTACTGTTTAAAGAAAGCACTTATCCTCCCCTCCAGGAGTAAGTTACTTATTGAAGTTAAGAGCAAAGCCAAATACCTGAACAGGCCTAAAGGGTTCATCAGATCCCTTCCACCGAGAGAACAGGAGACAGACTATCTTCTCAATATCATTGCGAGGCCATAGAATGAAGTCCATCTCCTGGGTACAGCCGATCACATCCTGTGAGCAACAAAGTTCTGCACTTACATTTCCTCCATTAAGTCAAAGATGCAGTTAAGCAACTTATCTATACAGCACATGATTTAGAGGTGGTATTTATTACAATGCTTGTCTAATTTTCCATTTACACTGCTCATAGCACAACTAAAGTTTTCCTTGCCTTCCACTGCATTTTAGTGTCAGTAGCCAGTTAATATAAATTACAACTTTAAGAAAACATTACCAAATACTGTCTGTCTTCCAATATTCACAAAGCAAAACCACTTAGTTGTACAGCAGGAGTTATTGCAAGAAGTATAAACACACCTACAAAAGGACAGATACAATTCCCAAGGAGTATCTCTGAATGAGACAAATGAAAGGTAAAGCTTAAGCACTACATATTTGAACAGTTTTAAAACACATATGCTGTTGTTACCCTTCAAACTAGACCCCATAAACACACAGCCACAGAACCTTTATGTAGTAAACAAGTGGATAAAATTAAAAAAGGCAGGATTAGCCTTAAGAGTCACAAAGAAAAGCACAAGTGTTGAAAGACTAAGATTCAGCAAGTGCAGAAAGAAGACTTACCCTGCGCATAGACTGGTAGCGGGGTGCATGGAGCTGTACTACATCCTTCTGCAGAAGCTCTAAGGAACTTTCCAAAGAATAGCTGGAATCTCGCACACCTTTCAGGATATTTTCTTCATAGTTATTGGTCATGACTGGTATCACTTCAGACACTTCAAAAAGTGCTGACTTTTTCTTCTAAAAAAAAAAAAAATCACAGATTACTTTAAGACTACAATCCTTTCTAGGCAACTATAGGTAACAGTTTATTTCAGGATATGTGATTTTCTGTATAAATGTATACATATACATCATGCTGGTTAGGACTCTGACACAAACTATAGTAAAATTTACATGCAAATATTTATAAATTAAAAGGAATCAGACCAACAACTTTTTATAAAAGTTAAACACGTTTTTGTAGTCTCCAAAGATGCAGCTTTACATACCAATCTTGTAAACATGAAAGCTGTATCTAAACATTAACAGAACTGCTGCTTCATCAAGTAGACTACATGACTTTGGGCTGACCAAGAGCCCTCTGCAAGCTTCTCTTTGCCAATCAAGTAACACCTTTTTTTCCATTTTTCAATTTTTTCAGTTGGTGACTTTCATGAAAAGTGAAGTCTTTCAATACCACATTTGGTGACAGCAGGTGCTTGAGATCCCATTTGAAGTTAGTTTTAGGTTATAATCTTTTCAAAGGAAGACTATTTTCATTTGCTAAATAACTTACACTCACTACAAACATTTCAGTATCTCTCAAGCAAGAACGTGAAATAAGCTTTTCCTGAACATAAAAATCACTTAGAAGTTTCTGTTTCAAACAGCTTTCTTATAGCTCATGAGAAAGACCTGACCTTCTTAAGAGCTACATGACAGACAAAATGTATTTTATCAAATAATGCTCCACTTGTCCCTGTCAGAACACACATTATAGGCAACTCTTTGCTGACCAAGCTAACTTGAGCTTTAAAGCAAACTGGTATGGGATGGACACTTCAGTTCACTGTGACATAAGCAAAGGCATATGCAACAAATTTCTATAAAGCAACCAGATAGTAGCATGAATGCTCCAACTAAAAACATCAAACTTGTGTCATCTAAGAAAATCTGTTGGCACTGCTTAGACATTCATATCGCTATGAGTCAGTATATAGAAATTATATCCCAATATATCCACCCCTGCTTGCACTAGAACTGACAAACAAAAGCAAATTGAACTTAAGAATTTTAAAGATGATTTTCAAAGCTTTTGGGGAAACAGTCTTCATTAAAAACACCCAATTATTACAGTGAATGCAAAAAGTATACCTTTGAGGGAATTAAACAATTTCAGTGCTCCTCTATAGGCATTTTTTGCATCATGTACTCTGTTGCCATTTCCTTTTATCTTCATTTCCTCATTTTTTTTTTAAAACATTCACTTCCTACAAGCACCTTCTGTGGATGGAAACTCTCCTACAACTGGGAGTCTACAGGTAGCTTTAGAAACACCACCCAGCTCCCCTCCCCACTTGGATGCGCAGCATCTGGAGAGAGAAGAGGCAGCCAAGCAAATGGGCATTTCCTCTTTGCCCTCCCTGCTCCCTTTCACAATGGTGGCAGCAGTTCCACATGTGCGTGCGCCCTTGGGCCATTTCCACATCCCCGTTTGCGACTCCTCCCTTCAACTGCCAGATCTTCCCTTCTGCTTTCCCCAGATAAACGCAGTAACTCGGCAATCGCCGAGCCAGGTCTCCTTTCACAGCTCAACTGTTCACGGCCAACAATTGTGAGAGTCGCACCCCAAATGGAGCGAACAAGTTACAGTGTTATCTTTCAAAAATATCTACCCAAAACACAAGTTACCACTTAACCATTTAATGAGGAACTGGCACCCTCTGCACTACAAAACTACAAGGAGACAAAATGACAAGTACGACTGAAGTAAATATGGCATTCAGCAATAAAAGAAAAAAAATAATGTTCAAAAAACAGCGGAATCTATTAAGGATAAAACATGCAATCAGACAGCAAGACTGCACAGAACACTTAACATGCAACAGGCAACACAGAAACATTAAAACCAAGTTACCTTGTCTTTGAACACAAAGGCAATGTACATCTTGAAGTCAAACTGGTCAGCTAAAGATTCTTTTTTCTTTCTAAGCTGAGCACGAAGTCTGTTCAGAGCTTGTTTCTTCCGGGAGTTTGGGTCCCCCATTTTGTAATACAGGTGGTACTAAAGCCTTTGGAAACTGTCGCTAAACTGTGGGCACCTTTTCGTAAGACTCAAGTACAACAGAAACAAGTCGTTTGATTCCTGCTAATACGACTGAACAGATCCAACGCTAATGTAACCCAAAACCGCACCTCAGGCAGTATTTACGAAAATGTCGTATTGGAGGGGTCAGGAAACAAAGTAAGTAGTTGTCCAGCCATGGCTGGATAAGAGGTTTTAGAATAAATCAAGAAAAAAAACCAAGAATTTTGAAGACAAAAATTTGAACAGTTTAGCCACAGAATAATTGGGTAAGAATGCAAAAAAAAAATTAAAAAAAAAAAACAACAAACAAAACAAGCCCCAAAGAAATCTTATCACAATTTATGTGTACAATAAAAAGCAACTGGCACAAGCCCAATCCATGGGGGGGTACTTTTGCTCTGCTTACAAAAAAAAAGAAAAACCCGAAGCTGAAATTACAAATTGCGTTTTACCCCAGCCAGATTCATGACTCAACTGATTATTATTCTCAGCCTTCCACTATTGCTATGTTGCCCGTCTTTTTCGTTAAAATTATTACACTTGGTGGAGAGCAGAGAAAAGGGTGCAAAGGAAGAGTGCACAACCCGGGAAGTATGACATTTCTCTGCCAACAACAACAAAATCAACTACAGACAACACAGCGCTGGTTCGCAGGGGAGCAAAGAGAAAAGACAGCGGAGTCATTTCTAACTTCATCCTGCTCATCATTGCCCTGAGGCTACTGCTGCCAAAGAGGAGAGGGATCATGATGGCCATTGACAAAGGGCGGACAGGGATTCAAAGGACAGTATTATCTCACCTAGAGACTAAAACCCCAATCAGTGCCCCAAACTCGAGCTCCCTAACAGTGGGAGAGCCCTACATCCCCTGACACCTCATACACTCCCTGGGCTGCTGATCCCCCGGGGATCCTTCTCTCTCTCTGCTGCTGCTGCGAGCACGGTCAGCCGAGGCTGTGCATGGCCGGCGCTCGTGGCTTTCCTTCCCTTGGGCTCTCTGCGAACAGGGCGGCAGCGCCCGGGGCGGCGACACCCACAGCAGCACCGCGGCTCTCCCCTCTCACTTCATGGCCACGACTCGAACAACATGGAGTGGCTTTGGTTTTTTTGCTCCTGCTTTTCGGTGTCAGAACTTTTAGTGAGGTTTGGGTTTTTTTAATTGCAAATCTAGGTTGCAATTTTAACCTCTAAAACACGCTCCCCCCCTCCAAAAAAAAAAAAAAAAGCAAATCCCCAATTATCAGGTTATTTTCTTCCTCTCTCCAGACATTTTTTCCCCCACCACTGGTGTTTGATTAGTCGGGGTTAAAAAGTTTTTAGGTTAGCAAATTCGTCGGACCAGGTTAAGAAGAGAAGGGGAGGGAAAAGTATTCCACTCCCTTCTCTCTCTGGAGAGACAGGAGAAAAAGAAAGGAAAACAAAAACAAAACAAAAGAAACCCCTCCCGAAACTTCCCCCCCCCGGTTAAGCAAGAGACTGAGAGGCTCGGCCGAGAGCCCGGGGCCGTGACCCGCTCGCTACCCGCAGCCGGCGGGCGCAGGAGGAGCAGTGGAGGAGGAGGCGGCGGCGCTGCTGGCAGCACGGAGAGGAGCCATGTCAAGATAAAGCCACGAAGCCGCGGAGCCCCCCCATCCCTGCCGCAGGGGACACGGTGACCGGGCCGCCCGCTCTGCCGCTGCTCGGCCCCGACCTGGTCCCCATAGTCTAGCTCAGCGCCCCGGAGCCGGGGAGTGGGGAAATGGTGGCGGAAAGAGGAAGAGGAGGAGGAAGAGGCGAAGGCGGCGGCGGAACGAGGAGGAGGACGCGGTCCCTGCGCTAGTGGCTCCTACGGAGAAGGGCGGCGGGCACAGAAATCCCGGAGCGGCGGTGGAGAAGGACGGGTGCGGCGGGGAGAAGGATGAAAGGGCTGAGAAGAGCCGCTCTTCGCCCAGGCGTCCTCGGAGGCGACGGCGGGAGGGTGCGGGAGCGCCTGTGCCTCGGCACGGAGCGAGCGCGGAGCGAAGCTACGCGGCCACCACCGACCCCTCAAAATGGCAGCGCCTGAGTCACACAGGCGCCGCCCTGCCCCGCACTGCCGGCGCGTACCAAGCGCCTGCGCCCCCGGGGGGGCGCGATCTTGTGCTCCGTGCAAGAGGGTTCAGCCACCGCAACCACCGACAAGCGCTCTCTGGAGGGACAGAGAGGAGAGCACTGCAGCGGCTTGGTGCGTCTGTGAGCCGCCGCCACGCCAGCAGTCGGGGTGGCGCTGCCTGCTCTTCCCTCCTCCCCTCCCCCGGGGGCCCGAGTGTAACCGGCCGCACGCCCCGCGTGGTGCCCGCGGGACAACGACCCGGATGGGGCTGCTCAACGCCGCTCTCGGGGGGGGAGGGCAGGGCGGGAAGGTGAAGGGAGCGCCGCCCTCCCCCCGCCCCAGAGTGGTATGTGCCTGGGGCAGCTCCTTTCCCTTCTCCCCGGCGCTCACTGCTCCCCAAATTCCGTCACCTTTTAATATTTAACTTGGTTCGGCCTTAAGCGCGGGGGCGTTGTTGGTAAATAAGTCTTGTAGTGGCACATTATGTGTGAATTCATCCGTCGGGGTTTGCATTCAGCCTGTCACGGGTACGCAACGTAAAACTGTACATAAAACAGTAAAAGCCCAACGTGTATTCAGAACTGAGATGGAGACGGGCTCGTCCGCAGCACCGCCTATGCCAGCCCAGCCCAGCCCGCCTGTGTCGGTCCCGCTCCCGTGGGGCAAACCCCGAGCAGCCCCGGCCCAGGTTTATAAATAAGTAATTGCTGTTGCAGAGACGCAAACCTAATCCTTGGAGAGAAGTGAGCGCTTTTATTTCTGCCCTACAAGGACAGGGTTACGCCTGGAATGGAAGCAGTGGAAGTGAAGCGAGGACACAGCTTGTGTCCCGTGTTCTCCTTATGGGAAGGCCCAGGGCGAGCAGGAGCTGCCACCTCAGCGCCGGGCCCGGGCGCTTGCTGGGCCACCCCTCGTGCCTTCCTTCGGACGTGCCAGGGAAAACCTCACTATCCAAGCCTACCCGGGCTGGAGGCACTCCCGAAGCGCCCAGCACTGCAGGTTCGCGGTGGGCAGCCCAGGGCGTGGGGCCAGGCTGGGTTGTGGGTGCAGCGAGGCACAGGCTGCCGGGGGGTGAAGGTATTCCCCCACCTTGCTCTGGAAGCTGGCGCCTCTGACTCACCAGAACAGCAATGATGTTACAAATATTGCAGGCAAAGACAAGTGCAGGCACCGTCTCTGTCATTTGATTGCTTCAAAGCCCATGCAGTATTGGCAGTGGCACTCTTCTGTAAATCCAGTCTTCATGCCCCCAGTCTCTGCTCTTACCCGTCTTTGCTGGTTGATTCCCCTTGATCTCCCCTGACCTTATTAATTTCCCTTTAGCACATCTTTTCTGGGACACCTTTCTCCTGCCTGTCTTGTCGGCAGCAGCTGTGGTGTGGTCCTTGGACCTCATTGTCTTCCCCCAGCGTTAGTCAGGCCCTCTGATGTGAACACTCCATCTTGCCTTCCCTGACATGGGCATTGCTCACAACATTCCTCTGCTGTTTGAACAAGAATAGAGTAGAAACAGGTAATTTTTACCTACTTAGAGATTGCTGTTCACTCCCAATGGCAATGCCTATTGAAAATAACCCTCTATTTGAAGGTAAAAAGCGAGGCAGCTAAATAGGAGGATTACATTAGCTCTGCACTGCTGAGGCTATTTCAAAACAGCAGGTTTTTAACTATAACATCAGTCTGTCCTTAACAAAAGCTGCGTTTAGATAACCACTTTGCCAGCCAGTTTTTTCCAGTTTTGTTTTCCATGCTGCCCTGTATGACATTTTGTGCTGCAGTCTTGTGCCTACTGCTATTTTAAGCCATGACTCACACTTGGCCTGTGACCCTCTTTGTGCCGGCACAGCGGATGCAAAGAAGGCTCAGCACAGCAGCACTGCTTGACGTGGGGATTGCCCTGGCACAGAAGGCACTGAGAGGGAACTGGCACCTTGCCTGCCTGCAGAGGAGAAAGGAAGGAGCTTTCTTCCAGCCCAGCAGCTCCAGCTGCCCTTTTGAGTGCAGGGATGCAGTCACAAGGGCTCGGGCAGCTGCTCAGCCCCAGGTTGAGGAATGCATCCAAAAATTTTTGTCAAATGTAGTTCTGGCATGAGAACAGGGTTTTTCTCTGGAGGACTTTTTAGAAGAGCTATGACAAGTGGAATATATATACTTATACAATATATATATATTTGTACATATACATGTAGAGGAAATGGGAGATCAAGTACAAAGTATTACAAGTTAAGCAGCCCCCAGCTGTCTTCTGCAAACTCAGGCTGCTCAAATCCTTCCACAACATTTCAGAAGGGGATGAGAAGCTGAAGTCACTGCAGGTTCCTTCTATAAAGGTTGCTGCTCCTCCTTATATAGACATCTCCTTCTCTTAACAAGCTTGTTGAAGATTTTTTTCTTCTGGCTAATTGGCTAGGAAAGGTATCCTGATGTTTACCCAAATGAGCACATCAACCATACATACATGTATAGAAATATTTGCCATTAAAGCAATGAGTAATAGCTGAGTCTTGTCCTACTTTTATAGAGTTGTGCTTCTTTTCCTCCATTGTGCAGAGTGGTGGAACTTATACAGTAGAAAAATATCATCATCTTAGTTAAAACATAACATCTCTTGCTGAATGGAGAGCTAAAACTTAGCAAAATAAATATTTATATGCTATTGATCCATAATTCTCTTGACTAGATAATTGTATATTATTGTTATGCTCCTTACAGGTTTATGCAATGTTGTAGCATTTATGAGACAAGCTTGTGGGCCTGAAAAGCTGGTGTGTATGTTGCAATTACAACATTTGATCTAATGACAGACTGCCTCTTTTCAAATCTAATTTAAAATAATGGCAGGTCTATCACTAAGAAGAGAGGAATGTGCATGGTATACAACACAAACCTGACAAGTGGCAGTAGATACAAAATACATAACAGTTCTGGTTTTTTAGGCTTCAATCCCATTAGCACAGCAAAAATAGTGCTTCTTGTGCATGTTTAATCCAGGCTGAGCAAAACAGTCAGTGGGGTAGGTCAGCTTCTGCTTGGTTAGCAGAGCACAGACAGACCAGCTGGTGTCCTTGAGGCTTTCCCCCAGAGTGAGAAGGATTGTACCATACCAGGTAGCTGCAGTCTTGTAGCCTTTGAGCAGTCAGATGGATAGAGACCTGTAGGGACTCGGGTCTCAGCAGCAGGGGATGACACTCTCCCGCTGCCATCCTGGAGAAATACAGAATCAAGCAGCATGGGCAACACACCATGTGAAGGTTAGGAAGGACCTTGTCACAAAAATATGTTCCTTGGGAGAGAAAGTGAGTCATGTTTTGCGGAGCACTGCAAGTTAAGAATATCTGCTTGCTGGTATACTTTTTCCTTTTCTGCTCTGAAAAACTTGTGCTTTTTATTCACCATTTTATCATTTCCATGCTGCTTTCAGTGAAATAGAGCACTTGGTTATATAATTGCTTGTGGTTTTTTTCTGCAAATGAAAAAGGATTGATAACTTTATAGAAACATCTTGTTCTTTTGGGATTTTTTTTCCCAAAAGTTGTGTGATTTCAGAGTCTAATTCCTGTTTTCAGAATTAAATGTTTACTCATAGATGTGTAGGCAAGATTGTACTCTAATGCCACTGTTCTTAATTTCTGGCCTAATCATTTGTTACTTAAAAAATAATAATTGCTAGTTAATAAGTAGTTTTTAACAAATTGTAGCAAATTGGTATGTATGTTATAGACTTAGCTAAGAAGAGACGAGATGGATTCTGTTATCTTTCTGTTTATACCTTCCACACGTATTGTACTGGCTGTGTATGTTAGCAGTAGTATCAGCCCTGAAGCTACTTGCTTCAAAAACAGAACTATGATTAATTCAGTGCCAAATATTTCTGCATCAGACAAAAACCCATTAGTATTCTTTATAAATTCAAACAAGACAAATTAGGTGGTAATTAAAACTCTTCCATATACTTCAGAATACAATTCACACTTTTCTGCCTTCAGAGAAAACATTAGTTTCTAAGGCAGAACAGGAATGCTTTTGTGTACAGAAATGTCAGTGTTCAATGTGTACAACATTCTTTACCTCATATTCTGGACAACTATATATGCACTTAGAATCACAAAATCATAGACAGTTTGGGTTGTCCACCACTGTCCGCTGATTGTCATGGTAGACTGCAGTGGATAGAAGAAAATTAATTCCATCCCAGACAAAACCAGCACACCTCTGCACAGCTGTTACTACAATATTAAGCTTCATTCAGCACTTCCCTATATCCCACCTTCTATTGCAGGGATCTGTGTTCATAAAATGGGATATATGTTCTTGGACACATGAGGAATTGATCCTAAACTTTGGCTAAAGTGTACCTACTACCTTGCTGGGTTTGTTATATCTTAATAATTATGTGTCTATGTGTATGTGTACACACACACACACACACACTTATTAAATATACTTATCTGTGTTCTCATTTTCTTCTTGTCCATCTTGTGCTTTCCTGACTCATCATTCAGGAGTATAATTAAAGATTCTCAGTGCCTTTGCTGAGATGATAACAAAGATATCAAATCAATTGCCACATTTGAGTATGGTAATTACGATTTCTTTAATAGCTTGGCCATTTGTTTTGTGTAACAAATGCACATCCTGTCTCTAAAACTTTGCGTTTATTTTAAAAATGTCTGAAATATATATAAAAACCAAGGATCCCTGCTTGTGCTAAACCTGCGATTCAACTTCCATTGGACAAAGTATTTTGGCATTTGAAAGACTACTGGCTCTTTTTCACTGTGCTGTGTCACCTTTTACTTATGTTCTTGGTTAGTGATGTGCATTTGTCTAAAAAACAAAACCAGTCATGTTCCAATGTCCGTCTTGTGTTTGTCAGGAGGTGCTTGCAGTAAGGGTAACAACTTGTTTTATTTTATTTGTTCAGTCTGTATTCTAATTACTTGTAGTCAATAGATTTGGAGGTAGTTTTAGATTATTAATTCCTCGCCTTTAGAGGGATTGTTTATTTTTTAAATCTTAAAGCACTATATAAATGTTTTTTCCAAGGTAAATCCATAGCTGAGGGGCTAGGACCTAACAGTGTTTTAAGGGATGTCTTAGTTACTCACAAGGTTCTTAACTAGTGAAAAAATCACTAGGTGAGATATAGATATTTAACCTTTTATCTCTGGAGCACTAAGGATCAGCATTCACAGAACTGTGTTTTCTTCTAATACAAGAAAATTGCATTATCTCTGGAGATACCTAATTAATAGCCATGGCCATTATTATAAACGGGCTTGCATTGTGAATTATACCTGGACTGTGCTGTGTATAATCCTTTTTTTTTATGTGCAGAGTTTCATTAGTGTGCAACCATCCGTGCTGGTTACCCTAGGGAAAAGAAGGCAAATCACGAACTTCTTGTCGGTAATACACGAAACTCTTCTATAAGCGCAACACCTCAGCAAGAGGCTGAGGGAGGGTAAGCATGATGCCACGCTGCCACCTACTGTCCCCCGGCGGATGGCTGGGAGCCCTTTCATCCCTTAAATAAAGACTGGACAGAAGGGCCAAGAGAACAGCAACGAGGGGCCCTGCGTGCCACAGGTCTTGTTTACTGATTCAGAGTCCCCAGAGCTGGCCTCGGGGCTTCCTACCGCGGACCTTGTTGCAGGGCTGAGATGTCACATTCAGGTGCATCATAGGCTCAGCACTGCACTGGCTTTCCTCGCCCTCTCCATGGGGGTTTTCTGCATCTCAGTTTCAGTCGCTGCTTATACTAAATACTAAAAAACAGGAAGGCATTTATTATATTTATTTATGTAATAATATAATGTACAGAATAAAAAAATTACAATGTAGTTTACCTGTACTTAATGTGGCAGGTAGAGATAAGAGTCCTTAAGAGCCCCAGAGCTCAATCATTATCTGCAGAGTACAGTGAAGGCCTTGATAAAAGGCACAGTGTGACTGTCCAGTAGAAATACTGTTTTGTCAGCTGATTCAGAGAGCCAAGTCCAGATTCTCCCTGTACAATGCTTAGGAAGTTTCCACACACTGGAAAGACAGGACCCCTGAGTTGCTGGAGACTGGGTAGTGCTTTCCAATCTATTCCCATGTTCCCATGCACATGAAATCCTCCAAGAAGCTTTTTTTTCCAGTTGTCTTTTGCTATAAAATCTGATAACATTTATCAATAGCAATGGAGTATAAAAGCTTTAAAAAGTACACATTCTCTGCTGCCATGAATAATCTAACAAATTGGCTGAGCTCTGTGGGAAACCTCAGTGTGTTTGCTTAGGCTCACTTGAAGTGCAAATAGTCATAAGTATTCATGATAGAGGGTTTTATTTTTTATGAAACAAACAAGCTGAAATGCGTTTATATTGCACTCAATCTGAAGAAAAATATATTCTGCTAGCATTGGGTTGACAGATTTTTGCATGTAAAAATGCCGTAATCCCCATTTAATTCAACTTTGGCCACAAAAAAGTGAATTATTACCACAAAGTAACCTGAAAGCTTTTTTTTTTTTTTGTGAGATTTTCATATAATTATACTGGTTTCTCACAATTAAGACTATGAATAGGCTTCTAATAATAAACTCTCAGGGTTCTTTCTGAGACGGTGACAGGGTTGTTTACAAACCTTTCAAACTGAAGAAACTGAACTCCAAGACACAGTGGTTCATAAGAGGACATGTTTTTCAGATATATAAATTGAAGGAGTGGCAGCTTTGCAATAAACCTCCAGATTGTATGCCTCCAGCAAGGAGCAAATTAAAAGCAAAACCAAACAGAACTGTCACATCAGAACCATCTCCCATTACCTTGTCCCATTCCAATTACCAACGTTTCCAAAAGCAGTTATTCCGCTTCAAAACTGTAAATCCACCTGAACACTTTTTATGAATTAAGCCTGAAATTTGAAAAGGTAAGTTTGAGAAAGCTTCACTTGAAAACATAGTATTTACAAAAGTTTTATGACAGCCATAAAATACACACTGTGCATATAAATCTATACATGCATCTCAATTTAAATGTTTTGTATGATGTTTTTATTGCATTTTTATATTTCTGTATACATAAAATGTAAAAATATGAATGTTTTTATGTTGTGTTTATGTACACATTACCTGTATCCAGATCTCTCTGAAAGGAGATTTAATGCTGGTAAGATTTTATGCATGTATTTACCCTGAGTTCAGCATATCTGCTATTGTTTTGAAATATGGAAATTTCAAATTTTCATCCGGAATCAAGGAGAATTCAACTAACTTAGGAGCATGAACTTTTTTTTAGTATTGTGACAGAACAATATTAATTTAGATAGACATTCTGCGTGTGCTATTTTCATTTTCTTGCTAGAAAACAAAGCTAACTGAGGTGACAGCTTGCTGATGACACCATAGTATTGGAGGTAACAGGAACAAAGCTGTCAAAAACTCCAGAATGGGTGTTATGGAACTGAGTAACACATGGATATAGCAATGAAATTCAAGGCAGAAAAATACTAAAGATTATAATAAACTATAAGAAAAAAAAAATCTTAGTTTCATGTATCAAATGACAGACTTTGAATTAACCATCACTCAAGAATAAGATCTCAGAGTTCTGGCAGATTTTTCCATAAGAATGTCGTCCCAGTGTTCAGCAGTGGTTAAAAAGGCAAATCAAATAGCATACAGTTCACAAAGAGCAGGAAGATGGATCAGCTTTCATGTAAGGGATGGATAAGTAGAGCTGGGAGAGAGAACTGCAGGACAGTCTGTGTAACAGTGGCCTAGATAAGGACAGATTGTTTGTTGTCTCTTCAGTCCAAGGACAGGGAACATCAAGTGTCAATATAGGAATTGGGTTCAAAGAGAAACAAAAAGGGAGGGTGTTCCTTAAACAATGGTTATTTGAGCTCTAGAATTACTTGCCAAAGGATATTGTGGGCAATGCAAGTTTAAACGGGTCAATGGGAAACTGAACAGGTTTATGCAAGAGAGATCAGCTTTATTTCCTTATCCTTGTTTAAAGATTTCCTAACGCATCATTTTTTATGTCTGCCTTTCTTTCTTTCATTGGACCATGACATTCTGCTTCAGACCTTCTGGTAAGTGCCATAGAGTTCATTTCCAAAGAGAGGACTGACAGTGGCATGCTAAATAAATTCTTCTCTCTCTAATTAGCCTAATTTCTAACAGCACCATCATATTGCTTGGGAAAAATGATGATAGCTGCTCTACGAGACCTTGATAGCAAGGAGTGCCTTTAACTCTACAAATGTTTACTCAGAAGTCAGAAAAAGATACTATTAGCATAAATAAAAGATAAATGTGCAAATATTTGCAGGAACATAATTGTCAAGAGGCCTGTAACAAACCTAACGGCATACCTCAGGCATAATTAATAAGAGCTGTATTCTCTGTCGTGTGTAAAATCATTACCGTGTATCAGGTGTGGCGGCTTAGCACGGCTAAACTTTTGCACTTTCTGTGTCTAGAAAAGAGTGACGACAATAAAGCGGAGACATGATTAAACTTGCTTTGGTACAACTTCATTTAAAAAAATAATAAAAAGAAGAAAGAAAGAGAGAGAGAAAGAGAAAGATAGAGGGAGAGGGAAGGGAAAAGGGAAGGGAAAAGGGAAGGGAAAAGGGAAGGGAAAAGGGAAGGGAAAAGGGAAGGGAAAAGGGA
>JAWWLZ010000082.1:90998066-91065747 GCA_035041345.1 Poliocrania exsul | reverse complement strand
AAAAGGAAAAGGAAAAAGGAAAAGGAAAAAGGAAAAGGAAAAAGGAAAAGGAAAAAGGAAAAGGAAAAAGGAAAAGGGAAGGGCAAGGGAAAAGGGAAAGGAAAAGGGAAGGGAAAAAGGAAAGGGAAAGGGAAAAAGAAAAGGGAAGGGAAAAGGAAAGGTAAAAGGAAAGGAAGAAACCATAGATGAGTCAGGGGCACCCCCGGGCCCCTAGCCCCGGCCCGCGGGGGCGGGAAGCGCGGCCCGTGATTGGCTCGGGGGCGTGTCACGTGCATCGCGCGCTGCCCATAAGGGCGGGACTGGCAGGCGGGGGCGATTGCGGGAGCGGCGCTGCGGGACCCGTGAGAGCGGCCGCTGGTGAGCGGGGCAGGGGACGGGACGGGAGCGGAGCCGCGGGGGCGCCGGGACCTGCAGGCGGGAGAGAGGCACAGCCGGGGCTCTCCGTCTCGCTGAGCCGCCGGGACGCGGTGGGCGCGCGGGCCCTCCCGGCCGCGTTTGGGTGTTGGCGCGCTCCTGCCTCGCCGCTCCCCATTGGCCGCGGCGGGAGGGGCGGTGCGGGCCCGGCTGGCGGGAACGGGCCGGGGCCCGGTCCCTCCGCTGCCCCAGGCATTTCGGGTGTGCAGGAGGCACTGCCCCCGCCATCCCTGCAGAAAGGCCCGTCCCCGGGGGGTCGTGTGGCAGCGCTGCCTTCCCAGGGGCTCTGGAAGAGCCTCGTGACCACGACCACGAAGGGCGAAGGGAAGTTCTAGCCAGGTGGGGGTTGGTCTCTCAGCAATAGGACAAGGGGGCACGGGCTCAAGCTCTGCCAGGGGAAATTTAAGTTGGATATCAGAAAAAAATTCTTTACAGAGAGAGTAATCAGGCATTGGAATGGCCTGCCCAGAGAGGTGGTGGATTCACTATCCCTGGAGGTTTTTAAACTGAGATTGGACGTGGCACTGAGTGCCCTGATCTGGTAAATGGACTGGAGTAGGACCAAGGGTTGGACTCGATGATCTTGGATGTCTTTTCCAACCCAATCAATTCTATGATTCTATGACTAACTACTTAATACTGCCATAAAATTTGATAAACTGAAATTGTAATGTTCTATAATAAGTGTCCGTCTGAACAGTTGCAGCTGTTATGTTGGGTATTAATCTTTTTTTTATTATGTTGCAGTTGATCCTATGTATTCCAAGATGAAACAGAAACTGCCTGCGGAAAAATCATCAGGATCTTTGCAGGTATGGGCTTTAAAGCCTTGTAGTTTTAAAACCTCTTCTCTGACACAAGCTTTATATCCACTGAAGGAGTATGAAGGAATCTGTTGCAATGAGCTTCTACCTGGCTTCTGTCTAGTTGGTTTGAATAACATTCTGGCAGTTTGTGTGGCTTGGGAACACGCTGTTCTTCTTGGGCATATGTTTATGACTACTTTTTTTCTCAGCAAGTCCTTTTTACTTTGACACTGAGTATACTGTCACCATGGGATTTTTCAGGGGCTTTTGCTGTCGGCTGTGTGCCTTTGCTCACTGAATCTGTCTGGCTGCTATGGGGCTGTAGAGTAGACTCTGTAGTGAGGATTAACTCGCAAGTAGTTAAATCTGTCTTGACTTCAGTATGCTTTAACTGAAGTATTCAAGCAGGCAGTTTGGTTTCTAGTGTCACCCTCACAAATCATAGTTGCCTTGGAATTGGTGGAAATGCTTAAAAATTTAGGTTTTTAAGAGTTGAATGATAAGTTACTAAAGTTCATACCAATTCTTCTAAAGCCTTTTAATGTAGGCCCTAATGAGAATTGTACAAATACCATATATAATAGAGGCTAGTAGTCCTCATATTATGAGGCATATTGATCTAATGAAAACTTCTGGTGTTAATGAAAATTGACAGTTCAGAAGATTGACTTATACAAGAGGCTTTCTTGTCCTATAGCGTTTCTACGGTATAAATTCTTCAGTGAGGCTTTTTGCACTTTCAATGGGTTAACTTCAGTATTGGTCAATAACTTCTTGGCAGAGTGTACTTAACTAACCTTCAATAGCAGTGAGCAGTGTCTGACACATGGTGTAATTCTTGTTCCCACAGCAGTTAATGTTTGTCCTTGAGTTGAACAGTAGGATAATTGGTGGCAGAAACAACCGTGGGAAAGGCGAACTCATGTCATATGAAGTACAGTGTGAATTGTAACTTTCTCACGCTGGTGTGGCATTGTATTCTGACTATTCTTGCTTGGTTGTCTGCCATTGTTTGCTATCCCATGGTCGCAGTGTAACCAACTTGATCAGAAAGCTTTAATGCAGGAAAGAGATATTTATGCATGGCAGGAACAGTGATGAAAAATAACCTGTCTGGATTGAAGCAGGGAAGCTTTTGATCCATTTTAATGGATAATCAAGTAATGTATCTATTTGAGCACCACTTGATGGTGAGTTCATAGGTAACAAAATCAGGTACTGCCTGAAGTGATGTGTGAGTTTACCACTTAAACATGTAATTGCAGCCACTTTTGTCTCTGTCCCAAAAAGTCTCATACTGCTGCTCTCATATGCAAGTTTGAGAGTTTCAGCAGAAGTTCATGTATTTCACTGCACTGTAACTGGCCTTGAACAAGTCTTACAGCAGAACTATTGTGACTAGATTTCAAGTTCCATTATGAAGGGTGTTTTCTAGGGACTGAGCACAGCTTCATGTGATTAAGATCTATCTCTGCTATGAGTAACTAGATCCCATTATTTAAAAAACCCTTAATATAGACCAGAGTGTCATATTTTTGTCTTGAGAAGAATAACCATGGGTTATCATAATGGAAGCATGACTAGTTTTTGGTATATGTAAAGAGGAATGGCAACTGTCTGAACCATATTTGTCTTTTTAGAAGTACCTCATGGATACCACATGCAGTGCTGACCCAAGACGGACTCTTAAAATGATTCAGCCTTCAGCAGCAGGTAGCCTGGTTGGCAGATATAATGAGGTATGAACTGGAAGGTAATCTGTAGATGTGTAATTATTTCAACTCAGTGAAATGCTTTTTGAGCTTTTAGCTGAAAACTTAACACATTTGAAAAAATGCAGTATGTCACAGCTTAAGCTATTATTCTATAAATATATTAAAAACTAGCAATTTCTCAGTACTGTGGGAAAATTTCTGAGACATTTAATTTGTTAAATCTATGGCTATCAAGGAAGATGTCTATAAACAGGAACTATAATGTGAAGAAAGTGAGACTTTACGGAGACTTATTTGCAGTCTTGAGTGAGCAGACTTAGACATTTGTGTTTTTATAAAAGCTGAAATGTTGCTCTGAAGTTAAACCTGTCTGTGTTTTATGCAGAAGAAATCTTCAGTCAGAAGAAAACTCTGGAATAACAAGTTTGCCTCAAAGACTGGTAATGCTGAGGTGTCTGTGGAGAGGAAGCAGGAAAATGAGAATGATGCCATTCAAGCTATAGATCTCATGATAAAAGGTATGTGGTAATTTCTGAAGTGTTTTCTTCCACTTTAAATCCTATGCTGCTGTTGGAATACAACAGTCATTTAGACAGGGGATTTGTGGCATTTGGACAAGGGAGTTTTGTAATTCCTAGCAGGAATTGATGATACTTATAGTCTATAGTATAGTAAATAAAGTATAGATACCTAATGTTTAAGAACGAGTTTATGGTTACCAGAAGCTGAGAAGCATTTTGTGCAGCAATATTAAGTCTTGTAGTTTATCTTGGCTGGGCTCTTAAATTTTCAAGTGACCAATAAAGTTGAAATGAAAGCCTGTTCTGGCACAGTGTGCTGTGTGTGTGGTTTCTCAGAACCATCATGCACAGCATGGACAGTGACTTGGGAATAAGACTTTTGTCTTCCACAAAGTACACGTTAAGACCAACATTTGCAAATGTGACCATCTTGCAGAGCCTACTGCCATGCTTGAGGCAGCTTTGTGAAGGTGCTGTCTGTATAGCCATTAATGCAGCGTAGCATCTGTTTCCTGTAAGCTTATGGCATTAGTTATCATTTTACAGCTAATCTCTGAAAACATTATATTGAGTGATTTCTTAGAATCTCAGTTCATAGGATACTTGTGTATGTTAGACATTGCAAGGTGTTCTCAAAAATTCAAACTTACTGGTAACCTCTTACTTCAGGAAGTCCTTCACCTCAGTATTGGAAAGAAGTGGCTGAAGAAAGGAGGAAGGCTCTATATGAAGTGCTTCAAGAAAATGAAAAGGTAGCTACTGAAAGAGAACTAACTACTTCACTGCTGGCTGTTGTCTTCCTCTTTTAACTTTTTGTTATTTGAACTCAGTTGCACAAAGAAATTGAACAGAAGGATGGTGAAATTGCCCGCCTAAAAGAAGAAAATGAAGAGCTCATGTCCCTTGCTGAACACGTGCATTACATGACCAGTGTGATTGAGGTACTTAAAGCAAGTCTCAGTTAGTGTTATAGAATGAAAAAGTGAGAAACCAGCAAAGGTATTTATAATGAAACATGAGTTCTGTTCTATGTGCTGATGTGACTCTTCACTTTAAATTGCTGTCTGACCTGTTTCCTGCAGGAATGCTCTAATTCTAGAGGCATGAAGCTCCTTCTAGGGGATATTTTTCCTGTTCTAGAACCTACAGGAGTAATGGGAAAGTATGAAGATCATGCTTTCTGAAGGGGCGGGGCAGATTCAGCCTAGTCTCTTAACAGGATTTGCATGTTGGAGATAGTGACAAGGAGAAGCTTGGCTCATTTTTCACTTTGTTGAGATGACTTAAATTCATATGCTTAGTAGGTTGTGTGAGACTGCTGGTTAAATGAAGTGCTTATTCTTGCTGTGTCCTTTGAGGAGCTAAACTTGAGACAGGAACACAAAGTAGAGCTGTTAGAGGGGGCCCTATCCTCTTTAAAGTCAAGGTTTTGCTGAGGCATTGCGAGGTTTGTGGCCCAAAAAGGGCTGTGCTCAAAGTCTATAAGGTTCATGAACTTAGAACTCTCAAGCTCCCTCTCAATTCCTTGGGGGCAGGTAATAGTGTCAGTAATTCCATGGCTCCTCTGTGAGGAGTGGATTGTCTGTAACAGCCTCTGAAGCTGTAATAAAAACATAGATAGCTAAATGGAACCTTGATGTTGAAGTTATCAGCTAGATTGTTTTTGCCAGGATTAAGCTTGCAGCTGGGTTATGAAGCCAGGAAAATACTTTGATTCAGTAATGACTAGACTTGGGGGAAATACTGTTGCAAGCAACTGGATTAATCAAGAAGTAAACTTCATCAAGTTAATTTTCAGTTGGTGCAGTTATTTAAATCACCCTAATTTGCTACACTTGATTTTTTTTTTTATTCAGGGAGTACTGCTTGTTAGTGATAAATCCATGGGCAGAAATTATATTACTTGAACTAATAGTTGGAAAATTCTCTAGTTTGTCAACAGTTCACTTATTAGTTGTAAGCTACTCACTTCTGAGCTTTAGAAGACAGCCTCTTACAGTCCTGTTTATCTTCCTTAGATGAGGTTAGGTGAGGAACTTATAATTTGAAGTGCTACAGACTGCTGGGTCTTATAGTTCATCTAGACTTAATGTAGCTTCATTGTCTCCGATTAAAAATTGAGGTAATTGGTCATGCAGTAGTTTTTCTAAAATTAAGCCTATATCATACTATAGTAACTATTTAACTTGGGAAGCAGTTTCTTGTTATTTAGGTTGTCTAAGATAACCCATTCTACTGAAGAACCTAAGAAAACTTAAAGCAAATGTGGTCTGCAAGTTAGAGGTAGTAATTAGAGTTGAACTTGTCTGAAGATTTTTGTAAGTGAGGAGTGTTTTTAATTATATCAACAACCTCCAAATGAAAGTAATTCATTTAATTCAATATGCAGGGGTTTATTTCACTGGTTATTAAGTAGAAAAAGTATTTAAAGTTCACTGTCTTCTGTTTCTTTGTAGAGGCTAACTGGGCAAGCACCTGACAATCTTGAGCCACTGGAGAATCTGACTCTAGAGGAATCCAGGGAAGAAAATGAAGAGCATAACTGTGAAGATGAGGCAGGCAGCCCTTCTGAAGAAGGGCTGTCACAAGTATCATCTGGCTTAGGGGAGAATAGATCAGATCTTACTTCAAAGGAAGCAAACCATTTGCAACTGGAATGACAACTTTTAAATAGGCTTATATATGTGGCTTTTAATTGCAGACTTCTTAAATGTATATATTAAACCTCAGGTATAGAAGCTCTTGGGTGAGCATTACAGATATTGCTGTTCTTAACAGGAATTATGCAGCAGTGGGAGTATCTGGATGCTGCATGGAAAATTTACTACAGGCTGCACATAGTTGCTTGTGTGAAATGCAAGTATTGTGAATTTCAACTGTTGTATAAATACCTTATCTGTTGGTCTGACTTGATACATGGAAATTGATAAATAAATCTTTGCCTTACCAAAACAACTTCTTAATTGAGTGGGGAATGGCTAGTTTCAGGTTTAAGTCAATTGTGACTTCTGTGAATGGAAGCTTTAAAGTTTCTTAGGGAGTGCTTGGGCAGTTTTTACCTCTATTTGCAGAATTCTGGAGAATAGAGTGACTTTTGGTGGATGGAGGGAAAGCAAAAACTTGTATGCAGTTGGTGAGGCTTCAGAAAGACAAGGATGGGTAGTGGGTAGTAAGAGTCAAAATCTCAAGTTTAGTTAATATATGCTTTTGAGGTGTTTTTTAAATCATTTCCTTTGCCTTTTAAGAGAGCCTTTTGAAAGTTGTAGAGATGAGAGCTTAAATAGAAAATACTAGACCATCTCTTCTAGTAAATACATTCATTGGTTTCTAAAGAGAAGGTGGAGTGTTCTTGGTCACAGTAGCAGCTGTGCTGAAAATTAGGTGGAGACAAAGCAAACTACACTTTGAAGCTATGCTGGAAGGAAACTCAATGCATGGTACATACCAAGAGATGAGACTCTTTACCAAGGTGCTAATATTCTGAAGGATGTACAGTAATAAAAAGCAGTCTTTAAAACCTTGAGCATCTTATCTGGCACCTGTGTGGGATGGAGTGTGACTGGAGAGTAAGTTGGATACAAGTTTTCCAGTCTTGAGTGAACTCAGCAGTTGTGCTATAACAAGGTCTTCTGAGGATAGGCTTTGACAATGGTGGTCTAAAGGGAAGGGTTTAAAGCTGAGTGGCTTATAGAAGGCAGAGATTTTCAGAGGGGTTGTGGTTCATGCATCTATCTGGCCTTGCCAAAGACGGTTGCTTCAGGGTACATGTGAAAGAGTCTTTGGAGCTATCAGATTGGCACCTTTAGATTCTATTCTGTCTGTATCTTACTCCCCGTGGCTGTTGGGAAGTTAACAGATGTTTTGCAACTGATCTCAGTTGTGAAATCCAGGGAATGTCAGAACATTGTAGGAAGTAATATTCCTTCTGGCTTCCATTTTACCTCAAGTATGGTAAGTAGAAAATGAGGCGTCATGTTTTCTTGGGAACTTTGTAAATGAAAGATTACACCTTCCAGTTTGTGCTCCAGAGGGTGCTTAGACATTCCTTTCCATCACAGTTCAGAAAAGGTGATAAAGATGTGTCCTTTAACTTGCACTGATGCGGTCTTTAAGAGAAAACAAAACAACTGAATGCTTGGTAATTGCTCTGTAGAGAATCCCTGGTTATCTGTTCAAGAGACTTCTATCTCAGATTCTAAGCAATTTCTCTGACAAAACAGTTCATCAGCAGTAAATAAGGAAACATTTTATCTTGATATAATTGTTTTTATGCAGTTCAGTTTAGTTTAAGTTGTTCATAGTTAACTGATTTTTTTTTTCAGAGGTGGCTTTGTTTTTAAACATCAGGGATATTGGATTTGCAGAGACTGTAGAAGGGAAGAAAGCACTGTGGCATAACTAGCAGGCCAGGCAGCCCAATCCAACTGAGACAGGAAGTGAAACTTTTCTGCTACCACACCTACTGCTCTGTGAACTGCTGTAATACAGGTGCTGTTGCTGGAACACAGAACTGCCAGAAAACAACGAATCCAGCATTTATGTGCAGTATCTGTATCTTTCTTCAGGTTGCTCAAGGAGAATGCTTATTAGGTTTAAATCTTGTACTTTTTCTCGACTGATTTTATTTAAATAATGAGGATAAGACAGTCCCTTGAGAAGCTGGAACCTTCTGTTGAAATTGACTGTGTACAGAATAAATCATGGGAGATCTTCAAGCAGGCTAATGGATGTATTGCAGCATTTGGTCCACCTGCAATAGAATTAACTTTACATCAAAAAAGATACATGCTATTCAGTAACACATTCTTTTGCTTCAAACCAAGGCTACCATAGTTTTATTAACTGTAACTTGTTAGCAGAATAGTTTGCTGTATAAACTCCTGGAAAAAAAACACATGCTGCAGAAGAAAAGACCAAGTGGGGGAACTAAACTGTGCCATAGTAATTAAACCCACATATATGCTTTGTCACAAATGCATTAAACCTTCATCAATCTGCCTATGCCTATTACCTACAGTAATGTGTGAAACTTGTCAGTTTTATGATGCTGCATTAATTGCTGTTTAAAAATGTTCTAAAATGTTTGTTTTGCCTATTGTTCTGTAAATTCCTGAGTGCAGTAGCAGTGTTACAGAGTAAGTCTAGGAACTTCATGGGTGAAAGGCATGTCAACTGTGTAGAAATTATATGGAGATTTGTGTGATTAGTTCTCTTAAAAATAAAATGTCAAATTATTTTAAGTATATAAGGAAACTCTCATTTACCACTGCAGCATACCTATGTAACAGCTGAAAATCAACATCAAATTTCATGTCCAGCTAAATTACAGAGAACGTTCTATCTAACACAAAAAAGTTATCAGTTCTAGAACTGAACTGCAGAATGTGATTCTTTCCAAGAAGTCATAAATGCTTTTGTACACCAGTTTAACCAGCATAATGCCTCATTTTCATTGCAGAGGGTGTGGAGGCTGCATCTACTCTCTCTTAGCACTTCTCCCATAAAATGTGCATGTCCAACCAGGACAGAATTTTGTACATAGAGGGGTAAAGTATGGGGAGATGGGCTGCTTGCAGGTGTCAGATATTTCAAGAAGGAACAGCTGTGCAGTGACCAGCAAGGGCAAGCAAACCATGGGGCAGGTGCATGGTTTGTATGAGGAAGAACTTGTAATTTTGCAAAAGTAACAATTTTAGTATAAACACCCATTGTAGTGAAGACAATGTGTAGAGAAGTGAATAAGACCATAATAACTACTTTGCTAGGCAGCTGAAACTCACTTGGTGTTTGGCATTGGATTGCTTATGTGAGGGCCTGTAGCATTGTCATGTGTTGCAGCTTGTGTTGCAGCCTTTACGGAAGTAATGAGGTTGGTCATCTTTTTTCCCAAGGAAGCACGGTGCATATTCATTTACTTTTCCTCAAAGGCCATCTCAGGTTGTTCTCAGAACTGGATTTGAGATGTGCAAATCTGCCAATGCCATGTGTTTCCAGTGCTCCCACTGTTACTAAGATTGTATTGTTACCATTACCATTTTCTTCAGCAGAAAATGTTTATTGTGTGTTGTTTATTTCTCTTTCCATTCTTGCAAATAACAAAGTAATTCAGCAAATGATGATGTTGTTCTGAGGAACCTTAATCTGCTGCTGTTTGTTGATCTGGCCATGTTCAAGTGTGAGGATACCTCTATCATACCCAGAGGGGCACTACAGCCCTTTGAAGCAGTGTGCTGTGGATCCTATCCTCAGGATAATTTCACTGCAAATCAGGAAAGTAGGGAGCCATACTTAGGATACACAGTCCAGCAATTGTACTGACTCCTAACTTTGAATGCTTAAAGTCAGCATTAATCTGTATATACTGGACTGAAGGAGAGGGTAAAGCTAGAGAGAATACCTTTTCTGAAGGTATAGCGGGTACAGGAGGAGTCTTGCCAAAAGCAGTGTGAAAACTCTGGGCAGCCTAACTTGTGCTGCTGCTGTAGCTGAGTAGTACAGAGGTCCCACAGGTTTCTATATTCTGGGCAAAATGCAGAGAGATGGTGACAGCATGGCAGGGGGGTAGGGAAAACCACCCTAGCTCATGCAAAGCATGAGGTGAGGATAAGCCACCACCAGGTAAGCCCATATCCCAAGTGCACTTCTGGCCAGCCTCATTTCTTCCATCTCAACTGCTGCTGATCTACTTTGGTACAGAAACATTTTCCTACCATACTTCTCTGGGGTGGTGCAGAGATTTAAATTTCTTTGAGTTAACTTGCTGCAGTGCTGAGAAAGCAGTTTTGTAATTACTGCCTGCTGGTTCCTTCTTTATTAGTAGGTAAGCATCAGTCTTGTGACACATCTCTCAGCATCTGGGTTTTCCTACTGCACAACTGAGAGCTCTTGCATTGATGTGCTAGGAAAAGGCAATGTTATCTCCACTCTGCGAGCATAAAAATACACAAGTTGTTAGACAAATACATAGTTTGTTCCTTTTTATTTGCTTTCAAGTTTTGGAAACTTTGAGGTCTGTTTACTTTCTCAAGGTTGTCAAGAATCATGTTAGAAGATAGTTGTTTTATTTAATTTTCTAAAACAGCATTAATGTTCAAAGTGAAATTTATCCCCTCTACATCTGTACCCCATGTTCAAGCTTGTCAGTCTCAGATACCACAACAGGAACTAAATTTGATCTAACTATTCCTGCTAAAATGCCTGTGGCTTTCCTGAATTACTATATTGAGAGCAGGATTTGCTCCTTCCTATCTGGTTCTTCTGAGCTGTATACATGGTTTTTAATAGTTATAATGGTGTTATAGATCAGCTTTAGGCTAATGAACTTGCCCAAGATTTGCTTTAAACTACAATGAAATGTGATATAAACTCCTTTTGGCACAGTACCTCTATATCTGAGCTGCCCCATGCTCTCTGCAGCTTTGGCCATGTGCTCCATACCCAGTCCTACATTCCCTGAGGTGTGTGGCGTAAGCCTCAATGTTTGTGAGAGGAAAAGGAATGTCTTTGGTCTGAGGAGAGCCTGCCTTCAGAGGTGGGAAGAGTAATCAGTGGAAGTTTGGTAACAATCCTGGAGCATATTTTCTGCTACATCCTGTGGAGCCTTTCTTGATAAGTATCTTGAATGATACCCAAAACTGGTCTGCTCTGAACTTGAACTATGAGCCTGACACTGGAGAAGCTGCTGATGGAGAGTGGCTATACATACATACTGACGTGCTTAGTAATTAAAAAATAATCTTTATTATAACTTAAATGTGATCAGAAATATGGTGAGTACAAATGCCACAAAACTAAAAGAAAAAAAAATTTAAAAAAGCAGAAGTCAATACAAAGGACACATTGAAAGGATTCAACTGATGGGACAAGTGTGGTATAAAAACCATAACATGGCTATTTCACCTTCTGCAAAAAGAGTGTATCGCTCAGTAAACAAGTAAGCATTTTGCACTGTACAAAATGTACTTCTTTAATTAAAGGAAGAATATATATTTATAAATATACAGATATGTACATTCTTATAACATTCACAGTAAAAAAGCAAAACAAAATTACCCCTGCTTGCCAATGTGTTTGACTCACAAGGTTTCCTTTTGATGTGAACTGTTTGCAATATTTTCTATGTCTTCTATGCAAATTTGGATACTTCAATTGACATCTAAATAGCATTTCATGCATAATGAACACAGTACAGGAACACTCTTCTGTTAAATTCTATTCACTTCCTCTGTTAACTTAAGGCTCATAATCAACAGTTTGAAGCACTCACTGTCTTTCATCCTTGCAGTGTGGGGAGGAGAGATGCATTCACTTTCCCTTTATTGCTGCCTCCCAGGTCCACTTTAGTTTGTTCTAGTTCTTTATAATGAAATCACTGTATAGAAACTATGATCAACTAATTAGAGTGTATGAAATCCAATCCTGCCTGCAACTTACAGGACAAAATGGTCTGAGGGACTTGTGCAATTAGCTGTATTCACTCCTTCTTCTTGATACAAATAAATGCATTTTACCTTTCCATTTAATTTTCAGAAACCTACGCTATCGTTTGATTTCCCCCTCACAAATCTCTGGATTAATCATAGTTTGTTGCTGGAGGGCAAGAGAAAGGGAATAAAAGACCAGTGGAGGCATTTAGAATGAGTCACCAAAGTGCCACCTCCCAGGGTTTACATCATGCTGTTTCTGGAGGCAAAACTTGAAGGAACTCGCTTTCTATTTTGTTACTGAGATAAATCTGAGAAAGCTGAGCAGTGCTTCCTGCCACTGGAGTGCTGCTGGGGGCACTGCATGGCTTGGTGTTGAAGGAAAAGCTGCTTTGCAGTGCTGCTCAAGAGGCCTTCCAATTGTCCTTGTTGGATACGTATCTCAAGCTTTCACTGAAAACTTCAAGGAAGTAAATATAATAGAAATATATAGGAAGATGCCAAATTCTAAAAACCTTGAAGAGGTTTGCTGAGGCTGAGTAACTGCAATTGCATTTTTTGTTATGGATCAGTCAAGAAAGTATTGTTCCTCAGCATCCAACTGTTCCATCATGAGCTGTAAAGAGAAGCCAATAGGAACCCTTAAGCTGGATTTTAGATTTTCCTTAAGAAGTCTGTAAATTGCTACATTTGGGAACACTTTTAGAATTCTTCAAAGCCTTCCTCCTGCTCCCCACACTGAAGTGCAGCTCCATCCTACTTTAATGCCTGTTAAATATAGGCAGGTTCTTTTCCATCTAAAAAGCTGTGGCAGCTTCAGTTCCACGGCGGCTTCCAACTTTAGCAAATTCCCGGGGAAATTTGTCCAGTTGTTCATATGCCAGTCTCCCATCTTCACCTGAATGTAAAATGTTAAAACATAATAATAGATTACGTCACTGCCCTATAACATTTAAAATACTGGGTTCTCTGCTGTTAGAAAGTGCTGATCTGCCATAACTTCTTGCCCTTCTTAAAATTTATCTTGTTGATAGCAATTTCAGAAATTACTTGGAAAATTAAACATGCTCTGAATGTTCAAATTAATATTTTTTTATTTTCTTATGTAATTTGCTTGGTTATCTAGAGTAAAACACAAGCAGACGTGGCTTGTATGATTAGAAGACAGTATCTGTACACTTGTCTTACTGAATGACCTACTGTGCTTGTCAAGGTCTCAACTGCAGTTATGATATACTTGAGGCAGATAATATTTATCCACTTCTAACTTGGACAATATAAAGTTGTGATGGACTAAACTGTTGTTAATATTTTAAACATTGCCAAAATCATAAAAAGCCCTTTTGTCAAACTGCAAGGAAGCAACTGCCTGTCTGCAACCACTGAAACACCATTTCCCCAACCACTCTTCTCTCCCAATATGCCTTCTGGCTGGAACTTGGACTGTCACTGAAAACTTGAGATAAGACTATTGTCTAATTGTCTCACCTCTGACGAGAAGTAATCAAGGCCAACCTGGTGGGGGGGAACAAGGGTTTGGGGTGTGTGATGGTAAAATCTGTCTACACCACACTGAAGAAGTAAACCCACCACACTCCTCTGTGAAGACCATGTACACACAGGACGTTCACTTGAGACACAGCTAAGAAGGGGACATAAATCATAAAAGACCCCCAAAGCACCCCCTAGATTCATTCCTGAAGCCTTCTACCTCCAGAGGACTGCACGTGATTCAAGTGAGGCAAGAAATCGAGAGCCTGTCTCAAGAGGCTGCAAAGCTTCCCCTCCAGGGGAGGTCCTGGCATCTCCTGAACATGTATTAATCCACTGGACTCTATGCCTTGTGGGACTCTCACCACCAAAAGACCAGAAGACCCACGGGATGCCACCAGGCCCATGGATTGGTGATATCTTTTCTATTTTAATTTCTCACTCTCTTTCTCCCCTCACCCCCTCCTTTTTTCTGTTTCTTTCTCTCTCTCTGCCTCACATCTACTGTAAAATAAAATCCATAATACTGACTTTGGCATATGGTCCCGTTTGCACCTTAGTTCAGGCAGAGGAATTTCTAATAGCATTATTTACCAGATCATAACAAAAGTTTATCCACTTCTCACTTCCTGGCACTTCAAAGAAGTGTGTCTATCCTCATCTTTACTTACATACTGCTGAAAAAGAGGAAACAGTGTATTTCCTAAGTGTAACTACTTGTGTCTCTCAACCCCTTTTGTCTTCAGTACTGTCATTTATATGCATCTTCATGAAGACAGCATTGAGCCTACAGTGTTGAATTGGTCATTAGGAACCAAAATGATGTCTGTATGTTATATAGAGAACTGACAGAACAACCTCTCAGAGATTTTAAAAGAAGTGTCCCTGGGCTAGTTGTTTTATAACCTGAGCAATAACAGGTCCAACAGCAGAGTGAATTCTTGCTGAACTGGTGAATGAGAGAGAGTATATTTGAAGAGTTTGCATAACTAAAATCCACATGGAAGCACCTTCATGGAATAGAAATTCATGCCTAGCTTAAAGGCCAGAAAAATACAATTTTTCTGTGTCACTAAAGTAGTGCTGTCTTGTAACTGTGCACCCACACTTGCAGTCACATACTGCTAATAAAGCTAAATTACAGGTTAATGAACAGGGTTTCGTTGTCTCAAAGACAAATGAATGTCAGCGCAAGGTGCCCGAGTAACTATGTGAAGGAGGACTTGCAGACTAGGGTCTGTCCAAAAAACCCATATAATTTAGATTAAATGAACAATTGACAATGCCAGTGGCACATGAGAGTGTGACTATGGCAGTAGAGGGGTGATGGGAGGATATCTGGGTGATATCTGAAAGAACGGTGTATAAGACACAGCAGACAGTGTGCTGGTCTTGACTTCTCAAGGCTGCTGTGTTCTCAAATTCATTATTAATTATTTTTGTTTCTCAACTTCTCCTTTGCTAGTCCTTTTCTACTTCCCCTCCAGACTCACGATTCAATTTCTGTCTTTTTGGCTCTTTTTCAAAATGAATGATTTTTAAGAATTTATATTTTCCAACCCGTTCAAGTCTCTACATAAAGCTTTGTTTCAATTTAGAGTATTATATTCACATAACCCAGGTGTCTTACATGCTGCTCTGTCAAAAAATAAAGTACTGCTCCAAACCAGGCAACTCACCAAGGGAGAGCAGGGTTTCAGATGCCACTTTTCTGATCTCTTCATTGTCAGACTGGCAGAGTGTGACCAGCATTTTAATGCTCTCAGTAGCCTGCAAAAGTGCAAAAAGAACCACATAAGCACCACACAGTACACTCTTGGTTTTATTTTTACAACCTTGTATGGCAATAGTAACCATCCTCCACACTGTCCTTCCTACTCCAAAGGACGGGGGCCTTGGTAGAGACACGAGGAATAGGGTTTCCCCAGGGCAAGCATTTGAAGAGGGCATATTTTCTGCTGTCAGTAATTTTTTAATTTTCCTGATAGGCTACATACATAAATCTGGCCAACCAGCTCTGTCTGTTGCTTCTGACTGTAGGATGTGGGCCAAGGCAATAGAAGTGCCAGGGTATGGGTGTAGCAGGGAGAGGAACAAGAGACAAGAATCTAGGGAATGAGTTGCACATAGAACATGCCAAACCTGGCGGGTCTGAGAAGGCTGCTTTTGCCAGCCCAACTGTGTCTACAGGGACATCTTGGCTGGAGAGCCTATTCACTTCACTCTAGGCTCCTCACTGACACCTGTGCTCACCAACATTTCCACACTTTTGCCTTGCCTTTGCTATTTTGGGTAGGAAGCACGGAATAATCCTGTTCTCTGCTACAAAAATGTCAAAATGACAAAAATGTCTGGGGAGATGAGCTGTCATAGGATCTCTGGCAGGCTATTTAATACAGAAAGAAGAGAGATGAGTGAAAGGAAGGGCAGGTACTGCCCTGGTGTGACACATGGAAGAGGCACTGAACCACAGAGTCAGAATCTGGATGAGCCCTGCTTATCCAAGGGGCACAGGTCTGGTCTATGGGCTCCAAATGAGAGCTTAGCTTCCAGAGCCATTAAATCTCACCACCTTGTCTTCAACATGATCACCTGTGTATGACTTGGGACAAGTCTGCACTGGGTGTGTAATGGTGACTACAGCTTGAATGCTTTTGTGTGATGGGACCACAGCACAGTGGGACCTTGTGCAGTCAGTGTGGTTTGATGTGGATTAAACTGCCACTGGGTTACTATTGGGGTCACGATTTGTAGGGGTAAGAGGGGTGCATTAATGACAGAAGAGATCAGGCACAGCAGGCATCAGAAGGCTTGATCAGAAGGCTTACAATTTAGAGTTTACTTTTAGTTACAGCTTCACCTTTTATCTACTCTTGTATATAACATGCTAGCACACTATTGGTTAGTTAGTTCACTAAGCATCCATGGAAACATCCAACTGGTTACAAGGTATCACACATTCTACAGGTGGCTCTCTGATCCTTAAGGGTGAACTCATCAATTACCTCAGACATTAGGAGATCCATACACACACTGTAATCCCTACAGGTTACCCCATCCACAGTCCCACCTATCCATTATAGCTTTTACATCTCTGAAATAATATCTTCCAGAAAGGCCTCAACTTTTTCTTTGAAGATCCCAAATGATGATACTTCCCCTCAGTAGCTTTTTTTTCCTCAGCAGTTGCTATTCTCACTACTCAAGACACATTGGAGCCACACTGCTCAAGTGAAACATGTCTAGCTCCAGTTCCCACCACTGATTTCTAGTCTGACTTTTCCCGAGTGATCCAAAACACCCACTGCAACCTGCATGCAGCAGAGGTGTAATGCCCGTCACTGCTGCCTCTCAGGGATGCCTTCTAGGATCTTGTTTAAGGGAAAAGTTTTTTCATATTTAAACAATATTGGATTATATATTGGATGGCATCAGTGGTGACTAGGATGAAGTTACATTTTAGAGCTGTCTTCTCCAGGGGACACAGGGAGAAACAGCCAGTCTGCAGTGAGGCTGTCTCATTGAACACATTTTTAGAGGCAGCATCCCATACCAGTCAGGCTTGGGTGGCTGCTGCTTCCCATGGCTCTATACAGCCAAAACAAAAGTGCATTTTACCACCCTGTCATATGCTGAAGTGCAAAGATAGTACCAGATGCTAGCTGAAGCTGTAGTGCCCAGATGTACCAGTTATTTGTCATAAAACAAGCTGTGACCTATCTCTTTCTTCTGCTGCTGCAATTCACAGGCATTATAGCTAATTTTATCCTGAGAAATAATGTTTTTTTGCCCTTCTCAGTCAGTACTTTATGAATATTTTTTTCTCTGTGATGTGGAACTAAGTCTCCTGAAGTCACTATGAGGGGGAGGAAAAGATGCTATGTGAAAGATAAACTTGGCCATTGTCACAAACACTGTGTTTGTGCAACGAACCTTCTAAACCATTCCCAAACAGCACGGTATCTGAAAAAGATGGAGCACAGCAATGCAAAACAGAAACACTACTGCTGCTGTTATTGCAATTTCTACTTTGTTATTTGTACCTATCAGATGTCCTTTCTTTAAAGTAAAGCTAAGTGTCACAATGAATTCCTTGTGTCTTACCTTGAGGTATCTTAGAGCCAAGCAAGCGGCTTTCTGCAGCTGGAGGTTGGGCTGGGTTAGTGCTTCACAGTAATAAATCAAGGCCTGTAAACAGATAAAGGAGAATAGCAATGAAAAATGTCTGTGCCTCTGTGGAGTGTGGAGGTACTGCTACCCTACTAAATGGAGAGCAATTGCAGCCTGCCTCCCAGGCAGTGAGTGTGTGGGATGGAGAGGGACAGTCCCTGATACAGTTAACGGAGCTGTTAATTCCCTACAGCAGATCCAGGCCAGGCCACTAGTCATAGCTTAGTAGTTTCAGGCCTGCTTTTGGTGAGAAGAAGTTCATGTTAAAGAGAGATGCACAATGTGGCACCCTTGAAGGTCTTTCACTGTACATCACCAAAGAGCTTTCCATGGGCCTTGGAGTCTAAATATCTCAAGAGCTGACTCTGGAGATGGTCTCTCTAACATAGGGATAGTAATGACCAGGTCGGGATGTACCCCAGGAAGACTTAAAATAATGATTACAAGGTTAGCATCAGGTGCTAGACCAGGGTACTGCTTGACCCTCAAAACTACTAGCTACTGCTGAGCAGCAAATCTCAGTGGCACTCGGCTGTGCAGTGAACTTATCTGCAGCATAAAGCTGCATAATACTCTCACAGAAGGCACATTGTGGTCCTTCCTGCAGGCAGTGAACCAGGTATCAGCTACACATGCCTGTTCCAGGAGAAGGTTATATTTTCTCTGAGATGCTGCCTCCATGAAGCTGGGGATGGAGAAGGCTGGTATGAGATACTAAGAGACTGGAAAAATGGAAGATGAAGTAGGAGGGCAAGAAAAGAGAAAACTAGATTGATAGAGAAGAGAGGCAAAGAGTGAGCTCCTTCTCCTCTCTCTGCCATCCATCTATCACTCTTTCTGTTCCAACTGCCTTTTCTTTCACTCTTTCCTGACAGAGAAGAATAAAGATAAGAGGAAGAGGTCTGCCGTGAAAGGGCAGAAGCCAACCCTAAATTTCTTCTTACTCCTCTTCTCCCTTCTATTTAATTTCTGTGTTTAACCTGGACCTGCTTGTTATTTTTGGTATCTGTGATAGACTCAAATCTTAGATCTCACAGCTGAGCTGTGTTTGCCCAAGGCAGTCCATCCCCTCCAGAAATGGTGGGAAGTTCCACAGATGGCAGCCTTCTTTGAGAGAAAAAAAAAAAATCTGAGACCTATGTCTTCACATGTTGGTGATGCTGGGAACTGCTACCTTGAAGGCTTGGATTGAAGCCAAGTTTGAGACAGGGCTGCAGAAATGCTGAAGTGTGGAAGATAACTGGAGAGCACAGTAAGTATTTGCAGTTTTGGTTAGTACCTGTTTAGCGTAATGACAGATAAAAGCAGAATGGCATGAAGACAGGAACAGACCTGCACATGCGCAGAAAAGTTAGACAGGATATCCCTCTGGATCAGTTTAAATCAAGCTTGGAGCAGTCATTTTATATGTACAGATATTTGAGACACACAGGTAGAAAAAAGGTCATGATGATACAGGTCTCTCATGCAACAGGTGATTTTCTGCCACTTACCTTCTCCCTGAAATGCCTGTTTTCTGCAGTTGCTGTCAGAAGTGATGCCACAGTCTCACTGACTTCATTTTTATTTTCATTGAGAAGTAAAGCCAAAGCTCTCAGAACTTCCTGCTGTGGTGGAAGGTTATTGGAATTTATTTTGGACACATTTTGCTGCAGTTTTCCGTCTTTTACTGACTGCAACACCTGAACCACAGACGCTGGAAGTGCAAGAGAAAGGTCCTTGTTACTTACTTTATCCTCTCAGTATTTTTTGATTGCTCCTTTTCTTGCTAGCAATCCTCAATTTACACTATACACACAAAAGACATGAAAAAATCCCCATCTGAGCAACTGTAGTGTTGCAGTATCTGCATGGAGAATTGTCTGGGCTTTAAGTTGGTCTAGTTTCTCAGATCATCTTCAGAGTAGGAAACAAGTAGATGAGCTATGTGGGACAGTGCAGCATTTATACCTATCCAGAGCTAAGGGTCTGCCTGTCAAATCTTCACTTTCTGATGGAAGATGTAAATTTGCCCTGCAACAAGTGAAGCCGAACATACTTGTCAGTGTACTGACTTCCAGAGCTTCTTTGTAAGAACTTTTCCTAGGCATATTGATGTCTGCCACAAAGAGCAAGGGCTAATGTGTTTCAGAGGGGGGTTGAAATGCCTTTTTCCTTACATGCTTTTGGGCAAAAGCTCCCCAGTATGCCCAAATAAAAAGGAAAACTAGGCAAGGTTCCTCAAACTCCCTCTCAAATAGAAAGGAAAACTTGGCTTGCCAGGGACTGCACTGTAGCACATATTGTGGAGCGTCTGCTTCTCCCTTTAGCTTTCACTGGCTGAGCCTGCAAAACACTGAGGTGCTGTGATCCCCTGACTCCTGAGAACTGCTCAGTACTTCAGAAGGTGTCTCCAGAACATATGATGAAAGACCAAAACATCATCTAAGTTGTGGGCACAGAAAATTTCCAAGACCTTGGGCTCAACCCACCACCATCAGCCATTTCCTAATAATCAGTGCTTTCAACATAGGTGTTTTCCCACTTGAATATGGAAATAGAAATGACTGAGGGTCCATCTGCATCACCTCCTTTCCCTTGATACCTACAACCAACCATTCAAGTGCATTCAGACTTAGTAGCCAAAGAACATCTTTGCCTCCTTTCCCTTATTCTTTTGTAAAATCAGCCTCAGGGCTGAACTGTTCAGTGCTGAGCTCAGAAGGAGCTGAGATGTACTCCCCAAATAGCCAGGAGAATTTATATATCCTACCTTCTTTTGCGAGCTGTAGCAAATAGCCTCCAAGGTCATTAACACTGTGGCTGGCGAAATAGTTGTAATACTGAAAGACGGTAATGATCTCAGAGGACATGCTGGAGTAGAGGACAGGCTCTGTCCGGTCCAGGATCTGAGACACCAAGATCCTGAAGACTGCAGGCAGCCATGGACAAAGGGACAGGTTAGTGGGAGCAAAAGCTGCTGGCAAAATGCCACAGTTCACTTCAAAGCCAGAATGAAAGAACCGTATCTGCAAAGCCAGATTCTTCCCAATGTTCTTAATCTCAACTGTGGTTATGTTAGAGGCTAGACAGACCTCCTTCCTGTCTAGGTCTCATAACTAGAGCATATCTTTGTGAGGATGAACCTCTGCCAGTTTATGGCAGTCCAGCTTTCTACCTAATTAATAAGCATCATTTCTACCCAAATGATATCCTGAATCCCTAAACACCTATTCACATTCACTGCCATTTATATCTCCGCAATGCTACTGAGGTAGGGGAGATGTGCACAGAGGTAGGATTTGACTTTGCTGTCTTTTATTTTCCTGGGTGAGCATGTGGCATGCACAAAGTTAGTCTGAGGCACTCTCTGAGAGCTGCAGCATGGAGCAGGAAGAACAGTGGTCTGGGTAGGCATCTGTGGGGCAGGTGCCCAGGCCTGAGCAGGTCAGCCTACATCCCCACTCTGAGCGAGAGCTAGCCAGTATAGCTGGAGTTTGAGATGTGGTACACCCCATCCAGAGAGAAACCCCTGCTCAGACAAACTCGCTTGAATGTGGATTGATTTCATCCCAGTGTACATAATGGGGCACAGACATTATATAGATAAAATTGTGAGGATTCCTACTTCACTGAATCATTTACAAACCTCTATTTGTGAATAGACTTTATGATTAGCTCATAAACCCTAAAACAGTATTTACTTTTCTCTTGACTGCACCTTTTTCTCCTATTACGACCTGATTATTTTGGGCCTAAACTGTTTCAAGAATTGTAGCATTAGTTTTCAAATGAGATCTTGGAGCTATGGCCTAACAGACCTCCAAGGGGTTGGAAAACAAAGCAACGGAGATTGAGTAAAGTCCAGTACACAAGTGTTCTCCTTTTTGATGCCTGACACATTTTTTTGCAGCAGTTAGTACCTGTTTCTGCGAGTCCTGGACACTCTTCATTCACAGTGGTGGCAAAATTGATATCCAACTGCTTCATCATCTTGTCTGCAGATGTGTGATACACTCCTGAAGGGCCAGTACACTTCATCCAGAAAGCCAGCAGTGACAGCTTCTTGTGGAACTCTGGAATTGCTGGAGGAGAAGACAAAATGAACGATGAAACAAAGCCACACTGGAAACATAGACTTCTATTAAGAGAATAGATGGTAGGAGTGGAGGAAAACGCACCCTAGCCCACTGATGGACAGTCACTGTTTGCTGGGTCACCCTATGCCTTTACCTTCACCGAGTGTGACCATGTGCTCACCCCAGGTTTGTAACATGTTTTTCTCTTTCCCATGGCAGATGTGAGACAATTTGCTCCCGATCCACTTCTTGACACTGATGTCTCATCCTTTTAAATGCCACAAAATACTAGGGGAATACCACAAACGGTCTGCACAAGACTGGTCCCTGCCCTAGCACTGCTCTGTGGCCTTGTGTAAGTCATTCAGTTTTGTCTCAATTTTCTGATAAAGTAAATACACCGTGTTGTGTTTACCTATCCTGCCAGAGCACTCATGAGGTAACTCTGTGTTTGTCAGACTCTTCCAAGTATTAAAATAGATGCAACAACGAGAAAAATAATGAAATAGTTCAACACAGAGATGACTAAAAATGAAAATGTTCAAGGGGTTGCCTCTGATAATTTAATGCAGATCCCGCCTTTCCTCAGGAAAGAAAGGTGGAGGTAATTGGCTCTTCAGGTGTGGCCATATCCCCATCCCACCACACCAATGACATCTGTCCATCTTCTGCACATCAGGCAGAATAAGAAGTCCTTTCTCTTCTCACCTGCTTATTTCTGAGTATCACTGCTGAAGACAAATGCAGGTGGCACCTGCCCAGCTATGGTGACTGCTACACCTACTGGTAACCCTGAGTCCGCCCTTCCTACAGTGGCATTTCCTGCAGCGATGGTGAGCTCTGCACAGTGACTATTTCAGCAGGCATGCATACCCAAACAAACTTTTTGGAAGAAATCCTCATAAATTGTCTCTTACCATCAGTAAGAGAGGTGATATTTCCCAAGTTTTCAGTGCTGATCTCTGCAATATTCTCCATCACGAGAATCTGCCTGGACAGCTTATCCAGGAGGTCTCTTGTCACAAACGGTGTCTTACTGCAGAACACAATTTGCTGGTGAAGATAAATGGGAAGAAAGGAAAAGAAGTCACTGAACAAAAAAACCCTCAGCCTCAGAAGAAAACAAAAAACTCTAAAACACCTGAATTGCAATGCCAAATTCATTGCCTGGAAACACAGGATCCTGGTAACTTAAAAAGTTGTCTCTGTGATATTTTATGGTCCTGGTTGATAGCATCATTAAACACGTACATCCAGATCTAGGCACTTGAGTATCCAAGCAGCCATTTGCCAAGGTAATTTCTGATTTACCCATTCCACAATGCTAAAGAAATCCATCATCATAAGTCTTAAAGCCACAAAAGAGTATTAGTCAGAATTTGCATAACATAGGCCATGGACTTTCAGGACATTCCTGCCTGGAGGAAAACCACAGGCTGTTCTTTTTCCACTGCCTTTCAGCTCTGATCAGGTGCCTTTGTTAATTTGCTGCTTTCTCCTTGCTAACAGTACCTAGTACTGACATCTGTGTTTTCTTCAGCAGTTCTTGTAAATATCGTTCATATCAAATCTGCTCTATGTGTGGACATAGTTCTAGCTTGACTCCCTGTGCTGCATAGTTACAGTGTACTCTGGCATTTAATCCAAAAACCTCCCTTTTTATCATACTTGTAAGTCAGCAGTGTCCAGAACAACACTAAGGATGCTGGAATCAGGCTCACTCTGAATTGTTTCAATAGGCCTTTGGGAAAATAAAGCTAAGTGTATTTAAGATGGAAGAGTGAATAATTGTAAAGAAGAAGTTGTAGCATGTTTTAATTCATCAGTAAAACCGAGATGCCCTCACTTACTGGAGGTTTTAAGTCACATTTCCTGTGCATGGGCTTTGAAAAAAAAGCTATTAACCCCCCCCTTCAGTTAGCTGTGAGCACGAACTGAAAATTTTGATGTCCCAGGGGGGCTGTCATGTGCTGCCTTCATCATGTCTGTTGCAGACAACCTCTCTGCCTCATGTGTAGGAGTTAATTTCTGTTCTTGAATGCTGCAGCCTTGACTGGCGCTCAGTTAAGTAGTGGGGACAGGGCCTTCTGTTTTACTTCTGAAGACATGGGCTGCCTTAACTCGGGGCTGCCTTAACTGAGGACTGACCTCACTGAGGATTTCCCAGTGCAGTCAACAGGTGCTTGTAACCCAGAGCAGGGGATGCCCCTGTTACCTGCTGCACTGATCCTCAGCCCTCCTGGGCAGCTTCTGCAAAGTGCCCCATAGTTCACATATCAGATCTATTCCAAAATGGGCCAGGATGGAAAAGACAGAGGTTCTTTTGGCTGGGGGTGGAGTCACCATCCTACCCCAGCACATCTGTTCCAGCCCTGAGCTCCTGCTGCCTCCAAGCACTGACCTTGCCAGCCTGCTTGTATCCATGTTGCAGGTAGAGATAATTTTAAAATATATGCCCCAAATGAGGTGAGTCTGGTACCTGAATGAGCTGGGTGCAATACTGCAAGTGCTTAACTATAGTTATATCGAGGCTGTCGTTCCCTGTGGTCAGGGGCAGAGGGCTGCCGGCCACGCTGGTGCCCACACCTGTGTCCTCGGTGAGAGCTTCACTCAGGTGGCCTCGGGCTTCTGGATGCTCTGTCCTGTAACTGAGGGAGGGAGGAAGGAGGAAGTCAGTGCAGGGCCGACTGCTGTCACAGCAGACACACACACACGCACACTCACACAGGGTGATGAGCAAAGAGCACGGCAGAAGAGCTGAAAGCATGGAGAAACTTGGTGATGAACCCATCATATCACAAAGGAGCAGTGCTGCCCTGGCTGGGCATGGGAGGGACATACCCACCAAGGACAGACCTGTCTCCTAACTGGTTTGCCCTGAGTGATATGATGCCCTAACAGCAAGCCTTGTTAACTCGTGGTTACTGTCCCTTGATGGTGACAACTTTTCCCCATCTGTTGATGAATCACTTGCCCAGTAACTCTGGACTAAGCACCATTTGTGCTATCCCAAGTACCGAGCTGCTAAGAATAGCTCTGTGCCTCTTGTGTCCTCCTGCTGCCAAATTTAAGGCTCAGTGCAGAAGGAAAACCACTGCTGAGTAAGAGACTTGATGTTTTCATATGCTGTTTTAGGCACAGTGTGTACAGCTTACTTTGCCAATTGCTTCTAAAAGAGTGTAGAGCTAGTCTCATTGTGTTTTAAATCATTATTTCCAACATTGTCTTGCTGTACAAATAGTCCTCCCCATGTTTAAATGCAAAGCCTGAGGTCAGTCCCCAGATGGCAAGTGTGTTTGGCTGTAAGTTCAGAAGTTTCAACACTTGCAAGCTTTACACTGAGTCACACACACGTCTAAAAATGGAAGTGGAATCTGTACTGTCTGGGGATGAGCCAGAAGGGAAAAAAAGAAATTTTAATTTCTACCTTAACTGGTTAAAGCTAGATTCTTAAATCAGCACAGACTGGACTGAGCTAAGAGTGCCAGTTTAGCAAGCAACACCATTTTCCAAGTTTTTCTTCCCAACTAGTCTTATTCTGGAAAGAGAACATGAGATGATGGGAACTGCATGGTGGTTGGTTGTTGCACTCAAAATTGCTTTAAGCAGGCTGTGAGTAGTACAGGTCCCTGGCTGGTAAGCACAGGGTGCGAGGGAACCACGTTCTCTTCTTTTTCTCCAGCTCCAGTGCCGTTTAAATGCCTATTGGGCATCGTGTCAGCTCGAAGTATGCAAACATGCTTTTAGGATTTAATGATTGAAGCACAGCATCTTAAAGTCACACAACAATGGCAGGCCACGGCACAAATACCACAGCTTTTTTTTCTATTTTGTTTTTTTTTTTCTCGGAAAGACCAAAAGTGATGAAAGAAGGGCAGGTAACACGCAGGGCCATGAACAGAGTACCAGTCATCACTCTTACATTCCAAAGGAAACCTACATCATGCTGCTTAAATCTGGCCCTGTGTTATTGTTACTGACAAGCTTAATCCACTGCAAAGACTCATTCGGCTAGAGAGAAAAGACAAAGGGAGGGGGGAAAAACCACAGAGGAATTAGTAATTACATCCAAGGAAAGCCAGGTCCAAACCTATGTCAAGGAAGAGGCTCTGCCAGTATTGATGTCAGCTTAATTTCATTTACCCTTTGCCTTTGAAGGAGAAATTGCACATATTCGCACAGGGAAAAATAGGGTCTTGGAAGCTAAAGATTTTGTGTGCAGCAGCCACAGGGAACCCTCTGACCCTATAAATGCATCAAGGATTAGTCAGTCTTCCTTGAATAAATTGTGCACCAGGATCCCCTGTTAGTGCCAAGAAGCTGGGGTATCAGTTTGGCGTAAGCATAGCTGGCAGTTACTACAAACTTACCTATTCTTCTCAATCTCAGTATCTGAAAATACTGAGTCTGCACCTCCTCCACCATTACAAACCTCCACACCACCACCATCCTCATCATCAAAGTCAGAGGTGTTCAGGAAATCAAAGCTTTCTAAAGCACTTTCAACTGTTAGACTTAAACTGGAGGACCTGCTTCGGCTTACTGCTGGCTTGCACTGCAAAGGCAGAATGAACCAATGAAAACCCCAGATATTAGCTACTACTGAAAGATAAGAAAAAAAGATAAAGCTTAAAACTTTCAAATTCTTCATTTTATTTTTAAAACTTCATTTTATTGGGTGTTTCATTTCAAGCCTTCATATTCATAGCATATACAATCAAAGCCTGAGAACTGAGAAAAACCTCCCATTCCTCTTCCCCTCCCCATCCTACCCACTCTTTTCCCCAAAGGAAAACACTCAAAGGCAAAATTCGACGTGTTTTATAGAAACAAGAAGTATGTCTTGAATCCAAGTTTTGCAGCTTTTGGTGTTCTCCAAAAAGAAAGATGGCAATTAATGCAATGGAAATTGAAAGGGGAAGGCACATTCCATAATTGCTGTTCTAGCTACAGAAGCCAGGTTATACATATCCAATGGCACTATCTGATTTATTCAAGATGTAACTCCAACAGGCCTTAGCCAGGAATTAATTTGGTTCCATATTTTCAGATTTATTCAAAATGGAAGGAGAGGACTTACACAGCCTTTGAAGCCAAATGGCTTATCAAGGAAAAGCCAACTAGGCATCAGATTTCTATGTGACAGAGAAAGGTAATATTGTAACTCAGAAATTAACAGAGGGGAGAAACCATCCCACCTCACTGCTGGGAAGAAACGCAAAGGAAACTTTGCTCTTAGTGTAGGAAGTATCAAAGGCCCTGGCACCATGTGGCAATTCATCCAGATATGCCCATAAAGTTGCTTTCACCCTGCAGGTTCAGATGTAGCTTGAGGGATCATCTCCATTGGTTGGTGCAATGAATCCAACATCTTTCACACTATGTGATAATTTGATCAGAAGCAGCCATGAGCAACCGGTGCTGTTATACAAGCTGCATCCTCCAGTCCCAGACAGGAGCCATGACTCTGTTTCAGCTTGTAGGAAGAAATGTATTGGCCTCCAAGTTCAGATTCAACACCAGTTGGAGCTGAAGGCAGTTGGAATTCTATTTCCAATTCATTTGCGCGCAATATTAATGAAATTATGGTAATCCATTGGCACTTATGATGCTAGACTCTTTAAAATGACTGTACAGTCATTAGCTGATCAAACACACTTCACATTTGTGACACGGGTAGGTGCTGTATCCCACTTCCTGTGCAGCACCGATGATTTTAGCTACCACTTCCTTCAGGGCTGGTAGTGCAGGTTCTTCAAGCAAAAGCAAACAGGAACATGTGGGCTTCTCATTTTTTCTGCTCATCTAATATGTCCAAAAGAGATTTCTTCAGCCATAGCTCAGCCTTTTTGTGAGTGAAGCCCAGCACAGCTGCTGGCGATGCTGAGTGTCAGTCTGCAAGCTGATCAATAGGCGACAAACACACTTTAATAAATCTGGAAGAGGCATCCCAAGTGTGCAGGAATCCTGTCTGCACATCCATCCTCTCTGCCCCCCATTCCCTACCTGTCCATTTGTAATTTTGGATCAAAGGCGTCTAAAGAAACAGTCTCTGCTGTTTGGACAGTTGATCTCTCTGTGCAGGCTGCAGAGCAGCCATGAAGTTAGAAAATAATAGTAATGCTACTTTTGTTTGCTTGAACCTCCTTGGGAAGTAAGTAATGCAAGAAACGGGCTGCAGGCTGTCAAAAAAGCACTCACTCAGCTTGGGAAAGTACCATGTGTCTGTAAACACTAATGAAAACAAGGAGGTTAACAGAGTTTCTTTGTAAAAAGGTAATGCAGAGAAATAAATGTCTCCCTCCTTCGTCCTCAGCCATGTTTTTGAATGATGAGGCTAAAAGACTCTCAGATCAAGCTGCATATGAATATGAAGTATTTGAAATGATTATTTCCCATATAATACTCTTTGCAAAGAAATGCGTCACGACTTATTATTCATGGGGGAGATACGAGTCACAGTGATCCACAGTAAACATATTAACAATACACATGCAAATCCCTTTTCTTCTGATTTTCAGCATTATCTGTTCATCCTGGTGTAACCACAGGGTATCTCTCATTATAAAAATGGATGGGGGAAAAAGGAAAAGGCTTGGAAGAAGCCTAGTTGATGTGGGGCTGGCAAGCTTCAGTGAGAGTTGTGCTTTTAAATTCCTTTGGCAATTTAGAAAATTCAGCTTCTATGGCTACAAGGCCTGATCCTCAGTTGGTATAGTTTTGCACAGCTTCATGGAGTTCAGAGGTAGTATGCTAAAGTACACCCACTGAGGAACTGACTCACAGATTTCAAAGGCAAGAGTTTGGCTATATTTGATCTCCAGTATGGTACAAGCAATGGGTTCACAATTGGTTTCTTCAGAGAAGGGTATAATTTAAATAACCCTCTGCCATAGCACCTTTTTCTCTTTCCCCCAGGTTTTGATAAAAGATCCAGTGCTTGAGGATACAAGGCTACAATTAAGCGCATTACCAAAAAAAGTTTAAAAATGCAACTCTGTGAAAGGATACTCCAAGCAGGAGGGTATCTACTGCTACTGGGGGAATTCAACTATTCTCCAAAAAGCCTCCTTTGATGTTTGCGAGGCAGGGGAGGAGATTCTATCTGCTCAGATTTTCTGTAGAGTAGTATTTTCTGAAAATGTACTCACTTTTAGGATGTCATCTAGATGCATCACTTCTTGGTCGAGGTCCTGAAACTCTTTATACTGCTCTTTATGTGGCTCAAGAGCTAAAAGAAGCCCTTGCAAGGCTTCTTCAATGCTTCCATCAAGATAAGACTTATATCCTTCTGATTCCCCACTAATCGATCCCTCACATGGCAGCCTCTCTGGGGTCAGGGGTGTCTCTGTTGATGTAAGCCTTTTAACCAGCTGCTTCGTGATGTTGCCCTCATAGGTATCCAGCTCCACAGGCTTGAGCTCTGAAACTTCGTCTGTGTCCTGCAGGAGAGAAACTGGGACGCTTGTTTCTATAAAGACATGATCGCTTCCAGCATCAGAGGTTTTTGGGCAAACTTGAGGAGCTGCCTTTGGGGTGGTCTTGTTCTCAGCCACTGCTCCCTCTCCATGGGACAGCAGGTCCTTCGGCTCAGCAACAGAGTCTCTGCGGGAGTCACTGCTGCTACAGTCTAGGCTTGAGCTCTTGGAGGACTCGAGAGCTTGGTGCTGGGTGGGGGTCACAGTGATGTCAGGACTGGAGCTGACGTGTGCAGAAGAGGACTCTGCTGAGTTGGCAGGGGGCATGGAGTCTTCATAAGGCAAGTCACCAAAAGTAAAGGAAAGAGGCCGCTTCTCGGTGGTCACTGTGCCATTTTCAAAGACATCATCTGGCAAATTGGACTGAAAAGATAACAGAGAGAAAATGTTTTTCATGAGGCATTGGCAAGAAGAAAAAAAATAAAGTATGTGCCCTTGAAAGGAAAAAGATGAAATAGGCATTCCAAGACTTAAGAGATTGGAAAAATGTTTCAGATCCAACTTCTGCTTTCATCTGGTATGGCTCCTCGTTTCAGCAGGAAAACTGCTGGAAAACTGTGGCTCAGCAGCTCTCTGTTAAGCAGAGAGCACTAAAAAGTGAGCCCCAGAAGAGAGGCATGAATTCTGATCACCCTACTAGATTCCCTCAGACAGTGCTTCCAGTGCTTTGTTCTGGTTCATATAGCACAGCTCTTTTTAATGGGGTTGTACTTAAGCTACTGTGTCTGCATTTTCCTACCTGTTACACATTTCTGTTCTACTTATTTTCTGACTTCTAAAGTGGCAATCCCCAAACTGTAATAGTTTACTCCAAACGTTTCTCTAACAGTAAAATTGTGTGGTGGTATATTGAGCAGGACATTGAACATTTAAGAAGCAAAACCATCCTACAGAGATTCCAGAATGATCACAGCATATATATATGTTCATCTCTGACTGACCTATGGGGAAAAATCATCCGCCTATCTGACCTACAGGCCTTGCTTTGTTATGTGACCAACTCATGGAAATGCACAGCAGAGATAGAAAGCAACTACTATTTTGCTGACAATTTGCTGGAAAGAACTGTAGGCATTCATATGCTGTTAAGCTGCATAAGGTTAAAGTGTCCAAAACTTGCATCTTTTTTCTCCCATTACTATTAGCAGCTTTTTTCCCTAAACATAGTGATACTCAAAAGGTTTATTTCTTCTTTCCCTTGACATGGGTATGCTTTTAGCATTTGAAGTCATGTTACTAGCCAAATATGTAACACCAATCATCAGCGTAGCAGGTGATTTTTAAGAACACTGTTGGCTTGTATTCCTGCCCTGCTCTCTGCCCACAGATAGTTGACTTCTAATCATTATCTCTGTAGAAACCAAAGGGAATTTAGATTTAATGCAAGCCACATGAGCTAACAGTTATGTCCTCCCCTCTAATCAGTCAGCAAAATGAGTGAGTTGCAACAGAGAGCAACACATGAAGCATGCGTGGAAATGCAGATGCCACACAGAGATTGAAAAAATCCTTCACCAATCAAAAAACAGCACTCACATATAGCTCTAGCCCTGCTTTTGGGCTTAGCCTGAGCGATGGCAGGTCACTAAAAGAGCGACTGCGACGAAGCTTGTCAAAGAAAGTGTCTTGCAGAGCATCTAAGATTGTCAACTTTGGCCTGTCTTGCAGGGGATGGAGCCATTTCTTCAGCAGTTAAAGCAAAGAGGGTGTGAGGAAGGGCAAGTTAAATGAATGCTTTGTAGCAGAGTACTAAATTACAGGCATGGGACGCAGCATTTGTAAAATTAATCTCTGTACAAATGGCCTGATAAAGCATTCAGATTTCAATTCACGCAAAATGTAGGAGCACCCTGTGTATACCTTTGGTATAGGGGCAAATTTTATCACAAGATAATTAAAAATACTTGTGCTATAATTATTGTTTAATTACTGTTACAAAATGAAATCACATTTTATAAAGACTGTTCAAGCATTATAGCAGTAAGGCAAGAAGAATAGGTATATAGTAATTGGCCACACAATTTCAAAGGTGCCAGGACCATAGTCACCTTCTTTTTAGCAGCTAGGAATGCACTTGCTTTGTAAGCATTTGTAAGGGTAACCTGCTGGAACCAGGGAAGCAAAACTTAGACATGTAAAGGAATGAAGTGTTTGCAGTGTTTGAACTGCTCTAGGGCTTCTCATTACATAAACATGAAGCTGAACAGAGCTTACAAAGAATGAGTGGTCCTTGAAGGTTGGTGTTTCAGGAGTGCCTTGGCTGTACATGGACATTCTTCTCTGGAGAGCAGATGCCTTGCTCACATTTCCTGTGGATGGGGTCAAGTCTTCAACATCAAAGGGGCTACAAAGACACAAGCAGAGGGAAATGAAAAGGTTATTAGACTGAGTAAGAAGGACTTTCAGGTCCATGGAAAGGCTTTTTGAAAAGGTGGTGTATTAGCACATGAAAACCCAGAGGTAGCAAGTTTTTTAACAGGAGTGTTTAAAAGAAAATGCTGTTAATTAGACAGCAGCCTCAGAAGTGCAGTTCTCAGTTCTGATAAAAGTGTATACTCAGAAATCATTTGAGTGTAGTCTGATGTTATTCTTCTCACATGAAAAGTATTCTTGGATTTGAGTTGCCAAGTGTTACACATATTAATGAGAAAGGCGCTCTTCTATTAATAGAGCTGTTGCATTATAAAGGAAATCAAGAGCTGTTATTGCTGACCATGTTTATTGCATTACAAGAAACAGCATACATGATTGTAAAAGTTAAATGCATCAATGCTTCTTCAGAAATGACATTCACCTTTTTCATTAAAAAGTGGTGAGAATGGAGTTTGGATCTTGATGCCATCAGCTCACCTATGCTGACCAGTGCAGATAGAGATCTTTATGAGGTTTCCCACCACCCTTGTGGTGTATAAAGCCCTTAAATGCCAGCTTTTAAAGATGGGCCAACTTCTGAACTTCACTATGCTAGCATAAATCCAGCACTGATTTTTAGACTAATATTAATGAATATATGTGCACTCGATTATGTCCCCTTTTTAATCCTGGCGAAGAAGTAAAAGCTTTAGGCAATTCTGACATCTCTCATCACTATTGGCTTCCCATGCCTCATAACATCAGTACTTACCAAACCTAATTTAACAGCTGAAACTAGGCATAACTGCCTTTGCCACAGGTAACACAGACAATCTGTGGCTGACCATGAACTGTTTCTTATATACCAAATTTGGGCTGCAACTCCTACCCAACCTTCCTCAGCATGGAGAAAAATGGAGAGGACAGCCTACACAGATGGACATTTTTGTTAAAGTTTTACATCTGATTAATTGACCAACTAGTTCTACTTACTACCAGGTGATTTCAAGGTTCAGCTTTACTGTGCCAAGGTCATTAATGTCTACAGCAACCACCTGAGGTCGAGCTGCAAACAAGTCTTTTGTCTCACAGGTTACACTTCCCACAAGGATATGAGTAGCAAGTCCTTTAACTTCTGTGACCTGTAAGAGACAAGAATAGGACATCTAGGATCACACATGGCACTGCAATCATTAATCACAAGGCAATAGTTTTGAGTTTCTGGCCTAGACCTCCTGCTAAAAGGCTTCCAAAATACAGTTAAGTCTGTTGCATTATCTAAGGGAAAATCTGAGGTTTGGTTGTGGGTTTTGGGTTTTTTTTAATATAGTTGAATATGATCATGAGTCTACATTTTCCCTTATGTTTCTTCATGGGTGTCAGAAAAGAACAACGACACTGGTTCAAACCAAGGGGCTAGTCAATCTTTTATTTGGTCTTCTGCAATAACCATAAGCAGAGCCCAAAAGAAGAATGAGAAGAGGGAGAGCATATAGCCTCTCAGAAATAGACAGTTGTCCTGACTGGGAATCGCCTGATGTAATTTGTCTACTTAGTAATTCCCAAGGAAGCTCTCTTTCAGATATTCATCTCTTGTAACTGTGAAGCCAGGTAGTTGTTTGCACCAATGATGGCCTTTGGTAAAGACTTCCATAGACCTACTGGTGAGGAACCATATCCATTATGTTATTATAGTAAGAGTACAGGACTATTCATAACTGAAAATTCAGAGCAACAATTATATATGCAGCTCCTACACAAACCAACCTTTGCTTGAAAGTCAGTTTTTGAGCCTTTTATGTGAACGTGTTTGGAGAGAGTCCGAAAAGGGGAGTGAATATACACATTTTAACCTTTAACCTTAATAATACCAGGACTCTTGTGTACTATCAGAAGGGGTTCTCTCCTAACTTTCCACCTTAATCCTGTGTTGTTAAACTGGGGAGAGTGACTCACCTTATGTCAATACTTGCTTTATGAAAACCTACTGTCTCACACATTTGGGATTATTTTGTTTGCAGTTTTATAATCACCTGCATTTCTTTTCATAAAGTCTTTGCAGTGGCTACGTAGGCCATCTCCCATAAGACTCTTGAGATGCTTTTCTGTTTAAGCTGTCTAACCAGGGACACCTGGAATAGTTTTTAGCAGCAATTTCTAGACAAGGGTCAGAGAATGGGTATCTGTAGGTTGGAGGTATGTTGGAAGAAATGCATATGGACTTTCAGCCATGAAAAAAGTGTGTTGAGAGGCCGGGGGCAATGAAGGCATGGAGCAGTGGCAGAAAGACTCCAGTTAGGGAGGAAAACCTCTCCCACAGCACTGACAAACTGGTTAGTCTTGTAACTAAACTGAACAATACTACAGCACTTCGGTTTAGTAGGTGTGTCAGAAATACTAATAATGGCTCGTTTCTAAAGAGTTAAATGATCTGCTTCTGTGTTTTTGCTGACGGTGAATGAAAAGGCAGGTTCTTGACTTCTGCTTTGCTTGCAGGCAAGAGGGAGAGAGAAAAACCTGCATACATACACTGCATACATACCTTAATGGAGATCAGTCCAACAATGAGAGGGAGGAAAACCATTTCTTCTCCATCCCAGCTCTGCTTGCCATTCACTTCTATTTTCCCTTTCAGCTTCCATCGCTGCCGACCGTAACGCATGAAAATCTAAAAAAGAAAAATCCTCTTATTTTCTTGGGAAATCTGCTTTCATGATGCACAGGTATCAGAAACAGAACTGGGGAAAGTGTCTGAAAAAGGCTGGAAGAGTTAGTGGCATAGGTGCTGCCTTTCTGCTTCCCATCAAGTCAGAAGGAAAAGTCTGTCCTGGAGGATCTCTGTCTCTCAGCTCTCCTAATTGCTCCCTTTGGTAGTGTTCCACTCACTCAAGCTTTCCCCATCATGTAACTAGATGACTCATAACAAAGCTGCAAGACATTTAGTTCTATTTACAGGAAAAGTGGCAGGCGAAGGGAGATTTGGGAGAGTGTGATAAAAGCCCCCACTGTCTTTCCTAATACCTACAACTGGCTAGATGTGCTGTCTCCCCAGGTGAGGTGAGCTTTTGGTGATTCCCCAACAGAGGCCGCCCCAGCTGCAAGGTTTTGGCTGGCTGGTGATGGAAATGAATGACACCCACAGCACAGTAACTAAGAGCAGCAAGCCACTTTGGGCATAAGGGCTGTCTCGGACAGACCTGCTCTGACTAACCAGCCTCACAGAGGAAGCACATGCTGTTGCAGGCATAAGAGCAGCAGGAGACATTCATCACAGTGAATGAGAGTGACAACAAATGAATCTATGATCAAGACAGCTGGGAAGTAATGATTGGGGGGAACCATTATCAAGCCACTGCAGAATTCTTCAGAGTTAGTTCTGTTCTGGATAGAGCAGGAGGCTTTTATTTTTAACCCATCTCTAATTAACCTGCTTCTGATGTTCTCTGCTGAAACACTGCAGTGACCAGAGATCCTGACACAGCCTTACAGCAGGTAACATCTGAGTCTCAAGAAATGGTTATTCAGCATCTTTCTGCTATGCTGCTTTATGATGTAGAGCCTAAGCATCCAGTAAATCATACTTGCAAGAATGTGTTCAATTTACTCTACATGCATGAGATGGGGCATATGCTTTTTTCCAGGCAAATTAGAAATGTTTGTCACAAATAACATTTTTACATGCTCAAGAAAAAGCTCGTAGTTCTTTGAATAGCCATCACCCAGTGCTCTGAATACATTTTCCAAGTCTTTAGACAGAAGCCCTGACAAAGACAGACATACAGAGAACTGCAAGGTTTTTCAGAGCACATACAGCTGTTACTTGGTGTGCTGATGTGAAAAGGTTTTATTCATCACAGTGTAAAAAATCAGCACAAATCTGCCTTCCTTTTGATTTTTTTTCTTTTAAGCAATGATAAACCAAAGCAGACATACCTCATATTGATCTCCTGGGCAGAGCCGAGCGAAGCCAGCCAGACCTGAGAAGGAAAGACACAGAGAGACTGTGGGGGAAGCTGTGCTGCCAAGCCACCCAGGATTAGAGTGCAGTGGGGTGCCCAGGGTCACCACTGCCATACTTGGACAGAAGAGACCAACCGTGCCCTGCAGCCCCCAAGCTGCTGTTTATAACCCCCCCTCTTACTGCTGCCTTCGCACCCTCTAAACCAAGACAAATCCTGTCTTAATTTTCTATTTTCTTTTTTATTTTGTATAAAATTCACTGGGCTGTGGTTTCTTGCACGTGAAAGATTTATACCTTCCAGCTTTCTTCCCCCCTACAAGAGCTCAAAGTTTCCTTTTACATAATAATTATAGAAAAAGAACAGTTTCCTGACATCATCTGCCTTCAGAAACTCAGCTCAAAGCTTTTACTATCATGAAATGTAGGCGAGCTGCTGATCACTATGTAGTGCTTGCTGCTTAACACTAATCCAACCGAGTTATACACTTTAACACAGATTCATTTTTAGTTTGTCTTCACAGAGACACAGCAAGTGAGAGGGGCTCCTCCTGCTTGGCATTTCCGTAACATTATCATTCCCATAATAGCTTTCAATAGTAAGTGCATCACAAAGCATGACTGACATCTGCACTGTGAGCTTTATCCTGTTTTTTCACACAGGGAAGTAGCGCAGCAAAGCACTTGTGAGATATGTTTGCTTTTGGTTTTTTGGTGTTTTTTTTTAAGGTAGGACACGAAGATTCTATTCCTATATAGGCACCACGCATATGAAATGAAAGTTACCTGAGGACCATGCTGAAATCCTATGAAAGTTACCATCCCTCTTCCAGCTGCTGACCTGCTCTTCTACAGGATTCAACTAGCTGTTTTTCCCATAAAGGGAACTCTCTTTTCTCATAGATCTCTAGTAGGTAGTTATTGCACTTGTTTTTGTATAAAACTCTACCCAACTTTTCCTGCCTGAACCTAAATCTATGCCTTTAGTGTTGCAGTGCTCAAAGAAATCATTTTGAGGACACATACGAAGCCTGTGGTAGAGAAAGGAATGAAAGCAAAACTACTGGGAATTTTGGGCTGCATCATCCTAAAATGCCATGAGTGAACATATATGAGTGTGTTAAAATCAAGACAAGTAAGAAGACCCCTACTGTCATCTTTTTTATAGGGATGAATTAGTCCTGCTAGCTGGACTGTAAGAGCAACTAGATCCCTGCATGCAGTCATGGACTGTCCCTGTGATCTGCTTAACTGCCTCTTCAATTTCTTTGACCAGAAAAGAATTTTCTTCGCTCATCTTACTGTTTAGCAGAACGGAGAGGCCCTCGTACAGAGCTCATATTACCAATTCCTCTCTAATTTATTTACTGTTTATAAATAATTTAAGATTACTAGCACTTCATTACTGCTTCTCTCTCCCTAGGCATGCTTTTATAAGTGAATTTGATCTCTGCTGGGACACATTACCAAAAGTATCTGAGAAAAATAAAAGGTCCTTTCTTTGTCCAGTGGATGGGGTGGGAGGGTGAGAAAATACAGCTTACAATTCCATATGGATGCTGTCCGGAGTTGAGGTCTGTGAATAGTGACTAGCCCAACAAGGCTGGACAAATCTTTTCTGCCTGATCAAGAGGGGGCTAAATGCTGACTTGACAACAAGGGCTAAGTACTTTCAAAGGCTCTATTGTAAAATTTCAAATATTACACCTTTGTAAAAGCACTGGGTTTGTAATGCAGACAGGAGAGGAGATTGCTCCCAGCATGTCAGCATAAGTAATCAGGGGACAGGGTCATTACGTGGCACAGGAACCTGAAGTTCATGTAGCATGTGCAGCTCTGCTGGTGTGCAGGATGCTGGACTTGCAAACTGTGGTTGCTGGTGCTGGGCTCCCTGTTACAGAGCCCCCAGTGCGTCAGGCCAGCGTATTGCTCTCCCTGTATGAAATGCCTGGGCATTCCCTCCTGCTGTCCTGGCACTTCAAACAGGTATAGGGGCACTTCCCTGTTCATCGAAACAGGACACCTGATTCCATACAGGAATTTCCACACTGGGTTTCCCTGTTTAATTTCAATAGCTGATTAATCCTGAACAGTAATCTAAGCCTATTGGCAAGTTTATTATCTTAATTTTGAAAAATGATTAGGCTTTTTTTTATCTTAAGTATCAGTCATAAAAACACAGTGTAGCTTCTCTGCTTCCCGACAGCACTGTGTAGGTTGGCTTGCTTTCAGTGTAAGTGACAGAGGGCACAAAACAAAAATAACTTTCACTGGAATGGCTAGGAACAGATAAGCTTTGGGGAGAGGAATGCTTTGATTTTAAATTAGATCCTAAAGTTAGCTGGATATGCTGCAGTATAACTTAAGGGGGAAACTTGCTGTGTGATCTGCAGGCTTTTGTGCCAGAGCTGTTGTAAGCCTCAGCTATAGCAATGGCTGGATTGTCCTATTGGATTCCTATTTCTAGGGAAAACTATCTAGATAGAAATCTTAGATGTCCTAATTAGAGGATACTTAATGATACGGCATTTCTCTTCGCCGTTTTCTAATTTGGGCTTCTTTATGTTACGTAAACTGTGTTCAGAAGTAGCTGCTGTTTGTGCTCTGCTGCCCCACGTGAGTGCAGTACCTGCCTTCTCGAGAACCCTCGAGTTTTGCTGGAGGATTTGGGCATACAAAAGAGAAGGGCCAAGACCATTTGTGACACTGTGGTGCCTTCTGCAACATGTCCCACTTTTAGGAACTGTGCATTGCATTTACAGCAAGTAAAGAAATGCTCTGAGGGATCTGACCTGAGGCAATTCCCTTTACACACTCTGAGACACTGTGTTTCCTTTGGCATGTCCATGCTGTGGTTCTGCTGTGTGTTTCTGTACAGAAATATCTGGCTCTGTCTCTGTGTCCATCTTGTAACTTTACATCTATGCATCTTTGACTGCCTTTCCAGTACAGAAGGGTGGGGACTTTAAAACCCGAGGGATGGAGCTAGGAGAAACTTCAACAGCAGCTGTATTTGTCTTCTCTAATATTAGAGCACAGAGTAGCTATTTTAACTTAATCTAAGATTAATCTTAATCTTATGCAGTGCAACCATGGGACACAACTGCGACAAGCCAGGGAGAATCAAAACCCTGTACAAGATTTGTGAGCTCTAAAAGCTCTACAGCAGTACTGTGCATGTTTTAAATGGCAAGATTTCAACTGAAGAATTAAGTGTTCATGAATATTTAGATGATGGTTTTGTTTTATAGAACTATTTTCATGTCAGTGACTGAAGATCCAAAAAAGGTATTTCCCAACAATCTCTTCTTTAAGACATTGAGTCTTAAAGGGATAACAGCATTAGCAATACCCAGTGATCCACTGAGGCTTCAGGTAAAGCTGATTCCATTGTATTCAAACCCATAAAGCCCCCTGTGATAAAGACAAGGACTAAAATGGAAAGGTGAATACCACCACTGAGTTGTCTAGGTAAATTACCCTCAGCTCTTTGCTTTTTACACATTTGGTCAAAAATAATGGTAGTCACAATTAGCAAAAGTAAAGGACTTAGAAACAGCTGATGTCAAATTAAGAAAGTATTTTGAACTTCAGCTCAATGGAATTTCACATAATTTCCCAGTTATCTTCTTCAAGGATTACTGAAATAGAGGCAAAAAGTACATCAGCCTTCAAAACTGAATTGCTTTGGCTGTTGTGAGGAGTGTTTGTGGGAGGTAATTAGCCCAGAAAACAAGAAGCAGCATATCAGAAAATCTCTTTGTAAGCTTTGATGTTCCTGTTTCTGTGATCCTTTCCAGGGGACAGGGGTGTAACTTGGGGGATTGAAGTCTCAGCAATGGATACGTGTGGGGAAACCACACCTGTCAAATACACGTCACACAGCATGTCTTGATACCCTTAGTAACGTGTGCAGCAACTGCTATTGCTCAGGAGCAAAAAGGGGGAAGGTGAAAGGAAAATTACCTTTCATCTTGATGCAAAACTCGCCCAATAGGTTTTCCAGTTCTGCTTCTATGGTACACATGTTCTGTGTTGGACAGGAGAACAGTGAGGTCAGACAAACACTCTTTGGGCCTTTGTTTCCCCCCCTTTTCTTTTTTTCATTTTTAAGCTCTGTTTGGAAGGACAGATTCTGTTATGCAAATGAAACATATTTTGCAATAAACTCCGTCTCAGAGCCATCTTTATTATTTAGCTATGTCTGACCCTAAAAATGGCAGCTGAGCTATGCTTGCTTGCACCAACACTGAACACAACCCCATGCTCTTCTGCTGCTGCACACTAATCCTTCTCCTGGCAGAGGGAAGCTGTGGTCCTTGGAGTATAACTTGGTCACTGTCCTGGTCCTCTGCAGCCAGGACATGTGCCAGCCGCAGCTCCATGTCAAAGTGGCTCCCAGCATGATTTAATCTCTCAAGAAACATGGACTATATTAAGAAAAACAACTATGGATGATGGGTATCGACCCTTTCTGGTTCTTCCTTCAGATTTTGGAAGGTTATCATAGAGTGTGTACTGGGATGTTTGCAACACTATTAGACTGCTCTGTTGTTCATCTTCTGCCTGTTTCATAAAATAGACCTTGATCAGTGCAAATAAAACAGACAGGATGCAGCACATATCTGTATACACATGGGTTCCAGTCCATCCCTAAATCTGTGGGCAGGAAGGAGGTAGTCAGTTATAGGTGGGTTTGGGGTACATTTATTCTTGTGCTGCAGGTCCCGGGTATAACCCAGCTCTGATAGAGCATAAATTGTTATTTTTAGCAACTTTTTGGGCCCATGTAACCTGTCTTTGTAAGCCATCAGGTATTCATCTGAAGACAAATGAATAGCAATTCTTTTAATTCTTTTATCTGGATGAAACCCTCCCTGAAATCAGTGACAAAGTTCCCATGGCTTTCAAATAGTGGGAAAGTGAAAAGAATAAACTGATGAGGGTGTACCTCTGTGTACTCCTTGTAGCTCCTGTTGATTTCTGTTAAACTCTCTCGAGCTGCTTTGCTGGCAGGAGACATTGCAAAGGCTTGCTTCATTTTGCTGGCACCATCACAGAGACGTTTTTGGATACAATAGGCTTCATAAAGCTCATCCACCTAGTAGGAACAGGGAAAATGTATTAAAAAAACATAAAACCCAGTAAAATAAAACCAACGCAATGAAGTAATTTGCATTAAAAGGAAACAGCCAAACCATTAGATCCAATGGAGGGTCTGAAGAAATGAAGCTGTAATACTGTTTCAGCCTATGCGAAAGAAACATAAGACAGAAAATAACTTCCACCACAATAATCTCAATACAGCAACAGTAGATGCTGCCAGCAATTCACCTGCTTGCTCTGCATGCCTTTAAGCATTGCTACTCCCTTTTTCCCTGTTTGGTAGAGCACAGTTGTACCCTCCGTAGAATTGTAATGGTAAGGCATGCATGGAGGAAGCTTATCAAATATATCAGTGCAGAAGCGTTCTTTCAAAGACAACTTCAATGTCCACACTGCCAAATGGGACTGCAAGTGGTAAATGACACATTTAACAGGGTCATCAGTGTCTCAAGTTCTCCTAATGTCAGGATCGAGGCTGTTACAATATTTGACTAAGACAGTATTGGAAGCTGGGAGTGATTTTTCATCATCCATCCTTCAGAAACTGGGAGCCATAATCAGAATCAGCACATTAAACGGCTTACAAACAGCTGATGTCAAATTAAGAAAGTATGTTGAACTTCAACACCCCAGGCATTTACATAATTCCCTAGTCATCTTCTTACATGCCTTTGACATGACTTAGGCACCCAGTATTTCGTAAGCACTCTGGAAAAGTTTTGCAAAACGTAGTCGCAAACTGTTTAGCATTTCACCTGTATCTGTCTTCAGAGGGTAATGGATTTACATGTCTCATGCTTTGGTTTCCCTTCTCCCTCTAATCCCTGCATGGAATGTATACATTTACTCCCTCTGAGTTTGTTAGGAGCCTACAGTGGTATAGCTGGTCTATATATATATATATGTGTGTGTATACATACAAGGTATATATAGTAATAAATATTTTTACAAACTTAGTTTGTCAGATACAGAAGATGTGGGTTTTCTAACCTGACTTTATCAGAGTGAGGAAAAAGACAGGAACAGAGGAAGCTTGTCTCTATTTTTTGCTTCTAATGTCCCTGCTAAAACAGGATGATATTTTTTTTTACCTAGAATAACTTTTTTCCTTTGTTATCTCTGACATCAAGGGATCACCCTATGCTCCATGATGCTTCTGCTCAGTAGTGGATTTTCACAGCAGAATTTCTCTCTAACAAAGCATCCAGTGCCTTGGCTTCATAAGTCTACGACTTTGTGTTGCTGCATTAGAGATAGCCTAATCCAGACATGTTTCAAATCCCATTTTCCAAGCCTGCTTAAGCTCTAACAGAAAGTGCTGTTGTAATTTGTTTGGAACAGGACTTCTCTTCCTGATGACTTCAAAGCCTCAGGTTGACTTTTACAAGGCTATCCTGGATACCTGGTAGCTGAAGAAGCCTTTGACTTGAGGGCACCCTAACCAAAACAGAGAATGCTTTGCAAAGTGATGAAGCAAAAGGTAATGGAGGCACATGTAGCATTTTGCCATTCTGAAGTTATAAAAAAAGATTTCTGCAGTCATACCCACTCCTATTTCTCTTGCAAGTCAGCAAGCTAAAAACAGCTACTATTAATAGCTGTCACTGGGTATTTACTTCTGCCATTGGGGTGGAGAGTTAGCCTGGGATCGATACCCAGGTCCTGCCCATGTGAGCATGGCCAGGGCAAGCTCATCTGCTCCCCAAATACATGAGATCTACTGCTGTGCATTCCATTTTCCTCTCTTTGCTTCCTCTATAGAGCTGCAGCAGGTAGGGGACAGAAGGCATCTCTGTCACCCTGATTATGTACTGCTGAAAAAGACCTTCTCTATCATTAAAAAGAAAGATGTTTCCCCACCTGCCCAAGCCTGCAAGCTTTAGCATTGCACAGTTTAGTTTCTTTTGTCTCTGTTGCTGTGGGTTACAGAAAGTGAACTAATGTACTCGGCAAGCTTGAGTAATATTGACCAGAGTTACCTCTTGGGTTCCGTGCTTTTCAGTCTTGATATAAGCCAAGAGCCCATTAGCTCTGAGCAGGCTGGAGTGGGAAGGACTTGAATGGAAATGTTCTTCAAGTACTAATTTTTGCCATTCATGTTGCCAGCAAGAGAGTAGGTGGCTTGAGGAACAAAATTTTAGTCTATCACCTTATGATTTATATTTTTATTTTCGGCTCTAAGAGTAAGAGAAGAGTGAAATTAAAAGGTTTGAATAGGTTGTCATAATTGGAGCCCTTCAAGCTGTGCAAATGCTTTTCAAATTACTCTCAAAAGATATTTCATCTGTCAAAAATAATTAATTCCTTTGTCAGGCTCAAAAAAGTAACTGATTGCTAGCAGATATGTTTATAAGTAAAAGAATACATGCCATGGATTTTGTCCAGGTCTAAAACATATTAGTGTAAATCATAAGTACCGCCACTGAATACTCTCGCTGATGTATTCAACTGGATGTCGGCCCCAAACCATGCAGCAAAAGCAAGAGCAGTGAAATCCAGGAATAAATCCAAACTAGCTGCTGTGTATGCTAGAGATAACTCCTGAATTAAATTACTTTTAGATAAAGCTTTCTACCTATAGTTTAACAGAAAGTATGCAGTGAGACAGATTTTCCTCAGCAAGTCTCTGAGCTATGTTCTCTGTACCTAAAAGCATGCAGAAGAGTCTCAGGGAATGGCTGAACCTTGGGGCCTACAAATCCTGTGGAAACCCTTTCTTTGGCTCCAACCACAAGCCTATCATGGAGAAAATACCCAGTCTGGGAGAGGCTTCATCAACGTGGCCTCCCCAGCACAGAGGGGTAGCAGGAGGCTAAGGGTTTGTTTTCCTAATAACATAGAAACAGATGCAGAAGAAAGATGATAGGAGAGTTCATTACCTTGCTAATGTGGAACTCCAGCCTTCTCATGTATCTTTCGACTGCTTTGATTTGCTGAAAGAAAGGAAAAGGCTGAGGGTGATGCACATTTAAATAAATCAGTAAGACACTGACAGGCTAGTTCTGTCAGTCCCTATGGATCTGAGATACTCTTCCTTAAAACACACTGGACCTTACTGCTGTTAAGCTGCTGCTGACAATGGAGATCCCTGACTTCTGTACCTAATATATATTTTTGAACAGAAAAGAATTCTTATTTGATGGGATTTCTCTATGTTTTTCTAACTATTTAAAAAAAATCACAGCTTTTTTTAGCTTAAAAAATAGTATCTTCAATACTTTGAAATCCTGTATTCAAATTTATCAGATTCTCCATTTCAAAATCCATTCTCATTCTTAGCAAAGTAAACCCAAGCTTAGCATTTTGACTGAAGAAAGGAAAAGCCAGACTTGTTCAGGAAATATTTTTGAAAGTTTTCCTTTTCTTTCACACGAATTTTCCTGCAGGGAAAAAATACTTTCAGTTTTTCCTTCCTCAGAAATGGCAGAAGCAGGAATGAACTGGAGCTTGACCCAGCACCCAGGCACCCTGGTGTGCCCTTGCCAGCACTCATCTGCCTGGAGCTGACTGGGCAAAGTTGCACATGGTAATGGATTTAACGGCTGTCAGCTGACAGAAATAGAAGGTCTCCCTTCTCCACTTCCTTCCTTCCCTGGCTAGGGTCTGCCTCTTTCCCTGTGCCCATCCCAGAGCCAGTCTGACCCAGAAGACCTCAGGAAAAGGGTTACACAGCTGCCTGGCAGAAGTACTGGGCAATATCAAAGACCCCTGGGAAAAGAAGGGGAGTGGGACTTCTTCCTCTGAGAGTGGAAATTATCAGGTAACTTCTCCCTCAACAGTGTTGGGATGGCTTGTAGATCTGTGAGAGAGGTTTCTCATGCCAGTTATGTACACCATATGGATACTAATGCATCCTTGCAAAATGAGTATCAAAGGGAGTAACATACCTTATCTAAATCATATAGGACTCCCTGCAAAAGAAATTATGAACTGTGATTAATTTTACAAGACAATAGCACCATGAGAAAGTAATGTTTGTCAGTCAAGAGTAAACATAAACAAGACCATGGTTAGAAGGAAAGAAGAGCATCAGTGCAAATCCCCTGTATCCCACTTCCATCCCCCGGCTGCTCCAGCACCTCAAGAAGGTCACTGTGCACCTACACAATGACAAAGCATGACACGTACCAGGCGTGAGTTTCTTTTCATGTCTTTTAACTGAGTAGTCAACTTATCCAGTTCTGTCTGGTGAACTTCCAGATACTCACTGCAAACACAAGCCAGAGAAGGATGCATGAGCACTGCAGCACATACCAAGCTGGCTGGTGACCATCCTAAAAGAAAATCTTCCCAACAAATGGCTTTCCTCACTGGATGCGTTTACAGTCAAAAACTCATTTACACGGATCTGTCTTAAAAGCAGTTCCCTGCTGCCTTTTTGAGAATAAATAGGAGCCACTTATTTAACTGAGTATAAGAGCTTGGTGTTCTCTTTACATTGAACAACCAGTTTCAAGGAAGCTAATCTGCTGCTTAGTTTATGGGCTGGTGCATTCCAGTTGCTGTCCTTGTATCTGGCTAACAAAAGCCCTGTTATCATCTGGTATGTTATCTGAAAGGTGATACAAGTCTTTGATAGGACTCTAGGAAATTCAGGGGGCAAAAAAAATCTAATGTTGAAATCACAGACTTTGGGACCTATACTTGAAATGTGAATAGAAATAGGATTCTGCCCCTTGTAATCCTGTTTCCCATACAAATATTTCAGATCCTAAGTGTTACAATCCAGGCTCCTGTAAGGAAGGATCTCTTTTCTTGTGATATGCTTCTCTAGGTTCTAAAACATCACAAAAAACTTCAATCAACAAGCAGGAAAAAGGCTCTTACTCCAAACCTCTCTTCAGAGCTCGGTAGACCTCTTCCATTCTTTTAGGCTGGGGCTCTTTGGGTGTGGTGCTATTCTTATGGCCCAAATTATGCATTTTCTTCACCTTTGCTTGGGGTTTCTTGAGCACAGAGGAATTTTCAATAAAGGAGTTACACCTGCAAAATGAACATCAAAGAGGACAAAATCCCTATAAATTATAGAAATCTCAAGAAAGTGTAGCTTGGAGAAATTCTGATATTATCTCTGCCAGCAGAAAGGAATCTGCTTCTGTGCCTGCCAGTGAAAGGACTGCATTTGTTTACAGGTTAAGTGTCTAAGTAGCCTGGGACATGCTGTCAGCTTTTAATGAGCCCACTGCCTTCCCAAGACACAAATACTCATCTGGAAATGCCAGGCTGAGTCTGAGGCTCATCAGATATTTCTCTGTCTTACACCATGCCTGTCCTAACTCATATTGCTTAGCTTATAGCCATGAGAGGGCTGAGCTACATCCAGCTGCTAAAAAGAAAAGGGAGCACAAATAATCTCAGCTTGAAAGCCTGGGGACTCCCAAGGAAGACTGGGACTTGGTTAAGAGCACTTCTGGAGGATAGTATCAGACCATTGGTCTGGAGTATGGACCATAGGTAGCTCTGTATGGCAAAGGCGGACAGTTGTGCTGCATATAGGTGCCTTTGTGGTGACTTTACTAAGGGGTAGGTCAGCACCTAACAACCATCACTGACTTGCACTGACAATGGGAGATGACCCTTTGCCCACCATTCCTCCTCAATCGCTAACTGGTGGTCTGGCACTGCGAGACTACAAAAGTTAAAATTAATTGTAAAGTAGCCTCTGAGGGCACCAGGGATTGAAGGACTTGGTAGGTGGCTGACTCAAAGTTCTAAGTTCTGTCTAGCTAACGGGTGGTGCATGTAAAGGCTCCACAGCCAAGCCCAGTGAAACGGCATTGTTTTGAATTCATAGCAGCACAGCAATGAGAAAACTGTCTTTTAGGTAGCAGTGGTCTTAAACCAGGGGCGGTGGGAAGTGTTTCATGTTCCTGCACATTTCACATGTTGAAAAGAACCCTGCATAAGTTAGTAAGTTAAAATGTTTCTCTGAAATTCTCTCACAGCTCTGAGGCAAGCAAGGAAGTCCCGCATTAATAGGGGAGAGACAAACAGACAGTTGGTAGTTCAGGCAGAGGGTTAACAGCTTAGTCATACAAACAATATATAGAGACATTTTAGCCTAGGATCCTTTATTTGGCAAGGCAGAGAGAAGGAAGCCCTCTCTCACCTTCTTTCCACCTTCAGCTCCTAAACCCCAGAGCTCCTTTAGGGCCTGATTTCAAAATTCCCCTTAAGAGAACAAGGGCACTTGCCTGGACCGTCTTTCCTGAAGCCCGCTGAAGCCAGCAAAGGACTGGCTTCTAATAATCCCATTAGGACCTCCTGGGGAGAATGACTGTGATCCTATTGACATGATTTCAGGGAGCCTGGAAGATATTCCTGAAAAACAACAGAAAGCAAGTCAGTGACAATGGAGGATAGGAGGCAGGTGGTGAGCCTGGGACAGCCTGGTGTCCATCACTGATGTTAAGGGGTAACTGAATCCCACAATGGGCCACAAGCCAGGGCATGAACCTGTTTGCATTGTCAAATCATCCCTGCTCAAAACCAAACTGCTTCTATTTTAACTTACAGCCTAGGGTCTACTGAAAATGTGCCAGAGACACAAAGAGGGTCTGGATGTGGCATTTAAAACAACATGCTTCAATGTGATAATCTCAATGCCATCCCTGATTTCTGTCATGCCTGGTATGCTTCAACCCCAGCCCCACTATCTCCATTTGCAACATCAGGGTGTCCTGGACACTATTTTGGGAGCATGCAGTGCTCTTAGAGGGCATTCACCATCACTGTATATAATAATAAAAAAAAAAAGAGGGTTCACTCAGCATGAATCAAGTCCTACAGCTACCCTTTGATCCTTGCTCATTTTCCCTGTGGATGTTCCCACCTGGCTGTGAGAAGGAAGATGCAATGGGTGTATTCACGACCATGATACACCGTGATGAGAGAGGGATACTCTCCACCATGAAGAGAGATGAGTAAACAAGCTTCAGGCACTGTATGCTCTGCATTTTATGTGTCCAGGGTGAGGCTCAGCAGGAAGGAAGCCCTTAACCTATGTGTGTGCTCATTTCCAATGCCAGCTTGGCATCTGCACCAAAGTAAGGCAATTTCAATCCACCCACAAATAAATAGCGAAGTGCTATGGTTCACCACAGCTCCATCAGCTCCCAGGAGGGCAAAGGGGGATGCCTCTCTCTTCGTTTCCTCTTTAATCCACTGCTTTCCTTGTCTCTGCCCTCAGCAGACAATTTGGCTGATTTTTCTACTGACGTGTTTTTGTGTTGCTCTGGCAAAAGGAATGGCCCCACCAATCTGTGTGAGGAGTACCATGGCCAGCAGAGGCCAGGTAGCAGGGCGGGGAACAGGACGGGAAATGGGATGGTGGAGAAGAGGACATTGGTCAGTGGGTTGTGCCAGACACTGACTCCTCCATCCTGCACAACTCATCCTCTCACTGCCTTCATCCTTCCTGGGATGTCAGCAAGGCTGCTGATGTCATTGTGCTGTGAAATGGACTGAGAAACTAGGCCAGCTTAAAAATAACCTGACAGAAAATGAAAAAAAGAGGTTTTTTAATAGTTTTTTCCTCTATCTATTTTAAAAGCTGGACCCAGCCTGCCCCATGGCCCCAGTTCATTTCACTCCAATAGCTGCCCCAAGGGATGAGCTTAGAGCCAAAGCAGGACAGTGTGGCAGGTGCTAGATGGAGCTGATGTTCTGTGAAACTGTGACCTATGTGGCTTCGGAGATGACAGCAAGTCCAAACCACCCTCTCATCCCCACAGACAAGTGCCCAAAAAAGCAGCCACTTGTGAAGGCCACAAATTTGCAGCATAAGCCTTTGCACCTGAACATATTTATTAAAGATAAGCAGCAGAGCTACCTGGTGCCTGCATGGCAAACACTCACTGCAGAAAGCAAATACATGGGGAAACACTGTGCACTGCCCAGTTATATTTAATATGTAGCATTAAGCTGGGCAAATATTCCTTGAGGTGGCAGTAGGTGCTACGGCAAGCTACTGCTTCTCTGTGGAGGGGACTGTATTGCCTGAGGAGCTGCTTTGTCATGAATATTTCTGCAAAAGCTCGGCCAGAAACACTTCTTCCAGTCTCAGCATGGCCAGTGCTACTGCTAATGAGATGTTTTCTCTATTGCACAACCAAACCAGCATACATCTTTCTGTTTTGGAAGTGAGGGCTGCCCACCTGACTGGTCAGCCTCTGAGGTATCACTTGGGCTGCAGCCAAGGGCAGTTTTGCCCTCCACTGTGGTCAGCAGATAACAGTATTCACGTCCCTGGCCTAACCAGGATACAGCCCATCCAGCTCAGGGCTCAGTTTAACCACAGCAAGGATAAAACTCTGGGACAGAGAAGTCCCTATCAGGCAGATGAGGACCATGAGCACCTCTGCTAGGCAGAAACCCACGGGTAGGAGAGAGAAAGGAGAGACTGGGAGCCAGAGAAGCTCAGGAGCAGCTGCTCCTCAGAAGAAATGGCAGCGAGGATGCACTCTGGCTAACTCACACAGGCATAAACATGCTGCAGCCACAGCTGGAGATACTTGAGTCTTTGGTGAACAGCCCTACACTCAGCCCTAGCTCTGTAAGGCTCTCAGCACACTTCTGCAAGGCAAAGCTCTGCTCAGGCTTGCTGATATCTGGCACAGCACTTGCCAGAAGGCATTTTGCAGCTTCCAGGGTCACACCTCATGTTCCTGTAGATGGCATACAGTGTTTCCCCATGACAGCTCATGCCTAACAGCTCAAAATCCACGAAGAACCAGCTCCCGAGAGACACAGCAGAAACCACCTGATCACAGTACTCTGGGTCTGTGCGGCAAGTTCCCTTTGGTTTTGCAAATAACTTTAAGACAGTTAGGCTACAATCTGTGTGTTCTCATGGACATACAAGGATTTACATTAAAAGTCGGGTCCAAAGAGACAAGGAGTAGCAAATCCCTTGCAAGTGTTCAGCACATGCATCACTTGACAGAATGGTTAACACACATACCCTGACAGCATCTGGAAACCTATGAGGGTAGAAGCTAAACACCACTGACAGTCAGAGGAGATTTAACTGCATAAACATCAGCCATTCCTTAAAAAATAAGATAAATAAAATAACTTGAACTTGGGTACTAATCATGACCACATTGGCTATAAAAACAGAATTGCTTTAGATTCAAAACTGTTGTCAAAATTCTAACATCTTCTGCACCAAGAGTCTCTTCTGTATTAATGTGAGCAGAAGGTGAATGCACAAACAAAATCTTAAGTGTCCATGTGTGTGTGCATACACAACTGAACTGTTTTGGTTTTCTTTTCCTTTGGGAAAACATAAAAATTAAATAATTTTGGAAAATGAATGCACTTATTTATTTTCTTTATTTTGCTCAATCACTCAGATGGCTTTGCAAGGCTTAGTAGCTAAGACATTCCTCAAGATACCAGAAAGAGTTGTGCAAGAAATGCAATTGAAATGCAAATTAAAGACCTGCCTGGAGCTACGTTTGCTTTGCTTTTGCATGAAACTGTCAGAACTAAGAGCCCAGATAGGCTTATGGCCTCTCCCTATATATTATATATAGTCTTGGTGAATAATGTATGTTTAATTTCTGTACAGAACAAAACTGATACAAGGAGGTAACAGTCAGAACTGATGAAATCACCCAGTTTTGTTCAGTTATTTTCCATTGGCTAGAGATTGACTCTATTGTACAAAAACAATCTGTTCTTAAGATTTAAACTTACATTGCTGCCATCTCAGATATTTCCAATCAACCCCACAAAATTGCACTGACTCTGTCATGCAGCAGCAGGCCCTTAGCCCAGATTGACATAGACAATGGCTGCAAGTGGGCACAGCATTGTTGGATAATTTATGGTACCTACATCTAGCAAATATACTCCAAGTGATGAGTATCTGTCACATTGTTGTGATATACTTTGTTGGGGGGATTCATTTTCCTGCCACTTAAACCATTCACAGGACTCTGTGCTATCAACTAAATAAACCTGCCTTTGAATTTAATAGTACAGTTATATCATGCTTATATGCATGGATATAGTTTCTAGTATAACTACAATGAGGCTCAGCCCATAAGGACTTACCCAGATCTCTTAGTGACCTGACTGGTATCCCCATAGCTGAACAATACCAGGGGATTTTAGTGCTATGCCAGTGTAGTGATCAAGTTGCTAAGACTACATTTAGAAGTTCTGTGATACTGTTGTCTAGATACAGTATAAATTTTGCTCTCAATATGAAGCAAGTTGCACATCTAAAATGGTATTAAATGCTTTTGAGATTCAAGATCCACCTCAGCAGGGGATGCATGGAGTATGCTTACACTTTTAAATCTATATAGTTAATGTATCACAAATGCTTCATTTTAAAAAGACATCAGTCTCCTTACTGCTAATATAAGCATGTCCTGTGTAGAAGTATAATTAATGTAATTAGCACTGTCCCTGCTAAGTGCATGGCAGTTGAATGATGAGGCCATCAGTGAGTCAAGGGATAAGGTGAAATCCTATCAGTTCTCTTCTGTCCTATTCACTGACAGCTTGCAGCAGGGAACAGCAGATAATTGATGATGTCTCTGTCCCTGAGGAAATAAAAGTCCCCTCTCTCAGCTCTCCTTTCACTCTGGCAATGGGGAAACAGCTGAGGCTAGCTAATTAAAGGGGAAGGGACCATCAAGCCCATCACTTCCACAGAGCTGCCCTCTCTTCATCACTCTCAGCACAGACCTCTACCTCCCACAACGCCGAAATATTTGATAAACAGTGTGGCCTTTGATCCACGCTAAGAGAAGGGAAATTCAGTCAGAAACATATTTGCTAAATCTAGACTGCCTTTTGTCCAGTCCCTTTTTGTTTGCTTCTTCCCCATGACCAATCTGGAGAAGGTATTTTTTGTTCACCACATGATGAGAGGAAGCTGGGTTTGCCAGGCAGGTGCTAGTAACCATGTAAAGCTGCAATACACCAATGGTGATGGTGCTCTTCATTCCTCCTGCTCCCTCCCTCTCCCACTAACTACACAATAAGGGGTTTGCTGTAGGGTGTTATGGAGTTGTCTGCAGCTGAGGGTTCATGGAATAGCAGTTTCAAAGACATCTGAGGATTATATAGAATCCCTGATTAAATAAGAATGTGGGGAAGGTGTCAATGACTGAAAGGATCCTTGATAACATTTTTTCCTGTTTTCATGGTTCAAGGTCCATTCTGGATCCAGGGATCACTCCAGCAAGATGGTATGTTGATTCTTCTGCTCATCTGTGGTCAGCAGGCTGTCTGTTAAAAACTGGTGATAATTATTTAGGTAAAGGTAAAATTAAGGGGTCCACTAACTGATGTGAGTGAATGACCGTAGAAGTCAACTGATTGTGTTTTGCACGCCAGGAACATTTCTTTCCTACAAATCTGGGGTATGTCTGACAAATGAGCTGGTATCTTCTTGACTAACAAAAGAAAAGAATATGTTCCCCTCACCTGTGTCAAAGGTCTATGTTCTGCTTATCAGGCTGGCTGATTGGCCTACAAAGGTAAATACTTCTAAATGGAGTAAGATGACATTTAGGAGCATGCATTTCCTAAAGAATAACGCAAACAAGGGAAGAAACTGATTATATCCTACAAGTCACATCCTCCTCCCAGACAGCCAATCCTCTCTGCTTTGAGCTCATAAACCCAAAGAGCACAATTCAATTCTAAACTTGTGCAGGCACGCACAGTTCAATGCTGAGCTCATTCAGTGCACCTTCAGCTGGTGTTGCTTGCTTTTGTAGCCTAGTAGTTGAAGTCTAGTAATTTTTAATATTTATTTTCCAACTTCTTCCTTCTGATTCAGTTGAATTACTTTGGCAACATGAGGCCAGCATGGCCAGTAGCCCAAGTAACCACCTGGAATTTATGGCTTCCATGCTCCCTAAGCTCCTGGAAGATACAGAGGTATGCATCTTGGATGAGAATGTAGACGTTTTTGTGTGGTTTTAATATGAAAATTTGACAATAATATGTGGGTAAGAGCACTCAGGAGTGTTGTAAATACTTTCACAAGAAATTTAATTCTTGCATAAGAGTTTTTACACTTTCAGGACAAAAGCTTTTAGGCATTAGTGACCAGGCTCGTAATTTCTGTACATGTCAGGAACATTTCTGTGGGATGGGATCTCCTGGAAGAACCTGTATAAGAGTGTCTTCTGCAGGTCATTCACTTACATAAATTACGACTTTCATGGCATGTTTTATGCTCCCAGTGTTTGGGCTACTTCTTCCTTGTGCAGGGCAGCATTTGCCAGAGTTGTATAGACACGTGAGCTCCATCTGAAGAATTATTCTTGGTTGCCAGAATAAAATCATGTGCATTTGTTCCATTGAAGTCCAAGGCTAAGAGATATTCCTAAATAGTAGCATATGGCTATACTGACAAAACACTTCCCAAGCCTACATCAGCCGGTGAAAGGCCAGCAGATCTGTGAGCTTCAGATGTTAATTTTAGTGTATAGAAAGAGCCACATGGGCTTAACAGCATGGCTGTGGAAAGCAGTATTGCACAGAGAAGGAGCTATGCTGATCCTTTTTCTTCAAATGGGAGATGTGGGAGCACTTGGGACACGCTTGGGCGAGTTCAAAGCCATTGGCAGCCATGTATTCCTGTCCTAGCACAAGGAGGCAAACTTTTGCCCCATCTCTTGTAGCAACAAGAATCCTAGTTTAGCCCACTGCAGCTCATCCTGTGTTTGCTGAGGCAGGTCTCTTCCTCCACCATGCACATGCAAGCCTCGGCACTGACTATACAGTGTGATCTCTCTGAAAGCCTGCATGCACTTTTCACTGACTATTTTATCTCCATCAGTAACACCTGCAGTGATTCTTCTACCAGCTGTATTTTAATACCTTCGGTTTGGGTGGATTCAGTTTTTACAACGAGCAAAGAAATGTTTATGCAACCCATGTGTCTTTTAAAGCTCTTCTTATGCCCATAACTGGAAGCTTTAGTTTGTCATGCAGAAATCTCTGCCATTACCTGTTTCTAATACATGAAAATTTTAGCTAGAAAATGTTAGTACTTCAAATTTTAGCTTTTGTTTCAAATAATACTTTTCCCAAAACTTGATACTAATAGGAAGACTTTATGGTCTTATTTCGGTAAGAATATTTTAAATGTTTCATGGAAGGACATTTTCAACTCAAATGCTACAGTTATTTGCTATCTCATCACTAGACATCCTGAGCAGAAATTGTTTACCATCTGGAATAGCTCGTGTTGTTTGTTCTGTGCCTCCTACCCAAACCAAATGATATACATAAACCAAAAAGCAATAGTAACAGTAAGGAAAATATCTAATCTAGGTCAAGAGCAAAATGGTAAGTATATGTGATGTAAATGTATAGGGCCTGATACCTGAGGCTCCCACCACAATATAGCTCCATAAATTCAGTAAGACATCTTTCTCACAAGTCTAGGTGCCAAAGTCAGTTGTGGGGAGTTTTAACTTCCTCTTTTATTTTTACTGCAAAACATGCCTTTGGCTCCAATTCTCATCATCTCACTACAACACAAAAATAAAAATTCGTAGTGGCTAAGGTGACAGCAGCACCCTTTTTGTCTCATACTGTGGTTAGCTTTCTTCCTCCCCTTTTTGTAGCTACTACTTTACCAGAGCTCTCAGCACATGCCGTTTCCCCATTTTTTGTTGCCGGAGAGCCACAAACTGCCTCTTTCTCTGCACAAGCTCCCCTCAGAGAAAGACTTACACAGCTCCTTCCCCTTAGTAGAGCATGTGATGAAAACCTAAGGAAATGCAAATGAGTTATTTCACTGTAATAAACCCAAGGAAAATAAATTTGATTCTAAATGGCTCCTGCACATGACAGATGGGTTCATGGCAGCTGACCTCCTTTTTATTTTTCAGTTCCAACGTTTGTTTCACACAGATGACTGGGGTGAGCATGCACAGGAGCCCACATGGAGCCCTTCCTCATGTTGCTCCCATACAGCACTAGAGACACAGAGCAATCATATTCAGCTGGAATTAGGTAAATAAGCAAAATTTGGTCTATAACAGTATGTATGAGCGTGGCTGAGTGATCAGAATCTGACCATCTAATTAGATCTGACACTCATTCATTTCAAAACCATGCCAGTATGCAGAATTATTTTTGATTAGAAGTCAACTCTAATTCTGTCATCATTGATAATTCTTTATGTCAATGTAAGATTTAATTAGAAACAAAGTCCCACTGCCATCCAAGTGCCAGCAACTAATCTAAAGAAAAAGCACCTCTGAAACCCAACTGACAATGATCTTCTCATGCTTTAAATCCACCTTGCACAAAATCTCTAACAAGCCGTTCAGCATGAGTGACCTGCACACACAATTAATCACACACTCATTTTGTGTGCAAAGCAGGAGTAAAGCTGGAAAACTTTGTGCTGCTCTATTATTTACCCCTATATTAGGAGATAACTTACAAGGAGCAATCCTGTGAGTAGTAGTAAGACTAGCAGGATGCAAAACAGGCTGTAGCAATGTGCCCATCTAGCAGTAGCCTGGCTACTTCTTTGCCTCTTTCAGCATATGCCACTAAGCAATGCCTGACTGACTGCATAACATTGGGTGGAATTCTAATTTCTCATCTCAGGTCACAAAAAACTACCAACCTACTGCCCATTTTTGCAAGCATTAGCAATAGGGGAGGACTAAGAACCCAAGAGTGCTGCTGGTGGTCTCCCTTGTACCTTGCTGACCAACAATAACGTCTGGGCAAGCCCTTGAGTAACATCTAAACACAGGCTGGGTAAGTCAGCCCTGATGTCAATGGATCACTCCCACTGGAGTGCTTTGGCAAAATCCATGCTGACTCTGAGCAGTGACCTAAATTTGCCTGTCAAGTGTAAGCAGCAGAGTGGCTTCACTTTCTCAGACTGTGTAAGGAATGAACATAAAAACCTCCTCAGTGGCAGGAGAGAAAAGTAACGCCCCAGCAGCGTTTAACAGAAAATCGTCCTTAAGAGTGCTTCTTTCTTTAATTACTTCGCACCATTATTTTTGCTGCTTAGAACCCTCATTTAATGCAGATTGTAGCAGCACTCACAAGGACAGCAAGATGAGGATACCATCTCTTTACATCTGCAGGAAAGTAAATGCATCAAGCAAACACATGCAGGATGATTTGGGTAACCAGTGGACTGCTCTAGAGATTATTTGTTAGCTTCAGCCAAGACAGACAAACTGTAGCTGAACTTGGTATCCACTCCAGGTACACTCTAATATAAGCAGGAGTGAGCTAAATTAAACAAGTAAGACAGGCTTTTCATCCCTGAAAGGAAAGTAAAACATCATTGTTGTCAAATCCTTTCAGTCGCTAATGAGATAAAAAACGCTTTGCTGCTCCTCTTTAAATAAATGGGATTAGGGTGACTTAAAACTCTTTGGATGTTTATATGATCATTCTATTTCAAGGTGTGTCATAATGGCACACTGCTTACTAAAATATTGTTGAAGATACACTGTTACATGTCTTAGGACAGAAGATCTTTAAAGCTGGACAGGCACTGTAGAAACAGATTCATTTAATCTTTTTGACACCTTTAAGTGTGGCCCTTTGAAGAGCATTGCCATAACAGTCCTGTGTTACTTCATTTATATTTGGCTATAGCATATGTCTAAACCTCTCTTCTAGTACATCAAGTAGCTAGCTGAACACCATCCATGCACAACCCAGAGAGGCTGTATGCTCTGATGAAACTCTCTTGTCTCTTGGCTTCAGTTTGTTTAAATTCAAAACTTAAATCCTACATATACAATTTTTAGAAAATTTAAGTTATGGCAGAGGTTATAATTCTTTTGGCTACAGTATTGTAGGTTTTAAAAACTTTTGAAGGCACAGGAGACAGAAGTATGTATCTAATACTACCAAACAGCCTAAATTTCCCACAAAACACCACCATATTCTCAGGTCAGAATCATTAAAGCATCTGTGAGAAGCACCTGAAAGAGGATAAAGGGATAAGGGGAGTCTATACTAGGGAAAGAGTCCCTCTTGGAAAAAGCAGGACAGCTTTGTAGGCACACTAATGTTTCCGGAAACCACTTGAAAAAAGAAATTAGAATTTTACAGAGTACTGCTCTCCTTGCCATTGCTTTATGAAACCACATTTCATTTCAGTACCCATCAACATGACTTGACAATGTGCACTTGCAGCCCAGAAGCCAACTGTATCCTGGGCTGCATCAAAAGCAGCGTGGTCAGCAGGGCAAGGGACATGGTTCTGGCCCTCTACTCCATTCTAGTGAGACCCCAAATCACATACTGTGCCCATGCCTGGGGGCCTCAGCAAAGACATCGACCTGTTGGAACAAGTCCTGAGGAGGGCCACAAAGATGATGAGAGGGTTGGAGCACCTCTCTTATGAAGACAGGCTCAGAGAGTTGGTGCTGTTCAGCTGAAGAAGAGAAGGCTACAGGGAGACTTGACTGTAGCCTTTCAGTACTTGAAGGCAGCTTCTGAGAAAGATGGGGTCAAACTTCTTAGCAGGGCCTGTAGCAATAGGATGAGGCAATGTTTTTAAAGTAAAAAAGGTAGATTTAGACTAGACACATGAAAGAAATTTTTTACAGTGAGGATGTTGAAACACTGGAACATCTACAACAGAGAGGATGTAGACGCCCCTCCTGGAAACACTAAAGGTTGACTTGGACTAGGGCTTTGAGCAACCTGGTCTACTGGAAGGTGTCCTGGCCCAAGACATAGTCAGGTTTGGAACTACATGGTCTTTAAAGGTCCCTTCTGACCTAAACCATTCTAGGACTAAGTTTCTCAGTACAGGAAAGCTATTGTCTCTTGACTCTTTAAGGGCTTTCTGCTCCTTTGGACAAAGGAGGTTATACTGAGCAGTCACTGGCACAGATTTGGCTTGGGCCAGTTAGCACTCTCTCACACAACTACTGTGCATATTTTGGGAAGCAGCATGGACCAAGGACCATTCTCAAAGCAGCCTTAGTGTACTTTCCTCCTTCAAAGGACAGGGGAGTTTAATGCCACAGATACAGGCTGGTTATTGACTGTTGCCATTCCTGCCCAAGAACATTCCCAATTGCCTGTAGTTTACTGTCATGGACAATCCTAATGAAAACCTGATGAAACCCTTAAATCTATGGCAAGTAGATCTAGTCAGGTTAAACTGGTAAATTTAAACTGTAGTGGACATAAAAGAAAAATAAAATCTTCAGTTTGGAATGTCATTTGCTCCAGCCACACTACAGGATTAGTTACCATTTGAGTCTTCCAGACAGAGAGACATTACTGGTAAACCAAGCATAAACTGAACAGATCTGACAGCATTTATTGTCACTGAACTACAAAGTAATTATCTTGGGTAACTTTGATTGCACAAATTAAGGCAGCGTATCTTGGCACATCCCTGCTATTCCACAGTCTGCCATTTAAAAGAAAGACCTACCAGGGCCATCACAGGCTAATGAGAAGCTTATAGCTAAGACCCCATAGCTTGTCCTCCACTGCCCTTCCTTTCTCCTTTCCTTTTCTGTTGCAATTTCTGCATTTTCCAATTCACTAATGGACCATCATTCAGAGTATAGGAAAAGGAGGTATCATGGATTTGTCAATGGAAGCAATTATTTTCCTCACCTCGTGGCAGCATGAAACGCCTGCAAGAAATACAGTGGGTGGAGAAATCCTGCATAGAGCATTTGATTTAACATAGAAGCTGTTACACTTGATCCACTCCTGCCACCTTCTCTACCAGGAAGGAAGATTTTCCTTTTAAGAGTAGAGCTAGGAAAGAATGGGGGGCAAAGCAGCCTCTTGCTGGGTAACTGCTGGGATGAAAAGCCAGGGAGCTTATGTTTTCAGCATAGGGCATGGAAATCAAATGTATTGCAAGCACTTCCAGTCCAGCACCTGCATGATGGAAACAAGGCTTTGTGGTCCAGCTGCCATCTGGGGAGATGATGACAGTGTCTCCCTCTGATTTCAAAGAAAGCAGAATCTTAGTAAATGCAGGCAGAATTTTAAGCTGATTATCCTCTGGCCTCAGCTGAGTCTTAGCATTTTTAATATAGCTTCAGTTTGGTTTTGTAATGCACAGATGACTTAGTGAGCATTTCCAGCTCTTGGCTTTATTAATCTGAACATCTAATAACGTAAACATTCATCTCTGTTTACTTTAGCAGACATCTATTCTTATTCATAGGATTTTGTGTATATCTAAGTAGATGTGGCCTGCAAGTGTCACATTGAATTCAGGAAAAAGCCTCATGGATCAAAGAGCACCTCAGAGGCAATAGCTTCCTATCCTACAATCAAATCTGTGTGAAAACCCAAGCCCTTCTTTCAATTAACAGAACAGTATTTTGCGCATGTACTGAATGAGACAAGGAAAGAGCGATCAGTCACGCAGGAGGACACATTACACACTTAATTGAGCATTGGCAGCTTTTCAAAAGCATCATCACCCACTGACATGCCTGTATGGTTGGGATAGTGCACAGGGATAGCTCTTGCTACCATGATCTAGTGATGCTTGCAGGGATGAGCGTAGAGAAAGGTGTGTCCCAACCCAGGGAAACTCCCTGGCCAAAGGCTACTTGCAGGGATATTACTGCACAAAGCTGTAACATTGGACCCTACTTCTGTACCACAATAAAGAGTTTTAAAACCAAACATTTTTTAAATTAAACACCAACAGAGGATGTCAATTTGCTTAATTATGGAAAAGGCACTTTTCCTAATGTTATACAACTAGAAAATACTCTTTAGCCTGTGAATATAGAGCTCCACCGTCTCTGCCCCACCTGCTTGCCTGCAGCAGTACCATGGACCAGTGCCACTGCCTCAACACCAAAAGCATAAACTTCATTCCCCAAAATTTCTGAGGCACCTTCAAGGAGTGCATTCACTACAAGCAAATTTTTTTTACCTCTGTTTAGCTTCAGTCTTCTAAGCAGACGCAAGATAAATCTGACAAAGAAGAAAGACACCTCACTGAGGAAAAAATCAAGCTGTTTTGGCTGCTCAGACAGCAAGATGTTAATTTGGGGAAAGAGAAAGGAAGCTTCGGTGTTCAGCATTGCCTGGTGTTCAACCTCGTCTGTTGAAACATGAACCTCCCGCAGCTATTTACAGGTACTTATTTGCCTGTCTCTGAGAGATTTCACTGTAAATGAGTTTCTTCCTTCTGTCAGCTCAAATAGAAAAGCCTTATTTGTAAAAGATAGGGTCACTCTAGCCTAGTGTTTTGTAGAGGTGAAGGCACAAACTAAAAACAGAACCTCAGTGATGACCAGATTTTTTTTTTTTTGCTGCAGCTGCTTTTTGGAGTTGATGGGTGGCGCAAAATTTTCCTGCTGGTGAGCTTTTCAGGACAAAATCATACCTGACAAATCTCTGGGTGTTGCAGATAGATTTTTTTAATTAAATAAACCCAAAGTTTCTTGCAGAAGGGATGACTCGAAACAGTTCTAGTGTCATTGAAGGGTTTACTACCAGGCTGCACAACCTGGGAAGCAATAGCTGTGCATTTAATTGGGCTGTTGGAGGGCCACGAAAGAGGGCAGGCTGTGAGTACTGGGACAGCAGTAATGAGGTGGCTGGCTCTGCCAGCCAAGGTCAGCTTACTGGAGGCATCAGAGACGAGAGAGCTTCTGATGATTTAAAAGGGCTGGAAGATAAAATGTATTATTGTGCCTACTTCATGTGTTGCACTGGTTCCAGGGAACTGTCAGCTTCAATTTGTTCCTCTCATTGAAAAGAAGAAAGATGCTCACATACTTCTGTTCTAATCCGTCATTTCTTTTGTGCTGGTTGGGAAGTAAAATTACAGGATACCCTTGTAACGTAAAAAGACGTAAGAAAAAAGATAAGCTTAGGAAAGAAGCCAGTTACTTCTTGCATCATGCTTAGAGGACTCACTTCTTCTGAGGCCACCAGGTGCAATGTCTGGATGCAAAGACCAAGGCAAGGCCTGTACTTTTAGCTGCCAAAAAGCAAGTCAACAGCACCAAGGAACCTGCCCTTCTCCGCCCCTTTCAGATCCTGCAGGGCAGTGTGTACTGGGACCAACTTTTTGATCCAGAATGGGATACACCCAGTTCCTGGAGCCTTGCTGCAGCTCCCTAATTAACCTGGATATGACTGGGGAGGGGGGAATCCTCTTCCTTCCCAACAGCACCAGACCCAGCAGCAAAGGCACTTCAAAGATAGAACTGAAGAGCAAAAACTCAGGGGATTGACTCCAAATCCCCTGGATGCAGACCTGTAGTGATAGGAGAAGTGGCAATGGTTTTAAACTATAAAAGGGCAGCTTCAGGCTAGATACAAGAATCACTTTTTTTACAGTGAGAGTGGTGAAACATGGGCACAGGTTGCCCAGAAAGGTGGTAGATGCCCCATGCCTGGAAACATTTAAGGTCAGGTTGGACAGGTCTCTGAGCAACCTGATCTAGTTGAAGATAACCCTGCTCATTGCAGGGATGTGGGACTCGATGGCCTTCAAAGGTCCTTTCCAACCTAAACCACTCTGTGATTCTGAAAGCCGAGACAAAATTGCTGCCCACTTACAGTAAAACAAGAGTTCAAGGTGTCCCAGAAAGCAGACCAGGTTTTGCCATGGTAGCTGACCCTAGGTTGCCAAACGGGGATAAAGCCCACTCCCAGAGAGGATTACCTGGTACCCGCTGCTTTCTCTTCCCTTGAAATACCTGTCTGGAGCAGGAGCCAAAGCAGCAGCTTTGTGAGATGGGACAGGGCAGGATTAAGCCAGCCCCTGGCCAGCCACACAGCCCACTTGGGTGCAGTGGACATAAGCATGGCCATAAGCAGCATTTGCACAGAGGAGGAGAAATAAAGCTGCAGAACAGCTGTGACCAAGAAAATGCACAGTGTCTGCTCTGATTTGAGGTATGTACAGAAAGATGTTGTGGAAGTCAAAGTCAAAATGCCTAGCCTTAGCTAAGCCATTCCTGACATTAAGCAGAGAGATATAATATGATCCAGTTTATTTCATCCAGAGTTGGCTTCTGCTGCTGTTCTCCTTTCAGCTCTCTTCACAGGGAGTTGGCAAAGCCCATCTTGCCATTCCTCCTCCAGCTGCCTGGCTCCTCTGCTCACAGACTGCCCTCTTGTCTTTGCTCTGGTATAACTAAATAGTCTGAAGAACAGGATGGGAAACAAAGATGATGGCAACTTAAATTCTCATTGACACTGTTATGCTTCCAAAGTGCAGCCACTGTGGATTGTAAGCTCCCCCAGAGCAAAATCACTTCTGCTGTCAAAGAGATTTCAACACTCCACATTTGACTTTAAATTCAGTGAGCCCAGTTCTTTCTCTCTGCCTTCTAAAAGGGTAAGTACATCTTGGAATCAGTGGCACAACCTATGCAAAACTGGGAGGGGGAAAAAATTGTCTTGCTGATTAATTTTGAAAATCTCTTACTAAGAAATCTCTTTAACAACCTCCTGGCCAGAAAAGCAACGAACACTGAAAGCTGAGTGAACAGAGCAATGACCTCCAAGCTCTTGCTAGGTGAGAAAATCCCCCCTCCCCGCCCCCCCTCCCCATTTCGTTAATAGAGTGATCCAGGAACCACACAGCTTGAAAGTGATGTGACAGGTCCCTATGAGATCTAATTCACATCCTGGTCCTCTCTAACAAGCCCGTGCCAGGAGTGTGCATTCAGGCATCGTTCTCCTCACTTCCTTGCCGGTCTGCCTTCAGCTGATGCTCTGTGCTGGCTGAATGGCCACAGACACAAGCTGTGTACCTCCTGCCTGCTTGCAGCTTAGCTTGCCTGATGAAAACTAAGTTAAGTGGGCTGTGTGGGAGCAGTTTGTCAGTGCCACATGTATAGCATGAGGCTTAAAAAAAAACACAGTCAGACCAGCCACCCCTTTTTTGGAAAAAGCCAGTGCTGCCTTTAGTTCTCACTCCCACTTCTTCCCAGTGGGGAAGCAAGGCAGCTTCGCCCGGAATCGGACCTTTTCCAGCAGTGTGTTTTGTCTGGAATTTACCTTTTTGTCTGTTCAGACTTAAAACCAGAAAAGAGCAAAAGGTAACCCTGTGTGGCCTGCAAACACGGTGCTGTGAGTTTTGAGGCCATCCTGCGTGTCACTCTTACCACAAGTATTTGTTCTGTCACACAGGTGAATAAAATGGTCATGTGCCTTGAGAACATAAGCAAAGCACCTTTCTCACTTACAGATACTTCTTCACAAACCACACACTTCTCCCCGTACACATTCTCAAGCATTTAAGAACCACTAATTCTGCTGAATTAAGGGGATAGAATAGAATAGAATAGAATAGAATAGAATAGAATAGAATAGAATAGAATAGAATAGGAGAAAAATCTCTAAGATACAACTGTACTGTCATTCAAGAGAATAAAGACATGAAAAAGCTAAGTGCTCGGCTTCTTAGGCAGGATCCTGAAAAGAAATTCACATGCTGTTTCTTAAAAACAAAACCAAACAAACAAAACCCCCAAAGCCTACACCTTGTCATGGAAGCCTGCTTGATGCCAAAAGTTAAACCAGCATGAGGTTACGGATGCTGTGATTTTAAAAGTCCACAGTGCACAAGTGCTTATCTGCACTTGCAAGCAGCACGACACCATCTTAAGTGACTCTCCTAGTGCTTTAGATACTCGCTGAGAAAATGCTGAATTTATGTTAAAAAAGATAAACTTTGCCTTTAGGCTCCCACTGTGGAACATATATACCCAGCCACACTTATTTAAATGTGGAACAATCTGTTACATTTGCCCATTATGGTTATAAAGCAGGGCTCCTAACCCATCCCAGTGGCTACCTTCCTGAATCTGGCCACAATAAACTGGTCACATTGCATCTCTTCCCAGTGTGTGAAGGCCTCAAAGACAACTACATAGCCAGCATAGAAATCTTCCAGGAAAGACATCTTTCCTCTTGTCTCCTTCAAGCTCTCTGTTTGGGTATGCTCCTGCTTTTGTTTATGCAGAAGAGGGATGCTTGTGAAATCTAATTAGCCACTGGAGAGGATGAAGATAATGTTTCTGTTTGGGAGTGTGTTCCCTGCCCCGGGCTCCAGCTGCGTGACAGCAGCTCAAACACGGTAATTAAGATGAGCGTGGCTGAATGCACGGCCAGATTAATGAATGCTGAAACTATACTAGCAAAACATTCAGCTCTTCCCCGAGAGATAGATGAAAGGGTGCAAAGGCAGAATGGCCACAAGCACACAGTTTCCAGAAAGCTTTTTGAAACTTTGACTGAGAGACAGCAAAATGTTCAGTTAACACAGCAATAGAAAGACCAGTCATAGGATTAGAGGATGACCTTTTGTAACCAGAGCATTCAAAGGTAAACTGAAGAGCAATGTCAGTGTGTAATGTGTTTGCATCAGTTCTTGGGAATGAGCCAGAGACAGAAAGGGGAACTTAAGAGGGTCTAAGCTCTCCTCCAAACCGGTAATACCATAAAAGCTCACTGGAAATAGAAAGACAAGACCCTAAGAAAACCCTGAGACTTTTTTATGGAAACAAGGCTAAGCACTTCCACGCGCTGTGAGAAAACACGAAACCAGTCATGTCCCTCAGCGAGCACCCACAACCAAGATCTTCTTCACGTTCACAGCCTAAAACCACGCACAGGAAGCCCCACAGAAGCCACTCTGCCCTCCTCAAAACCCTGCCGCCACCCAACTCCCTGCCACTGGCAGATGAGCAGCGTCGGGAGCCGCTCCTGTGCCAGCGGCTCTTCAGCCCCGCAGCCCTGGGGCTCCGCTCGGCCACGTTCGCGATCGGCACGGGCAGCGCCCCTTCCAACCCACGCGGGTTCCGGGACACCCACCCGTGTCGGAGCCCGGCCGGGTACCTGTTGCTGCCGGCGGTGCTCACAGCCCGCTCTGGGACGCCGCTCGCCCGTCCAGCGCTCCCCGGACACGGCGGCACTGCCCCATCCCGGGCGGCAACCCCGCAGCCGGAGAGCTAATAACAGCAAATAATAATTTCTAAAATTAAAAAAAATAGCTTAAAGTTTTAAAATAATAAAAAACGAGGCGGAGAACAGACAGCCCGCCCGCAGCCGCCGCGCACCACCGCTCTGGCAGCGAGTGCAGCCGCTGCCGGCTTTTCCTTGCGGAGCTGTGCAGGGAGGAGGAGGAGAAGGCGGTGGCAGAGGAGGCGGAGGCGCTGCTGCGCGGCCGCGGCCCGCCCCCCCGGGCGGTGCGGAGTGCGGGGCGGGGCAGAGGGGCGCGGAGCGGGCCGTGGGCTCGCCCCGGCGGGGAGCGGCGCGGCTGGTGCTGCCTGTGGCATCGCACCTTGTTGGGAGCGGCGGCGGGACTCTCCCATTTTTCCATTCGATGCGCCTGGCATCCCGGGCGGTTTGTCCCAAAGGTGGGGCATCCGCAAAATACCTGATCCTTCCCCCGTGGAATGGTGCAGGGAACGGGCTGCCGCCGCTTCCCTTCCCCGTCGGCCACTCGCTGTAGCCTCCGTTGCTTTCAGCAGTGTGTGTGTAAAAGTTCTAAATTTGGCTATTGGGCGGGCTGAAGACAACGATTAAAGGCCAATATAAATGAAAGAACATTGCAATGAATGGACCTTACATTTCTCCCTTTGAGGATGTTTCCTCTGTTACCCCGAGGAAAAAAAAAGGCAGGAATACCGCAATTTTCCAGAGACTGTGGGGTATTTTCTTCAAATTCCATTTTCCTTCCAAAATGTATAGACCTATTTACTATAAATACATCTCTCTACAGAGGTAAGGATTCTGTGTGTATTTATTGCTGCCCTTAAGACTTCTTAATTCTCTTCCGTGACTTTTCTACAGTGGGCTTTGCATCAACCAAAAGAAGTACCAAACACCCATGTTGTATTTTCTGTACTATTTGCTGTTCCTCTGCCAACATCTAAAGCTGTTGCAGGGTCCCAAGGTCCTTATGCCTCTTAGACAGCTGGAAGTGCCTTGCTTGTGGAGGCAATACTGATAACCTCCTTATTTCCCTGTATTTTTCCCCATTTGGGTCAGGATAGGTAGACTCACCCTTTTAAATGCAAATGTTTTTCATGAAGTACACAGACCTGTCAAACAGAGGACGATATTGTATGAAGAAGTTAAGGAAATTACAAGAAAGGCAGAGTTAGGTTTTCACAGAGCACTGTGCATGGGGAAAAAAACCCAAAACCAAAAATGCCCCTCAATAAAAAAAACCCAAGCTGCCAATTCTTGCTGATCTATCATTTAGAATGATTTTCAGCAGTAATAATTAATGTGTTATTTATATTGCATGATGAAAATAAACAGCATCCTGTAGCCTTAAAAAGTAGAAATTAGAGAAAATTACTCCAGATTCAGTAAAAGCAGAAAAGGATGCTCTTCACACTGGTGTGCAGACCCCTGGGGCCTACGGGCCATTTCCAAGGTTTCTGAGTTCAGATAGGCCCTACAACAGTCACGGCTGTGGCATTTCCAGAGGCACCCACTTCTCCACTAGAAAAAGTGTAGGGGCTGCTGCCAACACCGTGCCACTGCTGTAGCTCCAAGGCAAAATTTTAAGGGTGACCTTTCTATGTCTCTGACTGAATCAACTATTCTCCCATTTTATATATGTCACATAGGATGTGAACTCTGAGGCCAAGGCAGAGAAGTTGCTTTCTGGAAAAAGCAGCTGGGCTTTTTGGGCAATGGAATGCCAGGGGAAGGGGAGAGGAAATATTTGTGGCAATGCTGAAAGCTATAAATGTCTCATCATGCATACTTAATATGCGTTTGAGTCCATTTCAGCCTTTTAGGGGGTGGCAGCTCTCACTATGGAAGCCTGGTTGATTTGTTAAAGGTTTTCAGTGTCATAGACTAATTGCAGCATCTTACTTTAACCTTGAGGCTTCTGCAGTTCAGGGCAATTGTTACAAATTCCCTCTGGCCCTTTTGGTCTTATCTTGTAGAAGATTCTTTGAACTTAAAGTTGCAGATGCAAATACCTCATTCATTTTGCAGCCTCCTCTTTCAAGGAAATATCCTCTATCTTATGCAAATACATGTGCTAGGGAGGTATGAGCTGTTTCTCTTGGTTTCTCAATACAGTTTTGCATAGCAAACACAGAAAGCTAATCTCCTTCTCTCTGTCACCCCAAACACATTCCCACTTCTCTGCTCCCAGTGCTACAGCTTGTTGAAACAGCTGGGAGACTGAGTAGGTTTACCAATGCTCTAGATAAAATCTTTGCCCCACTTGGGCCTTCTGGACATGTATTCATCCTGACACACAGGCTTTTGAAAGGCTTGGGTCAGTCATTCCACGTGTGTCTTGTTTTGCTAATTCAGTGGAAATTGCCAGAGAGCTCTGTCTCCCTCCATCATCAAGCAGGAACTGAAGCTGCCATTGTATTGTGGCTGCGATCATGGTACTACTCCTATAAATTATTCACAGTATTGCAGTGTAATCTTCTGTTATGTTAAAAATAGGTCATCATGACTGTCCCCAGTGAAATTTCTAAGTGACAACAGCTGATTCTAGCTTTGTCTCCAGAAAATAGTGACCTTTTCAAAGCAGCAATTGCCAATTATGCTGCATTTCCATCTCCCTGCCAGCTCCAGTGCACCTTCACAAACACTAATTCCCGGCAATGGTAACCCCACATTATACTTGAGACAACTAAGCCAGAGGTACTAAATTACCTGCTGAGCTTTGCCATAGCACTTTGCTTTCTATTAGCCCTTGCTTCTAGGCCAAAAAGTAAATCAGGATTATCAGAGAAGAGATTATAGTCTGAGAATATCTAAATGGTCTGCTCCTCCCAGGCACCCAGAAGGTTTCTTGAAAGGGCTAAGCAGGATTTTCTCGCTCATGTGCATCAGTTACACATTGCTCTGGGGGGTGGATACAACAAGAAGTACTTCACTTTTCCCATCTCCACACAGGCTCCACCTCACTGAGTCTGCTGAATCCACAGAGCAGGAGGCTTTCAGATCTGTTGCAGACCTGTCTAGAGAAAGCTGGAAAGGGAAGCAGGACCCAGTAGTCTGGACAGAGGTCTGAGGAAAACCCTCTTTCTCCCATAAAATACTCTACAGAAGGACTCTGAGTGGACCCGCTCGAAAATGTGGAATATTGTTGCAATTTCCCTGCTTGCTATGGGGATGTACGTCTGTTACATAGATACAAAGATGTAGCTCAGTCCCGGGAGACTTCATTCACCGTAAAGCAAGGGATGATGGTGGGTGGCA
>JAWWLZ010000082.1:90932246-90997966 GCA_035041345.1 Poliocrania exsul | reverse complement strand
GTTACATAGATACAAAGATGTAGCTCAGTCCCGGGAGACTTCATTCACCGTAAAGCAAGGGATGATGGTGGGTGGCAATGCTCAGCAGACCATTCACACAGCAATTCACATGGAGGTCTCTCATTAGCATGTTTGGAGTAGCAAGAGGCTAAAGGAGGTGGGGGGATGGTTGGGCAGACCACAGCTTTGACCTTTGGGTGTCTGAGGTAGATCAGGCCTGACCAAGCCTTTAAGGAAAACAATTTATGTATTTTTCTGTTGTAACTTGCCTATGCTGTGTTTTTGTGTATCTCCCATGCTCAGAAAGGATGCACAAGGCATCTTCACATTGCTGATGTACATCCCACAGGACATCTCCAGCAGGTATCACACCCAGGCAAGCCTTCCGTGGGAACACAGGGTGCAAATCTGACTGCTCTTACCTGGGCACCCTGGTGCAAAAACAGAGGGGAATGATCATATTTGAGAGTGGAGAACATAGCAGGTGCTGGAGACATTACTTGGAAAAGCTTTTGGGGGAGAGGTAAGAGACAAGAGCCTGATGCCTGCTATGAGGAATCAGGGCACGATGTGACCATTAACTTGCTGATTGTATGCAAGTTTGCCATTACTCTTTCCAACTAAATATATTAAAGTGCTGCCATAGTTCTCCTACTACACCCTGCCCATGCTGATCTTTGTTCTGGTTCTTATACCTTCTCTGTCAGTTGAGCTTACCTAGTACATTTAGCTTGCATTCTTTGTCATCCTGTAACACTGCTCTCCTACTAAAAGAGTTTGATACCTACTTGTTTTTCACTGCTGACATCCTCTAACCACTGTGCAACTATTTCCCCCTTTTTAATTCCCATCACTGTGTTGCTGCTCCACCCTCAAGTTCCTCATTTCTCATGATGTTGCTTTTGCAAAGTTTTCCACCTGCTGCTCCAGGGCACTTTGTGGGAAAAAGTTACTAGTGCTGATCTTCTGCAGTGATTCAGGAACAAATTCAACCTTCTGGGACTTCTGGCCAGATGCTCAGAACAGCTGGATCTTTGGGAATGACTGAAGTATAATGCAGTGGTTGTGTCCTGAAGCATGGTGGTCAGGACATACTGAGGAACAGCTATGGATCTGCAGGGAGAGGGCTAGGGACAGATACAGGAGTAATCTTTATCTTTTAATATACCACAAGAGATAACACTTTACATAGGTAATCCTTATTTTATCTCTTCTTTGTCCCACCCTGCTGCATTTGTGGTGGTCTGAGATAGCTGCCTTCAGATAAGAACACTTCCCACTGATGGCCTGTGCCTCTGGCAGCATTGGAAGGAGTAGGCACAAGCATACCCCCTACCTTCCCCCACATATATAACTTGAGGGAACAGGACAAAGGAGCCACCAATTGCACTTTTTTCCCCCAGAACCTTTTCAAAATCATCCCCAATGCCTCTGCTGGGGAGGTTTTGGGTGGCAATGCTCATGCAGGGTTGGAGGGAGAAGCAGGTTCCAGTTTCTCAGGCTGCTTAGCAACCAGGGCTGGCTGAGCCACTCTTAAGTACATACCAAGTGTGTGGATGGCATGTCTAGTACTGCAGTTCTAGCCTTATTTTTTTCCCCCTCTTGTTTTTGAAGAGCATTCCTTATTTTCTAGTTGAGCTACATGAACAACTGCTGGCAACTAATTTTTGCTTTCCTGGACAGCTGGAAATCAGCTATGCTATGTGATGATTAAAGCTACAGCAGGGAGCAGAGATCTGAAGAGACAGGTATGGCACTGTCAGCCTACTTTTTGGGAGCATGACTGTCAGACAATGTCTTCCATGCTGCTGGTGATGGGCTGGCTTGAAGTCTTGCATTTGGACAGCCAGGAAACCACCTTCTCCAGAGAAGAGCAGAGAGTGGAATGCAGTGCTTTCCTTGGGTCAGCAGCATGTGAGATACCTGCTCAGGGATGCCTATCCAAGTACAACAAACATGTATAAGATCAAGAAGGCCCTGTTAAATTATCTCCAGGAATGGATTTGTCTTTGTACACAAAAAGTCAGTATGTTCCTAGCTTCCTCATCAGGATCTTCTTGAGTCATTAGGTAATCTCTTACCTCTTCTTTCTTGTTTCTTGGCTCTCAAGTGCCCAGACCTGGCTCCCTGCCATAACCTTTATCTTCCAACATGACAGCAGGTTGAGATTCCCACTGTGTCTGGGATTGTTAGGGACTGAGGCCATCTCTGCCCATATTACCAGGCAGTAATGCCTGCTGCTGAAACCTGCTGGTTACATCAGGACTGCAGTTCAAATATGGCCCCAGCCCACATTCATCTCCAGACTCACCTTTCACCCTCACCTGCACTTGGGAGGCAAATTTTGGGCAAGCTCTGAAGCACAGAGGACAAGAAAACCTTTCATTGTACATGTCCAAGCACGCTTTGGTTAGCAGTCTCAGACACGGCTGCACCAGCCCCATCCTTGTCCACCCCATCTTATGAAGCAGGCAACAGGCCTGGAAGGACCAAGGATCATGAAGGATTGTATTATATGGGACAAGACACTATGGGACATGTTAGCAACCACCAAAGGTATCCTAAGTCCATGACTGAAGGAGCAGGACAGGAGCACCCAGGACTTTGGCCTGCCTTGCTGTGACCTCCAGCAGCAGTGTAGAGACAGGGCCTGCCTTCCTCCTGCTCAGTGGTTGTCCCACCAGTTATGGCCAGAAGGGAGAAGTTGCAGGGATGATGAGCGTGGTCTGAGGAAAATGATGGTCAGGTAGGAGAAGGCTGTAAAAGCTGGGGTGAAGGAAAAGGAGCAAATAATGCCAGACAAGTTTAAAAAACAAGTCCCATATAACAATCCTGCAGTGCTGTGCACCTGTGTTCCTGTATGTCCCTTACATGGCAGTTTCATAATAGAAACCCAGAAGGAGTCTCTAGGGCAAAGGCTCCAGGCAATATCCATCCTCAGTTACACTGGTGTAACATCAGACTTGCCCTGCAATCATTGCCAGATGGGCAGCAGAATGGGTGACACAGTGAGGTCCTTGGTGCAGACAGAGCCCATGCTCCTCCTTCCTTCTCCTGGTTCACAGTTCTGCACAGAGGATTGCAGCTTTGAGAAATGATTTTCATTCCCTTCCTGCCTCCAAGACACCACCACTTCCCTCTTTTCCTCATCAGCGCATATTTCTGTGACTTAAATATAGCAAATATAAAACAAGTGCAGCACACATGAAATTCCATTCGGGGGAGCGCAATGAACATGCTGCCTCTGTAATGTAATGAGCCCCAAGTGCATCTGCCAACTATTTGGACTCAGATTCCAAAGGAGAGGGGTGGTCCACAGCATAAAGAAGCTCACGACTAAACCCTGAGACCAGTAGCCCCATGTATGCCTTGGGGGGACACAGGTTGCTTGTTGGTCTAGCCTGCCTTCACCTGGAGGTGTTTAACCACTCACAGCAATCCTTTCCTCTAGGAATGGTGAAGAGCAGTTTTTCATACCATGCCACTGGGGCTGTGAATTGATTTGAATTTAAAAAAATTCACAAGCAGTATGTAATATAAAGCAAATAAATAGTGTCTCTTTAGGGGTGTGGTCTGGCTTTGTGGCTGAGGTTAAATGACACCAGAGAAACCATGCCAGTTTTTGAACATCTGACCCTGGGTACTATTTTCAGTGCAATGATTTTTGAAGTGATTAATGACAACAACTTGGCACTAATCAGGAGCTGGTGTTGCTGATTAAGCTAACTCTTCCTTGGCTCACAACAGGCATCAGGAATAGAGTGGGCAGGAAGCTTCCCAGAGTGCCAGAAGAGGCAGAGCACATCAGGACCTCCCGAGCTGTTTGCTTTTCAATGGGAAAACTAAAAAAAACAAAAAAACTACAGGCATCCAACTCCAGAGCTGAGCTCAGCAGTGCTGGAGTGCTCTGCTCCTCCTGTGGCTTCATTTTTCTTTGAGAATATTTTTGTATGGATTCTTTTCAACATTCCCACCCCTCTCAAAAAAAAAAAAAAAAGTGCCTCACTTGTTAAATATATGCTGGGATTGCTAGTGCAATCCTTGCCTGTGTTTGTAGGAGGATCTCAGAAGTGCTAGCTAGTTTCAAATCTATCTACATCTATAAAATTTCTCTTTTTCTCTAAGACATTTAAGAAAGGGAAATCTGTTAGTTCAGTGGGAAGATCCAAGCCTTCATTCCTGATGTAACCCAAAGTTCTCCAATCATTCAATTTATAAATTGGATACATTCTCCACATGCCACTCCAGAACTCAGGGATTCCCAAGAAGAAGCAGGCTATGCTCACTCTGCTCTTTATACTACCATCATTAAAAAATTTCAGTGACCTCAGGTCTGCTGGTGATGTTTGAGACAGAAAAAGATCTTATTTGCTTGGTGCTACCTCTGTTAGTTCTGTTTCTTTACCTGGGCCCTGTCCTTACTTTTTCTTCTTCCTACCTGAATGAGAAAACACAGCGAGTGGGACTCCAAAACTTTCAGGAGCTCTCAGTTGGCAAACTGCACTTCTACACAGTCACAACCACCCTGCCAAAATGAACACAGTGCCTCCTAAGTCATATACATGTTCACAATAGAGCCCTTCTACTGCCCTGAGCTACCATGAAGCAAAAAGGATGTGAGCAAAGCTTCATTTATGACACAGAGCCTGAACACTGGCCAGCCTTGTTAACCACTGGCATCTTAATCACAAACTTCAGAGAGCCATAGGGCTAATATATGAGATTTTCCCTAAGGCCCTGCAGGAGTGCCTGAAAACCTAATGTCTCTGTCAATGACAATATATTCAGAGTTTTTAGCTATCCCACCAAGCACCCCCGAGAGGCTGTCCCTCTCTCTTCTGCCATAGGTGGTTGTGACACCCCTCCAGGAAAGCTCCTGGATCACCTGCTTGGCTGCTGCTGTACCTGAACCACTCCTCAGGGGATACCAGGGGGCTTTTCACTCTGGTATTGCACAGCATGAAGAGAGGATCACTTACACAGAAGCTCATCACTGAGCGTGACTTCCCCTAGGGCTAGGCTTGGGGTGGGCAGGAAGACAGGGCTGGCCCGGGAAACAGCCCAGTGTGATGAAAGGAGTGCTGTTGCAAGCCTTTGTGTGCAGTGCTATAGGCACTTTAGAGAGCTCTGAGTTTTTGAGGCAGTTTTGGGGTTTGCTTCTGAGAGTGGTCAATTCATTGGATTATGGGATTGAGCATTTATTGGGCTGGGCTACTTTAAGTGTCTTTTCCTCTCTGTGGGATGGGTTGTGACTAATTATACTGTGACATGGGCAGTAAACACGAGGGGTTTACACAACATACCACTTTATTTTCTCATTCTCTGTGGCTTCCTTTATTTCTACCTCACTTTTTGTCTTTCCATCTTTTTACCAACCATTTGAACTCTAGGAATCATTTCCAAGTTCTGGGTCTCCGAACTTTCCAATTCCTTTCCAGACTACCTGCAATTAAACTGGAGTAAGCCAATGTCAGCCCTTGGAAGTTATGCATAGTTAAGCCTATTATGCTCACGATTTCCATAGCAGTTTTGCTTCACCTATTTTCCAGTCGCCAAAGACACAGAAATACAAGTGACTCTTCACATCATAAACCCCTACTTCAAACTGCTTCCCTGCTCTTAGATGCCAGATCAAGAACATATTGCTTAAAATTCTGTGACAACATCCATCACCCCCACAAGCAATGCTAAGGTATAGGAGAAATTCGGCTATTGGGAGATCTTCCCACCACCAACTTTTTAGTGCCTCTGTGACATTGTTAAATGCTTGACTACTCTTCTCTCTTTCTCTCTCTCTCTGACATATGCTCTCAGACTGTTTTCACTCCTTGCCTTTTAACTCTGCACTTCCTGACCCGGTTGTTTTGTGCCTGTCACACCCTTGGTACACCAACCACAAGGCTTTGGTTTTAGCATCCAGGCAGGCGGAAGCTCATTTCACAGGCGGCTGAGCTGTGCCTCGAATTATTAAAGGGGTGAAGTTGTTTACACCACCCACTCACGTTGGCCAAGCCACATTTGTTTAGCGAATTTAATGATGGGACTGAGCGACAAAAAGCTTGTGTTTCACACAGCTTTGTAAAGACACTATGTAAAAACAGGAGGGGAAAAATGTGTGAAAAGGAAGGCAAATTTGCTTCAGCCTCTGATGAGATACTTGTTTTGCAAGCTTAGAAGACACCCCAAGCACACCTGGTCAGTGGTTTCTCTCTGGCTTGTACATACCTTCCTTGTTTCTCCGAGAGCTGCTTAAACGCCACTTGTTTATTTAACCTGTTTTTCCCCCTCACTGTTGTTATTATTAGTAATGTAGAAATATTGTCAACAGATATAACTAAAAATGTTGCCTTCAAATAACAGAGAAGGAAACAACAAAAAGATCAAAGATCTTTAATTTAAAAATAGGGAGAGAACAAAGTGGAAAGTGTCTCTCATTTCAATTTATTTATTTATTTTTTATTTCATTTTGGGCCACATGAACTCAAACGTTCCTGCTTCACATACAGAACATGATGCCCTGTTAAAAATAGCTGTCCAGCTGCCCAGGACAGCTGGAAGTGCCGATGGGCCTGAGCACTGCGGGTGGGTCAGTGTGGGGGCGCCTGGGGTGGTCTTGCACTGACTCCTCCAACCACAAAAAGCTCTCCCTGTCTGCATAACTCTGTGTCTGCCCATGGATCACAACCAAAAACAAGCAGCTGCGAGAAGCAGGTGAGCGAACCAGTAAGTGTAAACAGGAATAAGAAAAAATGCTCCATAAGAGAGCTCCTTGACATCCTTGTCCTGCATGTTAAATAGGTCTGATCATGCTCTTGGAGAAAGTTGCTTCAGTCTGACTTTATAGGCCAAATATCACACCACAATCTTTCTATCTGGATGAAGCAGACACTGTTGCCTTGGTGATGGGCCTTCTCATCCTCTGGGCTGCAGTGAGTACAGCACACGTGTTCTCTGTCTTTGGGAACGGGATATAAGCCAAAAAGACAAGTAGGGCTGGTGGGACCTGTAAACATTTTCAGGACACTGATCCACAGTCTCCCAGCAGTAAGGAAGGAGAAGCTCCCATGCTGGATACATTGCAAGGCTGCTCATCCTTACAATAGTCTTCTGAGATATTAGGCACTTGTATGCTGGATAAAAAGTAGCCATGTCAAACTCTTAGGGGTAAAAATATAGAAAACCAGTATCCCTGTATATCTCTGAGGTAGGCATCTGCTGGAATATCATAATGATATGCCCACATGAATATTCTTGGAAGATTTAACTCGCTTAAAGTTGAACGAGTTTGATGTGCTCTGTGGGAAGAGGTCATGCCTGAGGGGTCTCACCAAAGCAGGGCTAGATATGGCATGGTAAGAAACCTGGTCCCATAGTCCCAAGCTGTGACGTGGATGTCCCTGTATGACATTTTGACAAGTCATTGCAGTTGTATGCCCAAGAAAAGCATAATGTCTTGTTTTGCTCTAGGGGAAAAGTGGCTTAACCGGAATTGTTGCTAAACAAAGAGTATGTCTCATCTTTAAGGCAACATCCAAGGCTTTATCCTCATTTTCCTCTAACATCTCTAACCTCATTATGTGCAGGCAGTGCACATAACCATGTACAGCAGCTATCTTTCATTTCAGCTAAGCCTCAAAGCTGATCCCAAACCCCAGTACTAAAACTCTTTTCTCTCCTCTAAAGAGCAGGCAGGCTTTACAAGGATATGAAGGCATTTGATGCATTTTTGAACCACACCTTAGAAGTTTGATGCAGTTACTGTTCTGCTGGGAGCCTTGATGGACAGCAGTGCTGGAGTGTATCTGTGTGCCATAACAGCATTCCTGCACAAGGAAAGGGCCCTGTGACTCTGAGTACAATGCACCATCTAAAGTGGGGCTCTGGTCTACTGAACTAGAGTACATCCCTTCTTATTGAACACAATGAAAAAGATAGCTTTGACTTTTTCCCCCCATGCTTTGGAATCATGGATGGGATTTTGTGTCAGCTTTGGTCTGAGAGGCAGGTCATGGTTACCCCAGGTGCAACCAGAGGGCACACAAAAGAGGTGGGAAGTAGAGATGTGAAAAGAGATCAGTGTAGAGCAGGTGCATGAAAAGATCTGCAATAAGTCACAACCTAATTTCTATTTTTTCCTGTGCATTCTCAGTTTGGATATGTTGATCACTGCTAATGAGATACTTGGACCCATATGCTTGCCATGTTTGCAGAGTGCTTGCAAATTCTGTGCATGGATATGTCTCCTTGAACTAGGAGCTACTGCTGTGCCAAGCCTCTGGTGCCAGTCAGAGGCTGTGCTGGGGGGATGGCATTATGCCTCTGTGTGAGCCCACAGCTCTACTCCCAGGGAAACCAGAGCCTGCCAAGAGAGCTGACTCGTGCCCAAACCTCCCTCCCTCTATGGCCCTGGGAGCTGCAGGAGCCTTCCTGGCTCCTCATCTTAGACAGAGCCAGGGAAAATCCATGTCTGTTTGGCTGCAGTGATGAGGGGAAGCCTCATGTTAGAGGAAGGGATTTCTTTTCAATGAAATGTAACTTCAGAATCTCAGGCACTTAAGAGTCACTAAAAATTAGACAACATTTTCCCCAAAGTAGGTGTTTTGACTAAAGAAAAATGCTTATAAGACTAACTGAAGACACTTGCCTTGAATTAGTGTAATGAGTCAGGCCATAAAAGAAATGAAACCTATCGCTGCCTGTGCTTTCAAGAAGCTGAAAGAGTTTTTTCTTGAAACTTTTGCATACTAGAGCTGTGCCATGGTAAACACTGGCCACGTGGCAGAGGAGGGAGTTGCACTTCACCAAACCTAAACACAGTCACTTGTAAAGCTTCTACAGACCCTTTGAAGGGAGGGAGCACAATATCAGTGCAAGGCTGTTACTAAAAACAAGAGAGTTAGCAAACAAAGTTTCTTTGAGGATGAACATTTTGAAGCCTTGAATACCTATTGGAAGAGTCAACCTGATTTTTTGAGAAGATAGTTCTAGCCTACTTTGTCACACCCAGCTCTGTGAGTTGCAATTTCAATGTATAAGGAAAAATTATGCCTATTGGACCATAAGTAGGTGGAATTATCAATTATGCTGAAGAAAATACATAAGTTTTCAACAAATGTTTTGCTTTGCATGTGGGAAAACATCAGTGCCAGCTTACAGGGTGTATCAATGGGAAAAGACTTCCCTATTTATCTTTCCCAAAGGAGAATTTTAAACTGTAGTTTTAGAAGAGTTATTCAAGAACTTCTTGTTGATTTTTCAAAAAACTTGAAACACCAGAGGAATTTCAGAGAGCTATGAGTTAATGTTGTGTCACTAATGATGTGACAGCCTGGCAGTAGTCCTGGCCTTGTTACAGAATAGCTGATGTAAGAGTCATATAAACAAAATTAAAGGAGATGGAATATGATCAGTGACACTCATTAGGATTTTAGAGAAAATAATTGTATTGAGAGTGTACTTGGATTTTTCTAAGAAATAAGACTTAGTACTTCATAAGACCTTGACAGATGTTAACATAGCTAAGAATTCATCAGTGATGCCAGTTTCTCATGAGGACATACAAAGATTGGTTCTTCCCGATGGGATTGAACTCTTTTCATGTCAGTGACCTGAAAGGGAACTTTAAACAGTGATTGACTGAATATGTAGATGGCACAATGTCTGGGGAAGTGGTAAACGACTCCAAGAACAGGCTGCTTGAGAAAGTGAGATGATTCATCTGGCTTTAGTATGGGCATAGCTGGGAGCAAAGGAGATATGCCACAGTTATGGGATAGTGTTGACTATGTCTGAGAAATTTGACTCTGAAAGACTTGAGGATTATAGAGAAAAATCTGGTGAAGAGCAGACCTTCACATGATGCTGGGACCTGAAAGGAATTAAGCAGATCTTTGAACTGATCCTGATATATATGTATTTATAAAGTATGAGTGAACAGATTATGTAACTTCTGGATTTGTCCCTGGGCTAACAGTTTTGGAGCACTGGGCTCCACGCTGGTGTCCACAAAGGGACTGGTCTCAAGTACCATAAAAATGCGTAAAAGATTAAAACTTTCTAAGGACAGTAATTGCTAACAGTCTGCTTGGCACAGGATAAGAGTGGTCTGAATACATTCTGTAGATAGTTATATGAGATATTTATATGCACAAGTCATAGTGGGATCTTAACTCTCCCTGGACTAGAAGGAAAACTAATTCCAAAAACATAGACCAATCAGCTCTAGAAGAAATAAGATGTAGCTGTCTTCAACTGTGACAGCAGCTAAGCATTGGGACAAGCTAAAAAGCTGGACAGGGATCTGCCATAACTGCTTTCCAAATCAATCCAGATGTGAAAAATAGTAAAAAGCAGCCCATGCTCTACGAGCTGTGGTCTGTGCTGAGTTGAGAGTTCAACACCTGACAAACGCCTCCATCTGGTCTGAAAATCTACAACTAAGTTTTGCCTGGCCCTAAGTTTCTGCAGCCTGAGTGGGCGGGGGCTGCCCTGTGACCGAAACAGGCACTGCTCCTCCCTGCTCGGATCCCACCCAGCCTGGAGGAGTACGCTGGGTTGTCCAGGGTCAACAGCACTCTCGAAATAGCAGCCAAAAAGTTAATGTTTCCCTGCTAACCCGTTCAGGAAAGAGGGCTGAAGGGGAAGGCCAGCACTGTGCCCCTGTTGTTTCGGCTCTCCAGCTGGCAGGTTTGAGAGCCAACAGACCCTGTGCCTGAAAGAGCAGCTGGGGTACATTTGTTCCCAGCTACCTGTAGGTGAGTTGAAAAGGCTATCACCAGCTCACAGACTTTTAGGATAACTCAGGTGGGAAAGGAGCTCAGAGAGTCATCTGTTCAAACCTTCTGCTCCAAGCAGGGTCATGGAGAGGTTTTTAAAATGTTCCTGCTTTTGAAAAGCAGACCCTTCTCTAGCTATTGCAGGATCAGCCCTGCCAGAAACAACTTAGCTGAGGGGCTGAAAAGGATTTTTTAAATGGTGTATCACTCCCTTCAGATAGCACAATATATATGTCAAATAACCTGCACACATTTCTCTCCTTCCTGCCTATATTTCTGATTAAGAACACAGGCTAAAGGTTTCAGAAACAGCAATGAAGCCTAAATCCCACTGGCTCTTCAGAGCACTTGAAAATGTCCATATCAAGTCAGAGCATATGGATGATTATCCTGGGGAGCAGTATCCACCTGTGTTGCAGGAAATGGAACAGGGTACTTTTAATGCCAGTTCATTTGCCCAATGGCATCAAGTGTTCTCTGGACTATCAGCACTTTTTCCATAACGTAAATGCTCTGCCTTCTCCTTTTCTGCAAATCCATTGCCCTTCTGAGCCCAGACTGGGGCACAGAGTGAGGAGTGGGGGCATATAGACGTGAGAAATGTATTTGAGTACAGACAGTACATCATTGAAACTGCTTTCTTTTCTGAGTTGGTGCCTTTCACTGGGGCTCAGATAACTTGATTTGGCACTATTCACTGCTAAGTTTTCCATACCAACCACAGCTGAGCTTTGTTTAAATGAAGCTTGCTGAAGCTGTGCTGAAAGTGAGTTTAAAGGTTCAGAGTCTTTGGAGCAGATCCAGGCAGCTCTTTGTGCCTTCAACTCCCTTGGAAACTGTGGAGGGCTGGGGGCCGGGAGATTTGCATGAGCAAGTTCTCCCCCTGGCCCCTGCTTGAGTGCAAAGGGGAGCAGCGAACAGCAGCAGAAATTAGACACCATGAACTAGATTCTTCCTCCTCCTCTGAGTCCTCTTATCTGCGTCTCTGCTATTTTGACCTGGTAGCAATCTGTACACATGTAAAAGGTGGCACAGGATGCAAATAGTGAGCAATCAAATACCAACAGAAGCAGTTTTAGGGATAAGAAACTATGACACTGGCTTTGTGTGCCAGGTTGTGGTAATCAGAGAGGAGGATGCTAATTTTGCTCAGATAATTTAAGTATCAAGTCACTTTTAATCCTGTAAAGAGCTCCTACTACTTTAACAACAGCTGCTCTTGTGATGTTGAATGCCCAGCGTGCTACTGTGCACAGTGCAACCACTGTAGAAAATCACACTTGGTGTCCCCCCAGCTCTCTTATGCAGTAACTTCCTTGCTGAGGAAGCAAGCTGATGAACCAGTGTGAAAGTAATTTTTATTGTATCTGTGGTGCTTTTGTTCTCTATTCCCTTGGGAGAAAAAGAAAGTCTGATCACCCTGTGACCTTGGAGCCCATAGATAAATTTAGATTTACTCAGGAAATACCACCCAGGCTAGAAACTGGCCTCTAGTCTAGTAGAAGGATTAGTTTAATAAAAGATGACTTTACCTTCCCCAAAGGCATCATCTTCTTCTCCGGGTGCAGTCAAATCTTCTTGGGTGTTCTCCATCGTGGCAAGGACACAGCTCAGGGAGCAGCCAGAGCCGAGTGCTTGAGCTGGTTCCTACGCTACAGCTCGACTATTTCCTTTCACCAGTTTCCTAAACATTTTGGTGGTAACAGCTTCCGCATCTGCACTTATGAAAACAGTCTCATTCAGACAAACAACGCCTCCTGTTTTTACAGCCAGCCTTTGAGATGAGTTTTGAGGTGGGGTGTCCTTATGGTTGAGAGAGAAGTTGATTTTGAGAGCAGAGGCAGGCAGGACAGGCTCAAAATGCACCCTGCCCTGTTGCTGAAAGCTGTAGGCTCGAAGCCCAGAGTGTAAAGGTTTTGCATATGAATGTGAATGTTTTCTGGTGGCAGAGGTAGAGACAGGGAATAACTTGCTGTGCTGGGTCTGCAGAGCAACTTGCTGTCACCCCAGGGACAGTGCGACAACAGGAAACCCCCGGGCTCTCTCCCTGCCATGTGTTCATGGGACTAATTTTTTATTTAGCACAGCAGAGCAGACTGATGGCATGTTCTCACCTACACTGGGGTGACCCATGGCAATGGACATCTGGACAAGCCGGAAAGCCACAGGTGATGGCAGTTGTGCCTTGGGCAGATGCCTTAGCAGGGACATGATTCTCATAGTTAGACTTATTCAAGTCACTGTCTGTGGTGCATTACCAAACCTAGGGACCTTCCTGATCAGGTGTACAACAGAACAACATCAAAGGAAAACTCACTGTCTGCCAATAATAGGCATATTATTTGAGTATCTCTGTCACTACTAATTTGGCATCACACTGGTCCATTCAGTCACTGTGTTTCCTGAACTTTATAAAGCAAGTTCACTCCTTTGTGTCAGGTCTCAGTTTTTCAGATGACCTTTTCTACAAACTAACTTAACTTGCACAAAAATAGACTTGGCCTTCAGGTGTAGTGTCTGAGCCTTACAAAGCCCTGCTGTCTTCACTGGTCCACTCAAGGATGTTTCATGTGTATGTCTCTCCACATACAGCTGTGGGGCCTAGCACAGATAGTTCCTCATATCCTTGCTACCAAAAGTTAGAATGTAATGACAGTAAACCTGTACTGAGCTATGATTACTCAGTCTAGTAATTGCATGTGTCACCACACCCTTGGAAGTGAGACTCCCAGCACAGCAGCCGTGTTCACTGCAGCTTCCACCTGACAAGTCACAAGCAGATATAATGAGCTCATCTCTAGTTATTATATTGGCTTTGTTTAAAGCTCTAGCAGTGGATTTCTGCAAGGCAGTGCTCAACTTGAACTACTCTGGATGGAGAAGACAAGACAAAATGGGACAGGTCCATTTGGAGCACCTGACCTAACCCCAGCACAGGCCATGTTCATTGGCAAATCCTGTGGCAGCACTGTGATCATCATAGGAAAGTAAAAATCACCTTCCCAGCTCAAGCACAGCCTTCCTCTGGATGCAGGGTCTCTGGAAAGTGGTGCTGCATCTCATGGAGCTTGTGGCTTCTCCTCACTGTCACATCAGCTACCTTGGCTGCACAACCTGGGAGTTGCTGCCTTGCCAGACATAGGAAGCTGTGTTTTTCTAGGTGGATGTGGCAGAAGCCAAGAGCATCCTAGGATTCGTTTTCAGTGTGGCAGTATTGCTTGACGGCCCTGTTGTTGCTCTGCCATAGCAGCAAGACTCCTTGAGGAACTCTGTTCTAATGAGGCTACTCTTGATCTTTGCTTTGCTTTAAAATTACCCTTGGCTAAGTCCCCGCAGAGTAAATAGGACAGTTTGGCCCAATGGATAAGAGAGAAGACTTGTTTCTGGCCCCACTGGACAGGTTTGGGGAGGTCACTTCTCCTTTCTAGCTGTCCGTTTTCACTCTTTTTCCTGCTCTGCCTATTTGAAGTGATTTCTTCAGGTGAAGACCATCTCTGATTAGATGGCAGCTGCTCCCTACCTATTGTGCTCATGGGAGCATCCCTTGGCCTCAGTAAGTCCCTCCTGCCATAGTGCTGAGTAGATGGAGACAGTCATAAAATGAAAGAAACACCATTATGGGGTGATGAAGGGAAGGACAACAGAAGAGGAGACCAGTAAGAAAAAGGAGAGAGGCATGAGAAGAGGAATAACAAGATGGAGACGTGAAAGTGGCAGAGGAAAAGCATTAATCTGGAGGGAGGGGACACTGGCATAGGAACTCAGCACCTCTCCACATGCTGCCTCCTGAGTGCAGAGCTGGGAACTGCTCAGCTTGCAAAGCCTGGTGGGGCCAACACATGAAATGGTTCCTGGGGGTGAGAGATAGCAGAAGTGCTGAAGGAAAGACAGCCAGAGGATGTATCTTGCCTTAAAGCTTCCCAGCAAAAGCCACTTCCGGCAATGGGCAGCCGCTGCCATATGGTTTCCATGAACAACAGGAGGTGGTTGGCAGAAATCTTGAGCCCCTGTAAAGTCAGTGGCTAAACTGCCCTCGGGTGCTGTGGAGCACGTCAGTCTCTGAGGACCGGGGTGGGCCCAAAGACGTTCCTGGTCTGCTGAGGAAGATTTTTGGGTTTGATTTGAATAAGTTGCAAGATAAATGCTGCTACAAATACAGATGTGAATTCTCAAACAAGACAGACAGCCTAGCAGGAAGAATCAGAGATAAAATACCCTGCAACAGCAATGCTAACTTTCTTATATGGTCCTGTGACTGAAACTCATTCGTAAATTGAGCATGGGAAGTTTTAGCCATTTACTGCTTTCTTCAGAAATGTGAATGAGCCAGCCACACTGTCCTGGTTATTGTGGCAGCTCCCTTTTGTGCTGCATTTCTCTAGAACTTGAAGTTATTTCCTTACCCACTGTTTTCAGTCAGCCTTTCCGGATGCCTGTTACCTTGACAGCCCTTTTTTCTTTTATTTTCAGAAACTAAAAGGCATCAAAAGCTGTCCTCTCTCCCGAAAACAACTGTCACCAGAATGAACATACCAGTCAGGCTGGTGATGAATGGTAATGACTCAGCCTCCATTGCAGATGCACAAAGAGGAGTCGCTTTGATTCGTTCCCACTTGCCACATCGTCCCTTGACGGCAGCCTCACCTACATTGCTCGCAGCATGTGCTGTTCCTCCAGAAACCTGTCCCCTGGGGGAGCACAGCGCTCTTTCCCTCAAGACAGGATAAGTTAACACAGACAAAAACCACTCCACATCACATGGATGCCCAGGCTCCCCTTCTCCTTGCTCCGTCTTTGCCCTTGGGGCTGCATAATTTTGCCCTGGCAGTTTGTATGCCCATGTCTTTGCTCCTTACTGATCTCAACCATCCACCCTAACAAAAAGTCTTCCTTCCTGCTTTGTTTTGTAGCATCTCTGATGGTTTTTTTTCCCCTCTGTCCCCATAAGACATTAGCTCAGTTGGTTAGAGCATGGTGCTAATAACGCTAATGGCCTGTACAGGCCATTCACTTAAGAGTTGGATTCGATGATCCTTGTGTGTTCCTTACAACTCAGAATATTCTGTGAAACAAACAAAGCAATATTGCATCAAAAAGTACTTTTTTCTCATTGAGCTTCATGTTCTAAAACACAGGAGCCTTTTGCCTGTTGGCAAAATGAAGCCCCATTCCAGATCAAAAAAGCCCCTAATCAATTTTGCATCCACTTCAGAGATCTCACGTGCATATTTTTCATATAACCACATCTGATGCTGCTCTCAGAAAAAGCCACCACCCATCCTCTCAGAACCTGTCAACAAAAAGCGGGGGAGCCTGGGGAAATGTCAAAAACAAGGGTGGATCAAGCAAGAGGAGATAACTTTTAGAGCAGTTTCTTTAAATTACTTGAACCTTACTTTTTTCCCCCGGCAACTTACTTTATTAGAATTTCTGACTCAGTAGAAAAGTCCAGTGTTCTGATGGTACAGGTACAGGACTAAAGGCAAACACATTCTTAATGAAAAAGAAGTGTAAAAAATTGTGCCATTTGAATTATTGGATGGCATTGTTTTAATTCATCCCTACCCTAAATTACCAACACCTCCACAAGCATCAGGAGAGATGGGTTGACCATTTTCTGCCCTGCTATGCTGATGCAGAGGCGAGGTGCCTGAAACAGCTTTGTCCTATTTATACCTCCTCCTGTTTCAGTGCAAGAAGGATTCTGAAGAAACAGAAAGTTGCATGTCAGAGGGGTAGTCCCCTGCTTTGTTCTGGGGCTATTTTGGGGGTGAAGATTCCATTTTGGGGGGATAATCTATGTGGAAAAGAAGAAGGGAAAAAAAGAGGTAAAGGAAGGGCAGATGACCCTGAGGCAGAGACAGTAAGAAAGAGAAGCTAGGAAGAGGTGGTTGATACTGGTCAGTTTGGGAAAGTGAGTGTTCACATGGATTTGAAGTACTTGTAAAAGTTTTGCTCTGGATATTGCTGCAGTTTTAGTCCTCCTACAAAATATGCTCCTCAGAAACCTGAAGAATGGAGTCACAAGAATTTTTCTAGTTGATAACTCATTTGCAAGTTACAGGGACTCCAGAGACTTAGATTATGTTTAGACAGTCTGCATCAGCATCTGACTGAGCTTAGTATAATTTTTTCTTTCCAACTCTTGAAACTCTGCACTTTTTTGCCAAAAATCTAAGCACTTTTTTTTTTTTCTTAATAGGGATATTTGATTCCAGAGAAAACTTGGGAGAAATTCTCCCTTTTAATGTCCAGAAGGAGAGTCAGCAGGCCAGGCCAGTAGAAGACATGACTCACTCCACACAGCCTCACAGACATTAGGAGCCCTGTGCACAAATCTTCACAAGGGTATAAAATACATACCATGCATTTCAGAGAGCTAAAAAAAGGGCAGACTCCAGGAACTGTTTACCCATCAGAGAGGACAGTGGTTCCCAAGGATCCCTGTACTACATTCCACAGTGGAGACAAGGTGAGTGTAGGAGCTGGCCTCTGGGAAAACTGCACTCTTGTGCCAGGCAGGTTATGGTGCCACTTTGGGATGTAGCTCGATGCACTTGAGCTGTGCAAAAGGCATGACAGCTGAAGAACCACAGGGTGCTTCCCTAGCCCAGCTGTTGTCCATGACCATCTTGGACACCTTGGTTTGGGGGCTTGGGGAAAGGCCTGGACACAGCATTGTACTCAATTCCCCAGCAGACACACACATTGCGGTGAGCAGGACCCTCAGCACATGTATTGGTTGTGTCCTGCTGGTCTCCCTTCATGTTCCCCACCATGGCTGTGAGTAGTGAATCCATTGTATGCCCTCGAGGTAAGTTGTATTTGTGTCTACACATAATGAGCATAATCTTGAAAATTGTGCTCAGTTGCATAGTTCCCAAGTGGTTCGTTATCAAAAGATAAGAAAATTGTCAAGTATGATTTTGCAGGGCTTAGCCTTGGATCTGGTATTATTCAACATACACTTTAATATCCTAGATGGTATTTAATGTCCTACAATGGATATGATCATTCTCATTACAATTGCAGATGCCAGGCTTCCCAGGAGTGTACACTGAAAGACAGAATCAAAATTCAAGTTAATAGTGAAAAACTAGAGAAGTAGTCTGGAAACAATTCAATGCAAGAGAGTGAGCTGTGAAGTTCTATGCTCTAGCAAGAGTAATCCTCACAAACATAGGCTGAGGAATGGCTGCTTAAGTATCACATTTTCAGAAAGGAGATTGGAGTCAGCTGGATGGCAACTTGCCATCAGGTGTGATCAAAGGCAGAGACATAAAGTAAGTCAGGCACTATGAGGTTAATAAGGCCTCTGTCAAGGCAGGATCTGGCTTTCAGTCATCTCAGTTCAAGGAGGATAAAGACTGTTTGGTGACAGTCCTGAAGGAAGTAACCTGACTGCTCTGAGGGCTAGGAAATAAGAAATTAAGCAAAAGATTGGAGAAACTGGAACTACTTCATTTGAGGGAGAGAGGATGAATACTCATGCCCTCTTCATCTTTGTGGTGCAAAAGGTGTCATGAACTTAGACAGCAGAATGGAGGAAGCAAATTAGGAAGCAGATTAGGTAGCAAACTAGAAGAAACTAGAAAGAAGCAAGTTAGTTAAAAAACACTTTACAACAGTGAAGACAGTGAAGCAGCAAAAGAGAGTGCTTGGGTGAATCAGCACTGAGTGAATCAGAGTACTGCTTAAAGTTACAAAGCATATGTAAATCTTTTGAAGAACAGAGTAGACAAGTAGCTATTGGGAATAATAAAAGAATAGTTGATTCTGCATTAGGGGAGGGCAGTGGGAGTAGGGGATCTCTTGAGGTCAGACTTCGATGCTGTTTTGCTACAGCAGCTATTGAGTAATGCTGGATTTATTGTTAGATTTATTTCTCAGTGACACATAGCTGAGTGCTAAATTTCCTCACTGCTTGAGGGGTCCAGCACATTCCAGTGGCTATTGACTGGGATGGGAATATTTTTGCTGTTTCAACTGATTTCAGTATCCCTGCTATCTTTCTGCTTCTATAAGGCATCTTCGTGTCTGGTTGCTTTTGCCTTTGTTCTTTCTTCCTAGTTATTTTCACACCTATTTCTCTGTGATCAAGTAAGGTCATTAGCATCAGCAAAGAAGAGATGATGGATTTTTCATCATTTGGTTATTAAATCCCATGGCTTTCTCTGAGAAGTACTTTAGACTGTTTCCACAAACTGTTAAAGAGAAGCAATCTGCATACCATAGTAACATGGAAGCTAAATGATGTTATCCCCAGCGTAACCAACAAATATGCTCAAGCCTGCTAAGCATCAAAACCTTGGTCTTACAAAGGGTTATATATCAATTATATAATATTTTTATCAATGTGAACACATTCTAAGATTGACCAAAGAGGTCTCTACAATATTCTAATGCCTATGCCAAAGTCACAAGACCTTTCCAATTTTCTCTACCATAGCACTTGTGAATCAAGCATTTTTTACCCTATAGTGCTGGAGGAAACACAGGGAAGAAATCCATCTCATTGTTCAGTTGTATGTCTTCCATCTCAGGCAAACATATCACAAGATGATTCACAGTAATATTTTAGTAATATTCCATAAAGGTATGAATTCCCTGTTTTCCCTTTAGGTAGACTATTAGAAATGGAGTGAAAGCCCTGCGTCATTTATTTTAGACTCCCAGGTCATACTGTCAAACAAATGACGTCTGTAGATGAATGCATCTCCTTCACATTAATAATTCTGCTTGTAGAGTACTCAGTTTTGGAGCCTTTACTGATCTTCCTTGTGCACACCATGTTTCCAGCTTCTCCAGCTGCTGGAAGGCATTCAGGAGTTGGCCTTCTCCCCTACTCTTCTCTGCTTTTTCCAGCTCCAATCAGCACTGTTCTTTCTGCTGCTCTGAGATGGTTCTTGACAGTACTGATTCTGAATATTTTGAAAGACAACAAGGGTTTTTTCCCTCTGCCAAAAACATTTTTGAGACATTCTCCCATATTCCTGCAAACTGTGTGTGAGATGGACAGCTTTAGTTGTGAGATGGCTTGGACTCTGCCTGGGGCAGCTCCCAAAGGAGCATATGTGCCTTTCTCTAAGGCAGTTTGACTTAGACTTAGCTGCTTCCATCCCCAGGACACTGCCAAGTCTCAGCATTTCCCCCTTGCCTACAATGCATTCTTTTCATCAGTCCCTAGAATGTTATAAATTACTGCTTAACAAGATTCTGTGGCTTTCTTGCAGAGCACCAGTTAGCAGGGACAGAAGGAATTGCTGCTGCAAATAATGTTGCAGGCAGGAGTATGAAATTCAGGCAGTGCCTTTGCTTCCAAATGGTGTTACAGAAAGGTTTCCAACACCACAGGTCTACCCTGGGATGATTTTCTCTGCCAAATGTTGAGGAATACACTTAGTGCAGGTAGCTTGGTGTGCAAGCTGCACATTGTGCCCTGGGTGGTGGGAAATGTCAGAGGCACCGACCTTTATCCTAAGGGAGGGCAAGCCAAACCTGTGGCACTGACTGGCTGGGGGGTGGCCAGTCACACTGAGACTGCAGTACTCAACAAGAAGACTCCAGACCACAAATCACCACTGGACCAAAAGGTCCATGAAGAGCAGGTGCATAGACTGCAAAGGTGTAAAAGCCCAGGGATTCCTTTGTTCAGGATTCCTCCTCCACCCCATTTTGTGCTGTTGCTCTGTCAAAGGAGCTTCAGTGTCAGCAGTTAGTCTCGAGTGACGGGAGTGTGACTGTCACTCCCATCTGAGTGGTCAGATGGGAAAGTTTCATTAACACAGACTCTATATCTTCAGGAGCTGGAACAGCCCTGAACCTTGAATTTCATCTATTTTGTAGAAAGGCATCACTTCAATCTAGCTTACAGAGGTAACAGTAAAGACAATGTGGCATCAGTTTCACCCTAGGCAGGAGACACAACTGAGGCAGTTTGGTTTCTAGACCAGTCTGTTTTCTCTGAAACTCTTGCTGATATTTGTCCTAACTTAGCTGCTCTCTCCCAGGCCACGTGTTCCTGACACCTGGTACCAAGGTCCCAGGGAATCTGAGCATTTAAGCCTAAACTTAGTGGCAATGCCAGCACTCAAGCTTTGGATCCCTCCCCAGTTACTTGTTACAACTCATGCACTGCAGATGACCATGGCACAGTCAGTAACAGGATTGTATTAAAGCTGGAGCATCTTGGGTTTAGAAAAACACAGCTGGTTCCAAAGGAACCAGAGGAGAACATTTTTGTTAAGGACAAAAAAGGTCGAATTGAGATCAGCCTATCCTGTTTTCTGTTTCAGGTAGCTTTTTGAGAACTTGTTCTGAAAAATGTCCCCGCTTTGTATTTGCAACCTCTTGGTACATTGGTACCACTCTGGGATTGAGTTCTCTGAATAATTGCAACAGCAGGATTTACTTCTCCTTTTTCTGAAGCCATAGAATAAAAGCATAGCTGAGAACGGAACCTGTGGTAAAGGAAATCTCACCACAAGGCATCCCCGCCCTGCCTGCCTTCCTCCTTGAGCAAGTGGTACAGGGCATACACAGGGGCTGGATGGGCACAGGGCTGGTAATAGCTCTCCTGGAGGGATTGCTTCATTTTCACTCCTATGAAATAGGACAGAAAAGAGGATTTTTAAATTTTTTTTTAGCACAGTGTCTCATTTTTTGCAATTTGTTGGCGTGATTAGCAGCTCAGAAACAATGTAATGACCACAGCAGATCTATTCACCTTTTCTAGTTTTGTTTGCTTTTAACTGAAGAGTAACACTTGTCCCTCCCCTGCAAAGCACATGGTGCCAATAGAAAGGATGTGGATTTGAAGCCCCTTAAAAGAAGGTAGTGAAAAGCCACATCCATCTTTCCATCTTTAAGGAAGAAATTCTGTCAGCAGGATGGACAAACAATGATAGTATTTCTAGAGTATCAGAATGAGGAAATGCCTGCAAACATTTAGATATATCTGCAATTCTCTACTCCCAAAAGATAAAGTAGTTTGAATGCAAAGAGCAGCTTTTCCACTTTTAAATGGTGACTGTTGTTGACCATGGTATCCTGAACAAATTTTACTCATAGAGTGTACCTAAAGCCTTCCACTGACTGTACATGGTGAGGATTTTGGGTCCCTCCTGCTGCATTGCTGCACTAATACTTAGCTCAGGAAAAGATCACCACCCACTGCATCAGTGATTCTCCAGCAGCCTTGATTTTGTTAATCAGCCTGTCTTTCATCCTGGCCTTGTTTGCTGAGAGAGCAACTTCAGAAAGAGCGGTACAACACAGAAAAGTAAAAATAGAACAAGAGTTTCTGCAAAATGTGGCACTTCATGCAATTATTTTTCTTCCTGTTTGCATCTTCTGAATTTTCTTTTCCTAGCAAGTTTAACCCTTGTGTATAGACCACATACACACACACAGACATGTTGAAACTAGTGTGAGGCTCTCCTAAACAACAGTGGACCATGGAGTTAGTTTCTCAAAGTATACAAAAAATAGCTCAGTCCGGTGTTAACGAATTCTAGTATTTTACACAACAGGCAATTCAGAAATAATATTCATGGCTGGTAGAAAATAACACAAGCAGACCAAAAAGAGAATCAGAAACAAGCTAGCATATCCCTAGCAGGATAGGGCAGGCTAGGACAGAGGAGTGTTATGTCTGATCTAATAACCTCGGACACAGGCTTCAAAATTGCACAAGAGGCAAGAAATCAGTGATAGCAAAGTAGGGATCCACAATGAGTGACAAAGCAGCTATTGTGGAAGTCATACTGGCATACCCTACTTCATGCTCTCTGCATCAAAAATCCCAAAAAAAATTCAGGAGTGGGAGTGGGGGAGAGAGGATATATTATCTCAGTTTGCCTTCACCTTGTCCACCCAATCGTGGAGTTGTGCAGAGAGATGATACTACTCAGGGAGGGTGGCAGGAATAGAGGAGCCTGAGCAAGGAGTGGCTTGGTGGACAGCAGCAGGCCCTGCCCAGGACACAGCAGCTCATCTTTGCTATCACTATAGTGTGAGGCAGAGCCTTGGGAAGAGCCTCTCCTCACCTCTCATTGGGTGTCTGCTCCCTGCCACAACACCCTTCCCTCTTGCTGGTGGGTGATGGAGATGGCACTCCTCTTCCCTGCTCCTCTGCACAGTTTGGACAGGATGGGGATAAAACACAAAATCAAAAGAAAAAAGGATTTTTTTTTCATCATGCATCTTAGCAACAGCACCTACACAAAGATCTAAGTATAAGATCTTTTACCCCCCACCTTTCCAAGCAATTAGCATGCTGAAATACAAGCAAGAAACAGGATGGCCGTGTCAAAACTGACACGTAGGAGGACCATTTCCTTTTTGCAAGGGTTTCATAGTGTGGACCAGACTGTCTGAGAACAATTTCTGAAGCTTTCTCCTCCCATGGAGAATGGCCTCTGCAGCAGTTTTAGTAACCGTCCAAAACTGCCTGCTTTTGGTGACTGGCACTCTCCTGGTAGTTGAAGCCCAGAAGGTCTCACATTTTCAAAGTAAGAAACCCCAGCCCCCATGACTGCTCCAGTGAAACTAGGTTGCTTAAAAACATCTGAGAAAGGTGGAAAAGGAGGGCTGCCTGTTTGAAGTAGATAGGCTGTCTTTTGGAGCAAAGCAGAGAAAAAAGGCAGCTGGTGACATATTCAGTGCAGCGTTGGCTCCATCTGAGCCTTCTTTCATCAGCCAGATTTTAAATTAATCTCAATCTGGTCTCTGAATCTTGCTGGCAAGTTTTCTGGTAAATTTAAGGCTTAGAAGAGACTAAAGAAAGATGCTAGGCAGACAAGTTTATGTTAGTTTCCAGGTGTGGCCAGCAGAGCCTGGGAAGCTGTTTGTGAAAAGGAGGCTGCTGTGGGAAATGTGGGGGGAGATCTCCAGCACCACACACCTCCTGTATGCAGAGGGAGCAGGCAAAGCCCCCCCAGCTGAAACACAGCCAGGCCTGTGCAGCTGGCCATGAACCAAATACAGTTGTGCTCATGAGCTGATATTCAGGGCTTGCATCTTGAATAAAGAATTGAGTAAATCCAAGACCTTTGGGTTTGCTGTTTTTCTTCCTAGAAGCAAATGATGATGGTTTTTTCCTCTTAGCATCCAAGCAATGTTATTTCCACACATAAAGTTCGCTGTTCCAACATGCAGCTTATGAATGGAGAAGATAAAGTGTGCAGGGAGGATGTCACTGTAAGCAGCACAGAAGCTGAAGAAGGGAAGAAAACCCTTGTGAGCCTCCTCACCTAGGGGCTTAAGAACTGAGATTTCCAAAAAATTTTAAATCTTAATTTTTTCACATTGAGATTTTCTCTCTGAGTGCCTTGTCTGACTGACAGCCTGACTTGTTTTCTTCTCTTCTTGCTCCACAAGGCTGGGATGCTGCCTAGCACCAACTCAACCAAACCCCTCTTCCCAGAGCGCCCACGTGTCCCCTGTCTGGGAATTCATAATTGATTAAAGCAAGGCAAATGCCCTTGTCTTCAAGGTTTTAATAAAATCCCCTCTGGTCCCCACTTATGTTAACAGTCAGGTAAGCAATCCATCAACACTGAGTTTGCAGGCCCAGCTCTGTAAATGTGCCTGAATATGGCTGTTTCAATTTTCAAGGCCAAAAGTAAACTTTTGAGGTAGGCATTAAGCCTACAATTAGGACTTTAGAGTAGATTGCGGTTTAGAAGATGCATTAACTTATGAAACGAATCACCAAATTTGAAGTTGCCAGATAATTTTTTTTCCCCAGCAGTCAAGGTCAAGTATAAAAAGAAAGAAACTCAGTGTAAGAGGATCACAAAATATGTTAACAGCGTAACAGCAACAGGAGGACTGACCCAGCCCTGTGAGTTTGTGGGGTTTACTTTCTTAATGGCTTTTCAAGAGTGAAAGAGGCAGAGTGCTACCACAGAAGCAATACACTGAGCTCTCAGCTCATGCTCTTCCTCTTTCTTCATCTCTCAGCTTCAGCCATAGCCAAGTGACCCTGCCTGGCCCTAGTGATCTTGAGCAAGCAGGGGTGAGGAACCCTTGTTTGCCCAAGGCCTCTTTTCTGAGAACCGGGAAGGTGGAGCAAAGGACAGCCTCCATTTGTCAGACCTGACTATGGGTGAGTTCTCACCCCTTAGCTGCTTGCTCCACAACCCAATAAGCAGAGCAAAGATGCCTGAGATAGGGATGCATGTTCCTCAGTGGCTGGCTCATGCTGGTGGAGAGGATTACTGCAAGAGCTGGTGAGCTTCCATGATCTAGACTCTAGCCCAGATTGCTCTTCTTAGCTGCCCTTTCCTAACACACACAACAATAAAACTGTATTTGTGTAAAAAACTCTCACAAGCCAGAAGCAAACAGGTCACCAAAACATGCCACTGCACACATATGTCCTTTGGGGACAGAACTGAGAATAAGGGGGCTACGGCAGATGTCAGTCATGGTGCCTGGCATGTCCCTGGAAGGTACACTTGCCGTTGGATGAACCCAGCTGGGAACCTTGGCTGAAAATGGAATACAACTCCTTGCAGGCTTACACAGTGCTCATTTAACCTGAATTTGAGGAAAGCCCATTGAGAAAAGTACTTTATGTAAGAGTAGCAGCCCATCCTGAACATCAGAGTTCTCTTTATCTTCTGTTTTATAGCCAGTGCTCAGAAGATCCAGTAACAGGCATACCCACTGTGGACACAACCCATTGTCTGTGGATAGAATTACCTCCTAATCTACTTGCAAAAAAGGCATCACAAAGCAGAGCTTGGCACTTCTCTTGCCTGAGCTGTGTTTAAGATGATGCTTTCTGTGCTCTACCAGAGAGAGGTTCCCAAGAGCACATAAATACATTATAAGGTGGCAGAACACTCAATAATTAATTTTCATCAAGGAGAAGGTTTTATTTAAACTAGAACAGCATAAAAAGCCTTTTGGATTCTCACAGTCTGTAAGTGAAAAGCTGAGGTGATTCTATCTAAAAACTGTTGTGAAAAAGGCTCAGATAACATGATCCAATCCCCATACATTGACACCCTTCCCCAAGCACTGAGACCCTGACTCCATTTGGCAGCAAATGCAATTTTCTGTGCTATTTGTCAGTAATAGAAATACAGAATACACCAAGGATCAGCTCCCTTTTCAATCCTTTTCTCTTATTTTGCAACTAGGAATGGTCTTCCAGGTCTTTCCAAGTGCCAGAATTGCAGCATCCCAGAGGATCATCCCACTCATTTCCACTGTTCATATGTAGTGTTGCTCCCTTTTCATATAGTCAACTGGCAGCTGGAAAATTGAGTATTTAAAGTGTATTAAGGCAGGAATGGTTGATATACGATATTGTTAATACTTTGCATGTGTTAGGAACAGCTAAATAATTCCTTTGATTAATTACTCCAATACAAATCGAAGCTCATGAAGGATTCAGTGCTTTGGGATAACTGACTCAAATAACTCTAACTGGGTACAAATAACTCGTTTCACCAGCACTCTAGGGGGCAGATGGCAATGAGGCAGCTCTGCTTGTACCAGGAAGATGCCTATATACCAGAGCTACCCTAAGAGAAGCAACAAAAGACATTAAAAAACCCTCATGAGCAAGGGAACTGCTACAAAGCTATTTACTATGAGTACTTTCCTGCATACAAAAGTGTATAGGATTCTGACTGAATGACTTACAAACCACTTATAGTAAATTTCACTGCTCATTTATTGCCTTTATTCATTTCACTGCTCAAAACCCACCAGCAGATAAATGACTAACTCTATGCAGTGCATTAATGTAGTTTTTTTTGTGACTGGCTTTTTTAGTACTTCCACTCTGTTACTTTGTCTGTCACCCCTGGAAAACCCTGCCAAGGCATTAGCTCAGCAGCAGGCTGAGAGGGGCAGCCCACACAGCGGCCCTTCCTTGCACAGGCAGCAGCTCCTTGCACCACCCTTCCTTGGCTCTTCCCCACCAGACCAGCTGCCAGCACTATGTTCAAGGGACATCTGTCATCTAAAGGGTGGAAAGACACACAGGAAAGCTGGAATGGCTGTGTAGTCCCCAGATCACAACCTTGAAATGCCAATAAGAGCTAAGTGCACCAGCTCCTGGTGCCACTGTTGAGGTTAAAGCCAAACACATTTCAGGTGAGGTTGGCATTCCCCCACCAATTTATCCAGCAGCTGTGGAAATTAGAGATGGGGAAGTTCTCATCTTCTGAGAATGCTGGAGTTAAAATGTACTAATAAAGGCCTAACTACTGTGTGACTGTCATCCAGTAGCTGGTCTACTGCCTCACAGCAAAGACTGAAGCGTCTGCGGGAACTGGGTGAGCCTGTACCCATCACCCCGCAAACCTACTGGCAGCACTGGCTGTGAAGTGCTCTTGCAGCACTGACTGGTTCTTACTCCTGCTGTTTCTGTGATAGTTATAATAAGGTTTTTTTCTAGTTGCTAATAGCCTGTCGATATTTCTGGTGGAAAGAAGACATCTCTATTTCATACCAGCCTTCTGTGAGTTTTTATGGCAGCTATTTTAGAACTCATTTCAGTGAGTTTCTCAAGTCTGAAATGCTATGTGTTCTTGTAATAATGATGCCACTCGTAGCTAGGAGGCATTTTTCATACATTATTTATTCAGTATTCTATGTGATGAATGTAGGATGTGTTATGAATCCATGGTAGGAGATCTGGAGGTAAACTCATTTGCTTTTAGTAGTATGTGATTAAAAAGAGACTCTCTGGTTGCGTAGGCAATGAAGGTATTGAATGTCTCTTATCACCAAGATGGTGAAAAACTCGATTCCTTTAATTCCTCAATCAAGGAAGCAGCGACTACCAGCACAAGTATACACTGTGGTCTGTTCAGAAGATACAGAGTTGCTAGACTAGATCTGTTCTCATCACTTGCAAAAGGAAGAGCCAGGAAGTAGGCATTTAAAGGATAACATCAAATATTTAGGAGATAAAATCTGCACAGAGTGTAAAATGAAATATTTAATCTGAGCCTTACCTTAAAGAGATGGGTTTGTTTTCATGTCTACTATCTACTGCCCAACTCAAATGAAATGTTAGAAGACATTTCATATGGATGGGTACAGGCAATACAGAGTTCAAAGTTTCCTTGGTTCAGGAATGTTGTCACTCAGGGTTTGTTTCTGTTTATGACAGAAGTACAGGCCTTAACAACCAGGAGAAATGGTCAGAGGTTTCACACAGGTTTATAAAGGGATAAATGAAGACACATCTTTTTGGTTTCTTTATAGTCCTACAGTTCCACGTTACCCTTCCTACAAAAGACCCCAAACCAAAAACCCACAAACCTCAGCCATTTGAAAAAAAAGCCAGTCCTTACTGAAGGTGAGCATGAGGGCAGCATTCAGGAACTGCAGGGTGTCAGGACTGTTATTTTTCAGCAAGGAGGCTATATAGGCACCTACAGACTGTACCAACATTTTTGCCTGGCCATGGAATACAGAACAAAAAAGATGGTGTTGCTTGGAGCACTGCCAGGATGTGCACAGTTGCTCAAAACCCTAGAGATGGGAGGAAAAGTCATATGGGCATGACCCAAATAGCCAAGAGATGACAACACTCTTAGGCAGAAGACAGTGCTTTTCTAGATGGCCAATGCACTCAGGGTGATTCAGTAGTCAGTCACAGTGGCCCTTGGAGGCACTGGAGGTGTCCTCTTGAGTGTACTGCTGGAAGCATGCTCAGAAAATGCCCTGAGTGCCTTTACTGCTTGCTCAGCCCTTCTGTGCTCTGTGCTGGGCTCTCCCTCTGCTCCACATGCCTCTCAGCCTGGGCCCTACAGCCCTTCCGCCACCTGCCCCAAGCAGAAATATGCTACAGGGCCCAAGAACTGAGCATTAGTTGGTTTTGCCTAGACCTTTCCTCTGCTTTGCTTGCATGGTTTCACTTCTGATTGTGTTCATAATATTCCCTTTAATTAATTGTGGTACTTTGATTCTTGAAATATTACTTGCACAGCTATCTTGTGGACTGTCTTAGTTCTGAGGAAAGGGCTGGTACAGGAAGATCCAGTCCTTTATTCAGGACTTTATTCAGTTATCTCTAGAGGCTAAGAAGGATCCAAGTTTGGCATCCCAAGCCGCACAAAAAGACCTGCTTTTATTGGCTAGATGCAACAAAGTCAATGCTGGCTGCTGGAGTTAGGGGCTCTCCTCTGCTCCCAAGCCATGCACAGGCCAAAGAACCATCAGACACAAAACACTGTAGATCAAAACTGGGACTGGAGCAAACACTAATCCCACCAAGAGTAATGCACCACGCACACTGTTGTCAGCATTTTGGTTTTGGGCTACCCTCCTGGACTTTTTCAGGGTGAGGAAGCAGTTCTGGTCTCCCACCTCTGCTTTTGCCCCAAGCCCATCCTAGAACTTGCAGACACTAGGCAGAATGTAACCAGACAACAAATTGTTCAGCCAGAGGCCTTTAACAAGGTCCCAGTGACATTCTTCAGGGCAGTCCAGCAGTGGTAGTGGCTGAGACAGCCACTGTGTGAAGCCTCAAAAGCCACGGCAGGGAAGAGCAGGTGAGATCACCAAGGGTCACGGAAGGATGATGGCTTCATCCATCTCAACTGCTTTCAGAGGCAGCTTGTGGAAAGCTACAGCATCACACCCTTGACTGCAGCATCCAAACCCACTGGGTACAAAACAGCTTTGTGGTCAACGACAGACTGAAAGTGGGTGGAGAAACAGCTTTTCCTCTTATGGCTTTTGATATGGTGGGGAGGGAGGAGGGAGAGCAGAAACAGTTGGGGTATGAGTATCTTTAATCACCGTAGAGTAACTGGGAACTGACACCTGGGGATCAGCCCCATTAAAAGGAGTGAAGTCACAAATTATGTGAGAAAAAAAAAGTATTGCTATTGCTTTCTGGTGCAAATTCCCTCCTCTGCTATCAAATACTAGGAGGAGGGTTTTTTTGTTACTTTGATTGCAGGAATTGAGCTCCAAAGATAAATTTTGAATTGCTACACTTTGATAGGATGTGAATAAAAAAATTCAACAAGGAAAAAAAGAATGCCCCAAATGCCCATGTTGGAAATATAGAGCTGTACAACTTCTTGGTATACAGTTAATATTCCTACCTAGGCATAGAAGACATAATTTTTCTTACAAAATGGTCAAGTAACAGATCAAATGCAAATCCCATTAGATCACTGTTAGCCAAATACCAGCTGGTGCTGGATATGCAATCACTTAATCTGGTTTTGGGCTGGAAGCATGGCTCTCAAGCAGACAAGTTATCATTTGTAGATAAGTGATGGGGCTACAGAACAAGAGAAGCAGAGTAGAAGAAACTCATGAGTGCCCCAGCTAAACCTTGGTACATCTGTGCCAAATTTTTCCACTGAAGGAGAGGAGCAAGAGAAAAGGAACAAGGAAGGAAAGAGTTTGGAGAACTAGTCATGTAGTATCAGCTAAATAAAGTCCCTGGCCCAGATATGCCTCAGCAGCTGTGTAGGAGACCTCAGAGAGACACTTCTTGACAGAAAGAGATGTTGAAACCCTACATGTAACTTAAAGCTAGCCTGAAGTTGAAAATCCTTTTCTCAGAGAAGATCCCCGATAACTTTCTGACAAGACATTGTGTATCTTACAAAACCATCTCAGTGAAGTTAAGCAACTTTCTGGTAAAGGCAGAAATGCTCATCAGTCATAATTTCCACTTGACCTGAACATCATGGGGAGTTGGCAAGGCCCATTTCACCAGGAAATTCTCAGCAGCCACATAACATTACAGAATTCAGAAAACTCAGGCACAGACCAGGAAGACATTTACCCACAAATCCATGGCAGTGAATGGAAGAGAATGATTTCTTGATGAAACTACTTGGCAAAATGTCCTTTCAGGGCAGAAACTGAGTACAGTGGTGCAATTACCAGGAAGTCATTGGCTAACAGCAAGTTCTATGCTGCATGAAAAACACTTTACTTCTCCTGACAGTCAGTCTTTAAAGAGCAGGAAAAATGTTTAAAGATGACACAATAAAATAATTACAAATTACTGCAGCTGGTGCTTAGTCACCTTATGCAAATCCTAGGGTGTGTTCTACATCATGTGCCCTCTTGTCACAAAATAAACCCTTAGCAATTTTCCTCATCAGCACATTTTTGGCAATCCAGGAAAATAAAGTGCACTAAAAGCTGAGCATCTCATTCATAGAATAACTTAAAAGGAGAACACTTTGGTATTTTTGTTTATTTTTTTAGCACAGCAAATGCCTGATTATAAACACAGCACAGCCAGGCAGTGAAGACATTGTTTGGGATGGGGTCCCAGCCTGTGATGTGTGGCGTGGAGTAGCCACAACTCCTGAGTAGGAGATGGGTGTTTCTGCCCCCATCACCATTCCTGCAGCTCAGAGAGGAGCTGAGCACCTGGAAGCTCCCCTCCCAGCTCCTCCTATATTCCTCAGGTCATCTACTTCCCACCTTGGCACCATGTTGGGAGCTATTAGTGGCTGCCACCTACCACTAACCGGGGACATCAGTTAAGGTCTAAGGCACAGAAGAAAAATGTAGAAATCTAGAAAATTATCATAAGGCTGGAAGAGATCAGCATGAATTCTTCTGCCCCAGGGCAAGATCACTCTGGACAGATATTGTCTAAATTGTTCCCTAAGAGCTCAGGTGATAGGGATCTTGGCCTTTCTCAGGAGCCTGTCACACTGCTCTATGGTCTGAACCCTTAAAAACATTGACTAAAGTCTAACCCAATTCTGCCCGGCTGCAGTTTAATACTAAACATCAACACAACATTTACCTTTAGCAAATAAGTTGAATTTATGTACATTTTAAAGGATATATATTGATTAGGGATTTTTTTCTCTTGCTTGTCTTGAGCAAGATATTTAGGAAGCCTTTATTTGCAATAATGTCAATTCCCCTGAATTTTATTGAGTCACTTGTCAAAGGGCTAACACAAGAGCAAAGATTGATTGATCAAGCAACAAAAATACATACTTGTCCAAAAGAGTTATAGTTTTAAGTCTAACATCCCCTTTCTTAAGTGAAATGAATGTTGTGGTTTCATGTCATACCCTCAACTTTACAATAGTAATGGACTGCAGAGCAGAAACTGCTGGGTTTGTGCCTAGGTGTGGATGCTGTAGGTTGATCAGACAGGCTCTCTGCAGGCTCTGGGACTCCAGCCAAGGTGGGTAGCAGGATGACTGCCATGGGTGAGCAGTCCCCTTGATGAAACCAAGGCATAGCTGCTCCCAGCCCCCCAGCCCAGTGCTGCTTGGCACTCCACAAGCACCTCTCTCCCTGTCCCCAATGACCTGATGGCAAATCCTCCCCTGTTGTCCTGCCCTGACCTCACAGCTGGGTCTGCACAGAAAAATCAAACCACACCTGATACTTGTTGCTGCCAGCAGAAGTTTCAGATGCTTAAGTGTTGCCTCAGTCCTCATGCTTGGCACTGTTTCAGCTCTGCTTGTTGCTGGTCACTCCTGCTAGCAAGCATCTGATATCACACTGTACATGAGATGTAACAAGCATACAAGCTGCTGGGAGGTACAGGGCAAGATAGAGAGCAACCATGTCCAAATGAAACAGCTCTGAATTGGTCTTGGTGGGAAAACTCTTTTTATACATGATGTGGAGGGGTGAAACCTATTTGTCGTGTGGAATGAGTGGGTTGATTCAGCTGAATAACATCATGAATCAGCTGTTGCTGGTAGTTTTCATAAGCAAAGGAAGTACTTTACATTAAGTAAAGGCTTATTAAAACTAGTAATGAAGAAAATGGAAGGCAGGGTGGTTCATATCTAAGCCAGCCCAACATTCAGGGATGTGCAGTGCCTAGCTGCAAGTACTAGAGAACTCCATCTAAGTGCAGAGAGATGATGCTATGTGGTATCACTTTCATTACTTGCCACTTAGAAATGTCTCACTGAGAAAATCAGGGAGAGTCATAAAATAACAGTGAGTTGTTTATTTGCATGACTGTCCCAGCAGGAGAATGCTGGTTTGCATGAGGTTTGAAATCCCAGGAAGGACATGGTATAAACCAAGGAATGCTCACTCAAGATAGCAAAGTATGGTCCAGCAACTCTGGCAGCTTCCAGGGGAGAAAAACTCTCATAAATGAATGTTTTACTTGTCTCAACAGTATCACAGGGAGCTTTTGACACAAACAAAGGCTTTCTGTGCATTATCAAGACTGTGGCTGATGTAAAATGTTTGTTAAAGCTTTTTAAAAGCCATTCCTCCATGTCAATAAAGGGTAGGACTCAGAATGACTGCGTGGACCTCACTGCTGCTGACTTGCTTCACGAGTGTGAAGCTCAGTCTTTGTGGGAGATGTGAGTAATTATTCTTCACTAGCATGTGGTATGGTGGAACTACTGATGTCCTACTGAGTGTGAGTATCTTCTTTAGCCTCTCATTCAGTGACTTGCAGATCATGCAGTGCTCACCTTGCTATGGGACAAAGTGCCAGCAGAACCCTGGAACAGCAAGCTCAGCTGCTTCCAAGGTATGTAACATAAGCCCTTTGGTTTTACTGTGTGCTTTTGTCTGCAACCTTAGCACCTCACATTCCTGCCTGCTCCATGGGATGGTCAGAGTTGCCAAAGCTCTTCTTCTAAAGCCAGTTTTCCATTGGTTTATCAGTTATAGTCTCTGCCCACATCTCCCTCAACATACCTGAGCAAGTACACTTTGTGCATAGTGCATCATTTTAGTGTGTGAAGTGTTTCATTAAGCTAAGATATGCTATGGATGTTTCCAAACAGCCACACTAGAAAGTATGCTTCCTATCTTGTATGTCACTCCCTGACTTTAACTCAGGCTGTGGAAGTAAGTTTCTGAGTGTGTGAGTGCAAATGTATGCCTGGGTTACATTGTGTGAGTCTCATTAGGATGAATGTGTCTTCCATTGCTACGCAGTACACTGTGCTGCTGTAGGAGCATGAGGCTGCAAGAGCCTGGATGTCCAAGAAAGAGGACAGAACAGCAAGCAGTTAAGAAAAGATGTTCAAATAAAGAATAAAATCATCAAATATGTAACATCATAAAGCACACAAAGTTCTTCCTCATTAAGGAAGAAGAACCCCAGGATCAGCATGAAGTTTGGGCTGTTATATGATGTTCTCCATCTTTGAATTAATCTGTGTGCCAGGAGCAAAGGCAGCACAACTGTGCCAGAGCTGCTGCTGCTGTTTCCAAGCCATGTGGCACCAAGGGGAGCATCTTTAGCAGCACAGCTGACGACTGACAGGCGATCTGTGTGAAGGGATCTCAAACTATCAACGCCCTTGCTACACATGGCAGGCATTTCAACAACCCCTGAAAAGCAGCTGCTAGAGGAACTCCCTCAGGACACTCTCCCTCTACAGGAAGCTTTTAGGAGTTGGGAAGGGACATTTATTACCTATTTGTATTATAGTGTCATTTAGAAACACTAGTCACAACTCAAAACTTCATTTTTTTTTGTCAGCTTGGCTCTATTGGAAGAACTTTGCAGCTTTTAGACTAGAAAATTGTAGCAATCTTTAGTAAGATTTAAACTCCAAACTAGCTTAAGTTAGAGGGGTCACCCTTATGTATAACATGTGGAATATTAAATTTAGATGAGCAGTTCAATGTGAAGGGGACAGAGTCTGTGCCTTTCCTCAAAGTGAGTTCCTGGAGCAGACCAGGTAACTTTTTTGCTCAGTCTTCACTAAATAAGAGAGCTCTAGACCTCATGGCCTGTGTTCACAGATCCAGAGCGTAATTGTATGTAATTTTTGACTGTGATAAAGAATCTGTATCGGTAAAATACACTAAGGAAATACAACAGAGATAAGATCAAAATAACTTGGAATCGGAACACTTGAAAACTTGGCAGAGAATTTGCTTAGGAAGTTTACATGGCAGGGAGGAGTGTGATCCCCCAAATGCTGGGGAGTACATTTCCAAAATTACAGCAGGGATATGCAATAACAACTCCATAATATTTTGATTAGGAAGGAAGCAAATAACATACTGCAGGATCCTGCTGTCACAGCACACCCCTTGGCAACACCCTTTTTAAAGGAAAAAAAAAAGGTGGGGAAAAAGAAAATCACCCCACTGCTTAAAGATACATAGGGGTAGAAGTCAATGCTTGGAGAACACATTTACAGGCACTCTTTCCCTTACCACCATTTTCCTCCTTGAACCCAGCAATCCATACTTACAAAAACCTAGTTGTAGCCAAGCAAAAAACTCATCTTTCAGTCTGCTGCAGCCAGTGTTGGTTTCTTCAGGATCTAACTAAAGTTAACAGGAATCTGTGGGATCTAACAGGACTGTTAGGAAAGTCTAACAGTCTTTCCTCCTCTTTCATGCAAACTCTCAGTATTCATTGTTTCTGGTCAATCTCATTAACTTAGCACACTGGCTCCAGGCTCTCATACAGTGACATGTGGAGAGGGCAACACAGCTATATCTGCTTGTGATAGTTTTGAGGTTGAGGACATTTGAGGCTGAGGTTTAAGATGCAGCTGTAAACAGGAACGTTTTCTTGCTTTGTCAGCTGACTTGTTCTTGAAACCAGGTTGCTAGGTGTTGAATAGCACTATCAGTTCCTCTCTCATGAGTACCCACCACATCACTTAAAATAGAAAAATGTCCCAAAGGCCATGTGTCTGCCCAGGGCACAGCAGGAAGGTGGTGTGCTATTCTTTACAACACTGCAATATCAGCACTCTCTGCATGTGGGTTATGTTTTCATTCTGCAAGGACTTTCTTGATGCATGTCGCAACATATCTTAAACATAAAAATCCCCTAATGTAGGTCCACAAAATATTTACAAATACTAGGTTGGGAAGTAAAATTCATAAATCTGCTATTATTAAAAAATACGTGCAACTGAGATACTGGTTTCATAGCAATCAATTGTCCCACATCTTATTGCAGTTAATCCCTTAATGTGACAGCTACCTATTTCTTGTTGTCTGTATAATGGGGCTAATGAATTAATCACCCATTTTCTGTCTAGCATTCCCCATTACTCCACAGTTACAAGCTGGTGCTCTTCTCTTGAGATCTCTAAATCATTAGCATTGTTAGGATAAACTCTGCAGTATTCTGAAGCTGTTACTGAACTCCGAGTACACATGACTTGGTGTTAGTCTACTGCTTTCATCCTAAAGAAGAGCTTGTCTGCCCAAACCCATATTTTTTGCGTTCCCAGTTGTATCTGTAGGCTGGCAAGAGAAGGTCCCCTTTGGTCTTGTCTCACTGAAACTACTAGTTTGATACTTTCAACTTATTAACTAGCATTATTGTTAGCTCTGAGCAATTTTAATGTGGGAGTGACTGTATGTCCTTATCTCCTCTGAGAAGTCTTATTTCAGACAGAGCAACTACCTCACAGTGAGAGAACAGACTTAGAAGATGCTGAAATTAAGAAGAGCTGGGTTATATTCCTGACCCCTCCATTATACAGTTTATATAATTAGACACAATGACAAAGTTAGTACTTTGTATCTGGCATCCAGTCCTCCCACAGATTTCAGTAACACACTGTGGCTTCATAGCTTTTCCAGGTTCTCCTCCCTAAGTATTCCTATTGCTAAATACTAAATGTCAGCAGTTAGCAAGTAAAACCACTCACAGATAAACGATATTCCCAGCGGGATGGCTTCCAATCCAAACCAAACCTTTGGTCATATTCTTGACGCCTTAAAACTGTCTCTTAGCAATAACTTGTCATAGGTCACTAGATAATACAGAGATTACCAGTTGCACTGTCTTTTTGTCATCCTCCAAAGAGAATGAGGCTCTAAAGTTAATTTTGCCATTCCTGAATCCCTCATGACTATTGCTGCAATGCTAATGAAGTGGCAGAGGGAAAAGAGGAAGAACTATTTTCAGAATTACAAGAGTTGTTACAAACATAAGTTTAGACATACAAAGTGAGTGGAAAGCTATTACAAAGATCTTAAGAAGTGTTGTCAAATCAGAATTTCATCTGATTTCTTCTGTGGTCCTGTGTGCTTGTGCATAATGGAAAGGCTAACAAAACCTAACACCAAACTCAAACAAAAAAGAAGAAAACCTGTTTGACCCACTGTGCAACTCTGGTGGAACCTGACCTCCTCTGTCCACCAGCAGCATTGAGACTCAGAGTAGCCAAAGCTCCTCAAGAGTCATAGACATCAAAATTTTCACCAGTAAGCATAACCCCACAAAGTTTCACTATTGACTTCCAGAGAGGCTACTGAATATCTCAGTGCTTCTCAGATGTGAGACCATTTTCAGTGCAGCAGCCTGGTGTCCCCAGGCAGTAGGAAGAGGCTCCTTCACAGGATAAAGCCATTTATATGGGCTTTGTAGTGGTCCCATCCACCCTGCTGTTGACACCAGCCCTCATCTACTCCCACCACGAGCCCTTTAATGGAGTTCAGTCAGGAAAACCTAAGCTACAAAACAATTTCCCCTAGCAGCTGGGTCTTCTGGGTGGGTCATGGTACTCCTAACATATGCACCAGCATGTGTTTTGGCACAGCACAAAGCAACTGTGTCACTTTGTTATTAACCATTTTACAATTGTCAGGGATGCCTGTCCCACCTAAATCCTTTTGTAGCTCTGGGCTTTAATTAGCAACATGTCCAAAATACTTTGAGTGCTTCTAGCTGACAGCTATAGGTGCCTACAGACAATGCTGGATGGTGCCAGAAACCCTGACTTGTAAGGGGAAATGTAGCTGGGTGTTAATGAGTGTCACTGGTACTTAGTCTCACTCAAACAAGCTAAAGAATTAATTTCTATCAACACCTCTATTTATAGCATCTCAGGGTATTTAAGAAAGGAACATCAGTGGTAAATTAACAACAGAAAAAGACAGGATTTGCATTAAACTATTGTGGCTAATTAGCGTGAAATGAGGAACTGAAGGTAATGAGACCAAAGCCAGCTTCCACGGGATCATGCCAAACCCTGACCACAGTAATAAGGAGGTACAAATCAAACAAACGTGGAGGAGCACTAGTGTGAATAATGTTCCAGCTGCATACTCCAGTGTGATTACTTTCCACATGTGCATAAAGCTCTTCCCTGAGCAGGATCAGGCCAGTGCTAACAGGAGATCAGCAAACATTCTGTGGTACTCAGTGTTGTTCACTGCTCCAACCAATCTACTTTGCTCCCCTCCTGCTTTTTATCCTTTTCTGCCTTCTGAAAATGGGTATTTCTGGGACATGAACTGTCCCTGGGCAGTGGGAAGCTGCCTAGCTGCCAGCACGGGTACAAGGCAGGCATAGAGCATCCACACTGCAGCTAGCAGCAGGAACCATGCTTCTGCTCTGTCAAGGAGCTGTTATCTTATAAAAATCACAACTCTTGGAAAAACATCTCACATGAGACGAGACATGCCTTGCTTATAGGCTGCCACATTATCTGAATAAAAATATATTCAATTATCCTACCTTGCATTTTAATTTTATGTACCGAAGCATCCCAGCATGTCTATTTTTTTGGCTTCAGTTGGTAATTGTGCTAATTTTTCCATCTATTTTTAAGCTGCATAATGCTTATGGACAAAAACCAGTCACATTATGATGTGTATTAGAGTACAAACACTACAAGCAAATCCTATTGGGATGATGGTCAGCTGCCTTTCTTATAGCAAGCAAATATAAAGGCATTGGAATATGGCAGGACTTTTTTCTTTGCAGAATGAGGAAAGGGAGCTGGAATGGGTCCACCCAGACACAGTATCTTGGAGCCTCCTTTTTGTAAGGCTGCTGATGTCTTATCATCTTGTTTTCTCCACAGGTTTTCCTCTAGACCCTGTCTATGAGAAGAGCCTCATAGGGACAAACTTGTCCCTTTGAATTAGTGGGCAGGAGATCATATCATCTGTGAGGAGGTGGGCATGAGTTTTGAACCCAGAGTTTTGAACCCAGATGGGGGGTGAGCCTGTAATGAAAGCAGTCTCTGTAGGAGCCAAACTGGTGATTCCTCTCAGAGATCTAGGGCTGAAAGAAGAGTCAGTGTAAATTTTGAGAACTGTGACCTTGTAATTTCTTATTTCATGTAACTGCATAGGAGATACACGCAACAGAGTGCAGAGACCTCGGCAATAATAGACTGCAACAGAACTAGCAGGGTTTGGCTTCATCTGAGAAAAGTTCTGCATCTCCTCCTGTCAGTGGGCTTGATACACAAGGCTCCCTCAAAGGGGTTGACTGTGATTGTTACTAAGGGGGTCACAGCAAGTTTAATGTTAGGCAGGCAGAGCAGGATGTCTTAGTCCTTAGTTCTTTTATGGCCTCATCTAAACCAAGGATGGGAGAATTGCACCACTCTTCCTCAGCTTCACAGGATGGTCGGGTTTTTGTTTGTTTTGGGTTGTTTCACTTTCACGGACATAAATGCTGGCCAAATTTTGCCAATTCTACATAATCTGTGGGTAGCTGAGCATCAGATGTATCACACTGAAAGTCCCAGCCTCCAGAGTCCCTTCTTTTCCCCTGCAGAGGCAAACATTCCATTGGGAAATTTCAGGACTGATCCTATCAGTGGTCCTCATTCCCAACACCTCGGAGAGCTGGGTTGGGCCCTGTAAAGGGGCTTGCACTGCAGCAGGGTGGGCAGGACAGACTGCAGGCATTCACTCTGCATCCCTTCCTGGGGAAAATAAGCAGTCACAGTCTGGTGCGACTCACAGGGACTGGAAGGAAAAGGTGGCAGGTTTATCTCACAGGGCATGGACCATTTAATCTCCTGACTGTATGCTATATCAAAAATGTGCCACTAAAGAGCTGTGACCACTGGACTGGCTCTATATTGTGTTAGTAATTCAAGTGGATTTAGCGGCACATACAGGTTTATCAGACATGCAAGTTATTTGCATTTATTGAGCCTTATTCTGCCTCCAATTGAATATTTGCAATACCAACCTCCATATTTCTGTTCAGACATACTGTGTTTCTATGTTACTGAACAACTCTCATGAAGTAACTGAGATAAAAAATGGCCTCTTATTTTTGGCACTTTCTATGGAGAGCTTGATCAGAGAGGTCTGGCATAAACAACTTGGCACCTCTGCTCCAGCCACATTGAAAGGTTTCCACACAAATGAAATCGTAAGATGGACACATATTTTCGCCTTGAAGAAATAAATGTCCCCCAAATCCCACCTGCCACCGCAGCAAGATGGTTTTAAGCTTCTGTGTTTCAACAACAGCAAGTTATTGAAACCTGCAAAAACAATGAAAAATGAGAGCACAAGCCTTCCACAGGTGCATATGCTGCAGGACGGGCTCTTTTACAGGGCAGAGAGCAATTTCAGGAAAGCGGCTCCTTGCGGCTGCAGCACTCCCATTCCTCTCTTGTGGGGGATAAAGTACTCTCCCAGATCACCCCCTCCTACAGGTGTGCCCCCACAGCACACTGCCAGCCCTCAGTGCTCACACAGCAGCTGTTACCAACACGTCCACCTTGCTCACGTTACTGTCATATGCACACACCAAGCACATGCCGGAAGAAAGTTAAGCTCAGAAGACACATGAAATCTGTTGTTGCTACTGTTTGGGTTTCTTAAAAGTAAATTACATTTAATGAAAATACCTGAGACACAAAGTACCTTGTTTTCATTTTAATTAGCAATTATGGTTGCTAATTAAAGCAATACCAAAATAATTGTGTCACAGTACAAAAATAATTCCCATATTTATGTGTGCCAGAAAAACAAGATTATGATCTTCAGCCATAGTTCCAGAAGAGATAATACTTTAGTAATATTTTTTTGCAGGGCTTAATTCAACAATCAACAGAGAAGAACTGTGTACTTTTTAATGTATAGCAGGACACCATGTCACATAAAGATGGAGGGAGGGATCACAACAGTCCCTTGTTTTAGAGTTGAAACACAATTGGCTAAAGAATCAGCTTCAAATGATCTCATTCCTCACTTTCTGTTGTATTTCAGATCTCTTTGTATGTTAAAATATATACACTATCTTGTATTTTTATTATATATACTAAAGTATAAGATGTAATTCTGTTGGTATGAATTTTCTTTGCCTACTGCTTTCATATAGACACATCTTTGACCATTTATCCAGGGAAACATGCATTGGACAAGACTGATTTCCTGCAACCAACTAAACAGTTCTTTTTTTTTAAGAAGAAAAGAAAGGCGTATCCTCCACAAAAGTTAATTCATGCAGCATGACTCTTTGAATATATAGTCTAGCAGTACCCATGTGTCGGAAGTGGCACAAAAGATCCTTGCAAACACTTCTAATTGATTTATTCAGCAGGGTAGCACCATGGAAATGATTGATTTTAGTCTAGCAGACCTCCCTTTGACCTTTTCAGAGCCTCTGTTGATGGGTATTTGAATTGAAAAAATTTAAATACAAATAGCAATATAACAATAGCACCCAAATTCCCATCATTTTAATGTATCAAACTGACTGCAACAGGTTAAAAATGCCACAAAGACCAAAGCATTTTTAAGTAAATGTATCATTAAAATAGTGACAACTTTAATGCAGTAATGACTGATCTCAAATGATCTGATTCACAAATAAAATGTGACTGTGTTTTTCTCAGATAATGATGAGGTGTAACAAACATGGTGATAAGGCCTATCAGAAAGGGTGGGAAAAACACAACAGGACATTTTTCTATGTCATCAATTTAACTTCCTGTTTTATCTGGATTTGATGCAGTGTTTGCAAATCAAACCAAGAGCATGTACATTACCAATGCTTACTTAAATTTCAGCTGCCCTTACTTTGCCAATCAGTGTAAAAAATGTAAGTAGCATGGGCTGATAGTTCTACCACTCATATGGAATTTGGAGGCAGGAGAGAGCTGCACTGAAGACATACAGTTATGAAATACCAAAATGAGAAACAAGAAGGGGTATTTGTAGCTGCTTGATCCTTCAGATTTGATTCAGGCAAGCTCCCACTGCATCTCCGGCACACCTTCAGAAGCCATGCAGCCCTGCTGCAAAGGGAGGTGTTTTTACTGCCATTCCTTTGGCTGGACAATGCTTGCACCTGGCTCATGGTTCTAGAAATAAGCATTTCATTTTGTTTCCAGAGTATTCATGTGAAATATTGATGTGCTGATGACAGAGGAGGCAGGCAGCAGCTGTGAAGGAGTGCCTCGCTCCATGGGAAGTGAGTCACCACTGCCTCCAGTCCTGAAGTAAACCTCTTCTTAATGAACTTCCAGCTTTTTGGAAGCTCCTTAGCTTCCCTGGGCCCCTGTCCAGGGCTGGGGGGACGACATGGATTTCATATATGGATGTCTGCAGGGGCAGTTGAGAAATTGAGGGCTCATCAGGATAAATAGGACACAACACAGTCCCCAGTTCAAGAGGGAAGGCAACTTTTGCCCTTCCTGACACCCCTAATATGAGGTTAAATACACATCATATGCTTGATGGGACCTGTCTAGATTAGCAAGTGCTGGAAAAAAGGGAAACATGCAAATGCATGCTCATCAAAGGCATTTAGGTACCTTTGGCTGGTAATTGCAAAGGGATTTTGGTACTTCAACATCTTTTGAGGGTCTAAACCTGCTAACATGATTTCTCCTCACAGCTCCGAGGGTGGTTTTCTTTGATTGGATTGGCTGTATTGTCAGGCCCAACCTGTGATCAGGACCTGCAACTGTAGAAAATTTCATTAAAGAAGTTATAAGTATTTTTGTCAAGTATCATGGTTGCAGCTTATTCAGGCTGGCTGGGACTCAGTTTTATATGCATTTGTTTGTTTCAAAATTTGCCAACTTGTTCCCTGAAACCTCAGCTCTAATTTATATATGTATTCAAAATCTCTTACCCTTGTGACTCTAACACAAACTGTGAAAATTATTCACAGAGTGTAACCAAGCAACATCTGCCCAAGCTAAAAGCTGCTTGAGGAAGTGTCAGTACAGATATTCTCAGTACTCCCTCCCCTGCCCCACAGAAATGAATAGAGAAGAGGGGACAGTATCACCTCAAATGCACCTAGAAATGTTTCCAAGCAAATTACCTAGGCAGATAGCATTTCAGTTTGGAATGAGGAGTGGCACCTCCCAGAGAGGTCCATCCTTCCCTTCCACCTAGTCCATCAGCTAGGAGGGACGGACAGAATGGCAGGCTCACATAGGATCGCTTTGGACTGTGAACCAGGCACCTCCTGTGGAAGCTCCTCCCTGCCTATTTCCTGCCTTTCCCTGTGGCTGTTGGTCACTGTGCAGGGGAGGTCCAAGTAGCTCGCAAAGTGCTGTGATGTTTTCTCCTTATCCCCATTGACAGCGTACAGCTTTTCGTCTGTGTGTCACAAGCAGCCCAGGCTGGCTGAGCTGGACTGATTAGCTCTGCATCCCACCTACATATTGCACAGAAATGGCATTTTTCTGTGACCCTCCTCGAGGTCCCTCCTGCTCGGGCCATGGCAGTACATCTCTCAATATTAAGCAGCTCTGTCTTCTTGGGCCTGCAATAATTCAATTCTTTTTCCCAGTACAGGTACATAGGAAGCATGATGAAATTATGTGCCTGAGTCAAGCTCCCAAGTTGGTCCCTGTTAGCAGTCAGACCAGTTAATGAGTTGCACAAAGGGCAATTGGAAATGGCTTAATCAAGCTTACTACCACAAGCATAAGTGTTAATGAGCCATAAACAGTTCACTCATGAGCTGTGGGCTTACCTCATGTGCGTAAAAAGGACTCATACAATGCCAATTTTCATTACAAAGAGGTCACCAGCTACCACTCATCTCAGCATCAAGAAGATGGCAGGTGGGGGATGGAATTAGATCCCTTCCAACCCAAACCATTGTATGATTGAACAAGAGGGTGGAACAGGCTCCTCAGGGAAGTGGTTGCAGCACCAAGCCTGATAGAGTTCAAGCAGTGTTTGGACAACATAATCAGGCATATGGAGTGATTCTTGGGGCTGTCCTGTTGGGGCCAGGAGTTGGACTACATGATCCTTGTGGTTCCCTTCTAACTAAGCATATTCTATGATTTTATGACAAGATTTGGCAGTTTCTTGATTCCCGCTGAAAAACTTGATGGAATGCTTGAGTGTTTCTAAAGAGGATCTCAATATATTAAAAAGCCCCTATATGCATGTGTAGGTAAAATATTAATTAGTTCTGTCTTAAATTATACTGCTTTTATCCAGCACTCTTGCACTAGAAAAGCAAAGGAAATACAGGCAATTATAGGCAAACTGAATTGCTCTGTCGGTGTTCTTCTTAGAAGTTTACTTTTTCTGCTTCAAGGTGATTTGACATTTTTGGGTTAGACTTTAGTAACTCAGTGCAGGAGCCCGGCTTTGTACTGCCGCTCCAAATCAGAAATAATTCAATTATGCATCAGCCTGGCCCTTCCCCAAAACTAAACCCTCTCAGATACTGAATTCCCTTCAGTACAGGTTTTAAATAGAAAGGATAAGTAGGGTAAAGCTGGTTGTGGGAGTTGGTTTATCTTCCATATTTTCCATAAGATGACTCCTCTGACCTGGCCAGACTCACAGGACCCTCTGCTTGTGTTTTCTCCTGCTGGGAGATATCAACCTTTTGTACTCTGTGGATGATCAGGAGTGTGAAATGGGGATAATTCTGCACTGCAGAGATCTCCTTCATAACTGTGTATCTATCTGCCACTCTGCTGAGATCTGGTGAATAGAACAGGCATTGTTTTAATACAAGGGTTCAAGTTTTATCTCAGATTTTATATTACACAAAAAGGGCTAGCTTCACTGAAGCACAGTTGAGTAAAAACATTGGAAGACTGTTCATCTTATGCAAAAACATATAACAGAAACTCCTACTAAGCAGTTTTGTAAACTTGGTGACAAGATTATTGCTATTATTTTACTGCAGACTGTGTCCTTCATACTTGGAATATGTTCATCTTTTTTTCAATTTTGCCTTGGTATTCTAAAACCTGTATGCTTAAAAAAAACCGGAAATTTGAGCTTAATTTCTGTGTATTTTTCAGATAGTTTGCATCCAGAGAATTTACCCCAGCAATCTGACTTCTGCATCAGAGCAACCAGAGTAACAGTTTTGAAAATAGAGAGCTTTGCTTGTCACAAACATGAGAGCACCTTTTGGTTGGGTATGTTAGAAAACAACTGATACAAAAATTAGAAGTGAAGAGCTTGCTGTAAAAAAATTTGCCAATTCTAAGTAAAATAAAAAATATTTTTAAATTTTAATACTGTGAGGGTAATATTCCACTGGAGGTCTGTATTCCTCCCAGAATTTGTGTGATGCATAGTGATATTCCCTATAGCTGTCCACCAGTTAGAAAGCAGCTGCTTTTCATTGTTTAATACAAGCTTTAGGAATACTTCTGTAACTCGGATTTTCCTCAAGAGAAATACCCAGTTCTTGCAGAGGTAGTAGAGCTCAGCCATGGGCAACTACAGCCCACGCTGGCTTTTGAATGTGACTTGCAAAGAGGACTTCAGGATCTGGTGGCTTTGTTGGAAAGCAGCCACCAGCACTCAGCTTTGAAAAATCCAACTGCTGCTTATGGTAGAGGATCATAATCTGCAAGGTATTAAAAACCATTTCAGAATAAACACCTGTGATGGACTGAAATGTCTGTAATGTCTTAAACATTATCAAAATCAGAAAAACTTTCTTGTCAGACTGCAAGGAAGTAACTGCCTGTTTGCAACTCCCGAAGCACCCTCGTCCCAATGACTCCTGACTGGAATTTGGACTGTAACTGGGAACTTGAGATAGGGTTACTGTCTAATCATTGCAAGGCTCAGAGCAGAATGCCTCTGTGTTAAGAATCAACCCTAGCTGAGCTCAGTGGGTAGCAGAAAAGGGTTTTGGGTGTGTGAAATCTCTCCACACCAAACCGATACAGTAACCCCCCACAGTCCTGCCTCAGGAAGGCCACATACACACAGGACATTCACTTGAGAGGCAGCTGAGGAGGGGTCATAAACAATCAAAGACCCCTAAAATAGCCCCCTGACTCATTCCTGAGGCCTTCTACCACCAGAGGACTGCACGTGATTCAAGTGAGGTAAAAAATCCAGAGCCTGTCACAAGACACTGCAAAGCTTCCCCCGCAGAGGAGGTGCCTGGCATCTCCCCAACATGTATTAATCCATTGGACTCTATGTTTTGTGGCACCCTCACCACCAAGAAGACCAGAAGAACCTGACTGACGGGATGCTGCCAAGTTACACGGAGTGGTGATACATTTTCTATTTTAATCTCTCTCTGTCACTTTCTTTCTTCCTCCTCCTTTTCCTATTTCTTTCTATCTCTCTGCCTCACATTTACCATTAAAAAACCCCCATACTATTGACTTTGGCATTTGGTCTTGTTTGTAGCTTAGTTTAGGCAGAGGCATTTCCAATGATTTCAGTAACTGGATCATAACACTATGCCCCAACACCTAGCCCAATGATTAATTTATGCTGCTTAGGTTTAACTCTTCATGTGACAAGTGTTGTTTGGTTCTTTCTCATATTTTGAAATATAAGCTACATGCTTTTATTTGGACTTCTCAAACCAAGTGCTCGGTATAGTTACCACTCCATACCTGGTGATACGTGATAATACTTTTAAGGCTCTCAGGTGTCTTTTACATTTCTTTTGCCCTGATGTCCTCCACTCTGTGCAGGCATAATCTGTTGTTCCTTTTCATCATTTCTGTTTGCTTTCCAGCTTAGTTTTCCAATATGCCGCTCCTTACTCAGATCGAAAGGATTAACAGAGCTAAAAGGCTTAACTAAAGGAGTCATTTTATTTGGCACAAGGTCACTAGTGCCTATGCTATGGACACTGTAACCACTCTGTTTAAATGGCCAGCTTTGGAACAGCTCACTATTATTTTAAGCTGACTGCTAAATCTTGTAAAAGATTTTTGTAAAAGAGTCCTCTTTAGACGATCACTGCAAAAGTGATTTATCTTGAGTAAAAGGGGAGGAACTAAGGCTTGTCAGTGGGGTAATTCAGCAGCAGACAGTGATATGACAATACAAAATGTCCAGATTGCTGCATTCCCTTTGTCTTCAGAGTAGGAGCTGAAGGTGTCAACACTCAGACCTGGAGGTCATGCTGTGCCCTCTGCTTGGGAAAAGATGCTGTGGGGCAGTTCCCATCTCCTCCATATAGTGCAAGGCTCACGAACCACCTCTAAGTACAGTTTAAGTAAGATTTACATGACACGGGGCCTAGGCCCACTCATGGAATTAATTCCTTTGAATTTATGTATGGATTTTATTTTACCAAAGCTATTTGACACAAAGCACTAGGCAACACAGACTGCTCTGCAAATGTAGGACTTGTGGGTTTTACAAATGTTCAGCAGAACAGTGAAGTTGTCTCTTTATGAACATAACAGTTTTAATGCAAGGGAAAAGGGAAACACTTGGCTGTGGGGCAGTTATTTCCTTACACTGCCCCTAGTGTTTGGCAAGTGTAGTTTTATGCCCAGGTGAAATTCATTCTAAGTCCCACAAGTGCTGGGAGAAGTTTAGTGACTGAACATCTTCCTTTCATTCAACAGTTGTCTACTAAGGTCAAGGCACCCCTGACAAGGCTTCAAAGGACATCTGTAAGTTTGTGTAAAAGTGAGGAGCAGTAGAGCTATTGCATCAGCACAGTATTTCTCAATTGATGCTGAGGATGAGACCTCTGTCACTCTGCATGAGTTACCAGATTTGCTGATAATTCAGCTGAGAAGCACTAAAGTTTTGTTGTATCCACAAGGATGAAATGGAGAATGGTTTATGTATTAAGCATATAATAATAAGGCAGAGCATAGCCCTTCAAAGAAAGGGGTAAAACACAACAAATAAAATAACTCTGCTACTGATTTAAGTTTATGCAAGTTTTTGTCTGTCTTTCTCAGGCAATTGCAATTATCATCCATTTCCTTGGATATTCTTATTATTGGTACCTCTGTGAATTATTGCATGTTATACAAACTTGTCTACTACATTTTCATCACCAACTGCCCTTGCCAGGGGTCTGCTGCACACTTGTCATTAAGCTGTCAGGTTCCCTGGTTGTAATCAATAATGACAAAGCAGTTCCAGCTTCCCTGAAATGCATCAAAAAATGAATGGTTGAGGGATGATATTAAGAAAAACAAACCAAACCATGCAAATGTTCTTGAGGTTATTTTGAAAGACTTACTGATGTGAAATTCTCAGTACTTTACATCTTATTCAAAACATACCCAGAAAGCCATTATGATTTTCCAGTCACTGAAGGATCAAGTCATTGCATGGGTACAGAACCAACAAAAGCTCTGTGGGAAGAGGTTTTGCACAGCAATAGGTGAATATTAGTCATACATATTCTTCTTTCCACACGTCAAAGGTCTGTGGAGACAAAGAGCTGTGCCTTGGACCGTTTTGAAATCCATCAATCTCCACTAGTCCTGAATGGACCCCTGTGAGAGGAAAGGTTTTTTGCCCACGCAAGTATCACAGCACTGCACAGGGCACATGCCTTCAGGTACGTTAGCATATGTTTTCCAAAGAACGTTTCCCTGAGGTAAGAAGAAAAGTATAGTTCTTGTACTCAATATTACATAAAGTCTACTTCTCTGCAGGTAAACAATCTCTTCCTCTCTTTCCCAAACAAAACCATAATTTAAAACTACATTATTTCCAAGAATGAGTAGGACAAATAGTGCATTCTTTATTGCCATTTAAGTGTAGTTTAAATCCAGAACTCACCTATTAGCTTAGAGATTATTTCCATTTATGAATATAAACAATATTTCTGGACTGCTTTCCTTAACCCTAGTAACTTGTATGGGTTTTTTTTCCTATGAACCAATTGCACATACCATAAAATAAGTTTTCATATTGTGAGGCTATGAAGTTCATGTACAAATTGTGCTTTTGCCATTTTTCTTTTCCAGATTACATTTTTGGTCCTGGTTTCTTACTTTTCTCTGATTACTTGTGGCAATTGGTTGTTTTTTTGTTTGGTTGGGGTTTTTTTCACTTGGAAACAAATTGAAATACACAGCAGACCTTTTCCTGTCTAAATTGCACAGGCAGTTTGGATCAGAAATAATAAGGGGTTGTTCACAATAGGACTCCAGTAAGCCTTTCTGGTGAGGAGAAAATGTGCCTAACGATGAATACGTAATGAGATTTGATTGAAGCTTGCCATCGATTCCCTGTCCTAAATGTTACAGGTCATGAAAGCTACATTAGCACCAGGGGATATAGCTTTTTAGGCCCACCCTTGCAGGGTAAATACTCTGGTGGGATCCCTGATTCCTGGCAGTGCTCCAGGATGAGTTTGTGCGGATGACAGTCAGTGCTGGCAAGGGCTGGACACAGACACAGATCCAGCACAGTGCTGTGGGTGGCCAGAGCTTGTGGGATGAGCGTATGGATAGACACCCTGTGTCTTGGCCCCTGGCCCCAGCTGGGATTACAGCTCTAAACAAGTCACTAAATATTTCTGCTGTGGCTTCCCCAGCTCTTCCCTTTTACCAAATGCTTTCAGCGATCTGTGAAGTGGTATGACAGGTCCAACCCAGCAGAACTGCAGAGATCACTCAAGACTAGGGACACATCAGGCTGGCACGGCGAGTCAACAAAAGCTGTCCAAAACAACCCCTCAGCACACAGCCAGATGAATTTTCCTCTTTGCTACACTGCATCAGGGACATACAATCCTTTTTCTCTGTGTGAACTCTTACAGTTTTCTGCGCAAACTCCATCTGTTAAGTTTCAGGAAAACCCGGAGAAATGTCCTCCACACAGACCCCCAGGGTTTTAACATGCATTGGTGGCCAGACGCCAAGTACATTTTGAGGAGTGGCAACAAACAGCTGCTTTTAGACTCTTTCCAACAGTTTTAAGACTTGCTCCATGCAGTTGTTACTAGCATGATCCAAATTCAGCTTCCAACCTTGGCATGAGCAGGACCTTTTAGCCTATTTTCCTAAGGAAACATTGTACATATGATGACATTGTGATCACATTTTTTAACCCACTGGCCAGCTTCAATCAAACCCAGCAGTCAGACAGCAGTCTTGGAGACCCCAAGTTCATGAACCATTATGTGTACCTGGGCCAAGGGACATAAAACCAAAAGTAGGTCAACCTGCATGAGACCTGAGAGGGCCCAGGGAGACTAAATGCCCTGTTCCAGCAAAGCTTTATAGTGTTTTCCATCTGCATGGACACAGGAGCATCCAGCAGTAAAGCAGATTTCAGTAGATCCAGTACAGGTTTTTAAAGCAGTATCCTGAACTTAACATAGTCTGTCCAATGTCTCACACAGTATTGGAACCAGCCCTTGCTGCGAGGTCAAATTGGAGAATCAATTTTGTGAATGTCAGAAGCCTCTCAGGGAGCTTCTCTGGCATCAGCTGCAGTTGCTTCCTCTTGGTCAGAGAGAGCACCACATCCAGCCAGGCAGTGAGGAAAATCAGGAAAGTACTGCTCCCCATTTGAAAATGCGCCTTTGTTCAAAGCAGTGTTTTTGCCACGAGCACACGTGCCTGCAGGGAGCTTTCTTGAGGGACTCAGCAGTAAAATGAGGCCACAAGGGCAGGCACAGAAGGACTGCAAAATCCTCTGGCTGGCTGTTTGAATGACTGTCTTAAGAAGAAGGTACAGTGCCAACCTGTGGTCATAGGGACTTTGGAAACCAGCAGTAGTTTCCTTACTAGAATATTATTTATTTTAAACTGCACATTTTTAAACACAAGAGTAGCACGTCTCCTGCAATAGCAGCAGTTTTGCTGCAGTGCCTCAGCAGAAGGCAGGTAAGGAGGGCAAGCTGAGTCAAGACATCAGGAACTTACAAGGAGCAGGCCCTCACAACTGGCCTCGGCACAGATCACAGAAAGCTGTGCTTCTTCACTGGTGGAGGCTAAAGCAATCTAATTAAAGATGCCAGAAGTTATTTCTAGTAACAAAACCAACAAACACTCTTCTGAGTGAATAGCATTTTTCAGACTCATAGAGAAATAAAAATAAAAAAATTTTATCCCTCTCTTTTTCACTGTTGCAGTGTTTCCCTAAGGCAGAGGCCAGCTAAAAAGAGGGGCTCTGAGAGATGTGCAAAGATAGCACCATTGTCAACTAAAGAAACCTCCTTTAATTATTCAGAGCATCTGCCATTCTCGAATTTCCCATTCTTGGAGCTCCAGCTAAGTCCTGCTGCATGCATTTGGCAGTAGTTCTTATTAACTCAGAGGACAGCAAAAGTAAGGAACATATGTATTCACAAGATAATTAATGTTTAAAGTGGATGTTGTGGTAAGAAGTTTCTATATATATTCACAAACTGTTGCCAAATACATATTTTTGAAGAGCAGGGAACTTCATATGGAAAAGGAGAACATAATTCTAAGCAGACAGGAAACAAAACTGCTTTATTTTTCTACTTCATTAGCAACCAGAAAACTGACCATAAAGCTGTGGCACACTGAAATATTCACAAAGGTACAAGCATTTAAAACCAGTGAATTCTGAGTACAGTTAATTGACAACTGGGAAAATCAGTCTTTCTGACATCTACCAGTAATATCTTGCCAAACTGAAAGGCAAACTGTAGTTGAACTCATGACAAAACAATATTTAAGAAGGTAGTTGTGAGAGTTTCATATCTATGCTGCAACATTATGAATTAGAAAAATTCAAACAGACCATGTAATCTCCATGCCTAAACTAGGATAGTGAAATGACATGAATTCAAGGCAGAGATGTTGGCAGATAGCATGCTCATTTTATCATATTCATCCTCTTGCATTGTGTTCTGGATGGTATTCTCATTGCAAGATCCCTTTTACAATGTTACCTGCTTGATGGGAGAGACAGTGCTTCATTTGGCCAGCCAAGACACTGCATTGCATCTTCTCAGGAGTGATTAGGCACTACAGTTGACTAAACCAAAGAATTCCCTCTGTTTCCCCAGTTCATCACTGATGCATTACCCTTGGTCTCTGAAGAACCACTGCCAGCATTTCTCTCCAAGGTGCCAGCTGAAAGGGATCCTGAATAAATCAGCTAGAAGTGTCTGGATCTCTGTATATGTGGTCTATCAGGGAAGGGAAGCAAACAGCCTCCAGTAAAACCATGTTGAAATGGTGAATAACATGCCACAGCAACTTGCTATATATACATATATGTACAGGTGTGTGTATATTTACATATACATGCTCATATATACATCAGTGATGTGCACGGCTTCTACCAGCCAAAGAAGCCAGAAGGTTCAGGACATCGTCTTTACTGCGGTATTTCACAAGTCACTAATCTGCTTTTGTTCCTTTCAAACTTTTTTTGATCCCTGCGGCTGGTCAAAAAAGAGGAGTGGATATTACTCTGCATTTTCCCACATTCCCGTTGCAATGCACAAACTATCCTGTCTTAAAACTCTCTTACAAATGTGAAAAAGTGCTTAGTCTTGTAAGGAAGGGACCCTTTCAAACCAAGTCCCCCAGCCGTGTCTGGGCTCCTCCGACTCAGGGCTGATGGGGACAGAAAGACAGCCATGGCTGTGCCTCTGCCCTCCCGCAGTGCCCTCAGCAGGCAAGCACACAGCCCTGGCGCTGGGGAGGGCAGGTGGGCTCGGCCCAGCCATAGGGTCTCGCCCCACGCTGGCCCATCCCCGTGGTGGGATGGGCGCAAGGCAGCGACGGGCAAAGGCACGGGGGTGGAAAACGGGGAAGGTGCGCGGGGCGATGCTACGCGACACTTACTGCAGAGCCGTCGCCGCCTGACCCTGCATCGCCAGAGCCGAGTCCGCATCCAGCGTAGGCACGGGGACAGGTCCATGGCTGGAGGGGCCGCCCGTCCTCGGAGCCGCCTGGCACGGCCCGCGCCCCGCTGGGCAAGCCTGCGGCAGCCCCGGGCCAAGCCCCGGGCCACCGGGAGGATGCGGCGGGCGGCCACCGAGGGCCTGCCGTCCCTCTGTCGCCATGCCATGTTTTATGCATGAAGGCGATGGCACGTAATTTCATCCTGATTCTCCGCGCCTGGTGTGTACGTGAGCTCCTGCGACGTGGTGGAGCCACGGCATCAGTCCCTGGGGAGCGAGCTCAGGGGGAGGCGAGGAGCATGCAGCCCTCCTGGGGTGGGAAAAGGTGCCCGTCGGAAGAACGGGGCCTTTTCCAGCCTCTGCAGAATGGGCTGAAGTTCACCCATCTGCAGGTGTGCAGGTGCTGCACTGTGTGGCCCTGGAACAAGGAGAGTTCCAAGGAGATTAGGGAGCCCTGTGGAAACCCATGTGCACTCTGGTCACAAAACCATGTCCCGTGTTTGAAACATCAACCCCGCTGCTGCCTTTGAGGAAACAGGGATGCTGAGAACATTTGAAGGCAATGCAGCTTTAGCATGTCAGTGTCAGTGCTGCACTGGTAGGGGTAGTCAGCATTTCTCAATTACATTCTAATTTCACTTTTGCTATTACAGTAACCCGTGGACTGCCACTTGCAACTGACACTGGCCTCTTCTCCAATGTCTTGACAATTTAGGCCCCTGCTGTCATACCTATAACCTTTGCTTCAAAAAACACATTTGTAGGTTTTACCTTAAATGTTTTTGTATGCCACAGGAAAGAGGTTACTACACACACACACACACACATGCAGAGAGCACAGCCTTTATCAAGCAAGAGCAAAGCTGAGAGGTGGGTCTGGAGCACATGAGCTCTGTTGCAAATAAAGGTGTGTCTTCCCTAGCAGGACTCCTGAAGCTTTTCCTGTAGCAGGTCTTGTCACATGCAGCTGAGACCACTGAAGGCTGGACTCAGGACTGCAAGACCTGCCACATGCACCAATGTAACCAGAGAGAAGTGGATGGCAGAGTTTCAGGTTTCCTTGCCATTTGAATTTCATAGTAGGGTCATCCAAAGGGCCATCATCGATTTTTTGCTTCTGATGTAGGCAGGTAAATCTTGTGCTCTCATTGTAATGATAGATAAAGCCCAGCAGATGAATTTTAGCTTAATTTTAAAGCTCTTTGATTCATCCTTATCCTGACTAAATGTAGTATTTTGAGTCCCTATTGGGAATATGAAAAACTCAGTGCTCTTTGCCCCTGAAGGTTGTGTTAGTGCCCATACATAGCTCATCCGCACTGGGAATTCACACTAGATTCTGTATGACAACCCCAAACAGTCTAGAGATTTAAAACCAAAACCACAAATCACTGTCAAGATATGAAATTCCATAGACACCCATTACATTTTGCCAGGCAACAGTCAGGTCAGATTATTCATTTGGAGCTGATCAGAAATGAAAGTAAAGGGTGGTACAGAAACTGAAAAAAATGAAGAATTCACTCTGAGTCTTGTGTCACCGCGTGTTTGGAGACTATTCAGAGAGAATTGTCCATACTGTGGTGGACAACACTGCTGGCATAACAGAGTCACCATGTCCAGTCTCACCTACTTCGGCAATCCCAGAGTATTTCCAGTCTTTAGTAAATTATATGTAAGAATTAGGCTTCCTGTCCTCTTTTACTTGAGGAAGAAGGAAATAGGAGTTGAGAAAGTTTTAAGTGGTGAAAAATCACTTTTCAATTAGAATTCAGCACAGCTGTGATCTCAGTGTCATCAGTTACTTGCACTGATGCTGATGCACACAATTTACAGCAATAAATGAGATATAACAGTGGGTATGTGCGGGCTGGAAATGGAAATGAGATCTGAAGTGAGAAAGGTATGATGGGTTTGGTGTATTTTATGCTTAAATAGTGCTTATAATTGTCTTTTTAGAATCATACAGACAAATAGAATAACATAAGAGATAGGCTATGTAGCTTTCAATTTTGCTTGTTTAAGGAAAATACATTACAATGACAAGTATATTTCTGCTGATGATAGCTTGTTTTCTTCAGTATTTGATGTTTGTCCTCCTTCTTCTTTTTTATTTTTAAACACAAACACACCTAAGCTTTGAATAAGCTATTTGTGATGTGTTTTTACCTTAGAGTAGGCAGAAGTAATAATATTTACACCTGATTGGTTACAATTAAATATTATTTTCTTCATAACATTCTGGGTGATTTGTATGCAGTCGTCTGGTACCAAAGTGCAAAGGAGACATTCAGAAAAGCTTAATTATGCACATAATTTTCGACACCACCACCTCTTCAATTTTGCTCCAGCTCCTTTTCTGTAAATGAATGATGAAATGTCAGAGTCACAAGGCAGGGCACCTAGTGCATGTGTCTTTCTGCATTTTACTTTAAAATCTTGGTGGAGAGGAAGACAAGTGCAGTTGCATAGAAGAAATAGGAACTGCTGAGCCAGTTCACACCCAGTCATGCTGCTTCTGTAACTCCAGTCAGCAAGAAAAACCTTGGTAACAGTCAATGAAGGCATCAGCTAACAAAGGCAATGTCCTTTAGTCATTACAGTGTTTCTAAGGTTAAATATAATTGTTCAGTCTGACTCTCACCATTGACCTCCCAGTGCAATGTGGTTTTCTAGTGGCTGCTGCTATTCCTCTAGAAAGACAGATCTGCATATCATGATGGCCTCAAATTGGTGCCTCGAGTCCTGACACATGGGTCTACTAGTTGTTTTCTTAATGTGCTGCTGATAAACAAACACAGTAAATGAACCTTTTTCCTCAGCAGAAGGGATCTGTTGTGGGGCTACGTTCTCCCAGCACTTTAAAACCCTTTGAGATGCTTTGATTGCAATATAATCAACCATTCTTCAAGTTAGCAAATCCCAAACTTGCGAAATGTCAGAGCATTGTACTTTGGCTTATCAGATGTCTATTTTGATGTACACTGGCATTCGATCTTATTTAATGCTTGAAAGCAGTTAATGTAGTGATGTTAGCAGAGTATACAATGCACTCAGGGATGGACTAAGTAGCATTTCAGGGAGAGCTTCCACTTAAGCCCTTCACTCAGTGTACTTCAGATCAATGATTCAGTTGGTTAAATCACTGGCTAACAGGGTTTATAAATACTGTAGGGAGGGAAAAAAGGCAGCATTGCTGGCTCAGGATACAACCCCGGCCACTCAGCTGTCATACTGCAGTGCGGTCCTGTGCTCTTCTTGTGCCATCTACTGACCAGTTCCCTCTGGCTTTCAATTCAGAAAAAAATTTTTTTCCCGTTTATTTTTAAATGCAACTCTTTGATGTTGGATTTTTCCCAAGAAATTAATAGCTAGTGAATACAGTCAGTTTTCATTCCTTGATAAGCTCTAATTTAGAGCTGAACCACCCTATCATGCACGAGTTGGCTCAGTATAAGGGACTGGGCTGGTCTGGGCTGGTCTGTTATCCAGCATGCCAAGGCCAACAATACTTTCTCTCCTTAAATATGTAATTGCTTGCTGAAATCATACAATTGCACAGATATTCAAAATCAGAAGTTACCTGGAGAGTTTGTCCTCTGTCCATAGGTGCTTTTCATGACATGGCTGAACTATGGTGAGGGCTTGACTTCTCATTTCTGTATCAGGGAGAGGTTCCACCCTGTGTGTTAACAGAGAAGTGCTTTTCTTTTGGCTTTCCAACCCCCTGAAATTAGGAACTACCCTGCAGTATTATTAAAATACTTTCATCTTTTTTATCAAGTCAAGGGCTAAATGGATGTGTGTCCCCCATTTGGGATGTTTCTGAAGTGCTTAAAAGTGGAAAATACATACCCTGGGTATGTTTTGCTTTAAAGTCACCTGTTTGCATCTGTCTTGGGTAGATAAACCCCATGTTGACCTAACACTATGAATTGCTCTGCCAGTAGAGAAACAATTTGCTTCAACAATTGTGGTAGGCTCAATATGACTATTGCTCTGCAAATGTTTGTGACAGCCATTGTGTTCCTCACTCTGCCTGTGGCACTTAACCTTCTGAAAGGGTTTGGGTTAAAAAGAGTTACTCCAGTCCTCATCAAGAACTGACTGAAACATGTAAAGAGTAGCACATTGATAGGACAGGGCTGGGACTGGCAATCTTATTTGACTGTGGCATTGATAAATAATTTCTCCAGAATAATATCATTAGTGGACTGTGCAGACTGTAGTAGGTATCCCATCAGAGCTGGTGGTTAGTTATAGGTCACAAGGAAAAGGGTGGCCAGAACGGCACCCTTTTCTACATACAATTTGAAAAGGCCACTTTGCCTTGGGGTCAAAGCAGCCTTGGCCTGGCCAGGGCCTGACATTGGAGAAATTGCTTCCAGCTGCAATTTCTGCCTCCCACTTGTGCTCCCCTCCAGCTGCACATTTCAGTGGAGCCATGACCTCAATGTGTATCTTTGAAAATATGTGGAAAATAAGCTTTCAATTTTGTTAAATGGACTGCCTCTTGCAACCCTTTATTGAGTGGAAAGGTAAAAGTGGGAAGATAGGATAACAGATCTTAATTAATTATTTTTTCCTTGCATTTTACTTGTTGGCCTGTGGGCAATTTCTTCCAAAATTAATTGGAATAATCATTCCAGAAATCTAAACTAGATGATCCCATACATACAAAATATTTTTGGAAACAATGTCAGAGATTGGCAAGCATTCTGATTTTGTTGCCAATAAACTTGGCACACCATTGTACAGAAAGAAGTTTTTTTATGTAGCTATGAGTGATTTCTTGTTCTATGCTCAACTATCCTACAGGACCTGACAGAAAGCATCAAGCATTTAGGATTTTGAAATAACCCCATGCTTTCCACTTGTGTACATAAATTGGAGTCAGAAACACTGCAGGAAGCTCACCTCTGACAAAACAAAAGGCTTTCAAAATAGGTTGCTGGCCCAGAATAACAGCAGGAGACATGGCAGTCATACCTCTTGAAATATTTATCTTAGCATTTTCTCATCAAACATTGAAAATACAGCTGCACCACTTACAGGTCAATAAATAAATATTGTACTTAAGGCAAAAATCTGTTGTTTCCTTAATCTTTTCCTAAACTTCGGGGTTTTTCCACCTACACACAGCTATCCAGTGCAATGAAGCCAGTCCATTAAGCCAGGCTTTCAGGCTATCCAGACTTTCGTATGTGTGAGAACTAAACCAGCTGCTAAACCCTTTCAGATGGATAAACTCAGAGTGGATAGGATTGTGTTTCTGCAAAGGATGCCTAAAATCAAAAGTGAAATTCATATGGAAGCTCCCAGTATGACTTTACTGTAGTCTTCCTCCTTGAAAATATGCACCTAAGCAGAACACCAGAAAGTATACAGCAAATTTGTATCTGTGAAGAACCTTTGGAACACTTTATTACTATGATGTTGTAACTATACTTTTATTAGATAAGGAGGTTTCGCTCTAAAAGCCTCTTAATCAAGAATAAGTATGCTTTTTAAGTGATATCCAGTCCCAAATTTACTAAGCTGCTTTCTGTCTTTTCTCTTGAAGCCTTACTTAGTCATTTAAAGTACAATTTCTGATAGTCTTGTTAATGATCCCCTCTATTAATTTCATCTCAAATTTCCTGGTTTTAGCTGTACTCTGTATTCTTCTAACTACTTTTTCTCTTATTATTATTTTAAAAATATGTGCTGATTGTTAACCCATCACTGTTTTCTCCAGCCCCGACTGTAATTTTGTTGTATTTTTCTCTTTAAAGTCACTTTTTGGCAATTGTGAATCCAGTACCAAACACATCACTCCACGAACTTCACAGGCCAGAAATTTATGTCTTTCTTTTGTTATGCTTTTGTAAGCACCATGGTATATAGATAGTCCCATATCACAAAGGAAGCTCATGCTGTTTTTGCATTTCAGTCTTCACAATTGACTTTCTATAAGTAAATTTATCTCCTTGGACTCTGATTTTATATTTATATAATAGTTTTTATTACTATGCTTCAAGAATTTTTAATAATATTCCATAGAATCATTATTAGCATGGGTAGGCTTTGCGAACAAAGATTTGGGCAGGGCTCTCCCCACCTGGGTGTGTCCTTCGAGCCTGCGCAGTGGATTTTTAGGTGAGGCACAGCGTGCACAGAACTGGCCCCACCCTTTAACTCCTCAGGTTCATCTGCCATGGCCGAGCAAGAGCTTGGACGGTGACAGTGAAGTCCTCGGGACTAGAACCTACAGCCCCCTGGTATTGCCAGGAGGTCTCCCATCCAAGTACTAACCGGGGCTTACCCTGCTTAGCTTCCGAGATCGGACGGGATCGGGAGTCAGGGTGACATTTAACTGCCAACCCTATTGCAGCTGATATTATATGGAATCCCAGTGCAGTCATTTGCCGTCATAATTTCTGACTTTAAAAATCTGATGGAGACCCTAATGGCATGACTCAAAGCCAAAGAAAAGTCCAAACCTGTAGTCTAACCTGTTGTGTTCTCAAACTGAGGTTGCACAAGAGACCTAGTAGAAGATGAATAGGTTCAAATTACTCTGTAGTTTGACAGAAAATTTTCCTTCAGCTGTCTCATGACTCAGATGCTTTTACTCACTGCCTGCCTTAGAAAAGCATGCCTGATGAAACATTTCTGGTTATTGTTTCTTCCCCTGCCCTGCCCCTCTCTGAAACAAATGAGTGTATAAAAATAATCTTTTAGGCTTATTGTAGAGAATCAAAGACTTAGTGCGCTGCTGTGAAGGCACATCAGTGGTCATCCAGAAAATACAAACAAATCATTAAGTCTGCGAAGTCAAGTTTCAAAAATAATTTTCCTTAATATCATAGGCACATTCTTTTCCTCCTGAAATTCTGACACTTACAGGCTTCATTACCTGACACTTGAAAATTACGTTCCAAATATTTGTAATAAAGCTGCAAAAAGAGGCATCCCACATCTCCAGCAGAGCAATAGCATTTACAACATGATGTAAATAAACTGGGAGTTAGGCCTGAGTTTCTGTTCAAAGTGAAGACCCTGTCATGGCTTCATTGAAAGCTTTCTGGTCTGAGGCTTGTTTTGACATGTCACACAGCTTGCTCAGAGAATAAGAAAAAAATCAAGGTTGGAAGGGGCTTCTGGAGGTCAGCTGGTCTAACTTCATGTTCAAATCAGAGTCAAATGATGTTCCTCAGGCCCCTCTCCAGCTGTTGCTTTGAAAGGTTTCCAAGAAGTAAGCTAAGAAAGTAGTGCCAAGTACCTAAGGCTGTTTTAGCCCTGAAGATTAACAACTCCTAGTTCTTGCCAGGATGCTGAGGATCATCTCCCTTCAGGTTTGGTCATAACCAAAACTGTACACAAACCCCACATCAGTACATTTTCCCTGTGCTGTCATCAAGAGGTGTTTCATCCCTTGTCCTCCTTTAAGAGCATAACCACATGTGTATGATGGCACAGACTTGAGTGCTTCCTGCTGCTGCGAGCTAGCTTGGTTCAGGGTCAATCCATCTGACACTCTCTGGACCGACTGACAGACATACAATTGTGTGTGCAAGCCCCACAACTTTACACTGACATGGGATTCAGCATATGTGAAAGCACACACACAATGTTGGAAACATCCAGTTCATTGCAGTTGAATAGCCTCGTGCTGGGATCAGCCTTTTTCAGGGGCTCCAAAATGTTAAATGGATCCTGAGCACAGCTGGCTCCAGTCAGGAGAACTGGCTTGGTTGATGTGATACTTGATTGGAGAAAAAGCTGTTGTCACCTAACGGAGAGAAAATAAAGAGAATGACATGCGAGGAACCTGAGATTAGCTCAGTTGGTTAAAACTTGGTTGTAATAATGCCAAGGTCATGAGTTCAATCCCCTATGTGGGCCATTGACTTAAGAGTTGGACTCGATGATCCTCGTGGGTCCCTTCCATCTCAGAGTAGTCTGTGATTCTGTGAACCCACATGAGACCTACAAACAGAGATATTACTGCTACCAACTTAAAATATGGTTGGTGTATCTTGGAAAACATGTGATGTCCAGAAGGACTCCTGTAGAAGCTAAATGTTCATGCAAAGCAAATTCTTCCAAACTGGGAAGTTCAGAAGAAACATTGCCCTTCACCTGGGAAGGAGGTTTGGATGAGTCTTTCAGCTCTTGTGTTCATAAATATTCACTCAAAAATGATCTTGAAGCCCCAAAAGCAATACAGCTGGGAAATCTATGTCACTCTGACTTCATTTATTGCACAGGTTAAAGTGTCTGGCATTTGTCACTGTGGACAAATGGTCATTTGCATCATTGTAATGGTCACCCATGAAAAGGTCACGTTTTTTTTCCTGGGCATCTTCAAGAGATGGCTGTTGTATTTAGGGAGAAGATGTGCGCTCTACACAGGCAAAAGAGACTGACCTTGAGTCAGGTAATACTTTCATTGCCAGCCTCTGGACTAGCTCAATGAACTTTTAAAGAGCATGAAGATGCTTTGCATTGTCTTCCTCACTACCCTTTTTTCATAGGAAAAGCTTTCAGCCAATACCTGCAGAAATTAGACACACCCTCTCTGGCATCTCCGCTCAAAAATCGCCTTTCCCGTGCTGATGTACAAATCATTTTCATCTGACATAATCTGAACTCATTGGATGAGCAGGAATGTCTGTTTTTTACCCCTATCACTCTTACTGTCTTTTCTTCCCAGCTCACATCATTGGCATTAACCCATTCTGCCTAGCTGACGTTTCTTGTCCACTATGCAGACACACAGGATACAAGGTGATTCTAATTACCTTTGAATACTTTGTTAGTCCAATGCCCAACACACTGAGTTCCTAGGAGTTAATGCAATTTAAACAATAAAGTCACCGCATAGGAAGAAATGCTGGGTAGGAGCGAGGAGTGTTTCATTGCACTTCCACTTCTTTGGGATAAAAAGATTTTGAGTCTTGTTTTTTGCTATTGGAACAATTGAGAAACTAGAGATTTAAAGAGAATCTCAAAGTTTATATGTAAATTTTATGGCAGAGAAAAAGCATCCTGAAATAGTGAGAACTTGCTCTGTGCTAGATAATGATTGCTTTCTCACACATTTCTTCTGCTCTCTCAGCTGAGGTCTGTTCTGGAAGGGTTGGGGTTGGGCATGAGAGGTTGGGGACCCAAGGCTAATAGTCTCAGCAAAATCCACTGTGAGATTGTGCTAGTCCTGCTCACCCAGCTCTTGCAAATGCTTTCATGGGGAAAAATTATTCTTTAAACTCTGGCAAAGGACTGGGAGCAAAGTCTCCCAGCAAGGTGATCCTTGAGCTATCTTCTCCCTGAAGGATAGTCTGGCTGGAGTATAAAACCCCTATCTGGCTGCTAGGGAAGCAAAGCCTTAAAAAGTATTTTCTCTCCCTGGGAGACAGGAAGTGTAATCATTCTTGACTATATGAAAACATAAGCAAAAGAGCACAAAACCATATTTATACTGGTCTTTCTTTGGATCCTTAAAGAAGTAAATAAATGATGCTTAAAGAAAACTTTACCCTATAGGGAATGGCTGGATGACTCAAAATTTAATAGGACTATTTTTCTTTAGCACTTTGTGGCCACAAGGTGTCAATCCTTACTCACAAGAACTCACAGCTGGTATATTGTTCTCTAGCAGAGCTGAAGCAAAGCTTACAGCTCCTCCAGGCGCAATGGTAGCTAGGGAAAAAGAGAATGAAAAGACAGTAATGCAAAGGACAGGCATAAAGCTCAACTGTAAAGTCTTCTCCTTGCATCTGGTAAGGAGATCACGTAGATGCTTTGTAGTATGAGATACACAGCTGCCTCTGCATAACGAATGGATTAAATCAAAACTCAATTCTGTGATTATTTTCCTGCAATATTTCAGTTTTGATATGTTAAAATGTTGCACTCTCCTCAACATGTTTCTATTTAATGAAGATGTGAAAAAGATCAGCAAAAAACAAGAAAGCTCTAGAGACACATCTAGAAGCACTTAACACTTTGGAATAACAAGTGACAGAAGGGGAAAAAAAAAACTGACAAAAGAGAAAAGGCAAAGCCAGCCTTTCAAAAAGCTCAGCACCATTTATATGACTGATAAATAGCAAGATTTTTCAGGAGGGCTTTAGTAATTTGCCAACTGATGCTGTATTAACAGCATTTTTCTCCTCAGAAATCCTAACAGAGCATGCATAGTCCAGCTGAAATATAGCAAAGATATTTTTCCCTTTTGCCAAAGCTAATGGACACTGAATTCCCCCTGGGTTCCCTGGGTAAACTTTGCTCCAAGTGGCAGTTCTGCCACTGAGTGCTAGCAGGAGAGAATAGCACTGATTTGCCAAAGAGGAAAAATACAAGTAACACGGCATGTGTAATTTAGTTATATTCTCAACTGTCTCTTTCAGTGCTGTTATATTTTTTCCCTGTGAGTAAAATCCTGTGTGCATATGCATGAATTTATGCTCCATGGTGTCATATTAGAGAGGAGGGAGGCATTTTGATCTTCCTTTAGTAATTTCTTCCACATTTGGAAAAAGCTGTAAAGGAGGAAAAACTTCTTTCTGTCCAGTCCACAGCAAAATAGTTTCTTAATGCATCCACACTCTGAAAACTGATTAAATATGGTGTGTTTTTATGTGGAGGTAGGTATCTCCTGACTTTAGTCACTTAGTCCTTAGTGCTTTTATGCCTCTTAGCACTGCTCTGCAGCACTCACAGCCACCAGCTTTGCTGGCTTCATTGCAGTAGGTTCCCCCATGTGACTGCAGCAGAGCCACCAGGTCCAGCAAGGCGTCACTGACAGCGTCAACTGATGGCCACATGGTCACACAGGCACAGCCGGAGTCTGGAGCTTGTCAGCATGACCCTTGATTACTAGCGATGATGCTCAAGATGGAAGAAAGCCAGCTCAGCTGCTGGAGACTTGACTGACTTGGCAGCTCACAGAAACACTTTCAAATCAAGCCTTTTTCATGGGGAAGTCATCGTTAGGCAGAAAACATTGCAAGCTCTGTGAAGGGTCTCTAAGGAGAAGCTGCATTTCACAAGGGAATTAGCAAAAACTAGGTGGATCTTCCAAGGGAATGAGAAGCAAATGATAATTTAATGCCCTTGGAAAAACGAAAGGAGATTCCAAAGACTGGTGATGCAGGGGGGGTTGCTTCAGGAGAGATTACTTTGTGTAACTGCTATAGGGAATTGAAAAGACTTTAGTGGGCAGCTTCCATCTCCTTTTACTCATATCTGACCAGGGCACCCATGCTTGGAGGGGTGAGCGTCTCCTGCTGTCTCACAGTTCAGCAGCTTTGGCATATACTGCATTCAGTGTGCTGGCACGTGTTGCATTAAATACACTGGCACGTATTGCACCTCCCAAACTAACAGGTGTTTGCTGTGTGTTAGTGTCCAGGCTGGTCCCTCTCTCCATGCAGCGAGGACGTCTGCCATATTTTCCCTAACACAGAGGCAAAGTTTTATGGCTGAACCTCCTTGTTGTGGAAATACAGCATCACAGGGGCCTAATTCCTTTGCTGAGAAAGGAAATGAGTCCATCGGGTGTGTGCAGCTGGGAAGAGTGAGGAGGAGTGAAGTCTTTGTGTTTGTGGCAGTTTTTTCCCTCTTTTTGTTGAATCATGGCAAAAAAAAAAAATCCAACAATACAGGACAGCTATGGGACAAAATCTGCAGATCACTCTTAGGTGCAAGTAAAACATGAATAAGGTGTGCCAAAGGCCTAATTGTATGTGTATTCACCCTGAAATGCTGACAACGCACATTTTGTTATTTATTAAAGAACATTAATTTTGGATGCCGTCTGACATAAAACTGGAAATAGACACAGCTATTCCCAGGGTAGTGGCAATAAAATAAAGGTTCACAGAGCTCCTAGTTTCCTGGGAAATGTGCCTACAACACTGCCCTTGGAAATGAGCAGTCAGCCTGGTTTGTGTCAGACTGTTCCTGCTCAGCACGGGGAGGAAGTGCACTCCCGAGGAACTCCCCCAATGCTCTCTGGAGAGGCATGAAGTGATGATGGCAATGGTGGCTGTTCTGTTTATAGCTGGAGTAGAAGAAAACTGGATCTCCTCAACAGTTTCAAGATATTACTGGGTTTTTTTTCTGTTGTTCACGTCTCCCCCAAAATGTACAGGTTTCTTTTCTGCAAACGCTGTCCTGTGGGAGCTATTGTTGTTGCAGATCTCCAGGAGTCCTGCTGGTTTCTCTGCCAGGGCTCTGACAGTACTGAGTTGAATACTTAATTAGCTCTTCAACTTTTATTTTCACCCAAACCCACAGTTTTCCATCTCTGCTTCCTCCCAGTCCTATCTGCAAATATTGCAGTATGCATATTGCATCCCATACTCACTGTTTGGGATTTTTTTAACCAAGTTGTTTGTATCCGTCATTTTCATTGTTTTGGTTTTGAGTTATTCCAAGTTTTGCCCTTCATATTTAAATGTGCTGCAACTGAAAGAGAGGTAGGAAAACTCAGGATCATGAGCAGTGGCACTGCCAGCTTCATGAGTCCTTGAACTGCACTGGTCAGCTGGGTTCTTCTCCAGTGCCTGGGGACCTTGGCGGGGTCTGTGCAGCCTCTCACTGTCTACCAACCCCTCTGACTGCTGCCAGGCTTACTTAAGGTCCTATTTGTAATCTGCCTGTACACCCATCAGAAACACAACTGCGCTCACTGAACAATTTAATGCAAGTTGGCTGACAAAGATTTTCGGCTTCTGTTACACTGAATGTAAATGAGCATGTGTAGCACTGACCAAGGTTTCCTGTTATGAAGCTACCTGGGGATAAGGGAACTCACTTGTCAACCCAGATAAGTTCATCTGTACAAAAAACTGCAAAAAGTCATGCCATGTATACAGAAATAGTGCAGTGCTATATCAAGTCAGTGTGTACCCTTGTGGAAGATACAGAGAGGTAACCTTTAATATTTGCATAGAGTTAGGTAGATGTTTTCTCTGATAGGATTTTATGTAGTTTAGTCTGGTAAAGTATAAAACCAGACCCTTTTTACTTTCAAAAACCCTACAGCAATGTTTAGCTAAAACACATTTTAAAATAATGCCAGGAGTGTCTGTGTGCATACTGAAACAAAGGCACTTTCTTAAGAGTAGGGAGGGAAAAAAGAAAGAAAAGAAAAGAAAGAAAAGAAAAGAAAGAAAAAGAAAGAAAGAAAGAAAGAAAGAAAGAAAGAAAGAAAGAAAGAAAGAAAGAAAGAA
>JAWWLZ010000082.1:90902943-90932146 GCA_035041345.1 Poliocrania exsul | reverse complement strand
AGAAAGAAAGAAAGAAAGAAAGAAAGAAAGAAAGAAAGAAAGAAAGAAAGAAAGAAAGAAAGAAAGAAAAAAAAGAAAAGAAAGAAAGAAATGAATCAGGCAAGGCTGGTGGTAGATCATGGTCCTCTCTAGAAAAGATTCTTGGCTGCCTGTGTCACTTGGTATCTCACAACAAATCCCCTCTCTCCTCTGTGCCAGCCAAGACAACTGCCTAGCTATTTGACATCAGAAAGCAATGGAATTTTCCAAAGCACAAAATTTAATGGGTTGTTACAAAACAAAAATCGGTTTTGACCTCTTGCTGAAGAAAGGGGAGCTAATGCTTTCTATCAGCAGAGAGCTGTTAACGTGTTGAAAAGATGATGCTGATTCCTTGATGGCGGTGCAAATGAATTAGAATGAGGAAAGGAAAATTGCCATCTTGTACTGAGCACCTCATAATTTCGCTGTCAGCTGAAGAGCTAAGATTACTGCCAGCAGCAGATAATACACAGTGAAAGGAACCAAAAGCATCAAGTTGCAGGAAAAAAAAAGACAAACGTGTGTGCAGTGAGGCAGGGAAGGAAGAAAGGGTAATAAAAACCTGTTCTAAACAGTAAATTAACCACTTAGGGACAGACTGAAGGCTGGTAAATGGATCCTTTGTGTTGAAATGAAGATGCAAATAATTAAAGATGAACTCATCCCTAGCACTGTTTTGTTTTACTGTACATAATTGTAACAATCTGATATATTTGTGTTTTGAGAAAGGTGTTACAGAAAATGACAGCCAAGGTTGGTGACTGGGGAAAATGCTTCCAAGAATCTCTAATGAATGGCATGAGTAGATTTTGATTCCACTGGGGAAGTAACCATTCCATAATTGTTTTCAGAGATCATTTGAGCACTTTATGAGAAGTGTGTGCTTCTATGCTAAGAGCAAACTTCAGACTGATTGTGAAATATGCTGTTCTTGTTGTGCTAGTCTGATATGTAAATCATCCAGAGGGCAACAGAAAAAATACCATTTGACCTATATCGCTAACTTAATAGTGCAGTTTGCAAACTGAGAATGTTACATCCAGCCATACAGTTCCCTATTTGCAATCTTTATGTTCTGGCTTAAATAATGTGGTCTTGTTTCTGCTGGGAGACATCTGTAATTGAGATAAAAATGTTAGCTGGAGATTAGAAACTGCACATAGTTATTCATAAACTTGTGCTTTGCAGATTGCTGATTTTATTCTAAAGAAGTATGGGGGCAATTCTTTCCTAATAACAGATACATTCAGCTAGTGTATGGTCTTTCCAACGGTGATGTGAGATTAGAGAAACGGTAGAGTGGTCTAAAGGATTCACAGAAGGTTAAAAAATCAGCTGTGATTTTTCTGGAACATCTACTCTTTGTGAATATGATCTCAATGTCATGATATACTGACTTGTTTTTCATGTGAATCTTCTCATCTGGATTATAGTGCAGACTGTATAGGTTGTAGCAGCCTAGTGTTGTGGGTTAACCCTAGTGGTCAGCTCAGCCCCACACAGGTGCTTACTTCCTCTCCCCATGGGATGGGGGAGAGAATAGGAGGAGCAAAAGTAAGAAAAGGTATAGGTTAAGATAAACACAGTTTATTAAGTAAAAAAAGGACACAAATTAACAAACAACCAAAAACCCCCCCAAACACCACAAAACAAAACAAACAATAAAGCACTCCCAAAAAACACCCAAGAAAAACAACTGATGTGAAAAATAGCTGTAGCTCTCCACAAGCCAGTTATTGCCTGGCCAGTCCCCAAACAACAGCAGCTCTGGCAAACTCCTCCCCAGCTTTTATTGCTGGTTGTGTGATCATGACATTGTATGGTACGGGATGTTCCTGTTTTCATAGGGGCCAGATCTGCCCCATCTCTGTCCCTTCCAAACCTCCTGCCCACCTCCAGCCCACTTGTCGGTGCATCAGTGTGAGAAATGAAAACAGCTTTGATGCCATGTAAGCACTGCTGAGCAACAGTTAACAAATATCTGTGTTATTAGCAACATGATTTTCATCCAACCTCCAAAATGTAGTATTTATGGGCTGCTATAAAGAAAGTTAATTCTGTCCCAGCCAAAACCAGTAGACCCAGTCAAGTGACTATGAAAAGTGGTAATAGGGTGAACATCTTAGGTTGTTTTTGCTGATGGCATGCCATGGAACTTCAAGGCAGGCTTTCCTTCTGCAAACTCCTCATATTTGTGGCTTATCTTAGGAATTTTAGAAGTGTTTTTCCTTCTACTGTTCTCAAAGTGTTCCTTTGGTGCTGCTAGATTGAGGTCATTGCAGCAAGATATTCAATGATTTCATCATATTAAAGAAGTTCTCTGAGCTCCCTTCACCATGAAGGAGAGGAGAGGCAGAGCATGCTTAGGCTTAGCGTATACTGCAGAAATAAACTGTGCCAGGAACACTCTTCAGCCCCTGGAAAACAAGCATTGCATTAAAGAACTGTTCCTGGATTTGAGCTTGCTAAGTGCCAGCTAGCAACTTTCCATCACTGCATAGTGACCAAGATGCTCCCTGTACCCCTTTGAAGGCTAAGGGAGCTCATTAGCACTGATAAAAGCCACCACATGCTCATCATTCTTATCATCCAGCAACACAGTCTCAGAATGGTTTGGTTTGGCACAGACCTTAAAGATCATCTAATCCAACCCCTCTGCATTAAGCAGGGATGCCACCCACTAGACTGGTTGCTCAAAGCCTCATCCACCTGGCCTTGAACAGTTCCAGGGATGAGTTATCCACAGCTTCTCTGGCCAACATGTTCCAGTGCCTCACCACCTCATCGTAAAGAATTTTTTCCTAATATCCAATCTAAACCTACTCTCTGTCAATTTAAAGCCACCTCCCTTGTTGTACTGTGTTAGGCAACCCTTATGTTAATACCCTGTTATGGACAAATCCGGAAATAGCAACTTCATTTTGCCAGTAAATTCCTATTCCATTGCAATACCACATCTGATGCTGTTTTATATTAGGAACATGCAGTTAGGATGTTCTTGCTGTTTGCTCACATTGCATTCCCTCTTGCTAGTTCCTCTGTATTTAATTTGTCAAACTTTCATAAGTTATCCAAGGATGACTGATGTTCCTTACTTTATTTTACAAAACACATAGGACAACTCTGTGCACTATGGAAATGGCCAGGAGATTCTCTAGAAAGATCTTATCCTTACATGGAGTTCTTCTGAAGATAAAGATAACTGTGGATTTTGCATGGTGAGTTCAAGCCCTTGTGCAAAAAAGAAGTGAGTCCCCCCAAATAGTACTGTACTGAGCTTACCAATACTCCAGTCTGTGAAAGAGACCAAAGAATTTTTAGTTTTGAACCCTGTTCTTCTAGAGTTCTGTAAATGGCTTACCAACATAAACGTGCACAGGTTCTCAGTCTTTTCTATGCAAGCTACTCCACAAAAAAAGTCTTATGCAGAGGGAGCAGAAGTACCATACAAAATATTCCTGCCACAGCCCACATCAGAGTTCAGGTCTTGTGTGTGAAAGTAGGACACTCCTGCATGTTCTAGCCACATCCCAGACTTTTCCTAAAGGTGGCTGAAATTCACAAAGTTGATAGTTCAATGTAGCTAGAAAGCTTTTTTTGCATTTAAAGTTCACATGTAATTGCTGCCATTCTTCTCATTAGTCACTATATATTCAACTTTTTCTGGTCCCAAAGCAGTATAGTCCAAGATAACTTTGCCTTCACACTTCTCATCCTCTATTCTCTGTCTCTTGGGCTACCACAGTGTGAGCTGGAGGGTTATGTGTCTCACCACTTATGCTTAGCACTCTCTCTTAAAGGCTCTTGTTGACACATGATATGGACAAGGATCTCTTCAGAATATGCTGATTCTGAGAAAGCATTTTGAGATTTAAAGAACATAATTTTGCGGCAGAAGTGTCTAGGGTCAATGAAAGGTATTGGTATTGATGGAAAGGCTGTTAGTAGTTTCTGGGGGGGAAGAAGTAAGAATAGTAAAGGCTGAGAGCGAAGCTCAAACTTCTGAAAAGGAGAGAATCATACTCAGAAATTTAGGTCAGAACTACTTCAAATTTTTTTTTTTACAGGTTCATTTCATCCGCTTCATTGCTATAAAGATTTGTCTTCTCCTTCAGTTATCTCAGCCAGTAGAAATTATGTCTCTGGAGCATGTTTCTCCACCTCAGTTATGGGGACTAGTTAATCTCACAAGGCTGACAGAAACCCAGTCAAGAAATGTTGGTAGATTAATTTGGAGTCAATGGTAAGATAAAGAGGCTTGCTGAGACATCTGACATGACAGAAGTCTCCAGTAGAGGAGAGATGAGATTTCACATACCCTAAAAATGGTGTAGCTTGACTTAGTGACAGGTGACCCAAGGAGCTGCAACACTCACATACTTATTTTAAATGCTTTACAATGCTACATTTCCATTCAATATCTTTTAAAGTGTCTTCCATATCTTGCTAGTTGCTTGCACAGAATAGAGAAAAACAGGATGTCAGTATAGACTGCATGTTTAGGAACGTGTGTGCTTTTGCCCCTAGTTCAACTTGTGAAGGTATAAAAATTGTAAGTGTCTAACTAAATGTGACGGGATATACAGACGATTATGCTTTTGTGTGAGAGCTAAGTAGCAGAAGCAGATGAGCTTTTAAGCAACAAATGACTGTGGTTTTATACAAATACACCTGCTAAAAACAAATGAGGGAAGAGGAATATGGAAATAGATGATGAAATAATCAGAGAATCATTTAGGTTGAAAAAGGCATCCAAGATCATCAAGTAAAGCTGTTAATCCAACATTGGCAAGTCCACTACTAAATCAATCCCTTAAATGCCATAACTACATGTCTTTTAAATACCTCCAGGGATGGTGACTCCATCACTTCCCTGGCGAGTCTGTCTCAATGCTTGACAACCATTGCAGTGAAGAAATTTTTTCTAACATTCAGTCTAAACCTCCCCTGGCACAACTTGAGGCCATTTCCTCTCATCCTGTTTCTTGCTAATTAGGAGAAGAGACTTGCCACAGTCTCCTTTCAGATAGTTGTAGAAACTAGTAAGGTTTCCCCTGAACCTCCTTGTCTCTGGGTTAAACAACCCCAGCTCCCTCAGTCGCTCCTCATATGATTTATGTTCCCACTCCTTCACCAGCTTTGTTGCCCTTCTCAACACCTCAATGTCTTTCTTACGAGAAGCGCAAAACTGAACCCAGGATTTGAGGTGTAGCCTCACCAGTGCTGAGTATGGAGGGATGATCACTGCCCCAGTTCTGATGGCCACACTATTTCTGTTCTGTTGCTGTAGCTCTCTGGGCTCAGCCATACAGCCAGATTTTTACCCAGTGAACAATGCCCATCCCAGCCATGAGTGGCCAGTTTCTCCAATGCTTTGGGAAATTGTGTCAGAGACTTTAATAAAGTTCAGGTAGATAACATCCATGGCCTTTCCCTCATCCACTAAGTGGTTCATAGGTGGAGATAAGTTTCATCAAGCAGTACCTGCCTTTCATAAACCCATGCTGGCTATGCCTGACCAGCTGGTTGTCCTGCATGTGCCACATGATGGCACTTAGGTTGATCTGCTTTATGACCTTCTCTGGCACAGAGGTCAGGCTGACAGTCCTGTAGTTCCCCAGATCCTCCTTCCAGCCCTTCTTGTAGATAGGCATTACATTTGCTAACCTCCAGTCAACTGGTACCTTTGTTCAGCCAGGAGTGCTGGCAAATTATTGAAAGTGCCTTGCTGAACACTTCTGCCAGCTCCTTCAGTACCCTTGTGTAGATTACATCTGGCCCTGTAGACATGTGTGTCTTGATGTAGCAGCCAATAACCATTTCCCCTTGGATTTTGGAGGCTTCATTCTGTTCCCTGCCTCTGTCTTAGAGCTGAGGGGGCTAACACTCCCTAACATAGAGGTCTACCCCACTGGTTCTCCTTCCTTGCCTGTCCCTTCTGAAGATTTTGTAGCCATCCATTGCAGCACTCTAATTGTGCCAGTCATCCCACCATGTTTCTGTGATGAAAATTTGTCATAGTTTTCCTGCTGCGCTGTGGCTTCTGGTTCCTCTAGTCTATTGCCTGTGCTACAGATATTGATGTAGATGTGCTTCAGTTGGGCTATTGGTCTTGCTGCCTTCTTGGAGGGAGAAGCCCTAGTTCCTACCTGACCATTCAGAGTCACTTCCATGGTTTCTAACACATCAATGACCCTTGCATGGATATCCATCTTCCGCCTCCACTGAGACAGCAGATAAGGACCTCGCTAGTGCACTGTCCCTCAAACCCTGGTGTGGTGCCCCCAGGCTTATCTCCAGTGGACCAAGTTTTATCCCTTTCCCCCTTCAAGTACAGTAGAGTAACCAGAATTATTCTGAATAGATTTTTTTCTTATTAAGATTTTCATGAGGCATCAACTGTTCTTTGTAATTCTCTTCTCAACACTACCATTGAAGTATTCCTTATCAAAACATATATCTTTGCTACTGTATTTATATTCACCCTATTTAAATCAAGACAAAATACATTTTAAAGTGCAGGGTACTGAAATAATCATAAGAGCATACTGAGTAAAGGGTTTGAAAAGACTCAGTCACAGATAACAACAGGAGACTACTTAAAAGTGTGTAATTTCCTTTGCCAAAATAGCAGTTGATTTAGGACACACATTTCTCCCTATCAGTTTTGTCTCAACTGGTGAAATCCAAAAAATGCATAAAATCATTCAGCAATATAAGACATATTTATTACTGTGCAATTAGCTAGCTGTTTGATTTCTGCTCTTTTCCTAGCTAATGTTTTGCGTCAAAAGATCCCTAAGTCCTGGAACACCTACAGGTTTCTGAACATATGTGAGGGGCCTAAATAATTACATTTAATTTTATCACCACACATAGACAATGAACAGAAAGATATTATTGGGTAAGAATTGCAACAAACAAATAAAAACTGGAGAGAGCCCAAAGTTGAGAGTGCTGTAAATATTTTTAGGCTGAGTGGAAATACAGCTGGCATGAATGGGTAGATTTAATGAACTTCTGAGCTCAGACATAATTGGAAGAAAGTGTCTTAATTGTGCTTCATATAATTCCATAGAGTGGCAGATTAGCTGCCTCTTGCTCTTTAAAATGTCCATAATAATTGTGGTGATTGAAAAAAAAATTTCCTTAAATGACAGTGCTCTTGTAAACACCTGACTGGCTAGTACTGTGATATGTGAGACAGTATGGCCCTGTTCTCTCTGCCTTCAATCAGGACAGTAAACAGTATCTATGGGATTGCACAGGCAGAGCTGTTGAATTTGTTCTTGGAAATGCAGCTGGCATGGCTGGGTCATTTATAACTGAAGCGTCTTTTATGAGACATTCTGCCTATTATGAGATCTTCAAAGCTTTTGCTCCAAGCTGCAAGGCAACTTTGCAAATCAGATTGGATCACCTGGTTCCTCCCACCAGGATGCTGCTCTGCAGCAGGATAACTCCAGGGTGTGACTTGAATGTTTGTCTGACACTTGCTGTTGGCACCTGAAATCTTCCCACTGACTTCTGCAGGATCATGCAATTGATATCATAATGCTGATGACATCATACTACTGCTTCTTAGGAAAAAAAGACTAAGATTCATCAGTGCTAAAGCCATAATCCAAGGTTCAGAGGAGTTGGCAGGGAGGACATGCAGAAGCTGAGACTATAAATACCCTACCTTATGACAGTGTACATGGCTTGGCAACATCTCATATTGACACCTGCCTTATCTGCAGGAGAAGTTGGGATTTAGGCTGAGAAGGAGGACAAGGGCAGCCCACAGGCTGGGAAACAGGAGTATGTCACAGCATATGTCAAAACAGAGTGTGAGGTCCCATGACAATATAGACCTGCAGGCGGTGGAGTCAGAAGACCCTCAGAAGTTACTTTATGCAACTAATGGCTAATCTGATGCACAAAGGCTGCAGTTTTGAGAACATTTCCCCTCCACATCCCTTCCTGTGTCAGATGTCTCACTGAACAATGTCTTCTCCTAGTTCCTCCCTGCTCTATTACTGTAGGTTAAAGCTAAGCTGTGGATGCTGTAACATTCCCTGCAGCCATCTAACTCACATATGATCCAGCCCACTACTCTCATCTATAATGAGATGATTTCTATAATGCCAGAAACAGTCTTTAGAGAAAAAGTATCTCCAATAAAACTGCACAGATCCCATTCCTTTGGCAGGCAAATCAGTTACCCTTTGAATGACTTTTAAAATGACTTAATAAATCTTCTGCTCTGTCAGAAGACAATGTAGCCTCTTTCCATTCTCCATGTGCCTGCTGCATGTATGATACACAATTTTGCACTGCTACTGCAGTATTACAACTACCTTAAAGGAGGTTTTGGTGAGGTGGGGGCTGGTCTATTCTGCCATGCCTACAGTGAGAGGACTAGAGGAAGTGGTCTTATGCTGAGACAGGGGAGATTCAGATTTATTAAAAAAAAAATCATTCTTAGGGTGATCAGGCATTGGAGTATGTTGCCGAGGAAAGTGGATGCCCATCCTTGAAGGTGTTTAAGTGGCATCTGGATCTGGCACTGGGTGATATGGTTTAGTGGTTTAGAGGTTACGGTGATAGTGCTTAGTTGACAGTTGAACTTGATGATCTCCGAGGTCTCTTCCAATCTTGATGATTCTACTGGAGCACTATCCTAGTTAGGGCACCTAAGTTGCAATCACGTACAGTAGTGCCAGTAATAGGAGGTTAGGAGGCCCTGCAAACATAGCAAGGACTGCTTAGGAGCAGCTCAGGGTATGAAGTGCACCTGAGAGTTAGAAAACCCAGCTGCATCTGCTCCTGTTGTCACAGTTTAAATTGGGCACCTCTGTTCTCCTCAGCAGTGCCAATGTGCCTCTATTGGTGGGTGAGGAGGGATAAAAGACAATTAGAATTCAGTTACTGAAATGACAAAAATTTCCTTTCTGCCCCTCTTCACCAATTCAGGCTACAAGACAGTAAAACACTTTTTCATACTGCACAACACAAAAAGTGGTAAACAACTGCAAGCAGGCATGGATGACTTGCTGAATTTCTTCAAACATCCTTGGCACTGGGGAAAATGCCTGTGAACTGACTAGTGGAGAGTAAGGATCAACACAAAAAGATGAAAATTGCACCTCCTTACAAAGCCAGCAATCTGTCCATGGTGTGGCTTTGCCTGTAAAGTGCAGAGAAGAATCTCTGTTTGGAGGCTCTGGGAATTGATTGATTGCAATCTCTGGGATGGTGGTCCAGTCCTCTGTGCACTGGGAGGTGGACCCTTGGAATCAGAAGCATCCTTTTTTTCATAGGCCAGACTGATATTGTGGTAGTGTCAATACCCCTAGGCATTACTGTAGTTGGAGGAGCAGGAACAGCAGCCTGCCTGAGCAGTCATGTTTTACCTCCTGTACGGGGAACAAGGAATGAGAAAGAATGCATTTTTCTGATTGAACCTGGCCTTGGGAATACTAATTCGCTTGCGTTTAGTTTGCACCTCCCCTACCTTGAACCAGGTCCAGTCTCCAAGTGCCAAAGCTGGAATTATACAGTAGCCTTGGCAGTGCTGCTTCATTAGCCTGTAGTGCTGGTAATTAAAAAACACAAACTAAAACAAAAAAGCCCTGCCTGTTGCTATCATTCATTCATTCATTCATTCATTTTTTTTCTTTTCTTCTACACAACCTGGGCTCACCATGCTGGTCAGCTCATGGTAGGAAGCCAGGATGGAGGAGGTGCTAGCAGTATTCCAGCAGACTGCTACAGGCAGGAAGGAGCTCATCATTTTTGCAGCTGATGCATGCTGAGAGCCCTGCAGTTGTCTGTCACCAGCCAAGGAAGCAAGGCCCATGCTTCAGATACTGTGTCAGACAGAAACAAGGCAATGGTGCAGTGCAGCATGAGAAACTATCATGCGTCATATATGAGGTCATAGATCCAAAAATATATATTTTTTGCAGAGCAGGTGAACAGTGATGGAAGAGAAGTTACCTTTCTGGAAGTTTTAGCTGAAGACAGGGCACTAGACTCAGTGTGGAAGTAACTGCATAAAATTACATGGTCTTTCTTACACAGGCTTGATGATCTTTCCCCTTCTGGGTATTAGAAAAGACATGAACTTGTCAATTTTTGTTTCATTTTTGTTTCCTTACAAAAAATGCCCATGTTCCTTGCAATGTGAGTAACCTTCCGTGTGTGCAGTGAGCAAGAAACAGTTTTTTGCTGAGCTGAGAGGAAAGATTGGCAGAAAGGAAAGAAAGAGGTCAGCAGATATTCCACATCCACCAGAAAATGGTGCAGATACAGTGAGGAAAACAGAGCAGTAGATCATCAATGGAAAGGAATATAGTGCCTTTCATTTATATAACCAGATAAGATTTGATTGACATTTCTATTTATTGAAAGTGCACAGCTTACTAGATCCCTTTACTAATATATTCACTCTTTATTTACTTTCTTTAAAGGATATCCTTATTTGTTACATATAAACAGCAAACTGTAAGGAGAGCAAAGTGTAACCATCTTTGCAGTAGTTCTATCTGTGTTGGTAAAATAATCTCTGACATTATTTAGAGATCTGGTTGGTGCCATGAGGAAACATAATACATTTATTTCACAAGTGACACCAATTTCAAAGCAGTCAAGTTTCTTCTGAAGACCACAGTATGCAGTAGTCTGTGAGACACAGAGTGCAACAGTATGGTACTGTACCAGCAGAACAACTCTTACTGTATTCACATTGTTGCTGTCACTGAATGCATTTCAGATCTCTTAAATAGACATGACTCTGATCTTCCAGATCCATCACTCACTTGTAGAGTGCTTGAAATGTGAGGTTTATGCAGTAATCCACCCCTTCAGGATGGAGGACGACCAATCACAATCCTGCTGCAGTGAAAATGATACTTTCTCTGAAACCAGGCATCGCTACCAGAAGCAAGCTGAAGGCTTTCCAGGGCTGCCGAGCCTCCTCCTTTGCTCTCATCCAATAAACATCTTTCTGTGCTTGTATTTATGGCTGCAATTAGGCAGCTCGCGTGCTGTGTTTTTATAATGTGGCTGTTAACGCGTGACAAAAATTCTCAATGGCAAAGTGCAACAAGTAAAATGCTGCAATTCGTGGATTTTCATTTGGTCCTGAGAAGGAAGGCGTGTTCGGTTCACCTTCACAGCCTAGCACAAGCTCAAAGACACTGAGGTTTCCTGCACAAGGAGTTTGCTTAGCCGTCTCTAGCCATGCTATCTCACAACAGGTGCCGAGGCAGCCGCCGTCCCTATGGAGATAAGGTGGGGGAGCGAGGGAGAGGCAGACGAGTTCTGGACCAAAGGTTACTCTCTTCCAGGGCTCGAACTGATCAAGCCTTTCTGGAAAGAAATTGGGCAATCCCTTTCCCAGATGGCAAGGACTGACCTGGCGATGACAACCACCCCCTTGACATCATACACCTATATTAATGAACCCAGAGGAGAATTCCCGCTGGGCAAGGCCTGAAGCTGCAGCTGCAGAAGGCAGACAGAGCCTGTTGGGAAGGGCCAGTGGTGCTGCTGCCTCAGGTGGTACCTGGGAGGCGGCGGTGGGGGCCGGGCCGGGGTAGCCGCGCCGCCCGCGGACGCCGGCAGATGGCCCCCGCCGCAGCGCCGAGCGGGAGATCGGGCGAAGGAGGGGCCGGCGTCGCCGCGCTGAATCTCCGAGCCCGCTGCCCTCCTCCTCCTCCACCTCCTCCTTCTCCCTCGCAGCGATGGCTTCCTAAGGGTGATGCTCCGGGCCGCCACCGCCTCCCGCTCTGTCGCCGTGTTCGGTGGGCGCGGGTGGGTGCGGGCTGGAGGGAGGGTCCCGGCGGCTCCCGCGCTTTTCGGGGGCCGGACCGGGGCGAGGGCGCCAGCCCTCCCGGGGCGGGGGCAGCCGCCACCGCCTCCTGCCGGTGTTGGGCGGGGGGAGCCGGGCGGCGCGCAGGAAAGAAGGAGGGACCGGCGCGGGATCCGCCGTGAGCCCGGACCTGCGTTCCTGACCGGCCGGCTACGGGCCATCCATCCCTCCCTGGAAATGCCCCTCCTGGCCGCGCCGGCAGCCGGGGGCGGCATGTAGCGAGGGGGGAGCGGGCTCCGCGGGGGGCGGGAGAAGCCCCTTCCCTCCGCCCGTGCTCTCACGCCGCACACACACACACACACTCCGCGCACCGCAGCGAGGCGCACGGCTGGCCCTCCCTCCTCCCCCGCCCGCTGGGTGCATGCCCGCCTCGCCCGGCGCAGGGACGGCGCGCCGCTGAAGCAGCCCCGCCGCCGGGCACCCCCGGGCAGCGCCGCCGCCATGGCCGAGGACAGCTCCGACGTCCCCAAAGAGTTGATCGGTAAGGGACGGGGCATGGCGGCGGGAATGGCGTGGGGGGGAATCCCGGGGGAAGGTGCTGCGGGGGCAAGTTTGGAGGCCGCCGTGCGCGACCGCGGGATGCAGCGCTGCCGGAGAGGGGGTGGGGGTAGTCCGAGAACGGGTCTGTGGGGCCGCGAGTGCTGGCTGGGGGGAGCCGAGGGGGCTCCGCAGAGGGCTGGGGGGACGCCGAGGGGCGGCGAGGCCGCGCTGTTGCGTGCGGGGAATGGGCGGACGGGGGCTGCGGGGCTGCGGCGGGCAGCGGGGAGGCGGCCGCGGGCAGGGGCTGCGCCCGCGGAAGCGCGTCCGGGCACGGCGTGTGCCCCCTCTCCGGAGGGTCTGTCGCGGGGGTGCCGGCGCTGGCAGACGCGCCGTGAAGCTGCCCCGGCCCCCTGCGCCTCCCGCACCGCCGCCCTGCCAGGGCACGTCCTCGGAGCGCCTCAGCCTGGTGGCGCGGACTGCGGCTCCTCTCGTTAATTTTTATTTATCCCCCGGGGTTTTGCCTAGTTTAGGACTCGTCTTCCTGTACTGAGTGAGAGTATTTGTAATTAAAGTTTTATGGCCACATGCACACGAGCCCCCCATACTGCATGTTACACGCTTAGGAAATCACAGGTGATGGCGAGGACCCTGAAAATGCAGTCATCGCTTTTGGGGAGCTTCCGATAAACGGATTGTGGATGCGGTACATGTATAACCAGTGTCATTTGAGGGTAACAGGTCGGATGCTCCAGGTGCTCAGCCACCTTGCTCAGGCCAAACTTCCTTTGGTTGTAGTTGAGGGTTTGCCTGTTGAAGAGCTGAGGATCTTGCCAATATTAGAATAATTTAAAGTGTTGCCCTAGTGATAGATGGAAACAGAAATTTTTCAGGCAATAAGGTACATGTTGAGTTGAATACAGTCCTTCAGACCCTACCTAGTTAATTTACAGTGTTGCATTTCCTTCACTTCTGTCAGCAGCTGGTTTTAGCATTTACAAAATATTGGTGAAAATATGGATAGACAGTTGCAGCTGCCACAGAATTTTTTTCTGTAGCATCAAAGTAGCTCTATGTTGCAGTCATTTTAGTCTGCAAACCATGTGGTTTACTTTAATCTATAGCTTACTACTAAGAAGTAATGATCTGGGAAGTGTTCTAGGAGTAGCTATGGTCAAAACCATGGACTTACTCTATTTTTAAATGGCTATGCAAGTTTGAGGTGCTAGTATGTGGTACTTCTGACTCACTGTAGTGTTGTAGATGAGATGTGGTGCGTATTACAGGCAAGAGTTAAGTGGGCATCTTCCCATCCCCTCCTCTGATGGCTTTGGACAGTTTTAAGAATTAGCCCCTAGCCCTAGTACCCTGCAGCTATCCAGCTTGCTTTGCCAAGGGCTCTTCTGGGGTGTGTGGATCTGCTCATGTAGATTGGTTGAATTTCTAGCAGTATTTTGATGTCTGCATGTTAAAATCCAACCTTTAAACAGACTTCTTTGTAGTAACCATGTTTTGAGAACAGGATGAAAGGATGTGCTTTACGCCGAGTGATTGGAGTGTGGAAATTAAACTGGGAGTAGGAGTGTTTGAGCTGCAGTTTTCGTTCTGTTACTCACTTCCCACGTGACCTTTGTCAGGTATCATAGGTCATAGTCTGCAAAAAACCCCTGTCTTATTGTTGCCTTACCTGGATCTGCTCCTCCGAGGTGTGGGTGTCTGAAGTCACCAACTTTAGAAATGAATGAACACTTTAAAATAAGAACCTTAATATTATGTTTCTATCTCTGAGTCTGAAAATCTACTTTGCAAGTCCTCTTGCTGCCCAGTATGGAGGGAAGTGTCCTTGGTTACATGGAGAATATCTTAGCTCTTTGAAGAAGTGTTTCCAACCCTTTCAGCAGATAGAGCCTCGGAAGGAGCTGACATTCTGGTGCTGCTTTGCAAAATCTGGGTTCCCAGGCCCTTTCTCTTCCTATGGTTTGTTGGAGTAAGAGTGCTGGACCTGAAGGCTTGCAGTCACTCCTACTTCTTCTGTGTGGGACCTGTGGGACAGCAAAGGGAAGCAAGTGGGTCTCTCCACAGTGGTGCCGCAGAAGGAAGTCCCTTGCTAGATGCAGGCACTTGGTGCTGTTTGTGGGAGAGGGGAAACTGAAAGGCAGACACTGCAGGTGGAGGTAAAGTAGCAGAGACAGCAGTTAATACCTTTTCTTCTGCAGAGAGGTAAGACTTCATGAATAAGACCGTGTGGCCAGCTTGCTTCTGGGTTCCCAAGCAGGGGCAGAAAGAGCACAATTAGGCATTAGCCCTAAGAGAGGAAGCTTTGGGAGAACAGTTCACGTCGGGCTGGACTTTCCCCCGGGCTTCGCTTACCTGGCTGTTCTGGGAGCTTGCAGTCTGGCTCCTGACCAAGCAGTTGCTCAGTGAGCCGGTGGCGCTGGCTCTCTGCCATGGGGCTGCCGCGGCTTGGGACAGGCTTCTCACTGGGCAAGCCGCTGCTACCGAGGAGCTTTTGTTTCCTGATAGGAAAATTAAAATTCCTGGGGGAAAACATGCCGATTCTGCAGAAAGAGCTCTTTCTCGTGAAGAGTCTCTCCAACCAGCCACGTTTCTGTCTTGCACACCCTTCTGCCCTGCAGGCAGAAGGCTGTGGCCTGGGCTAAACATCCAGGCTTAACAAATGGTGTGTTTGTGCTGTCTTCTGACTCCTGGATGAAAATTGTTCAGAAAAGTGCTATACAGAGTACTGTAATTAAAAGCCCTAGGAGGAGTCCATTATCTTCAATTTTAGCCTTTAAACTTAAGCATGCATGAGAGCAGAGTGTATGTGTCTAGAGAGGGTGGAGACTTGCCTTTTATAGATGCCACTTGAAAGGCTGGAAACAGGTTAATGTGTTTAAAAGATTTTTTTTTCTCATTCCCTTTCAGTGGGGGCTGGGGAGTGAAACTTATTGAAGGTGCCAGATTGGCTCTTGTAGATGAACTCCTCTGTTTATCTCTCAATTACATCAGTGTCAGTAGTTGTATGTTCCCTTCAGGCTGAGGTGCAAATGTTCAGGGGAAAGCTGATTTGTTTCATACTTGGCAGAGACTGTGTATACATGTGTACACATGTACATACTAAAACATTACTGGAACTAATGTAACTTTGGTGTTGGCGCCATGAAGTGGCTACATTGTCGCTGGGGCTTGGACGGAGATCAGTGTTGCCTTCCATGGCATCCGCTGCAGAGCTGTCAGGTGTTACTATCTGGAAGTCTGCTTGGTTTGCTTCACAGCTTAAATGCCTAGAATACAAAATCTGTGAACACTTTGGTCTTCTTTTACCTGACCCGTTTAGCTTCCCTGATATTAACAACGGGCTAAGATTTGTGCAATGCACGGAGCTAATTTGCTTGAGCAAGCTTTTCATGTACAAACAATAGCAAGTGACGAATTTGTTGTACTTTCCCAGAGTAGAGCTAAGCAGTGCTGAGGCTTGTCTCGCAAATGCTTTTCATATGTAAGTAGTGCTGGAAAGAAATACCAAATTGTGTTTAGAATCCTGGGGTTTAGAATCAATAGTCCTATCATAGTAGACTTGAATTATTGTGTAGTTGGCATACTTAGAAAAGTTGTACTTGTGTTAGGTTGTGTTGACTATTGGTACGTGTGCATGAGACTCCCATGAGTGCAAGCAGTTGAACAACACAGCTCTGAGTCCTTCTGAAAATGCAGCAATGGCATCTGTTTCCTTCTTGTGTTGATGCTGAAGGTATTTAATTAAGGTATTTTGGTTTGGTTTTTTTTCAGAAAGTGTCAGGGATGTTATTGGGAGGAAAATCAAAATTTCTGTCAAGAAGAAAGTAAAACTGGAAACCAAGGGAGATAAAGTGGATAACAAAATATTGGTAAGTACACTAAAATGACTCTGTGAAGGAAAGGCCAGTACCTTTTCAGAAGGCATTAATTCTCCTCTGGAAGACTTCTTTGAACTTTTTGTGTGCCATAGGATACCCATATAATTAATTTCTTACTTTCTTGGTAGCCCATACAGCAAGTTAATGTGCAGTTGTGCATGTGTACATACACATTTACCATTGAGTTGTTTTTCAGAATTTAGGATATTGTGTTGTGGACTGATGATCAAGCAAGCTATTATCAGAACCTGTTCTACAATAATTTACTGCCTTTGCTGATTAATTTTCCTGTTTGCCTCTGTAACAGTTTTAAGTGGACAAGAAATGCAAAATTATCTTTTGAAAATCTTCTGAAACTGTTATGCAGTGAAAAGTAACAGTAAAACTGTTGGGTTTTTTGAATTCAAATGACTATTTGTACTTTTTTAATATTTTCTGTTAAGTCATACATCTGCATTTTAAAAGAAATACATAATGTGTGAGATTCTAAATTGTTGTTCTTAAAACTGTAGTGGAGGAAAGTGTCAAATTAATCTGCCTTAAGTATGCTTTCCTGTGTTCTCAAGAATAGTTTTGCTGGCCTCTCTTGATAGGGAGAAAGCTGTGGTAATAAGCGGCTACTTTTGCATTCTATCTTGAATATGCAAAAAGACATGGAACTGTATTTCATTTTTTTGATACCTCCTTATCAGGAAAACTCTTAGAGTAGCAAATACAAATAAGTACATTGTTGCTATAACATTTTGCAAGATATTTGAGATTTGGTGCCTTGTGTTAGTGCCGCTGCATATTTGAAAGTTTCATTGCCAAAGCTGTTGTTACAGATATTAGGTACATTCCCCATGCAGATATTCTATTTTTTTCTTTTGAAACTGCAACTTCTTAATCGCTTCTGAGTTATCATCTTAAAGAACATGTTGCTTATCCTTGGGCTGTAGGTAATGTCTCACTTTTCAGTGAGAGCTGCTACTTAAGGAATTTGAAATATTTTCGGCATAATATCTACCCATGTTATATGTACTCCTAGGTTTACAGTTTCTGTACTGGAAATAGATTGAATATGTGAATGTTGATTGATTGTTTCTATTTGAGAGCCATGTTTATAGGGAAGGCTGACAGGTTTTACTGCAGTGGTTACATTTGATTGACTTTTTGATTTGCACAGAATTATTACTATTATCAATAGTGAAATATATTGTGGAAATACTGAAAAATACTCTTCTGAACTGATAGGACCAAGAGAGTGTCAAGCTTTGAATTAGTGAAGTTTCTGAGGGATGTACTACTCAGTAGTAAAATGCCTAAATGTAATGACTTGGGTGTTTATTACTTCTTTAATCTCTTGAAATCTCAGGTGGGGGAAGTACTGAAAGGGAGGAAACCTATTTAAGGGGTTCATGAGTTAGTGAGCGCTTCTAGTGTGCATGCATGTTGTCTTCAGTGCACAAGATAAGTCTTTCAAGGGGATGAATTGCTGGGTGTTGTCTAATAGAACCATTTGTTCTTCAATGCAGAAATGCAGGGGATTTATATTGGTGGAAAGAAGGAAAAAAAGAGGGTTTTTTTGTTAGCGAAATTGGTTATTGACTGCTGGGGTTGGATTTTGTGTTTTCTTTTGCCATAGAAGAAAACTGCTGTGTGTGAAGTGGTCCAAAACACTAATGACACTTGTCTTTACCATGTTTTTCTGATTGCATGTGTGTATCTTTGGGTGGGATTGGTTGTTTTTTTTTCTTTTTTTTCTCCCCAGAAATGTTGAATGTTATCTCCTGTGGCAGAGGCTAGTAGAGATTGTCGTTCATTTTGAGGATGCAGAGTTCTCTGAAATGCAGAGTACTCTGAAAAAAATGAAACCAGTGATGTCTTAGGTTTGGTACTTCAAATTAGTGGAAACTTTTTGGCTTTAGTGTGTCTACACAGTCTCACTCACCTGTGAAGTAGAGGACATATACCCTCCTGTCCTCAAAGGAGTTATGATGAAAATAAATAACCTTGCTTCAGAAGTATGTGAATGTTTAATACTAAATGCCACAGGAAATCTGCCAGCAAAATTAAGAATTTTTGTACTTGAAGCTGGGACTCAACAGTATTCAGTAAATAATGCATATTTGGCCTCATTCTGACCAGAGTGGGTAAAACTGTATCCCGAATTGTTATGCCTTGAGTCAGCCTGTCAAATGGAATGCTGAATGAAGTGTTGGCAGCAAAAGCAATTCAGTAATTAAAGACTATATCCTTAAGTGAATGCACCAGAGGGCTCAAATGTGATTGTATGGGCAGCCTTCAAGCCAGAGCTCCTCGACTCCTAAGAGCTTAGTTTTGAAACGTTAATCTTCTGAGCCCTCTCTCTTGAGTGCACGTGTGGCAATGGATTGTTTTGAGATTTTGGGTTGAATTTTATTAGTAGTTGGGTGTTTACAAGCAAATTAAGTGGCATGCATTGGGTCCAGCACTAAATAAGGAGAAATGACCAGTTACTCTGATCTAGCTAACCCCAGAGCTGTTGTGAAATGTGCTCATAGTTTTAGAGGAGGTTGATCACAGAGCTCGGCACTGAGCCCTGACACCCAAATCTGTACTTTAATTAAAAGATCTTTCATCCTTCCTTCTTAGGGAAATCGAGCAAAATCACTACCACCTTGAGAAAGGGAGATTATTTTAAAATTACTGCACTTGGCAGGTAACTATAAAAACACTTGACCTCTGGCCCTGTCGTTCACAGTGTATTCAAGGTAGAGTACTAGAATATGGTTGTAACCCTCTACTTAAAACACTCTGCTATAGGAAATTTCTCTGTTAATTAAGATGGAAATTAGAATCTGAGACTAAAGAAAAACAGTGCAAAACCCCTGGTGTTGCTTGGACTAGGGTCCCAGTATTAAACTGGCGAAGCTGGTGGATAGTCTGTGCTTGCTTTAAGGTGCTCTAGAATCTCAGCCTGGGGTGCCAGAGTTTGGAAATTATGTCTAGGAATTTTAATGTAAAACATATTTTTTCAGTCTTCACAATGAGTTTGCTGCCTCAGTAGTCTCAGTCTGCTGTTACTTGGTTTTTCAATTAGTCATAATGATGCAAACCAGTAAACATCATGAGCTGCTCAACTGCCTCTGGTCTGCTGGTAACAAATCTCAGGTGTTTAGGCAGCAGACTGCTATCCAACCCTGAAAAGGCAATAACCAGCTTGAATGGGCAGGAAATCAGTGCTCAGGTGATTAGGGTCAAACTCCAGTCACCCATCAAGGTCATCTGGGTACTCTGACAGGGCAAAGCTGCCATTAGGGAGAATGAGGAAACAGCCAGGCATAGAGGAGACCTTTAAAAGTGATGAGCTGCCCCACAGGGTGAGGGAAGAGACATCATGGGGCTTCCCAACAGGTTGCAGTGCCACTGTGGGCCAGGGATGCACATAGCAGGGCTGAGGGATGTGGCTGGGGGCAGCTGAGCTCCACTGGTCACCTGCAGTGCCAAGGCAGACCCAGGGTCAAGCCTGGCAATTGGGTCAGTGGGTCAGGCTCAGCTGGGAGCATGACCGAGTGCAGGCATAGCTGTGGCATTGCTCAGGCCAGAACTCCAAAGCAGTGTGGGGAATCCTGGTCAAGACTTCTTCCTACTTTTGGGGTCCCATACACACACCATGTTGGGTGCAGGTGGCCAAACTCCTAGCTGGCTCCACGTGGCTCTCAGCTGGAGGCAGTTTGTGTTTGGCTTCAACATGATCCTCACAACCGTAGTCTTACCGGGTTAAAATAAAGACTTCAATATTTTCTAATCAGTGGAGGATTGCTTTGGTTTTATGTGATTGTTTCGTTTAAACCTGGTTTCTTAGGAGGACAAGGTTTAAGGCATCATGGCAAATGCTTGCGGTGTTCCTCCTCATGCTGACGACTTCTGACCTTCTGTCCAGTTTCAGGTTGAGCTGATGGGTATGTAGAGGTCTCAGTTGTGATGATAATGGAGTCGGTTGGTGTGTCCGGGGAGGCAGTCAGAAAAGGAAGATAAACATTACACACCTTTTGTCTCCTCTGAGGCCTCCGCCTTTTGCCACCGTAGGGAATAAGGGAGAATGCTGTGTGTGTGTGTGTCTGTGACATATTTCAGTGTTTGGTGGGGCTTTTTTGCTGTTGGTTGGTTAGTTTTTGTTTTGGTTGTTGTTGTTTGGGGCTTTGTTGTTGTTCTTGGTTTGGTTTTTGTTTGTTTGTTTTTAAATCCAGAGGCTTCAGTGATTATCAGAAGATTATCACTTTAGGAACAAAAGTGATAGGGAACTGGGGTTCTATCTTTGGAGTTTGTGCCTCTGCCTTTCCCCCCCACAATAGCCAAGATACATAATTTTGCTGATTATTTCCCATTGCTGTTTCTTTCTCTGAGATTTATTGTAATTAGTAGCACCACTGAGGATTTGAAATGTGAGATAAAGGCAATATGTTAAAGAAATCTGACCAACTCCTTATGAAATACCAATGTTTTCAGGAGTGGTTCATGACAGGCCAGAGTTCTGGATTCATCTTACTTCTGTGTTTTTGGCTATTTAGAAAAGAGACTGCTTCTTGCCTAGTTGCCTTTGAGATTAGTTTTCCTTTGAAAAATAATGTTATTTTAGACCTAAAAGGTAACGATTACAAATGCCCATGCTCTTTATATATCTGGTCTGGGGTTTTTTGCTTTCTTCTTTGATTATTTTGGTTGTTGGTGTTGTGGGTTTTTTTGTTTTGTTTGTTTGTGTGGGGTTTTTGTTTTGTTTCCCCACTCCTAACCTTAAGACTATACAATAGTGTGATGTGATGTAGTGACCAAAAGCACTCTATTAGGAAGTCCCATTGAGGAGTTTGCTACATTTCTGCCCCCAGTCATTTACATTCTCTTTGTTAAAATATCACAGTGCTACTTCTGAAATTGAAACAGTTGCTTTGGCAGGTGGTTCTCCTTAAAATGTACTGTATGCCCAACATAAATTCCCTGGGAGCAATTCATATGTCCTTGTCACTTTCTCTGGGACATATGTTTTCTTTGGCTTTTAAAACAAAAAATGAGTTAACTCCTGTCAGATAAGTTTATATTTGTTATGTGCACATGATCTGAGATTTCATGTTCTGCTTCTAAAGACTAACTTAAAAAGGCTGAAATTTTATTTTAAAAAAATGTTTACTTTTAAAAGGAGAAAATATGGCCATTTTGTGCACTGTCCATGTGGCTTCTGAATACTGCTCGAACAACCTGGCTGACTCCACTGAAGAAACTGAGAAAAGCTTGTACGAGCTCCTGTGCCTCTTCAGCTGTAATGGTGGCAGTCTTCGAGTGGAGGCAGTAATATTTTGCACTGCCAAAACTATTTTGGGATTAAAAGCTTTGGTGCTCATTTTCCATTGCTCATCTTTTGTCTTCGTCTGTCCATGATATTCTGTTCAAAGAGAGATGAATTTCATATCTCGCCTTGAAAAATATGCACTTCTAAGCACCACTTCTAAACTGCTAAGAGCATGAAGCGACCAGGGTTGTCCAAGGTTAGTTTTACATAAATGTGTGCTATCTCACACGTTATATCATGACAGCTGGTGTGTGATAATGATGTTAAATACGGACATTCTTTTAAAATAGTGGTGTTTCCTCTTTCCTGCCCAGAATATCGACTGTTATGACATATATCTTAAGTGTGTCTTTATGAAGATGAAAGGAGGTAGGTGTTGGCACATCCCTCATGTCAGAAAATCAAAATGAAGTGAGGTAGAGTAATCAAAAAATACTTACATGTGAAAATGCATTTTAATACCTTCATGAGGTGCCTTTTAGAAAACAATTGAACTGTGGCCAATCAGATTGCTACAGAAAATAAAAAGACCACTACTGGAAATAGAATTTATTAATTCGGTTATGCAGTTGTATGTATTTCCAAAATAGAAAGTGTTTAAAGAAAATAATCATGTACAAGTTTCACTGAAATTTACATTTATGTTATACACTGATCCATAAGGTTGCTTATGAAAACCCAGTGTTCTGGAGTACTATGTCCAGCTCTGGGGGTCCTAGCGTAAGAAGGACATGGGCCTGTTGAAGTGAGTCCAGAGGAAGGCCACAAAGTTGATCAGTGGTCTCGGGCACCTCTGCTATGAAGACAATCTGAGAGAGCTGGTGGTGTTCAGCCTGGAGAGGAGAAGGGTCCAGGGAGACCTCATTGCAGCCTTCCAGTAAAGGGGACTTAAAAGAAAAAATGGAGTGAAATTTTTTTACAGGTCCTGTTGTGATAGGACAAAGGGGAATGGTTTTAAACTACAAGAGAATTGATTTAGACTAGATACAAGGAAGAACTTTTTTACAAGGATGGTGAGACACTGGAACAAGTTGCTCAGCGAAGTTGTGGATGCCTCATCCCTGGAAGGGTTCAAGGACAGGTTGGATGGGGCTTTGAGCAACCCCGTTTGATGGAAGGTGTCCCTGCCCATGGCAGGGGGTTGGAACTAGGTGATCTTTAAGGTCCCTTCCAGCACAAACCATTCTATGGTTCTATGATTTTGTTACTGTGATAGTGCAAGTAAGCATTGAAATCCAAGGTGATTTCTTGCATGTTGTGAGTGTAGTGTATACTTTACATGCTTAGTTGCTCTCCCTTTTATTAGTTTTGGGCAACTGGTACAGGCAGAGACAGGTAAGAAAAGGGAACTCCACCTCCAGTGCCCTGAAAGTACCTGCTGTTGTCCTAGCTCATGTGTCTTCCATTTGCACACCCACCTGCAGGTGCGTTTATCTTTATCGGTGTTCTGGAAGAAGGAAATATCTCACTCTTACCATGTTCTGGTTTTCTGTTCACAGCTCTGACAGTTATGGGGGTAAAAAAGTGTGATGGGAGGCAGGAATCCACTACAGCTCTGAATTGATCATGTCATCTTTCCTTCTGTTAATTTTTCATAACCTAATTAAAAAAAAATTCCTTTTTAAACTGCCTCACTCTTTCCACTTCTTTTGCTGAATATATAATGTACCAAAGTGGTTTGCTAATGTATTTTTGCTTTGAGAGGGCCTGACTCACTGCCACTATTACTTGTGAAATGGAGCCTTCCTAAGCAAAGATTTGCATTGAAATCTATGCATAAAAGAGGCAGAAGACTGATTATTGTAAAAGATTTCCCTAAAGCTGGAAATAAAGAACAGAAAATGAGCATTAGGGTCAATTTCTTGTCTCAGTCACTCTTTGCCATTGATAGCTTTTTTCCTCCAACAATGCAAAGACTTGGAAGGGAACAGAATATGTGTTATTTGGTAGACCAATATAAATGCAAAAACCTTGTCCATATTTGTGGTGGTTTTTTTCCTTTTTTTTGTTTTTTGTTTTTTGTTTTATCTGCCTGGCTTACTTTAAGAAAATACTTCTCATGCAGGGAATGTGGTTTACTTCAGTGTAAGTAGTGTGGAGGAGGACACAGCAAGCTTGAGAAGGGCTGCAAGGGCTGCTAATTGAAAAGTTAATGCAGTGTACTGTGAAAAATGCTTCTTGTTACTCAGAGCCCCTCTCTTCAACCATTGTTGTGAAAAATTGGTGAATGTCACTATTGAAATAGTTACTTTAGCTCACCTACAACTCTGCTCCTTTTTTTTTTGTTTTCATGATGGTAGTAATTTAATTCTGTGTAAAGTAATTACAGGCCCAGGATGGAAAATTATTCTTTAAATAAAACTGCTGCTAACTGTGCTCTGTACTGCTACCTCAGTCCCCAGGCTGATTTCTGCCCTTGTTCCTGTCTCATCTCTTCCTGTTTCTGAAACACCTACTCTTTGTCAACTCATGAGTGATACCTTTGTCGTAGAGATAGCTTTCCTAATTTGATTATTTAAGATGACAAACTGTTAGGATGCAAAATGTAAGAGCCAGAGTCTGATAACCCAACACTCCTGAAACAGACCTAAGCAAATTAATTGGCCTGTTGGATGAGGGAAGAGAGATTCTGCTCTTGACTTCCTAAACCCATGACACTTCCTGAGCCAGGGTAAGATCCAAATAGCTGCGGGATGGAATTTTTAACATTAGCAAAACAAAACAAGTTTCTGCTGATTTCTACCAAGCTCAGAGAAGGAGTCACGTTACTGGTCACATTGCTGGAGTGTGGAAGAGGTGGTTGCCTGCCCCATGTGGACCAGGACAGTGGCTTCAGGGAGGGAGAGAGATGAATAGGTGGGGTTTCAGCAAAGGGAAAGGCTTTCCCCCTCAATTGGACAGTATTTGCTCATTGCTATATTACTGTTGCTCTTCAGAGGGCTTTGCAAATGAATCCAGACAGCACTCACCCTTCTGAGCAGATAGAAACAAAAGAGTTCGTGTGTTCTGTGGGGCTTTTGCGAACATGCTCAGAGGGTAGGAACTGTGTGCAAGTGAGGAGTAGCTCTTATTTGGACAGGTTATCTTTCTGGATCTTTTTTGCAAAGTGACCTTTATAAACCCATCAAGAATTGTGGTCTGGGCTTGTTGGGACAGATGTTGTGCTGCTTATCCCCTTGGCTGACAAGCAGTGTTTGAATCCCTGCATACAGTAGAAGACCTATGTGACAGCAGGAAGGGCTTCAGAAAATCTGTATGTGGAGATGGAAAACAGAAGAGGAGACACTGAGTCTATTTTCCCCTTAGGATTTTCACCCTGCATTGCATTTTCAAGTGGTCTTGTTTCTGTGCTTTTTAATCAGTCGATGGCTAGATTTTCTTTTTTCCCCTTTCCACAGTTGAAGCAGCAGTTAGCAGTATGCTGCCTGTGAGGCGTACAGTGGTCTTTTTGAGATGTCTGGAAGCACTCTTAATAGCCAGGGGTTAGGAGGCTGAGGTCGTTTGGAGCAAGCTATTTCTGTTTTGTGCTTCAAAGATGCTTGCCAGAGGCTTATGGAGTAGGTGCTTCAGGTACATGTCTCTTGGTCTGTGCATGTCCTTCATTCTCTGATTGTTCAATCCTCCCATTGTACCTAAGACTTTGTCAAACCACAGCTTTTGTACAGCACCATGAGATTTTGAGGATTTGAGCCAGGTTACAGATACCTACTTATTCTTGGGGCCTGGGAGCAAAACAAGTGGGTGAGATAGTTGCTGCAGAGCAGTTTCTACTCAGATTTGATTAGAGGAAATGAATGGCTGTTGACCCTGATCTGAATTGGGAGACAGGGCACTGCTGTGTTTGCTCAGGGTCGACCTTTGAATGAAAGGGCTTCTCCCTCTCTGCCTTCAAGGCCATTAGCAAGACTGAAACTATTCACACAGAACTATTGATAAAGGGAAAGCCTTTCAGAGGCTCATCTCTTAACAAACTCTAGAGCCTGGTGCTTAAGCATGATACCTTTTATAGCTCTACATGTGAGCTTCTACTCCAACTCCAGTGTGGAGCTCAAGGAGCTTTAGGTGGGGAGCATTGTAAGTGGGTCAATACAGATGTTTGGATTTTTAGTGCAGCTGTCCTTCAGCTGTCAATCTTGTATTTTTGATGTTTACAGTGTTGCCAGTAAACATTTGCAGAAATACTAGCTTTGTCAGGTACTGATGCTTTGATGACTAATGGTTTCCACCACCTTGGTAAGTTTATTCATATCCCAAATCTAAAATGTACATTTTATATTGCTATTATTTTTAAAAGTGTGGCATGAAAATATAATTTTAATTATAATAAGCAGTTTTTTTGACTATGTCGCTCACATCTGCTCTTTGCAAGTTTCAGAATAGCATAGGCTTTGGCTTTTCTGTTCTCTCATTTCAAGAAGGTGCTGACATCCCTGCATATTTTGTAAAACATATTAGTGTATTCTGTGTACAATTGTTTCATACACTCTGGGTATCTTCATGCTCCTTTTCTTAACCTTGCTATCTTCCTCTTTTCTGTCTTTCCATATTGTCTGCCTCAGAAAGTCCCTGCAATTTTCCTGTGTGCAGATTGCTGTAAGGACTGGGGGTTGCTTTTTAGTCTACCTCTTCTTACACCTAGTGTCCCCATTTTTCCAGGAGCATATTCCCCCATTTCTGTTTTCATTTCCTTACAGACATAATATGAATATCCCCAAATTTTACAGTATCCTTGCAAATATGGGGATGATGGACAGCACATAATGCTGCTATGCTAAAAAATATTGAAGGCTGATCCTGCTAGCCAAGTTCTTTGCTTCCTTGTTCTCTAATTTCATCAAAGTCTATGCTTGATATATGTTACTGGTGTCATGGAGACAGTTTGGTTCACGCTGGACATTATGGTGCTGTTAGTATAATCTGGCTTTGAGTTCTTACCACCTTTCCCAAAGCAGCTTTCTCTGGTTAAAAAACAACAACAAAAACCCAAACATAAAACCTCCAGAACCATCAACAAAACCCAAACCAACAGCTAGCATCTCAACAAAGTGCTCTGAAAATTATGCTTGTCATGAGGGGGAGCCAGATAGTACAGTGGACACAACTGGCTTGCATTGCTCTCTCCACCTCTCTAGGTACACGAGCAGTTGGGCTGAGAAAAGGGAGAAAGTGAAAAGAAAACAAGAACTACTGTACAACATGGCAATTTAAATGCAATTAGCTGATGTGGATAGTGCCAGAGCAGTCTAAAAGATTGTAAAACAGATTTGAAAGGGTTTCATCTGTGAATACAATGCTGTGTTACCCAAGCTTTATAGTCTTTACTTTGGAAAGACATCTTCTATGAGATTTGGCTCTGCTGACGGAGTTTAATTGTGTTTTATGTTATGTGTACTATTTCCTTCACATGTGATTTCAAATCCATTTTTCTACTATGAACTTGCTTAGCTACACCGTGTAGGCAAACTGCAGGAGAAGCTGACTCTCTTGAGATTCTACATAGGCATGTCAACTAAAGTTTGGAAAAGCTGCTTATCTGGAGAAGAGTGTGTGTTCGGACTTTAGCTGAATGCCAAGAAAAGTCTTCAGGAGTGACCTAAACCAGAAGGAATGTATGGGTTTTTTCAATTTTAAGCTGTTGCTTGTTTTTTTGCCTACACTAAATACTACTAGAAATGGTAAGATGTGCAGGTCTCAACTCTAATGAGTTGCATGTTCAAATCAGAAAAATTTTAAGTGGTTGCAGGTTTAATGGTGACACTGAAAACACATTGTGTTTCTGTCCTTAGATTGTTAAACTGTGATCCTTTCCAGCTGACAAGGATTTCTGAAACTGAGTAAATGCTTATTGTAAGCCCTGGAAATACATTTCTCTGTGTTAAATATTTTGAAAACATTTAGCAAAAAATGCAAAACCTGAAGATGTTAGTTTCATGTGATATTTGCACTGTAATGTTATCCTTTTAAAGTATTTCTTGTAACACTATTAGATGGATCTGCTATTGTTTGTATGTGCATGAAATTGTGTGAAATTAAAATGCTGCAGGTTTTTATGGTATTAATTTATCACAATGTAGCCTTAAGGCAATTTAGTAGGTCTTTGTTCAGCCTAAGTGGTTAAGTCCGCCCCAAATACATTATTCTTCTCTATTTTTCATCCTTCTCTGTTTTATTGTTCTATTTTTGTCTTCCATTGTTTATTTTAGAATATTTCTTATATTGTTTTTCTTTTTAGAGTGTCTATTTACTCTCACTATAAAGAAGATATTGCAGACAATAGTTTGATATCAAGACTGGCCTTAAGGATGTCTGCATAATTGAAGGAAACCTTGGCAAGTCAGCTTCTTGGCCTCCCCCTTCACCTCTTAAACTGCTCCTGTCTCCCACTGCTCTCTGGGACATGATTCGTATGGTGCTGATAGTGCCTCTGCCTTCAGCAAGGAGCAGCATTAACCTTGTGTGAAAAGGGTCAGTGGATTGTGCTTGACACAGGGCATTGGGAATCTCCTTTCCTCTGCCTTCCCAGGTGCTGCTTGCTTGGGAGGCAGAGGTGTCCGGTGCTTGTGCTCTCTGCCTCAGAGCAAAGGCAGTGTAGCATCTGGGAGGGGAATGCTGTCACATTTGTACTTTGAGATGTGCTTCAAAGAAAGCTTTGCTGTGAAGTAGCCTATGTGTTGCAGGTCCACAATGTGGCCATTCCTTGTTTAACTTTGTTCATACAGGGAAGCTGGAAGAGGCTGGACTGCACTGTGGGAGGTGTCTTTGCTTGCACAATTCTTCCTGTAATGCTAGACCTCTCTCTTGCCAAATGCAGAAATCTGCATGGCTTCAGAACACGATGGGAGGGAAGGGATTTGCTAGCTGTACTGCTTTCAGAGCACCGAAGAATGAGATCAAGGGAGTCTAATAGCGAGACTGCTTGCTCTCACCAGCCTTTTCACCATATGTGTTCTGTGAGGGGCCAGCCTCAGAAATGTTTTCCTAAGGCGTCTTCACCTGTTAATTTTTTAGCTTTATTGATACTACTTCTGAAAATCCTCAGCTTGTGCAAAAGGGGATATACAGAACTGGCAAAAAGAAGAGGAATAACTTTCTTCACCTCCCTGTGTCACTGTTTTTGAAGTGGTAATGGCAGCTTTTCCTGGAACATAAAGAGGAAGAGCTGGCAGAGACATAAGACTCTCAGTCAGAAGCCTGGCAGAAATTAAGCAAGCTGCCTTAGTTTTTCATGTATTTTTGTATTGTCTTCAAATGTATTTTCCCTGGACCACACAAAGGAACAGATTATAAATACTACACCAATCTCACTGGGCATTAGTTGTTGGTAAAGTAATTTGAGAACCTTTGGTAAAAGGTGTTATTTTCATGTATTTATTTATTTACTTTTGCCATTGTAGTTACCTTTGAAAGAAAAGTTGTGGTATCACAAATTGCATAGATTTTATTTCTATAGGAATAACTTTGTAGTAAATGTAGCAAATGGACAGTGGATTGCAGAAGTGTTTTAAAATACATGGAGACTTGCTACATAGTGTGGACATTACTCCCCTCTCCCCCAAAACTATTCCTAGCTGTACATTAGCCATGAGGTTCAGTTTTCTGAATTAATGTTTAATATAATAGAGTAGGCTGAAAAAATTCTGACAT
>JAWWLZ010000082.1:90869760-90902843 GCA_035041345.1 Poliocrania exsul | reverse complement strand
GCTGTACATTAGCCATGAGGTTCAGTTTTCTGAATTAATGTTTAATATAATAGAGTAGGCTGAAAAAATTCTGACATGTGTAGGATCCAGATGCATCTTTGTGAAGCTGAGTTCCTTGTTACAGTGTGGTTCTTACAACTTAGTATCTTGAAGGGCATTGAGTAAGTCAGGTAATAGACTTTACATTCATGGATATCAGGCGACCCACCTTGGGGAGCAGAGAAGTTTCCATAGTTGATGTTTGTGTAATCTGATGGTGATGTCTAGGAGAACAAACAAAAATACATGGTCAGGTGGAATTTGTCTTGCCATATCATTTGAACTTCAATAGTGAAAATCTATTAAACACCAATCTGTTACATTTTTAGTTTTTTTGAATAACCCATCTGTTCAGTATGTTAAACTGTATCTACTTAAAATATGACAAAAACATGATTTTGTTTGGGTGTGGGGTCTGTTTGGTTGTGGTTTGGCGTTCTTTTGTGTGTGTGTGTAATCTCTGGTAGTGTAAGTATAGAACCCTCCCAGGTGGCTTTTGGACCGCACACTTGCAGGGTAAAGAGTGGATTGGATTGCCCTGTTCAGTGTTTCTTGCACAGCCTGAGGATTAGTGGATCTGTTGGTGCGTGATGGAGCCAGGCCAGTTGGACTAGGCATTAGGTTAATGCTTAGGGCGATGTGAATGCATTGACATGAGGAAATTTAGTAACTGGGTTACAGTAGCCTCTGGCACAGTAGCATTTAGCTGCTACTGTAAGAAAACTACTCCTTTTCTAATTCTTTTTAATTCCCTTCTAATGGAAAATCTGTCCTGAGCTGATTTTAGCATTAGATGGAAGTAAAAATTCATAGTGATTTGCAGTTATCGCTATACCACTGAGTGGTAAGGTTGCTTTCAAGCATCTGTAATGGAGTTATTGATGTTTTTCCATTCCTGTAGGTAGAGTTCATGCGTAAAATGAATGTTGAGCTTTTATGTGTGTTTAATAATCACCCCTCCCAGGAACGTATACCAATGCATATACTGTTGCACAAACTGATGCTTCAATAAGTCTGTGACTTAAAGAGCCACTTTGTGTGTAATATATTAGGCAATATATAACAGATTATATAAATTTCAAAGATTGTAATGTTATACTCTTATTTTAAAGTTAGTAGAGTAACTGAAAAAGGAGGCAATAAAATCAAATCTTCTGAGCCCAGCATGCTGCCTCTTGCATCAAGATGGTATTCGGTTGCTAAATGTGTTTTTCCCCAGACAGTGGGTGCATCTGCAGATTCTGCAATGCCCATTTGTTTCAGCCTGAGCATAGTCCTCTGTCGACACTTGCTGTGAAATACCATAGCTTGGTTTACCTTCTGTGCTGCTGAGCTCCTGTAGCTTTATCTGCTTTGTTTATTCATTATTAAATGCATGCTTTCTGCTTGATGAGTGCTATAAAATCCCTTTCACTGTGGCTGAACCCAAGAACCGCCACTGAGAGTCTAGAAGGATTATAATTTTTTTTTTTAAATGCAAATACTGTGCATTTCTACTTTCTGCTGAAGTGCTCTTCAGACCAGACTACTTAATAAGCTGGTAAATGCTCCTGTTCTTTAAGCCACGTAGTCACGTAAAAATAAATGTTAGATTTTTCCAGATTCCTACTGAAAACAGAAACAAAATAATTCATGTGTTTGAAAATGTTTCTAGAGGTCTGGTAGCATATTAGGTCTACATGAAAAATAATGTTCATACTGTCTAGTTTGTGTGTTATATGTACTTCTGTATTAATGTCACAGGTATGCAGTCCCTATTAAGAACACACTTTCAGCATAAAACGGAAAGGTATGCATTTCTAATGTGAGCCACTGGAGTTCTAGATTTCTCAAGTTTTATTTTTTAAATTAACTCAGAGTAGATGTGCAGTGTTGAAAATTTCTGATTTAAGTTTTATGATTATTTGAGAACAAAAACCAAATCAGAGCTTTGGGTTTCATTCCTAAGCTCTGCCTTGTGTAAGCACTGGTTTGTCTTTCGATTCCTATTAAGCATGTTCTAACTAGTTTTTATTATGTTATGTTTTATTTATCCTCTCGTAGATAAGCATTCCAGTATTTGGCAGCTATAAACATACTAAATTCAGGATACCAGCTTTTCCCCCCAAGGGAGAACAACAGAGTCAAACCACTAGATACTGATTTGTTAAGAAGGTATCTTTCCAAATACAAGCCTTTTGCTTCTGATTCTTCTTAGAAATAACAGCCATGGTAGATTTTTAGCTCAGGCAGCACCTGTGTGTATTTATTTGTTTGCTTTGTCAATAACCAATTTGGGACTGTATGTCATCTCTTGGGGCAAGAGAGGTAGCCTCAGGATTTCTCATGCAGTTGGATGTACACCGTCAGTGACCTGGAACAGCAGTTTTGCTGGCCAAGATAGCCAACAGTGGAAGAGATGATTCTTCCCCTAGAAAAGAATAAAGAAGCAAATAAGACTGTCTGAAAATTTCAAAGAAAGGCCAGGGAGAGTGAGATCAAGGTCAGAGAAATTACTCAGTGTTGAGTGAGCCTCCTTGTTGTACTGTAGTTGATAGACTGCAACTGTGAACCTTTTCCTCCTCCACACAGCAGAAGGCCTGTAAGCAAAGGCATAATTTTTTTTCCTCAGAGTACAGATCAACTACTGTTTCTTTAATTGGGTGAAGAGAAGTTGAAAATAAAATTATGGAGCCCAAATGGCTTTAGAGAACTCAGTCTACATGGTGACTGTTTTTTTCTGGACATTAGCAAAGATGTCCAAGTAATTGAGCCTTCCCATGCCTCAGACTTGAGGGTTTTATCTGGTCTCAACTGCAATGATCTCAGCTGTTCCATAGCATCACTTTTACCTGGGCAAGGGGCAGTTTTATGTGTGTCCCAAACCCCACAGCTGGTGAAATAGCTGTTGAGTAGGCTGTGAGCATGGCAGGTGGTGTTTGACCTTTCTGAAAATGCTGTACACCAATCTGGCTACCCAGAAACCAGTTTTTCCTGACTGGTAGGCTCTTGGTCCTCCACTCAGTCAGTATCAATAGCAGCACAATTCCTTCTTGATTGTAGCATCTCCTCAGAAGAGAAATGCTGGATTCCAGGTTCAGTGTGCTGCTGATGACCCTGCCCTGTCAGTCAGTACTGGTTTGGCTTAGCACAGAGGTACCACCACCTCTTTCTACTGAGGTGTGCTAGTTCAGTGCCATAGGTGTGATTATCAGGTGAAAGCTGCTCTTTTCAGTAGCACTGGATATGCTGAAATGCTTAATTTCCAAGGTGTAACATCAAACTTTGTTTTACAGCCACAAAATACATGGGAGTTATGGCAGCGCTTACTGGACCCAAGCGTGTCATCTGTAATGAATAAATAAATGGATACATTTGTATCCTTACTTCCTCAGTCTGGCCATGTGTTTACAAAAATCCTGTGGTGTTTGTTTTCTAGGTGGATCTAACACCATTCCTTGGAAATCTCAGGCAGATGTGCAGAGCTCATTCAGAGCTTGCTGTTCAGAGGCTCAAGTCTGGCTTACTGGGTATTGGTTGGAATGTTTTTTCCACACCCAAACTTGCGAATGCTGGAAACATGCCTGGTGTGAATATGTTTGTCTCCTTTGAAGACTTATGGGGGCAAAGCCCACCTATCGTTTCTATGGGTGGTTTTTCAGTAAACTTTGTTTCTCGAACATTTGTGGAAGGAGTGAGCACTTGTATGAGAACAGTAGCCTACACCTGTTGGTGCTTGCTGAGAACAGTGTGTGGTTGTTGTCTTAGCCTTGCTTTCTAAAAACAGTATTTTACTGGGGTTTCCACTGCTTTTGTTTTTCTACCTTTTGTCATTTTTTTAGAATAATTGTGAACAAGTCTAAACTTGAAAATAAAAACTTCCCCTGCTTCTGATACTGACAAGATAACATTGTATCAGAGTACACAAGGATGGCATTAACTCTGAAGGGTGCTAAATTTTAGCTGTTGTATTTGTTGGCTGAGAGTTAGAAAGTTGGGACCTGGCAGCTTTTAGTGACAGAAAGCCAGAAGGAAATCTGTTACCTCAGGTCATATTGATAGTCATGTCTGCTGTCACACTTATTTCTTTAGATTTACTGGTAATAAAAATCTGAACAAAAGCATGAAGCAGTATATTGGTAACTGAGAGAATGTTAAGTGTGATTATTTAATAGCATTAAATACTCAGGTGCAGATGTATAAAAACCTCTAGGCAGCAGCATCCAATAACCAAGTGGGGCTGTCAACTTACTGTAGCCATCACATTAATCATCTTACACCTGTTCATGCTGAGTGTGTACCTTGGGTCTTTCCCCACATCCCCAAACCAAGAGAAATCAAATAAATGTTGTTTATTTTTCCCCACCAGATTCAAAAGGTGATTATTTGCATTGAGTGAGGGAGATTATTTAAGGAGAAGAGGATAAGATCTTGAATCCTGGAGTCATAAATGATATTGACAGCTTTCAGCAGCTGTCTGTTTTCATAAAAAAGCAGACCCTTTTGGAAAGGCTCCACTTTGCAGCTGGGAAAACATGTATCGTGCAAAAATGGAGTTTGAGTTGGGCTTGACAAACCGAGTCCTTTTTTAAATAACGGTTATCTTCCAATGCCTTCTCTGTCCTCTGATTGTCTAAATGATTGTGTGGTGTAGTTTTGGTGCTTTCCAGGTTGTGCTTTCCTGGTGAATTCCATGTGATAAGCTCTCTTGCACAAGTGTTGTCTTTTCAGGGCAACTTAGTGTCCTTGAACTGTATAATGAGCTGTCATATCCTGGAAACTTTGGGGCAGACATAACCGCTGATTTGGACAAATAAATAACTATGGTTAAAAATTTCTGTCAGTAATGTAGGTTATTCTTTTGTTTTCAAAATGCTAATATTTTTTATGAGCTATGTATAATTTGCTTGCACATTATAGCAAACTAAGTATATTGCAATATATTATCAAAGGGAAGATCAACCCGAAGGGAGTTGTTTTGGAGTCTATGAGTTTTGAAAATATCACCTGTACGTAAAGCTCTTCTCTGAAGTGAAACTCCATGCAGGCATATTTACTGTAAGTAGGGAAAAAACCCATATTGTGAGGAAAAGCAAGTATTTCACAGATTTTAATAAATACACAGTATGCAAGGACATGAGAAAACATTACAGTATTACAGGTTACTAATTTTTCAAATGACCTTGAAAATATGCAAGCGCAGCTATTCTTGTTAACGTGAAATGATGCTGCTTAGGAAAAATGTGAGTTTGGTGCTGGCTAGGTCAGGTCCTTGCAACTAAAAATCTTGAAGATATTGGTGACATTAGCATCTGGTTTGATAGAGTTGGGCACAGATTTGAGGCAAACATTAGGAAGGTGTGTTAGAATTTGTGAACCATTCCTGAGAAAATTACCTAATTTTGACTGATCAGACTGGAAATATCTTTGCTAGGAAACTAGCTTGAAAACAATGTTACAGCTTTGAAAGAAGAGCTATTGGCAGTTAAATAGTGGCTATGAGCTACAAAAATTGCCAAAGAAATTGGAAGTTTTCAAACTCTTTAGGTCCAGTTTGATCTTGGGATTGATTCCTGAAACATAAGAGGTCTAGGATAGAGACTACCAACTTTATCTGTGTTTCAGCAGAAAGAAAAGACAGTAGTTACATGGCCAGGATGGCCTTTGCTGTGGGGGTGACAATGTTGAATGACAACCATGGAAGACCATGTTGAATGGACTTCCAATGTTTAATTTCTTTGTACTTCTCACTTGTCTGTATGTGTACTCAGTAAACTGGCTGACCTTTATTTTTCGTGATTTTGTAATGAAAGACTGTCTGGCTAGGACTTGTCAAATGCAAGACAAGTATTAAATTTTGACTCAATCTGGAAACTCTTCACTTATACAGAAGAATATGTAAAATAATCTTTTCTCTAGAAGTTAACTAGTTTCTATTTAGAACTAACTTTGAGAAGTCATCTGTTGTTAGAATTTTTTTGCTAAGCCACATGAGTGACTAAACCAAATCCCCTGGGCTCTGTGACAGTTTTCTCTTTTCAGTGAAGGAGGCACTTCACTTGGTTTGTTTTCCTCTGTAGAGAGGTCCACTGATCCCTTGAAAACTTGATACAACAGATGTTATGTTTCTTTCTCTGAAGAATTATTCCCTTTCTGCTTTTCATTTTCTGAGTGCTCTGTCCCTTCAAGCATGGTATTGCACACAGGTTTATCTTTCCTTTGATAAAGAATTCTGTGGAAATGTGGATAGTTGTATGATTGTGAAGGAGTGACCTAACATCTTTGACAAGCTTGACTTTTGTGGCTTTTCTCTTACCTATGTTTAAAAAAATCTGCACCACAGTTGATTTCTTTGTGATTCCCCTGCCCTTAACAGAGAGTGGCAACAACCAATGGATGTTTTGAATGAATAAACCCATAGTAATAACTTTGAACCCTCTCTCTACCCTGGAATTTGCTTTATTATTTATTACACTTGCCATAGGCCAAACACCAAGCTCCTTGGGTGGGTTTGCATGTTTCAATGAACAAGAGGAGGGGAAAAGGCTTTCCAACTAGAGAGCAACTGCCCAGTACTGTGGTCTGCTGTGTTTTCCGGAGTGAGCTGCTGTGATGAGCAAAGTGACAGCCAGTGAATAAGCTGAGCAGACTCGGGCTGCTGCAGGGCAGTTATACCTGTTAGTGTAAACAGAAGCCAGGTATCAAATCAAAGCGTGGTGGAATAGCTTGTGAGCTGTAGCTAGCGGGCTTCACGGAGCCGAGAAGGAAAAAGCAGATGGAAATGCTCCAATGCATTTCCTTCCTTCCCTTCTCTGTCTCTTGGATCTTTTATTTCAGTCAGTAATGGAAATCTGTGCTCTGAGTTTTGAATGGATGGCTTACACTGCGCTAGTGTTAAGTACTTAATGAGCCTCATTTCTCAAAGATCTTGCAGTCTGCCTCAGTTAACCCAGCTGCTTTTTTTAGGAGTACTTGTTTTGGCAGAGGCTTTTCTATGTATGTGAAGAATGCACAAATAAACTCTTGTGCAATTTGCAATTAAAAATGAGGTTGCAGGGAACGGAAGGTTTTTAAACTAGGAGATCAGAGTCTGCAGAGCCAAGGAAAACAATTGCTCAGCATCACTTTGTAGACCTCCGTCTCAACAAGATCTGTGTGTCTGTCTTGCCTCCTGAAGAGAATAGAAATGTGAGGCCATGCTGGGGGAGTCCTGTGGTGTTTGTGAGGATCAGACCCCCACAAAGGGATGTGGAACTAACCTGAAAGGCCAGGAACTGGTTTGGTTTGGTTTGTTTGTTGTTGGGGGTTTTTTTGAAATTTTTTGGTTTTTTGCTTTTTTTTCCCCCTCCCCAAGGAGTAAGTGCAGCGTGGCAAAATTCTGTAGAACGTGTGCAGTGATAGTGGTTAGGATTATTGTGGTTAAAATGAGTGACACTAACAACTCCAGAAGCATGTACTTTCATGGAGTGCTTGAAAGGATACAAATGCATAAATCTAGAGGTCAGCCATAGCTGTGGAGTTATTTCAATTCATAGACATCACTGATTAGCCGTAAGAGTAGCTGTGCTGACGTTTATCTTTATGCTGAACTCAAATTCATGCATTGATTAGGTTAGATTTAAGCAGGAGTAGTTTGGTCTGATGTCAATTTTATTTGGGATGGAAAAGGAGGAGGGCTGTTGTCTGGGCAATTGCATCACATCAGCAGTTTCAGTGACACCTTGGTATTGGCTAAAATTACAATTATAAATGTTGGTTTAAATATGGACCTGTGTTTTTCTTCTTCCTTCTGTATAGAGGTCTTGAACAGCTGTCTCTGGGATGCAATGCTTTAGAAGTGTGTGGTATATTGAAGCAGGTGTAACTACAGAGGTTAAAAATGTCGGTTGGGGGTTATACAAACAATTGCCTGAATTGCTGGAATTCAAATATCTGAAATATTTGTTACACATGGTGTTTGCCTGTGTGCCTACTCTCACTCTGTGTCAAGTCCTGGATAACCTGCTTGGTCTTGTGTGGTGATCAGCTTACCACATGTGCTGCTATGCTGCTGAGATGCGGTGCTGAGGAAGGAGTGAACTCTATAGCCAGGTTCTTGTGATAGTGCTTTAACCTTACTGTCTCCATCTTAACTGAGAAGCCACAGCTCAATTCTTTGCTAGTTATCTGGGCAAGACAGAACCTGCTGCCCATTTAGCTGGCTAAAAGCAAAGGATTTGTTATTTAAGCTAGTTAAGTCATTGGAAAACCACTCTGGAACAGGTGGGGTGAATCCCCCTTTGTGACGAGAGAGGAACCAAAGGGGCCACCTAGGTTTTGGCTTAGGCTAAATGCCTGTCTTTTCAATGGCTCAGGTTAAACAAAATGATTTTTCACTTTTCTTCTCTGTGCTTTACTTTCATGTTTGTGAAATGGAAGAGTGGCTTGGTCCTGCCTCACATAATAACCATCCTTTTGCCTGAATGTTGTATCCTGCTGGCACCTTCTTAACTGTGATGGGTTTCCGCAAGTGTGTGGTACTGTGCCATGTTTTTGGATCACTCCATGTGTCTTGCTGTGACATGCTGTAATTGTGGCTTCTGGTCATCTTCTGAAACCTGTAATGGTTTATAGGGATTCCTGCTGTGGGCTGTAGCAACACATTTAGCAGAAGTTTGGTGGCATGTTCTCATCACCTTTTCTACCTGCTTGTGATCTTTGAAATGTCTGATGCTGATTTTCCTTTCTTGGAAAAGGAAGCTGTTGGAATTATATTCAGAGATGTAGAGCAACCCTGAACAACTGTGTATTTGATCATGAGCATTTTACTTGAGTTGCAGATCTCTTGAGTTTCAAGGCTGTCCTTGATCAGCTTGATGGAGACCTTTGATATCCTACCCCAGTATATGTGGGAAATGCAATGAGTGCTTTGGCAGTCCCCTTCCTATGGCCAGTCTGGGTGCCACTTCTGTGGTCCAGGCATGGCTGAAGTCCCACCAAGTGGTGGAGGAGGGAGATGTACCTTTGCTTTTGAGACAACTGACTCTCTTCAGGTGTGTCACAATGTCTTTGCTCTAATCATGTTACCAGAAGTTTTCCCTTTGTTTCTGAGAACATTTCTTCCAAAGAGGCAAAGATAGAGTTACTTTAAATTAAAACAATTCAGTTAGAAGAGTTGAGGCAAATGCTCTTAAATCAAAGAACAGAATAAAATATTGTCTAATCCATCACCAAAAAACAACTGAGCTAGATAGTAACAGTCTTGAAGGGAGAGTCTAACAGGAGCTGTGAAGTCAGTTCAGGGAATAACATAAACTTGTCTTGCTCTCCTCATACAGGAATTTCTTGTTATAATGCTGGTAACAGGCCTCTCAAAATGCAGCCTCTGAACTGGCGACTTGCACTGCTTTGATTTAATATAATCTTGGCAGTTTTTGAAAGTCCAGCTGTGAGTCTACTTTATTATATTAGCCATGGGATCCTATTTTGTATTCACAGAATGTTTGCTTAAACGCAATATCCTGGGAAGGGTAACAATCCATGGTAAATATATGATACGGCCTTATTTCACAGAGCTCTTAGTCTTACTCTCTTCCCCCAAGAACTCTTTAATTATTTTTCTGGTCTCTTCATGCATTTATGGTCTGTAAACATGTGGATTTATTTCTCTCTTCCCTCCCTCCTTTCCTAATGTTGTTGGTTGCACTGTGATATCTGGTCTTAAATGCTGAAAGCCTTTTTTGTTGGATGGGGCATATGTGCAATGTCTTTTCAAGCAGGACAATGGACTCTCACTTCTAAAAGTGTTTGTAGGTGCTGCTTGAGTGGAGGTAACGATGAAATATGAACTGTTTGTATTGATGTGTTTAGCTTGGGATAAAAAAAAAAGACTAATGACTAACTATTAAAAAAGCCAAACCTACTCATGATGAAACTCAAAATGTCTGGAATCCAGACTTTTTTCTTCTATGAATGCTTCTGTCTTACATTTCATCAACACCAAAAAATGGGCCTTGAGCTTTGCTGTTGTCCAAGGTGGTTGGTCCATGTGACTTGTAACCACCAGAATGTCCCAGTCTTCTGCTGAACAGGCCAACTGTGGTTGTTTGTCAGTTATCAGTGTGTCTGGGTGACTTGGGTGACTGGTTGCCTCTGCTAGGCTGAGTGAGCCAGGCTGTTAAGAATGTGCATGTCACCAAGGTTGCTTAGGGTGATCAGGGTGATAGGAAAGAAATTGAGAGAATGTGTTGTCTGAGATTCTGCATACAGGATGTGAGGCTTTTCTGCCTGTGGTTGAACGTGGTCTGCAAGGGTGTCACATACATAGGCCATTTATGTAGCTATTCATTGTCTCTTCCAAGTGCTTCAAACAGGTGTCTGTTCCTCTAGAAGTAACAATAAGCAGCTTTGCAGAAGTTTCCTTGTATATATGCCCTGGTCACAGAAAAAATTTAACACTGTACTAAGAGGCTGCTAAAACTTTTTGTTAGTTTTTCCTTTACACTTAAGAGGCAGATTAATTTTCTTTCGCAGCATTTTTACTTAGGTCTCAAATGCAACATCTGAGCAAACCACATTCATCACACTTTCCAGAGGATTTGGGTTAGAATCAGCAGGTATTGAAAAACTCCAGAATCTCCCAAAACCCCCTGAGCCCTCTAAACCATTGCAGAAAATGAGCATGCAGCAGTTTGCATATAGGACTATTTTGCCTGGCCTCTGCCCTAATGTGACTGCAGTCCAATGGAGAAGCTGTTTCTTGTTTGCCTTCCTTTCTTTTGGAAAATGACTTGCAAAGAGTAGGTTTGTAATGGCCTGTATACTCCTTCTCTTGAAGCTTCCTAGGGTGATTTGATCTTTAGATGCCGTTCTAACTGAGAAAAATACATTTGTTGTCCTTCTCAGTATTTCTTGTCTGTCTTGCATCATTTTGAACAGGTGCACTCTGCAAGTTGTACTTGATGCAGTTTAATAGAAATGGTTGTCAGTTCCAAACTGAAATGATGGCAAACTTTTTTCATCCTCCGAGTAAACATACCTGACATAATTAACTCCACAGGAATGAGCCCTGAGGTATGTCCCTTCAGTGTGACTGCCAGTGTACCATCTCTTTGTGATTGTGTCAGGTGTGATGATTTCTAACCCAGTGCTCGTGCTCCTATTACATGTCAATGTAGTCCTAACAGGACAGGCATCAAATAAGTGCCTGGGCATGTCAGGGCAAGAGACAGTGGTTTTTATTTACCTCCTTTGTTTCTGTGAATGACGTAGAAGGTAAAATGAAACCAGGAACCTTGTTCCTTCTGTCCTTGAGTTTTCCTCTGTGGCTCCTGTGCTCTGCCCCTGCTGTGCAGTGCTGCTCTCTAAAGGGACGCGCTCAAGCTGCAGAGCACTGCTGCAGCCCAGAGCTCTTTTCCCAGGGAAAGAGCTACCAGATGAGTTACAGCCCATAAGCAGAACTGGGGGAGGGGGGCCATTGTGCTGTTGCACACCGGGACTGCAGATTCATATGAGGCCAAGAGGTCAGCCTGGCAGGTATGTGGGAAACAGAAATGTTGCCGACGACAAGAAACTGGGATGACAACAGAGGGCTGCAAAAAATTCCACCAGAAACATTAGGTGTCCAGTGGCTCTGTTGCACCTGGGGCTAACATGGCCTGAAGCAAGTTGGGATATGTTGGCGCAGGAGTGGAATTGACCAGGGTTAAGGCTGTTACACTAAGTTTCTTTTTTTCTTTAAACAAAACAAAACCAAACCCAAACAAATAAGAGAGCATGTATGCTGTTAGTAGGCATCATGTCTGCTCTAGTGTCTGGCGCTGTGTAGTCCCTTTAAAGTTACTGGCCACCTTCTGTTGTTTTCTGTGATGGAAAATTTCATCTTTCAAAGTCTTATACAAAGGTCCTATATTTAAACCCGACTTAGAAACATAGTAAATATCTCTCATTCTGTTTTAAACCTTGAATGTCTCAAAGGAAGAAAACTGTCAGGAAGAGAGTACATCTGTGTCCTCAAAAAGACATAATTAGGAATGAATAATAGACAAATACTTTAATGCCCCATGTTCCATTTATTGATCAATATTCACTCCATGGGAAGACCCTAAAGTGTTTCTTGTTTGTCACCTTACCTCGCTGAGTGCTGGTTAAATCCTGCTTTTTCTAATTTATTGACATATTATTTTCAGAGATAGACCTATTAAAGTTACTGTATACCCCAGTGGAGTAAACAGAGAGGATCACTTCTTCCGTTAAGTGTTTCCTGTGGAAAACAAAGGGCTAATAACTAAGCAGTGATATTAACTAGGTGTGGCCATATGTGTGGATAGGACTTTGATAGCAATTCCACATGTTTCTCACTGCTTTAATTTTTTTTTTTAATGTGAGAGTACAATTTTCAGACTGTTAAAGTAAAGGGCAGCCTGGACCTAGCTTGTCTAGACCTCTTGAGAATCCAGCTTGTTTCATGACTGCATTTAGAAACATACTTTTGAAGAACACTGTTGAAAACCTGCTTGATAAGTGGTAACTGCTGGAAAATTAGAGAAGAGATTCCATTTATTCGTATTCTTTGTGACGGTTAACAGAGTGAAATATCCTGGCCGAAAACAACATTTTTCTGAATTATTTTTACTATGGAGCTTTGTACAGATGTAGTGTAAAAGGTTATTTGTAGTCATGATTGTGTAGCAAACACAGTGAAATAAAATCTTGCAAACCAACATTTTTTTATGATTTGTTTATTGGATTTTTTGAGATATTTTAGAAAACTTGTACATGTTTCTGAAAATGTTCATACGAGACTGATAGTTATAAACCAGGTAAGAAAGTGAATGTGTTTGTGGTAGAAGGCTAGAACAGGAGGAGTAAATGAAGCCACTCAGCTTTGTTCTGGTGAGGCTCCTTCTGTTATCAGTGTGTAGATACAAGGGTTTCTCCAGACAGTGATTCAGAGAATCCAGACTAAGCTCTTCTTCTCAATCTCCTTATGGAGACTTCTGTATCTTTCTGTTGATTATGATTTACCTCTGAATTCAGGTACTTATAGTTACCCATCTGAACCTAAGCAATATGAATATCCTCTGTGTCCATGATCCTAAGGAATACGATTTGGAAGGGGTGAAGTTGGTTGTGAGGGAATTAAAAAAGGGAGCACAAGAAAAGTTCAGAATTTCAGTATACAGTGAGAGGAATAGGTATGAAAAAAAAAGTCATATGGTATCAAGTTCAGGGACTTTAAACTTTCCTTGGAATGTGTTGCCTTGACAGTTCATTAGTTTTATTGCTCTGGTTTTGGCAGAAACCCAGACACGGCAATATTATGTCTGCATGGATAATGAAGATTCCATTTATAATTGTTTGAATAAAAACCTATCAATGTGATTTAAATGGGCTGTATTGGTTAAGTGCAGTTCTCCATCTCTGAAACTGCTCAGTGGATCTATGTTAACCTGCCCATCAATTCTTTCTAGAAATTGTCTTTCTTATATCATTCCATGTTGCTTCCAGGGGGTATCCATCTGAATTTGAGCTACAGTATTGGTCCTCTGTAGAGAATGTTGTGAGGGGCCATATATGTTTGGTTTTGGCACTTGTTGCACTGTCAGTTGATGAAATGGTTACTTGTGAGTATATTGCTGGATGACCACATCAGACAGGAATGCCACCATGGGGGTGGGGGAAGGATGTTTGCTAACTAGCAGTGGCAGAAATGTGGGGATTTCAGAATTCAAGAGAACTGGACTAGTCCAATGTCTCCTTTTGATGTTTATCATATCAATAATCAAAGTTGTAGCTCCCAGAGATTGTAGAGTATATGACATTTCTTCCCAGCATGTTAAAAAATGTTTATTCCCTCTTCTTCTTTCTTCTTGTATTTTTTTTTAAATTTTATTTTTAATGATTTTAAAAAAGTAAATTGCATGAATGGCTCAGTGAATATGTAATGGAAAAAAATAATAGGTAGGTCCTTGTTTAGTATTCATAGTATGGTGTTTTCTAAGTGATAAGATAAAGCTGTTAAAGCATCCAAAGAAGCATTATTTTTTCACTTGGAATTTGTGCTTACACTTAATTATGTATTTTTATTCTTACATCTAAGCGTGTCTTACATTTTTGTCCTCAAACTGTATCACATGAAAGATCATGGCTGATGAAGTCAGCAGAGACAGATTCTCCCTGGCTGCAGAAAACTGGTGATGCTCCCTGCCCTGTGTAGGCAAGGAGGCTGACCTAATGATGACCCATCAAGCAGTATCATGATAAGGTGCTGTGTATCCCAAAATCTAAAGTTTGCAGCTGGACTGTGTGACTCATGGAATGAGTGTGCTGCAGGGATCCTCTCCTTTCTCAGGCTTTGCCCAGGAAAGAATCACACTGACTTGCCACAGTGGACATGAAGAAACCTGTGGCTGGGATGCTTGTTTGTCTTCAGGTGTGGTAGCTGGTTTATACATCTGATAAAGGCTCTCTGGAACTGAAGGGTTTGCAGCTTCTTGAGGGTGATGCTTCTAGGTACTGTTTTCCCCTACATTTAGTTATTGGTAGATCTTGAAACACTGCATGCTTTTTGAGTAGAAAACTTAATAATTATGGGAAAAATATAGTAATAGGAAACAAGAACAACAAAAAACGCTTTTAGAAGGTGGAGCAGTTTCTCTGTGATGTTTGGGAAATAGCAGTGTGTCACTGCCTTGTAGGCACAGTTGAAGATAGGAAGGATGATTGCAGTTGAACAAAAGGACTGTGTGTTGGTTGGCAAACACTCAGGAATCCTCTCACTGGGTTCCAGGGAGGATCAGCACGATAATAGGAAGGGAACCAGGTGTGCCATGTATAGAAACAGGTAAAACAAAGTTTTCCAGGAGAGCATATTGTGTTTTATCTGTACAGGGAGAAGCAACACTGTGCTTTTTAAAATATTTTTTTCTTTTTCCATTGAGTTGCACATTTGTTCAACTTGGAGAAAGGTTGGATGACACTCTGAAAGGATACATGATGAAACCGCCACTGTTTCTGAAGGCTTTGCCTTTTCTGATTAAAATGAATATGTGTTTAACCAGCAAGCTTCCTGGGAGACCTTAAGTTCTCTATCTCTTGCTTTTCATAGCATGTTTCTCAGTTTACTGCAGTGAAATAAAAAAGATTTTAAGACTTTGTTTCCCACAGGTTTGCAGAAATTGCCATACTGCAGAGGCAATTCTGTATCCTCATGATTATAAGACTAAGCTATGCTATTCAGGAATTGTATGGCTTTTCACTTGAAGGCCAACTCTGATGCTGAATACCAAAGGCTTGCATATGATAGACATCCTACAAAATGAGAGTGTTCCATGTGATGTTTCTCTTGCCTTTTGTAGTTACTGCCTTGTATTTGAGGTGTGTATGGTGGTTTTACACTACATTGGTTCTCTTGGATAAAGATGTTTGTTCAAAAGTTTGTGTGGGCTGTGTTAATACTTTGCGTTTGGGCACCAGAAATCAACCAGCATCAGGTACTGTATGGTTTTATGCAAACATGTAAGAGTAAGATTAAATAATCCCCTAAATTATATCTGCTCCTGTTTTGTCCCACCTCTCCTGGCAGAAGCACAGCCCATGTTCTGGCATGTGAACGACAAGGAAGTGACGTGTGCCGGTGATTAACACCAGGCGGCAAGAACAGGACCTGCAGATCACTAAGGAACATGAACTTTCCTCCTTCCCCACCCCCCCCTCAAAAGAAAAAAACACCCAACACCCCAAAACCCATCAAACCCTACTATTGTTTAAAAATGACCTATTGCTTTCTTAACTGGTGTCATTTTTCTAGAGGAATGGGAATTCTGTGACTTTGACTTCCAAGTAAAGAAACAGCAATAATTTCATAGTGATGAAGAATTTTTCCCCAACAAGGGGACAAAACATGTCAATAAGGTGGACAGTGATAATTTATTCACTGTCAGGTAACAGAGGTGAAAGCAAGTCCCTGTTTATGCTTTGTTTTTGTATTGCTGGCTTGGGTCCTGATTTTTCCATCTTTCACTTGCTAGCATGTTAAGCCAAGAGAATATACTCTTTGTTTGGCAGTTAACTCTCTGTTCCATCACTTTGGAATATGGGTGTTTGTAGTGCTTCTCCATTCTTAAATAGCTTTGTAGTGAAAATCACTACTTACTTTTTGCAGCTCCTGATTACCAGTAGATAGTCTTTTTGTCTTAGAAAAAATTGCATATTTTTATAGTTTTTCACTTTGTATCTTTGCAGATAAAATGTTAAATGTTTCTGTTGAAGTGCATGTCAAACTCAGCTAATGAAAGGAAACTTGTATTTGTTTTATAATGATCTCTGGCTTCACATTTAAAATGGGATTCACACATAGCAGTTCATTTTTACTTCATTTTGTCAGTAATAGGACCATTTTGACTTAATACAACAGGACTAAAAGTGATACTATTGCTCTAGTTTCAAGATGTTTTAGTCATTGGCAATAAATTTGTAACATGAAAGCCATGTGTTTTATGAATTTTGTAGTTTCTGCTCTAAGTTGTGATTTAATGGCATTATCTAAGGTAGTGTGACCTACCCCTTCTTGTATTTGCATGATAGGTGATTTCCCTGCCCCATTTTGCAGAGGAATCTCACTCAAGCAGTGAGTGATGGGGCTGCTGCTACTTCATTATCAAATCAATCACTATAAGGTATTGTTGGGAGGCAAACAAAGACACAAGGTTTGAATGACTTTCTCAGAAACATGCTGGTGGGGGAGAATTCAGGCATCAGAGTCTGGTCAACAATAGAAGATGGGACTGTAAAACATCAGTTGTGCCTTGGGACTGCACAAACCATTGGGTGATAAGGAAGTATAAGAGTCTGTGCCAGAGGTGAGACTTGTGGCAGAGATCTAAGTGACCTGTCTGCAGTTACAAAAGTGGATGGCTGAGGCAGTTCCAAACTTTTAACTGATGTCTTAATAGTTTCTGTCTGTAACTCTTTATCTGGTTCCATTAAAAATATTCAGTATTTTGCCTGATTTTTTTTTCTTCCTCTTTCTTTTCTGGTGAGGTATTTTCCCTCTGTTTTCTGCTGACAGAATATTATTTCCTGGCAAGCATGTCAGGGATATAAACCAGTATCATAACTGCTTGATAGTGCTGGCTGTTGTTGCAGGAAGAGAGGAGTCATGGTAGCTATTGGGGGAAGAAAACATACATAGTAGCAACCAGGGTCTGAGTGGACTGACTGAGAACTCTCCTGGTTCCATGGATTTGATGGGTGGCAAACCACTCTCAGGTGTTGACAGCCAGCATTACTTCTTTCACTTTGCAAGCTGGGTGTCAGTGAAGAGAGTCCTCCCTTCTACACTGCTGTGCCCCTGCTGAGAAGGTGGCTCAGCCAGCTTCTCCTGTCAGGGTTTGCGTTGCTGCTCCCCAACTGCCCTAAGTGACCACACCAGCTACTCTGTGCCTGGGCTGGGCTGCAGCCACCTTCCTATGGGCCTCCTGCCTCCTCCTAGCCATGTGTTCTCCAGCAGTCTGAGCTCAGCCAAAAGTCACCTTGTAGCCTTGTGTGAATTCTTTAGGGAAAGGCTTCCCAAGGAGGACAGCACTTTCTCATTATTAACATAATCAACTCATACTTATTAACTGAGAGGCTGGATTGTAATAAATGCTTAGAATACTCTAGCAGCAATGCTGTCAACTCAAAAGCAACAGGAAGAGCTGATTGCTTAGGGGCAATAACTATCTGTGTCATAAATTATTTACAGTGTGCTTAAATTGTCAGAGCTCTTGAGAGAATGGGAGGTTAGTTGTGTCCTATGACAGGGCTGGCTTGTTCAGTCTTTCAGGGAGGCAGGTAAAGATCAGTGCTGTCCCACGGTGGCTATTCATGGCCATTCCGACTTCACAGGTTATTTGATAGTTAACTAGTTTGTAAAACATTTGGTAAACGTACAAAGCATTGTGGTTTTGCAGAACACAGATGTGTCTATACTGTGCTGCAGAGTCATGATGAGGTCATTCTTTGAAAATCAAGGTGACATCCTGTCTGTGCACTTTGTAACTGATTGGGATGTAGAGCTTACAAAACTGTTACTAGGTCTGTAAGATGATTTGAGAAGCTACAGCACTAGAGAGTTTTAAATCTACAAAGAAGAGAAATTACCCTTGTAAACATGCTTTAAAAGGTTCTGAGGTATTTGGGGAATATACAGTGAATTTTCCCTCACCATTCAACAAGATACAGGTATACAGCAATGATGTACAGTGATGTTTTCAAGTTGGTTTTTAGATGCTGGTATACTGTACTTTAGTGTCTGGAAATCATAACTGAACAGTTACATCATATTTTCTGAAATGACTATTACTCTACTGGTAACCACAAGATCCCATTAACTGTTTATCTAACCTAGAGTTATTTCCTCCAGATGAAAGCATTACATGCATGAACTTTTTCCTTAGTCATGCAAACCATAGAGGCATCTATAAAGAAAAGAAATGCCACAAATGCATAGTCAAAAACTGGAAGTGTATGCGAGTTATTTTAAGGCTGTCCAGGAATAGGGTTTATGTGAGAATTCTGCAAAGCACCTCCTGATTGAGGTGCTTCATGTTTCATAGGGTGCTGCTGCTTCTCTCTGGAGGGTCTGGAAATCTGTCACCTTTCCTCTCCTTTTTGAGAACAACACATTCTGGATTAGACAGATACACTGTTTGGATGCCCATCCAGTAAAGGGTTAGAAGGTTTGATCCACAGCACAGGAGGCTCAGTATAGTATAGGAGCAGCATCAAGGGATCCAGGGCTTTGGTGAATTATGTGACTGGTATATTGCTTACTGAAACTTTAATCTCCTGTTTTGAAGCTGGAATAAAGCAATGGAACAAAAAGCTTACACTAATAACATACTTCCAATTCTCGAGTTTTTTGACTTTGACAGGGTGCTGTGCAAAATTATACGCAGCACTGCTGTTTGGGTGTTTTTGAGCAAAAGAAAACATACACCAAGGTTCAACAAAGCTTGCTATTGAAATGAGGCCGTGGTAATATTACTGCTCCATGGAAGAATTGATGCTGTGATGAGTTACAGCACAAATGGTTTTTATTTCTTAGGTTAATCTTGAACTTGTGTGACAAAACAGAACATGTTTCTTAAAATAATGGAGTTGGTTTTGCAGCAGTAATGCTTCAGACAAGGCAAAAGAAGTATTACTACAGAGGACAAGAGAGTCAGGAAGAGTGGTTATATGGCATATCAACTGCACATACTTAATACAAGCTAAAATACAGGTTGGGAAAGTCTACCCAGTGCCATTCATACAGTAATAAGCCCCATGCTTTAATCTTGCTTCCACTTTATTCACTGAGAGTCTGAAGATTGGCTGAAAGAAATTACCACAGCCTAAGAATCTAGCTTAGCCTGGGCTAAGAAGGAAAAAAGAGAGAAAAATTGAGCCCTGTATTCCAGCTGACATGGAGAATTTAGCTCAGGAGTTTCTACTGAGCTTACTGTTTGGACTCCAGTCTTGTGTATGTGGCAGCACTGATTCATCAGTCTTGGGTGGCTGCCTGTGAAAGCCACTCAGCTGCAGAAGTGTGTTGGGACTGACTGTGAGGACCAGGGGTAGGCACTTGCTATCCTTCTGGATCATAGGAGACTGGGCAGCAAGGACTATGCCTGACAGGCAGCACATGCAGGCCTGCTGGACTCACTGCTGCTTTGTCCTTTGCCCCCTCCATGCTGCCTAGGAGTGTTGGGGATTGAGCCAGTTTAAATGCTTTCTTCTTTCAGCTTAGGTGAGTTCTTGTGCCTCATCCAAACAAACACCCTTATGCAGCTTTGTGGGGAAAGTCTGGCCTCTGAGGTGGCCATCAGGCATTTTACTGGGTCCAGCAGTGTCTTTGAATACCTCTCTGAACAAACTCAAGATAAGCATCCCCCTAATAAAGTGAGCTGAAATTTGCTTAAGTAGCTCCTCCACTCATGTTTGAAAGTGTAAAATAAACCTTGTAAAGATGTGCAGTGTAATAACCCCCAAACCCTTATTGCCCAGTATCTCTCCAGCAAATTCTCTGGTGCCTGTAATATTCGCTGGTACAAGCTGAAGGCCGTGAATAGCAGAAAAATGAGCTTTGGGTGTTTTGCTTATCGTGAGGTTTCCTACTCACAGTACTGCCATTCATCATCTACTTTTTCTTTTCTTTAACAGCTCATTCACAAATCTGGCATCAAGTTGTTAGTTTTCAGAACCAGCCTCTTCTAGTTTGTACATAATACATCCAGTGACACTCAGCATTCCTTAAGAAACCAAACTTAGTTTCAGAAATATTTACTGAATTTATATGGGAAAAACAGCTACGTAACTCACAATTTAAAAAATATTTTAAATAATCTGCTTTGAGTTATATGCTCTACTGCCTTTTCCTATTTATTGCTATATTATTAGCCATTAAGTCTTTTAAATATCACATGACTGTTTTTTCATAATAGAATTTTTTTTCAAAGTTACAATGAATTTATGCCTTACAGAGGACACAATGAGATTAGCAAACATTTGAATGTTAGTGTAGCATAAAAAATTCAAAGTGTTAATTGCAGTAAAGGGATAGTAGCCTTTATAATGTAGCTGTGCTGAACATGTTTAATGTGCAGTAGAGGTTTCTTAGAAGTTCTTAGAGCCACACAGCTTATACATGCCAATCTGCAGCAGATCCCAGGCTTGTGCTGCCCTCCAGCAGCCTTGCCTTCTGTCTAAAGCTGATGTGTCAGCAGGGGAACGCCTGGGGGTTTTTTATGAGTTAGGTGTTCTGCTCCTGGGCTTGTGGACTTGGATAATTAATTAATTAATCATTTTGTTATTTCTGTGAAGGAAGGAACGTTGTATGTTGGCTGTCCAAAAGGGTTTTTAAAAAAATTTTTATTTCTTGCAAGTTTAAGTTACTGAATGGGTGCCAATAGAAGCACTGTTTGTTGGTAAGTATTATGTAATTATGATTATTTTCTGAATTAATTTGTTTCTTTCAGCTCTTTTCCCTTTCTGTAGTAGTATTTATTTTAGAGAGAGTTTTTGGTGGCTGTTTTAGTGGAGATCTGATTTACATGTTTTAATTCAGTTGGGAAATGTTCACTATCAAGAAAAAGGTTTTTTTTTCCTATCCCACTTCCTGTTATTGTTTTTTTTTTATGCTTTTCCAGTAGCACTCAGTGTCTGCTATTTGAAAGCTTCAAGAACAGAGCAAAACAAGTAGAGCTCAGAACATTTTCAGCCTGGCAGGCTTTGGAGTGTCAGGGAGAGATGGAGGGATGGCAGGAGAAGGGACTGCCTGTTGAGACAGCAGGCTTTTGAGTTGCTGCAGCTCCTGGATGTTGTATTGAGGGAGCTGGACATGAGCATTCTTCTACTACGGGACCCCATTTTCTTATTGTTTTCAGAAGGGAGAAGCGGGTGCAGATGTAGAATAACAAATACTGAAATTCTTATCCTCCTGCACATGTCTATGCATAATACAAAGCTAAGGAAAATAGGAAGCTGCTGTGAAGAGCTCTGATGTGCAATTTTTACAGTTTGTTTTGGAGAGTGTATGTTTCTTGCATTTTCCTGTACAGTCATCCCAGACTCTTTTAAGTTTTTCTTGACTGTTACATGTGCTCTATTGTTTATATCTTTATTTGCACAACCAAGTAGCAAGAGTGCTACAAGAAACATATCAAACAGAATTTCAGTTCCGTCAATCTCATTAAATTTCTTCCATACTAAATTGCCCACTGTAGTAATATGAGCACATAACTTGCATTTGAACCCCACAGAGTCAAATCAGCCCTTTTAAGTGCATCTAGATGGCAGGTGCTCCAGAAAGGCTTTATAGCGAATCCCAAAGAATAAATTTGATCGACCTTTATTTTTTCAAGTTTGGATGGTGTATCTTCTTTCCTGCCACTCATCTGACCTGGAGTGAACTGCCTGACTTCGCAGGGACAGATTTTGTGGAGAGACCTTAGTCTTCTAGATTGGACCTTTATTGCAGAGGTCTTACAGCAAGGAGTTAAACCAGGAGGAAGCTCTTGGGGATGCAGTGGAAGAGAGGATAATCAAAAAAGATACTTAATCTGAAGGCAGGTGGTGAGTAACAAGAAGTGCGTGATCTCCCTGACTGGATAGGACTGGGGTGGAAATCACCTTGTTCTCGTCTACCTATGTTAATTTTGTACACTGAGTGGCAAGCTGTTAGAGCTAGTGAAGTAACCATGCTGGTAGGTTAAAAATAATCAGGAAATATGTTGCTAAATACATTGGGAGTTTACTGAAATGAGATTTTATTTAAATAGAAATAATTCATGAATTCAGTGATTCTTAAACTTGTTTTGCTGCTCTTTAAAGTGCCTTTCTGAGGAAGAAATGAGCTTTTCCAGGCTCAGCAATGAAAACATAAGTATAAAGAATTTTATTTTTGCCAAGGGTTGTGACCTTTTCTTGGGAATGGTGACATTGGATCGAAGTATTTTTTCACTGACTGGTGCTATGTGTTCCCACATGACCTAGACTGACTTTTATTTTCTGTAGGTTTTTAAGCCAATGGTGGTGTTGAGGAAGCTTAAAAACCAGGTGAACTGGCTGAACAGAAGACTGAACTGGACCTTTAAGATATATTTCTTTGGTTTTCATGCCTGGTGCCTGTTACTGCCACCAGTGCTTAAATGGCCTTTAGTTGGCCTCTTCAATTTCTTTGAAGGCTGTTTTTTGACTGTTTTCTATACTGATACAAGAGGAGGTTCCTGAACAAATTTACATGATTTACATTGTGCTACATATTACTCCTTGCTTCTTTTGCTTAAGCTTCTGACTAAAAGTATGTGACCACATGGAGTGCAAATAACTTGCAGACTTTGTACATGAGCGGCAAGTTAAATGTATGCTAATGTTTCTTAAATAGATGCAGGTATCTCTTTTAGGTTTAAACATAGGAAGCCTGGGTGTCTAGTGAAGTACATAACTTTTATGTTAGTCGGCTGTTTATATAATACAGTATGAAATTTTTATAAGTTATCTGGGCACTATTTCAGCAAAGTAGGTTAGCACATGCTGAAATTCGGCTATGCAAGTAGTACCTGTACTTCAGCATAGAGTTATGCGTTCAAAGGGCTTATAAGCAAGAGCTAATGAATTTGGTTTGAGGGGGTTGTTTTTGTTGGGTTTTTTTTGTGATTGAAAAGAATCTGTTTGAACAGAGACTTAGTTGTGCTGTACGCATTGTTTCAGGTTTATTCCCGATGTCTTTGAAAGTAAGGTTTGTTTGGGGTAATTTTTTTTTCCTATGCAGTTATTATCTGAACATTATCAGTCTTAAGTCTTAGTTAATAATTGATACTTTGTCATTGAGCAGGCTTTTTCCAGGGTAGGAAAGAAAGGTGGTTTTCTGCAGTGATAGAAACATTTGGACTTGTCAGTTTAGTCTTCTGCGTGGACAGTAATGTTGGGTGATGCTGCAGTGGGGTTCCTCCATGAATTGCTTGAGACTAGGAAACATCAAATGTTGCCTATGTCTGCTTAAGTGTGCTTCCCTCTGTTCTGGGCTCTTGATGGTGATAAAACACAGTGTATAATAAGATGTTTTCTTTCTGACTCTGTTTCAGGGGATTTTGATAGTTTTCAGAGCTGTGAATTTGCACAAAGCTGCTTTGTCTCAGGAAGACTGTTTCTGAGGCATAACATTACCCAGACAAAAGTGGGTATCCTGGGGTTTCCTCAGGTAACTTCTAAAGATCTAAACTCCAGAGGGCTTTGCCTGTTAGCTTTACACTCTGGCAGGGGTCAAACAGATCTGGGTGACTTTTGACAAGCCTAGAAAATAAACTCTCATGGTAGTCTGGGCTATACTGTTGGATATTTTCCAGTCAAATGGTTTCTTTTGAACGTTTTTCTGTGGAATAGTTTTACAGGGCTACTGAAGCTGTTGACAGAGCATCTGTGGTGTTCGTCCTTATCCTGTTTGCTGGATGTCTGCAACAACAGGTCTAATAGATCTTTGTGGCAACCTAAATGCCTGTGTGTCAAGTAGCTGCCTCAAATAGCAGGAAGGTTTTGTTTGTTGCGTGTGTGTATAGCCATTGACTTCGTGCTATTTTTTCCAGACATGTTAGTATCTCATTGTATAAACAAGCTGTATGAAGAAGGAAAGTTGTGCTCTGCTGTCAGAAACCTTGGTGGAAGCTACTGTCCTATGTAAATGTGCACAGCAGGAATGACAGCCTGCCAGGGAAGTGCTGCAGAGCAGGAAAGGTAACAGTGGCTTTTCATGGCCTTCTCCTTGTAGCTCCAAATAGCTTTTTCCTGACCATGACATGTGCTGTGGGGCACTGGATCTCACATCTTTCAGTAAAGCAACTGTTCATGATGTACACACCCATATTCACCCATTTCTTAGTTAGCCAAGGATAAAGGCTGTTAACAGTTCTTTTATTAACCTCTTCACCCTCTTCACATTCAAAATCAGTTTGCTTTAACTCTCAGTGACTTGGCTAGGATATCTTGCACAGATGTGTCTCCTGCATGTGTCTTTTCCAGTGGCCAAGCCTTTAGAAGTGTTAAGAGAATTTTGATAAGTCATAGGCTTTTCTCTTTGCAAGTATGTAAGGCACTGGCTATGATTTCAGTATCAATTTCTTAACTAGGGAATTCTTTTCTGAACTGCTAGCTTTTCAGCAAATGGTACACCTTCAGGATCTATTAAATAATTCTCAACAAAGATTAATGTCTGCAATTGTATTTCGAGTATTTCAGATTAAATTATCATCTCGGCACGTGAAAGTACTCATCTCAAAGTGATCTAATAACAAGTGAAAGCTTTTATGTTTTATTTCTGTCTTACCAATCCTGAAGTTTATAGGAGTATGGAGAGAAGTTATGAGACAGCAAAATGAGTAATACCTATCAGGAGTAATAATTTTCATATTGCTTCATCAAATAAGACTCTAATTGCATTCTAAAAGCATTGTGATTCTCTTATTCTCATGGTAGCTTTTGTTTCTTCTAACACCAACTGTGTGCTTTTGTTGATTACAGTAGAGTAACAACTACTACAGTAATGCTAATCATACTATTTTTAAAACCAGTAGTACTCCTATGACAGAATCTCTGCATTTTTTGAGTCTACTTCCTGAGGATTTAATTCATATAACAATTTGTATTATGTTTACCCAGTGAAGGATGACAATGTGAAATGTACAGTCCCAAAATAAAGTAATAGCCCCCAAATCTCTTTCTAGTTACTTTTTGCCTGTTTACTGACTCACTCTTACAGAATTTAACAGGTAATAAATGGTTTCAAACAGCCATCTTGCAAAATGTCAGTAAATGGAGAAGTGGGCTCACTATAGATTGTGTAAAATTAATCATATCTGGAGCCTGTGGTTTTAAAAAGTTGTAGGTTCAAGGCATTCTGATAATGTGAGATGGAAAAAAAATAATGTACAAAACCAAAAAGTGAAAAAGGAATTTTTTAAAATTATAAAACATGAAGGGAGAATACTCTTTTTATTTCTAGTTGTCACTGCAGGCAAATTTGGTTGACATGTCATAGAATCATAAAATCAGTTGGTTTGGAAGAGACCTCTGAGATCATCAAGTCCAACCCTTTATCCAACCCCAGATCATGGCATTAAGTGCCACGTCCAGTCTAGAGAAAATTAGTGACTGGATTGTCCTAAACAGAATAAATTTTTGTCTACTATCTTGTCTTTCCAGGAAGTAAGCAATGCTTTTAAGTTATTGCTTTAGTGGGGAAAAGGGAAGATTCAGAGAGACATACAGTTTGAAAATACAATAAAAGATGGAAGTTTTGAAAACTGGAGGAGAGTGGGTTGACAGTTTTGAGCTTTATTGAATCTTTTGATTGGGAGTTACTTCAGTGTTTGAAGTTAGCAATAGTGTCTTCAGGACGAGCAGACTGGTTTTAAAGGGATTATCTTATGTGACAAGTACCAATATTGAATATTGATTCTGTGCTGGATTTATACATTTGTTGACCTATTAATTCTGACAACTCTTAAAACAAAAACACTTAATGAACTAATAAGGTTTTCATCTTATTTAAACTGAGAAAGACTTTGTGAAGTGGTTTTCTCAGTGGGTAGCTACACAACATGTGTTTAAACAAGACCATCACCAACAGTGGTCAAAAAAATTAGACATTTTTAATGCTAACAATTTAAAAAAACTCAAGCCCAAACTACACAGCACCATTAATTTGTTCAAATGTAGGTCTGGTCACCCACAGCCAAATTTTAAATTCCTCAAGTTAAAAAATTGTTTATCGTAATAGTGTTAATGTACAAAAAACTCAACATCTCCTCTCTATTGAGTGATAGATGGTAAAGTCAATGCTGTAGGATTTTCTTTGAGAAACAGCTGAATTAGCTAAAAAACACTTCCTCCCTCTTCCGCAAGATGGAACTGCACAGACCCTGCCCTCTTAGTTTTTCAATCTGGGCTATTTTAATTTCAGCACACATGCTGATGTTCAGCTGGTTACAAGTGTCTAATTATTGTGATTATATGCATGCAGACTTCATCACTTTTTTTTTTAAATGGAGCTGGCAGTACGAGAGAAGCTTGGCATTTTATCTACTGTGTAATTTTCTTGTTTTTATGCTTAGTGTAACAGCTTGCTGAATGAGTGCTGGAGTGAGACGTAGATAAACAACAAGGGGAGGGTGGGCACACAGGCTGGCAGGTTCCAAGTGGCCATGACAAATACCTGAAAAGACCTATCAAACAGGCAAGGGGAGACCAAAATAGTGAGAGCAAACTCAGAAGTAACTTCTGCTTCTTGCTCAGGTACACCTGTTGACACCTATGTCTTTGTTTTTTCCCCACATGAAGGTAATTTCTCTGCAGGTGAATGACACCGTTGATGAGGATGGCCCCACAGTGGCTGGTGTGTGCTCGGCTGGTGTTTTCTCACTGGTGGTGGCTCCTCGCCTGGCACTGGCTCCTTAGGGTGCACAGGGTTGTGTGTAGAGGACATCCATTACCTGAGCTCATGTGCCCCATCGTTTTTGAGATGGAAACAGACAGGGATGGTAGCATTACTCTAAGAGCACATCTGCCTGCTACCCTACCACCTGGGCCACTGCAGGCTTGTTTGCTGGAGTGTGGTTATCTCCATCTCTGAAAATCTGTGATGGCTTCAGTCAAAAGGAGGAATGTAAATAAAGTCCTCTCTGTCACACTGGGACAGACTGAGAAGCAGAAGCACCCCTAGGGTCATCTGCTGTTGGGACATGGTGGTTTCTCCTTGCTAATCCTGTAGTTGCACTGGAGGAGGATGATGCTCAGGTACTTGGCTTGGCCCAGCTGTGCTGCTCTTTTTCCACAGCCTGCAGTTGCACAGCAGCCCCCACACCTCTACAGCCTGCCTGCCTGTCACAGTGTGTGTGCTTGGCTTGAGTTCTGTGTTTACTTCCTTAGGTAGCTGCACATGGTTTACGGTTTACATGGAGAAATTTATTGGAGGTCACTGCCATATTCACTTTACAGCTTCCTTCTGTCACAAGTACCAGGTGACGGGTAATCACTAGATGCCAAAGGTTAATGGTTTTGGTTTCTAGCCCCACAGAGAGCTTGTGGCCAGTCCACATTTGTAGCTGGAGCTGTGCAGCTCTAGTTAGACCAGGTGTTAATCCTGGCCAGTGCCTCAAATAGGAGTAAAGGCCCTCCATGGACGTGCTGCTGCTGCTCTTTCTCTGCACCATTGAGCCTCCCTGCTGCTTGGAGTCCTTGTCCCCCTTGGCCCTGCATTGCATACACCAAGGTTGTGGAGTCATACAGTGAGATCTGGGTTGTCTCAAAACTTGGCCAAGTTGTTTCCAGCCTGAATCACGGCAGGTAAGAATTCTGTGTGGATCAGCTTACTCCTTGAGAAGCTGACTTAGCTGGCATGGGGTCTGTGACAGGCCAGGAGACAACTTCCATGACCTGTGCTGAGTGCTTGTGTACTCTGCTTGGGTGGCTCAGCATTGCTTGAGTGTTTCTTTACACTCTGAAGACCATACTGTAGGACAGTCTACCAAGGGCTGTTACAATCAAGTGACAGGGCAGCATGTTGCAAACACAGCACATTTCACCCGCTGTTTTGGACATGTCTCTTGACAGAGTAGAGGGAGCTGTGCTAGAAGCCTTCTTTCTCTCATCAAAGAGAAGATTTCAAACTTGTGCAGCAGGTTTTATAGCTTAACCTTTTTCTGGGTTTTGAGTTGAAAAGTTTGTGATATTTGTTGTTGTTCTTGAAGCCGTGGCTTGGTTTTCTTTGTGTTCTGATTTTGTAGCTTTTAGAATGAACTTTGGTGACATATCCAAGTTTTAATTTGCAAAACTGAAGTCTCTGCTCAGGTGGTTTTGGAGAATAAAATGGACTCAGATATTGATATCAGGATGTGAGTTTTATGAAAAATTCTAGGTATTATGACAGTTAGCAGTCAAATGGTGAAAGGATAGGTTCATTTCACAATTGTGCCTGAAGTGAGCTCATGGAAATTCTCAGTTACCTCTAAAAGGTTGCTATGTTGCAGTAGGAATCATTGCCTTGTGATGATACTGCAGATTATTCATACTTGGTGTGTTTAACTTTCTAGCATTGCAACAGGAAATTAATGTTTTCTTATCTGAAATTAAAAAAATGCCAAACCCGAAGAGTATTTTGGGAAGAATTCCCAAAATAATAATTCTGAAATACTACTGTGTGTGTGTGTGTGTGTGTGTGTGTGTTGAAATATTGAATTTCGGTAACAGTGTTATATTTTTAAAAAAATAATTAATAGTTTAAGGTACTAAATGGAACTAAGGCACATGTCTACTCTTGTGAATAAAGGGATAGAGGGCAAAGCAATTGACGTAGAAATGGTAATATTATTTTAGTTTAAAATGTCTCTACATGTTTCTGTGAAATGCTGAGCTCATGGAATAGTGTTTTGGTGGTGTGTGTGTTTTTTTTCTGATCTGTGTTTTTTTCCAATTTCCCCCCTCTTATTTTTTTTTCCTTTTTCAGTAGAGTATTCATTTGAAGTATTTTAACAGTCAGTCTCTTTTCTGCCTCCTCCTCCTTTTCTGTTTTGTTTTTTTTTTCATCTGCCATATGGCACATGTCTTCTTTCAAGATCACTGGAGATAGATGATATCTAAATATATTTTTTCTCAGTTTTAGCACAATGTGGCTCTCATCCTAATTGGGACTTGAATGCTCTTCAGGATAAACATGTTAAGGAATGTGATGCCATTTGTGAAATGGCCTCTTTATCGATATGGGAGATGCTTTGAACATTCAGCAGAATCAGCATTTTTCCAAGTAGTCCAAATATTTCAGCTGAATAATGTATCAGCCAAAACCATGGGATATTAAGTAATATGGTTATAAAGCAAGTGTTTCTGCTTTTTAATCAGATTCTGTATACTTAGCATATTCTCATGTTCTGCTATGAGTTGTATATCCCCTGAATAAGGATTTTAAGGCAGATATGTTTGGACTGCATTTAAAAATCTAAAGTTGAATTAAGGAAGAGAAATTTCAAAGAAATATAATAAACATATCTGAACTGCCTTTTAAACTTTCTTCCACACCAATAAAAGCGGTTCCTCCCATTGTGTGTGATCTCTCACATGTGTTAGTACTGGGATATTGAAGGAGCCTGGTCTGTTGGAAGTGTCTGGATTAATGGCGCCTGATCCGTGGATTTGTGCTGTGTTGCCTTTTGATCTCTACTAGGACCTGTGTCTGCTACTCGTCCCTGAAAGCAAGTGAGCAAGAGCCATAAACTGAGACTGTTGGAATTGCTGAGTGGAATCAGAGCACATGTACAATGCCTGAGTATTTCCTGGGTAGATGAGAATAAGCAGCATGTTTGACTAAGCTGTGTTCTGTCCTGGTCTGAAAAACCCAAGAGTTTTCAATGTGATCTGTTCTGTTGTTATTTTTAATTACAACGTAGTCTAGAAATCCAAAAGCAATTATCCACAGTATTCAATATGTTGGCTAGGGATTTTTGGGCAAGCCTAAACCACGCTAGCTTGGATAGTAGAAGCTGTATAGTACAGAAAGGGAGGAGTGATAGTGGCCTTGTACTGTAGCTGGGCTGCTTCCTCATAATAATACTGTTTTTCTATAACCACATATTCTATAACTACATATTGCTCAATGCACCATCCCTTTCAAAAGCTGTGAAATAGGCAAAGTAAGGAAAGATTATGAGAATATTCTGAAGTACAGGGACTTGCTTGGATTTATTGGCAAGGTTCTGACCAAACTAAGGTTTCATGCATCTCCATCAGGCTCTGTTAGGCAATACAGCCATTTTGTAGCTTGTTCCCTAATCATTCAGTAGATGAAGGACGTGGGAGTAAAGTAATGCTGGAAACTGTAAGTCTCTTGACAGAGTGGTTGGTCTGTATAGTAGTTCAAGGAATGGCAAGCAAGTTTCCTTTGTCCTCTCGGTTTTTGGGAGGTGCTGCAAATCACTATGGAAAGGACATCTTTCTCTGTGAGATCCCAAATGCAGCCGAAAATGGTTTAAACCTTAGATTAAAATTATTGCAGCAGTATGTACCTAGCCTTATGGCTAAATTTATAGCATTTCTGTGTATGTAGAAGCATTTATATCTGGCAATTGTGTGCTCTTTGAGACTGCACAGTAGTCTTTCTTTAACAAAACTAATAAGAGATGTACTGATAAGAAATAGAAATCTACTTACACTTACTAGATGAGCATGCTTTTCCGCTTCTGTACCATCTTGTGCTTTTACTTCCTCTGTTAGTGAACGGGAACTATTTTTAGTGAATGTGAACTATGGATTTGTAGGTATTAATTTCATTATATTATACTACTTTCCTGGCAGAAGTTCCTTCTGCAGCAGTGAAATCGAGAAGTGTAGCAGGTTTTTGTTTTAAAAATTAGTAATTAATAATTAAAAAAAATAATTCATTCTAAAGTGCATGTTATTTCAATGTAGAGTTCTGGGCTTAGTGTTTATATAAAGTAAACAATAACTTCCAGTTTGGGAATGTTATTGTTCCTGTGACTGCCCTTTACTGGAATAAGTAAGATCAGATTTACTGACTCATTTTAAGGATATTTTGATTTTTTTTTTCTTCTAAGTTGAACAACTGCCATGGTATTTTTTTGCTCTTGTTGATTATATTCTATTATTGCTGGTGTCATACTTGGCAGCTAATTCTGTCCCCCTTACATACCATGCTGTTCTGGATCCATGCTTGTGGGTGGGTGTTTTTTGCTTGCCATTTTTTCAAGACTCATATTAAATCTTTTTCCTGTCATGGCATCTGCCTTTCTCCATCTTCACAATGAAATGTATTAGTGGGAAGACTCTTGTGTAACTGCATTGGGATATAGAATTTTACTTTTTTATATGTATCTGACATAAATTCCATATATTCAGTCTGTGATAACTGAATGCACTGCTGGACCTACCTGCCTAGAACTGGGACTACTTACACCTACAGACCTTCAGAGTCCCAAGTGTCTGATAGGACTGCACAAGAACTTAACAACCTAAATTCCACCAGACTTCCACCAAAGACAACCAAAAAAATAATAGGAAAGGCCAGTCTGTGGGGACTAAGAAATCTGGGCATGTAAGTAGAGTTTAGATGTCTAGAAGTTTATCTTACAGGAAAATCCAGACCTTATAGTGTCATTATTAAAATTCACTTCCACTAAATCTTATTAGAACTCCCTTTTCCTCAGTGAGGCCTGTGATTGTTGCATTTGGGCTGTGTAATGTATTAACTAGACTCATGCTACATGCTCTTTATCCTCTGCCACTTTGAGGAGGTGTGCCAGATGTTGCTGCCCCGAACCCAGTCCCAGAACTTGTTCCTGGAGAGATTCTCAGTCCCTTTGAGACTTGCTCAGAGCAAGGAGGCATAATATAGTTTAAAATGAACAAAGCAACCCTCCTTTCCCTCACCCAAAATGGAGCTTTTCTGGTATTGTCGCATTGTAGGCATATTTAACTGAAAAGTTAGTGCAGCTGCAGTCTTAAAGTCTTCTGATATATTTTACTGCATGACTACCTATTTTAATAAGCTCTTATGGAAGAGGAAAGAGGCACCTGCATCAAAATCTCTTAAAATATTGACCTATGAAAGCAACCCATGCAAGAAAGGACTGGTTTGCTGAGTCCAATTCCTGCTGTTACAGGCATACCACATCATGATATAGTGCTCATGTATTAACCAAACCCTGTCTTTGAGGTTCTTACTTCTACTGCACCCATCATATGTCTTCCTTTTCTGTGGTGAGGAATGTTCAAATTTCCAACAGATATTGTCACAAATTGAACCATACATGGTTCTGGTACCAGCTAAAATGATTGCAAATTTAAGTAATTCTTGACTTTTTCAAGATTTATTGAATCAGTAGCAGGCATACTTAGAGTGCCCTCAGAATGCAAGTACACTGAGTTCTTTCTGGCACCCTGTCAGACAAGTAGATGCCTCTCCCCTTGAGCATTTATTGGTGAAGCCTTTAGACTTCGTGCTCAGGATTTTTGTCTTGGTGTACTAGGTGAAATGTAGACCTGTGTAGCAGTCTGGTCTTTGTATAACCCTCATTTTCTCTCTCATAGCAAGTTTCCTACACACCCTAAAGTTCTTCACCTCCACCTCCAGTGTCCTCGGCAACACTTGTGTGTGCTGTGGGATACCCAGCTGTGTTAAAGCTAACATTTCTTTCATCTAAAGCTAATATTTCTTACATCTACAAAATGAGCTACTACGTTGAGAAATAATGTCATGTTAGTCTGATGTAATGTTTCTCTTTGGTGTTGGCAAACTGATATTGTGTTTTATTCTGTTTTCCTTTAGCCTCCTTCTTTAATTATGCCTCCCATTGCAATATGTTCCAATGCCGTATGTTTCTGCTGAGGTGATTTTTATGAGCAGTAGTTGCCTGGATGACTTGGTTTGTTTGTCCCTTCCTCTGCTTTGTTATTTTTTAAAATCTAGTTATTGTGTTTATTGAATATTTTTCAGATAATATACCACCGTATACTTAATAGTTTTATTAAAGCCCTTGCACCTAGTGCTGCAATTTCATTTG